>CAMZMU010000047.1:19230960-19920044 GCA_947311845.1 Poa pratensis
TAAAGAATATGTGGAGGATTTGGTTTCTTAAGAGTTTGATTCACATGATTATAAAAGTTAGAAAGTTTTCCTAAGGATTCACCGGCACTCTTTCTTTGAGGATAATTCCACCCATTCAAGTCCCTTGCTAGAATTTATTTGTTTTCTCTGATATGTCTAACACAGTTCAAGCCAAATTTGAAGTTTTCTAATCCTGTTAGATGTAATAGGACATTTTTTTGCGGGGAGGATTTAATCGGACATGACATTCCAATTTTGTGTTTCTCGTGTTACTACGTTATATAAAAATCAATGAAGATCCAATAGTCGTCACCGGATTCGGTGGTGGCATATGCAGCCTATCACCATCATCGCGTGGCTGCCATTCGTGCCGCACGTTCCCCATAAGATGTCGCGTACGTGCAGATTTCTTTTGTCCCTACATGGGTCGACCGACACAGCGACGAGCTGGGCCGTCACCGTCCTTCCTCAGCTTGATCTCTAGTACGACCGTTGATAGTCACAAAGTGGCTTATGACCTTGTATCATCCTAGCAGGAACCCTGCCGGCCCGTGTACGGGTAGCTTGGCACCACCGCATGTCGGGGGGTGGGTGGGTGGGTGTGTGTGTGGGGGGGGGGGGGGGGGGGGGCATTGCCCCCAGCACATGCATGAAGTTTTTTTTAGAGATGTATTAGATTAGATAGTTTTGTGTGATTTTCCCCTCAAGAAATCATATATTGTATTTTCCCCAGCTCTGCAACTAACTAGGAATCTATGATAGCCTATGGACTACCAGAAATTCGAATTGGCTCCCGAGCTCACCTGCTCATGTCTGAATAAAACATGAAACAATAATAAAACATTTCAAAAAAATCTGAAAAAAAAATTGGTGAGCAACATTTACAAGTTTTCTGCATACGTGGCAAATTTCGTGCTAAAATGACATTCATAGTGCTTTGTAAAAAAATCAGTGGCCAAAATGAGATTTCAAAATATTCTTTTTTGATCACTGATTTTTTTGATAGAGCGCTAGGAATTCCATTTCACCATGAAACTTGTCACGTATGCAGAAAACTTGTACATGTTCATCAATAATTTGTATCAGATTTTTTAAAAATATTGAACTTTTTTTAATTCAGCGAATAGCAGGCAGCAGGTGAGCTCGGAAGGCAAAACGCCTCCCTCTGGACTACAACAAGTTGGCATATATGAAGCGATCTTGGAATCTAAACACCGTACAAACCACAAAATTTAAGATTGAAATATTACTAGCCATGTACTAGTAGTATATTAATTGGTGTCAAATCCATTTTCCATTGGTTAGGCTCCATGTTTAGTTAATGTATCCATCCCCAGGCGACTAACCAGTGTCCTACTAGCTAGCTATCTGTCTTTCTCCAACCTCTTCTCTCTGGGTAGCCATCCAATTGAATAATCGAACCTGCAGCTGTTTCATTTGAAGTAGACTGGAGTGGCAGAGCTACCATGCATCATCTTCTCCCTACCAACCCTGTGACGTTCAGTTTAATTGATACTCGATTCTTTTTTCCAAAAAGAATACGAAATTACTCGGATTTTGCTAGGATCTATATGGTTTTCCAGTGCTTTCTGACATAACTTATATGGTTTGCATGGCCGTGGGATAATTAGGAGAAGGAGATATATGCACATGAGCTTAAATAAAAGTACTGAAGATTGTAGTCTGAACATGTGCCTCTCATGTCTTCCGAGGTCTCAAACCGAATCGAGAATCGTCCGCCACATTGCTCCCCGCCTCATGATCGGTCTCGTCTGTCGTCTTCTTGAGGTAGCCATCAGAATATTTGACGCTAGCTGGGGAATCACTGCATGTGAGGCTCCCTGTCCTAAGCTGAATTCTGTAACCTCATAGGTTAACTGCACCGAACTTGTCGCAGCAGCTGCATGCATGATCATTTTTTACAGTTAGGTTTGTTTCCAAGTTTAATCTTGTATGACCCTGGGTACATGGAATTTACAACGAACCTGTTGGTTTTTACTTCTCTGTTCTTATTACATTTAGGCCCGATTGGATCACTGGGAGGAATTACGGTCCGGTATTTCTGCCCGACACGTTTCGTTATTTCGTCGTGTTTTCAGCAGGACGTCCGATGCTCCGTAAATCTGCGAGATCGTTTTGACTAATTAACAACGATCCAAGCGGGCCCTTACTGTTTATCTTGTTCAAATTTGAAAGGGGCCGGGTGAAAGATGTAAACATGCTCACCTTAGCTAAAATACATACTCTACTAGCAACCACAGTAATCTTTTAAGGAAAGCTTTGACTCTAGCATGTGTCACACACTTATTGCATATCATTAACTAAGTTGTGTGTTCTGGCTAGACTCGGCAGATATTGTAGTATATGAATTGTCGGTGCATGATTGAATACTGCAGGACGATGAAAACGTGTGTTTCCTTTTTGCATAAAGTGTTGACCCTCTATCACGGCGAGTCATGTAAGAATATTTATAGACTTTTTTACAAAAAAAATTCAAATGTTCAGTGTTATTAAAAAGTTTCAGTACATATGATCCAACTTTTGTTGCTCCTTTGTTCTTATATACATACTCTTTCGAATCTGACTCCAGCTTCTCGTGTTTCATTGTTTTCTCTCAACTGTTGTGAGATGGCATGTCATTATCACTATTTGCTCTACAAAATTTGAAATCCAGCCTTTTGATTTATACATAGTTTTTTAGTTGCCAAAGCTACAATATAAACATATTTGAACTCTTGTTGATGGGGTTAACAAATGACTTAGTGTCTCACCACTCAGTGAGAATTGACACATGCAATTCGTTCTGAATAGTATCTCCGAATAAATAAGTCTATTCTTTGTTGCGAAGGTACGTGAAGCTAGATCAAGTAATCAGGAGCTTTATTATATGTGTGTTCTAAAAAAAAGGAATCGGGAGATCCAGCAGTTACAGCTCCTGATTACTTGAAAAAAATATCCTAACCGTATGAGAGAATATCCTAAATGGTATAACGCTCCTGAAAAAAATATAAGCATTCTCTTTCTAATGTGAAATCAAACCGAAACGAGAGGAGAAAAGTAAGGCAATCTCCAAGCGACTAGGGCTTTCATCCCCTCCGCCGGTTCACCCCGCCTTTGATGCACTTTCTGGCGCCCTTGGATGGTGGGTGGAAGATCTCGACACCTTGACGGCTAATTCTTGGTTTTGTTAATTTATGTTTCTTTGTCGGCTTGGTGAGAGGCGGCGGCAACATCCCAATTCAGAATAAGGTCCTCGTATTATCCCCGCTCCAGTGGTGCATCTAGTGTTGACGGCGGACGCGTGAAGTTGTGTGTCTGACAGGTCTCCTAGTATCCGATAGGTTTTCCTGTTCGTTGGTGTGGTTGCGTTGTGGGTCAGACTCTTCTCATATACGGTTTTTTCATATTTGGCGAAGTTCTTGACACTTAGATCCTTTTATTTTTAAATGATAGCTTATGTTATATCATCAAATCAGTGGTTTTCTATTAGCAAGACCCAAAACTTGAGAAAACCCAATTGTGAAACCAAACTATTTGTAGTAGTGCCAATGTCCCCCTCCATTCTTTTTATGTCCTCCTTCGTCTTTTTGAGAGTCGCTAGGAGATCCCCGGCTCCTCTCTCTCTCACCTTCGGCGGCTTGCCAGTCAGAATGGTGATGGGTTAGGAGATCAGCTCGTCTTTGTACATAGTAGGTCTAGGTCTAGGGCTAGGAATAGGTTTGGTTTCGTTTGGTTTTGCCTCTAGGGTGTCTAGCGTTATACCATTTAGGATATTCTCTCATACGGTTGCGAACGGCCGTCAGAGGCTGCATGCTCCTACTCTTGATGATTTTACATGGACAAATGGTTACTAGAGTGGGATCCAGACGAAGCTTACCCAAATAACTAGTTGGTTCGCCATATTTGTTGCACCAACAGTGGACCTAGAGCATGCTCTATTGCTAATGTGTGAGCTCATCGTCATAGAGTTCACAGAGGAGCTATGACGCCCGTCGTACCTTAGCAGTTGACTATCGGTGGTCAAACGGGGCTCATCTGGAGCTACGGCGACCGGAGGGCGTCGTCTCCTTTTTCGTCTTCCCACATGGAGGCCTGATGTGAGGCAGTTCGGCTTCGGCAAGGCGTCTACTTCTCTAGCTTTTGGCATGTCTAGACATTGGCGGTGGTGTTGTGGTAAGATATTTTCATCCCAAGTGGTTTCGTCCTCGACGATGGTGGGATGGGGATCGGTCTTGTGATGAATGTTAGTCAGTGGACATGGATCCAATTACAATCGAGTGTTATTGTTTGGGATCCTGTGGGTAAAAATGAAGAACTAGGTTGTAATTAATTTTCCTTTTGGGTTCTTGTGTAAGTTGTATTGAGATTGATATATTATATAATGCAGCTATTGGTCCTTGAGGGACCTTCCCTTGTTCAATTTTCTTTTTGTAAATCCAAATTAATTTCGCATGCACATGGTGAGCTTTTGAAAGGAAAATCTCGTAGGCAGCTTCACAAAGTACGACCACGTTAAGTGGCTCAAATTATGAGAGCAAAATTCAGAATCGGGCACGCAAGCTGATCGTGGGAATTCAGGCACCTACAGTGCACGCGAATTATTGGGTGTAGTACAGAAGTACACGTCCACGATACAGAGAGGCTCTCGTCCGGACAGTGCCCATGCATGTGGCATGTCTTCGATCGACCAAACTAAAAGAGAGCTATAGTCTAGCTTACACATCCACTCTCAAATTGAAAATATAATACTCCCTCCGTCCAATAATAACTGTCTCAAATTTGTTCAAAAGTGAATGTATTCATATATGTTTCATGTCTAGATACATCCACTTTTTATCAAACTTGAGACAGTTATTATTGGACGGAGGGAGTATATTTTTTCCATACCAATTGAAAATAGAATATGGAACTCAAGATAACCACCAAGCATAATGCATGTATGTATATGCATCTGCAAGTTGTACCCACTCTTTCTCAAACAATGAAAATAATTAGAGCTCTTTTAGTTATATATAAACAGGCCATGTTCCATGCATATATACACGCATCCGTACATGCATGTACCAGCTTGTGTATAATGAACGGACATATGCCGTCATATCCTCTGCCCTGCCATACCATCCGGCATCCATAATAATAACAACATTTTGGCACATGTTAGCACGTTTCGAGGTTCCAAGTTATAGCTGGATTCATGGCCAAAACCCTTTCGTTTTCTTTTGACGACGGATAACTAGAATGATCTAGCAAGATATCAAATATGCAGCCAAATCCGGTTGAAAAAGACACAACATGGTCCGAGTGGCGTGAAGGGTGTTTAAGAATTAAGAACACCTAAGCTCAAATGCGATGGAAGAATCGTAGCTGCATGCGAGCCCTAACAAAAATCAGTACTAGCTAGGGTACACATGCATCTGCATGTGAATAGGAGATAAGTGATGAAGAAAGGTCGGCAGGACGAACGCACAAGTACCACTACTTATGGTGCCCTTCTCTCTCATTTCCTTTTCAAATTGTCTTTGTGCATGTGGTACTGATCCTATTATCCACCGATTAGCTAACTATGCAGCCTACGGATCATAATTCACAAGGATGGTGCGATAAAATTACGCTTTAATTCGATCGGTTGTGGTAAAAGAGAAAGCTAGATGGCTAAGCTCACATTTTTCTCTATGATTAACGTACACAGCATGCAACGTTCGGCGGCTAGCTATCATGACACATTCATCGTGAAGCAAATAGCTTGTTAGGCCGCTGATCCTAGCAAGGAGATCTCTCGTGAATCATAACTTACTTCCAATTTTACTTGTCTTAATCAAGAAGCCAAAGACAAACTTTAGAAATCAGGCCATACATGTATATCATCTCTCCTTGGGCATGTGTGTATGTGTTAGATGATGAGAGATGATGCCAAATTAGGTGGCACCAACCAGGGCATGCATGATAGGGCGATGAAAGGGCCCCCACACTCCCCCTAACCATGTGAACTTGAACCCCAACTCCAACGGCAGTTTGGAACGATCTCCAGTTTCATCTTTTTGATTTGCCTATTTATGTATATCGCCGGTCGACCTAATGCATCATTTTGCCTAATTGGATTCTCTATGAATACACTTGATTAAACCACTTTTTCTAATGTATCAGTGCACACAGTTGCGGATTTCCCCTACAATAATTTTGGTTTTCTATAATATGCCCACCCGCTTCACATTCTCACTATTCTTGCTGTCAAATTAATTATTCGTCCATAAAGGTCTAGAAATCTCTAGCCTTTCAAAAAACTTTTAGGATCACAGGATTATTTAGCTAGTATTTTAACTTTGATGTAATGCAGGTAATCAAATGTTGGGTTAAATCTCCTGCAGGCCTATCACCGGTGGACCTGCTGAATGGGGCCGGGTTTGCCTTTTTTTTAGGTCAGGGTTCGCCACTTGATATAGGCTACCAAACGCGGCCTTAGGCTCTTGGTTGGCTACAAATATTTTTTTTTTGCTTGTCTACGGAATTTTCCCACCCGCTTCACATTATTTCTCAATTTTTGCCGAAAGTTTACTCTAGTGATAACAGGCTGGTCTCCCAAGAGGCACATTGACGTGAAGGTTTGGCACATCAGTGTATACAAAAACGGCTAAAATGTAAGGGCTTGAATTAACTAAAAGTTTTGATATTTTTTCGATGATGTTGCAATTCCTTTTAGTAAAGTTTATGTATTTTTTTTTAGTTTTTTATCCGTTGCAATTGTAATTTTTTTGTGTGAACCCTTGTAAAAACGGATGAGGTGTATATTTCTTTCTTTATCATGGATGATGTATATAGCTAGCCCAGAACGCCGGCGGCAGGAGTACATGGCCTTGTTCGATGGCCCCCTCACGGACCAGGCGGCGGCTGCCATTGACGACCTCGTCCTCTCCGTGAAAAAGTCCAAGAAGAAGAAGTTGTCAGGGACCGGGATTGAGCGGCAATTGCCGCTGGTAGCGGCCTAGATGATGAAGCTTCTGCTGTCTGGGCACTCTTCCTTGCCTATGTTGCAAGGAGGTGTCTTCTGTGTCGGTGGGGTTTAGTTATGCTGTGAGGCAGCTAGGAGCGGTTGTCAGCATGTTGTTGATCGGGGCAGGTTGTTGTCATGGCGAGCAATTGCGGGCTTTCCAATCAACACTAGGAGGGCGGTTTGCTGGGCCATCATCCCTCGATGTGGAGATATGGAAGGAGAGGAAACGAAGGATCTTCTGGAATGTGGCAACCTCGGCTACGAAGGTGACGGCTTTGGTGCGAGAAGAGGTGGCGCAGCGGGCTTTCGCCCACACGAGGGACCCTGGAGACTTGTAGTTTGTTTACTTGTAAAGGAATTTTTTTCCTAGCTCAAACTCAAATCGACGGGCATGGGCAGAACGGCTGCCGGTTCGTCAAAAAAAAATGTATATAGCTAGCCCGCCCTGCAATTGGGATGTAGTACGTTGTGGGTGGTGCTCGTGCAGTAGCATCACGAGTACGTGTATGTGTGGTTGGGGTCGAGAGAGACAAATGTATAGCCGACCGTTGGTTACCAACACACATCACCACTAGACTATCGCTTCCTCCGTAATTATTTTCTGTTGCAGCTTGTCCCAGCTCTCCATCCATTCGTTTGGCACCGTAGTACGTATTGTGTGGGGCTCTATATACGTACAATGATGTGTGATATAGTACTTTCTTTTTTGCGGGGCGAGATGTTAATTGTAGACCCTAGCTCGTGTCTGGCCCGGAGACTTCCAGTGCAATCCACTCAAACACCAGATCGATCGAGTGACTAAACACCATCTGTACCGTAGCGTGGACACACGATGATCATGGTTACTTACTTGCAAGCGATTATCAGCTAACTAACTAATTGTCCCATTAATGGTTTCGAGTGGCGCACTTTGATCCATGGCGGTCGCTCTCAAACCCAACGTGGCACTCTAGTGATTTATTCTACTAGTATCTCCGATACATATTAATTGTCGCTGAATCGAATTTATCTAGATATATTTTATTGATAGATACATACGATTCAAATTGTCACTGAATCGGATGTATCTAGATATATTTTATTGATAGATACATACGATTCAACGACAAGTAATATGGATCGGAGGGAGTATTTTTATTTATTTTTGAAATGAGCATTTATAGAACATATACATGGATGCATTGTTGGACATAAACCATTCGATCGAAAAGGAAATGACGCAAAGAAGACCCCAGAACAGCAATTGATGAGTGACGCGCTGTTAATGGAAAATGGAGAGACGCAGCGCGCACGCACGTACAGTCGCAATCGTCACCAGGATGTTATGGCGCGGCCTAATCAATTGCCATTAGCAGGGGGTAATTACTCACCAGTACACCTGTTCCGAATCTGTCAAGACAAAACAATGCAATTACCTGAAGAAAACAAGAAGACAGAACGTGCAAAAAAAAACATTGTTTTCAACAAAAAGATAATAAAATCCATGGGTATTTCGGTCATTGTAAACCAGCAACGCAACAGTCCTAGCAGTACCGGCGCAATCACGGGGAGAGAGGAGAGAGAGCCGTCGTCGTTGTAACAGACAGCAGAGAGAATACGCGCTCCCACCTTCCCCACTCCGGCACTCCCTCCATTATTTCCCCTTCCTCCCTCTCTCCGCGTTTATTCTCTCGCTCACCTTCCTCCTGCTCTCTGTCCCGTCCGCCACTCCATTTCTGCGCGCTTTTCTCTCCACTCACCCTCCCCACGGCCGAAGCTCACACTCACTCCCCCCTCGCGGATTTTCTTTCTCCGATGGAAGGTAGCAGGAGGAGGTAGCAGCAGCAAAAGCTGCAACGCCTGCCGGCCGTTCTTCCAAGGTACGCAGAAAGAAAGAAACGTTCTTCCCAACCCGCTCCTTGACGAACGCGCCATTGCCGTCTTTCCTTCCGTTTCTTGGCTCCGGCGAGCGCCAAGAAAATACCGTTAGTTCCCCCCCTGTATGATTCCGTTTCGTGGGATGAACATGCGGAGTAGTGGGTGCGAAAAGTGACTTTTTTTTCTCGTTTTGCGACGGAGGTTGGTGGTTCTAGTGGTTTTGGTGCGATTCTTGGGATCTAGAGGCTCCAGGGGCCCGTCCGCGAGCGTGCTAATACGGTGCCTGGGGGCGCTGCTGTGTCGGTGGAGCGAGCCTCCGGTGAGATTTCGACAGATTCGTCCTTTTCTGCCAGGGCTTGGATTAGTAGGGGATGAGACGCAGCGCTGGGCTTTCAATTATTGATTGATTGACGGGGTTCTTTTGTGTGGGAATTTTTTTGGGGCTTTTATTGGAGGGCTGGAGCATTTGTTTTGTGGCCAGTCAAATACTCAATTATTTCTGAGCTGCTACATCTAGTATTTATAATTTCTAAAATTTAGATGCTATATACTTGCTTTCTTGGTCTCCCAGAAGGATGTCTGGATCTGGCACTAGTTCTTTGATCCGAAACGGGCTCAGGTGCTGGTTGGGGCCTAGAATCGACTAGTGGAGGAGTAAAATGGTCTCAGAAAATAATTTTATTTACCGTTTGGTTGCTGCAGATAATTGGCTAGTATGATTGTCAGTTTTTGCTGAGAGCTCAAGCTAATAATGTATGCTAGTACTTTTTCCTTGAAGAGTTGGTGTTCTTGTTCTAGTATGTTCTTTTGTGTTGTCCCATGCCTCGAATCTCTAATTAGCCCAGATGTATACATCACTATAGTTAAACCACTATGATGTACTATTAAAACACCTTTCATGTAAAATCCCCAAAATTTCTAGATCTCTTGGTGACGTAAAGCCAAAATGTATCTGTCATGTTTATATATTATTATGTCCTTTTTCAGGAGCTGATGCAAGATGCAAGTTGTACCATGAGAAGGATAGCTGTGCACAACAAGACCCAAATTACTCTCGTCTGATTACACAGAGCTGGTTGAATACTAACATATACCTGATTCTGCTGGTTCAAAACATGGGTTCGAGATTTCCATCACACCAGCTGAGCAATGGCCTGTATGTATCTGGCCGAAAAGAGCAACCCAAGGAGAAGGCCCCGACCATTGGCTCCAATGTGATGCCATACACTGGTGGTGACATCAAGAAATCTGGAGAGCTTGGGAAGATGTTTGACCTCCATGCTGAGAAGTCTAGAAAGTCTGGTCCTCTTGGCAATGCGTCTTCGCGAAATACTTCATTTGGGGGTGCTGCTTCAACCTCCGGACCTATCTCTAGTGCTAGTGGTCGGCCAAACTACTCAGGTTCTCTTTCATCTTCAGTTCCTGGTGCAGGCGGATCGGCAAGAGCAAAATCTAACTCTGGACCTCTCAATAAGCATGGAGAACCAGCAAAGCGGTCATCCGGTCCGCAGTCTGGAGGTGTGACCCCAATGTCTCGTCAGAATTCTGGTCCTCTCCTTCCAACAACTGGGCTTATCACATCTGGGCCTGTTACTTCCGGGCCACTGAATTCATCTGGTGCTCCGAAAAGGAAATTATCTGGATCTCTTGATTCCGCTGCATCCATGAAGGTGCGAGCCACATCGTTTGCTCACAATCAGGCTGTTACTACTGTCACCACCGAAGGTGGATTCTCAATCAAGGGATGCACTGCGAAGTGCATATTCGGTATGGTGTTCGGAATGTTGCTGGGGGGGCTTATATTAGGTGTCTTCATTCTTGTTGCTGTCCACAATGCGATTCTGCTGATAGTTATGGTTGGGATTCTTGGCGCTGTTGCTGCACTTCTGTCTTGGAATATTTGGGGGTGGAAGAGAGGAGTGATTGGGTTTGTCAGTCGCTATCCGGATGCTGATCTCAGAACTACAAAAGATGGAGAGTATGTCAAGGTTACAGGGGTATGCAATTTTTCTTATATTGTTGATTTATTGTTTTTATCTACACTCTGATGTGTTGCCGTTTAATATCTGTATTCATAATATTCTACTAAGCATATGATAGTTCTATTGCAATGTGGGCTAATGACATTAACCTGAATATAGTTGAGTATTCCATTGTTCTTGTTTTGGTTTACGTAATATATATATATCATCAGATGCCATGTTACCCATGTTCCTTTCTGTCGCATGTGCTTTGGACATAAGTATAGCAATATATCACCAAATTACTGTGTTTTGTATTACTATTCATGGTACAACTTTCCTGGGTAGCTATAACTGGATTCTGGTCATTTCATTTTATTATTTCCACACATAACATAATTTTTTTTCAGTTTTGCTGATTGCATATGTTTATCTACTGGTTGAAAACATATTATTTTCTGTTCTCGGAACATACTGCACAACCATTTACTTGTTCCATTATCAAGTTAGGATTCAGTAATGATCAGTATGCCAAACATGACAGGTCGTTACATGTGGAAATTTCCCTCTGGAGTCATCATTTCAAAGGATTCCGAGATGTGTGTACACTTCAACTAGCCTGTATGAGTATAAGGGATGGGACTCGAAAACCACGAACGTGAAGCATCGCAAATTTAGTTGGGGATTAAGGACAGCAGAGGTGAGTTTTGTATTTTCATGAATGCTAAACTGTAAATATCTAGAAAACTGATGTTTAACTTAAATTGATACGATGAATTTACTTTCCAGTATTAAGATGTGCTTGACAATTTTAATTTCTGCAAATATATCATTTTGACCTCTAACTGACCTTGACATTTCACTGGTAACTTTGGCAGCGACACGCGGTGGATTTTACATTTCAGATTTTCAATCTGGGCTTCGAGCATTGGTGAAAACTGGATATGGTGCACGGGTGACACCATATGTCGATGACTCTGTAGTAATTGACATCAATCCTGACAACAAGGACATGTCTCCTGAATTTCTAAGATGGCTACGTGACAGGAAGCTCTCAAGTGATGGTCAGACAATGCGCCTAAAAGAAGGGTATTATTTTCTTTATGTTAGTTTCCACCTAGAAGCCTGGCAATGCATAAGCCAGTAGTATCTGAAGATTCACAAAAGGATACTAGGGGATCATTGTATTTACTTTATGTCGTACCTGCAGATACATCAAGGAAGGCAGCACCGTGAGTGTGATGGGGGTTGTTCAAAAGAATGACAGCGTGCTGATGATAGTTCCTCCATCGGAGCCTGTCCCAACAGGTTACCAGTGGGGGAAGTGCTTCTTCTCATCGTACCTTGATGGAGTAGTCTTGAGATGCGAAGATACTTCAAATATGGATGTCATACCAGTATAGCAGGATGAATGCTGGACATATGAAATATGGATGTCATACCAGTAAGCTGGATGCTGGACATTACCAAGCAAGCTGGATGCTGGAATAGCTGCTGCTGAAGGGGGCAAAATCGGCTTGTCGAATCTTTTGACCTTGGGTTGGGTTTGTTTGGTAGAGTATTAGAGTTGAGAAAAATGTACAAATGTTAGGTGTGATTATGGCTAGTAAAGATCGAGGAGTACTGGTTAATCGGGGTTTGCTGTATAGTCCTTTTTTCAGTGTATTGTGTCCTCCTTTATTCTCTTTATCGGTTGTGAGCTCTCAAAATACTTGTGGGACATGATGGCTTTTGGGCTGCTTGAAGACTTGGTGGAATTTGGTTTATATGTGTTATTTAGGATGGAGTTCGTTCACTGCTGCTAAAGATCTTGTGGCTGTTGCATTTCTGTATCCACATTATGTATGTTTGTCCTGGGAATTGTTCAATGCATTGCACTTGCTGTGATAATTAGTTACTTGCTTAGTTTAGATATGGCTTGATTAACACTTTTGCCGTTCCACTCAGGGTGGTAATTTTTCCTCAAAAAAACTCAGGGTGGTTAATCATTTTCGATTTATGGTTATGCAAAAAAACACAACTAATTAATAAAAAATAGACAACGTGTTTCTGTGCATAAAGAGTGTATATGATGCACATATTCCTTTACATCAGTTCAGACTGAGATTATTGGGGTATAATAACTGAAAAACAAGGTGATAATCCAAAAGGTCCACTGCAAGAAGAAATAACGACAGCAGCCAACAAAAAACGTGCAATACTATAGAAAAAAGAAATGACCAAATTGTATGTACAGCGATCTATCTGTAACAAAACTGAGGATTTTATGAGCATGCGTTCAAAAGAAATGAGGCCGTGAGGACGTATCTGTAATGGAAAAATGGCACCCAGGGACCGACGTTTGAAATCTCGAAAAAATTTGGACCATTTCTCGATTTGTGCGTGTCATCCTTGCGCAGGGGCCATGCTAATCTTCTCTGTATCGTTCCAATTTTATCGGATGTCCCCGAAGGATGGTGATATCGATGAAGATGTGAGTCATCGAATCAAAGCTGGTTGGATGAAGTGGCGTCAAGCTTCTGGCGTCCTCTGTGATAGGAAAGTGCCACAAAAGCTAAAAGGCAAGTTCTATAGGACGGCGATTCGACCTGCGATGTTGTATGGCGCAGAATGTTGGCCGACCAAGAGACGACATATCCAACAGTTAGGTGTAGCGGAGATGCGCATGTTGAGATGGATATGTGGCCACACAAGAAAGGACCGGGTTAGGAATGATGATATACGTGAGAGAGTTGGGGTAGCACCAATTGAAGAGAAGGTTGTCCAACACCGTCTAAGATGGTTTGGTCATATAGAACGTAGGCCTCCGGAAGCGCCATTGCACACCGGACGGATAAAGCGGGATGAGAATGTTAAGAGGGGTCGTGGTAGGCCAAACTTGACATGGGAGGAGTCTGTTAAGAGAGATCTGAAGGATTGGAATATCACCAAAGAACTAGCCATGGATAGGGCTGCGTGGAAGTTAGCTATCCATGTGCCAGAACCATGACCTAGTTTCGAGATCTTATGGGTTTCAACTCTAGCCTACCCCAACTTGTTTGGGAAAAAAGGCTTTGTTGTTGTTGTTGTTGTTGTTGTTGTTGTCCCCGAAGGGACAACACCGGTCGCAGCGAGCAGCTTATAAACTGGTCTGGAATCTCTTGGCTCGTCGAGGTGGGACTAAGGCCCCCTTCTTTTCAGCTTCTGGGACAGATTCTAGGCCCAGAATCTCAGAAGCCCAAAAGAATGGGTCCGATTCTGGCCAGCTTATTTCCACCGAGAAGCTGGTTTTCTTTGTAAATGCAGAATCGGGCCGGGAGTCGATTCTGGGCTGATTCCCGGGATTCTGCCCTCTCGCCTCGCACCGATGACCGGCGGCTGCTCCCCCGACCCGGTGCCCCGCCGCCAGCCGTCCGCCACCCGCCGCCCCTCTGCCCGTCGCCCGGCCCCGCCTCCCTCCGCCCGGCGCCCCGCCTCCCTCCGTCCTCCGCCCGGCGCCCCGCCTCCCTCCACCCGCCGCCCGGCGCCCCGCCTCCACGCCGCCCACGACCGACGCCCGTGGCCGACGCCCACGCCCGACGCCAGGCCTCCCTCCGCCCTCCGCCCGGCGCCCCGCCTCCCTCCGCCCTCCGCCCGGCGCCCCGCCTCCCTCCACCCGGCGCCCCGCCTCCACGCCGCCCGCGACCGACGCCCGTGGCCGACGCCCACGCCCGACGCCAGGCCTCCCACGTGATCTCGTCTCCCTCCACCCAACCGGCGACCTCGAGCTCGAGGTCGTCCTCCCCATGTCTTCTCCCCACCACAATTCTAGAAACCAAAAAGAATGGAAGGAACCAGATTCTGTGAGCTTCTCCCCACCACAGATTCTACCCATAATTTCCCAAAAGCTAGCTTGTCTAGAATCACAAGCTAAAAAGAAGGAGGCCTAAACCATCGACCCCGTTGCTCTCCGCGGCCGCGCACGCAAAGCCATCCGAGCGAGCAAGAGACCATCCCGCAGGCCCATAAGCCCACAGCTCGAAGCATCTCCGTGGACTGCTCCGTGGCCCAAATCAGGAGAGAGCCAGAGTCTCCGGAGTAGTTTTTTTTTCGGATTTAGACCAGTCTTTTTTTTAGCGTTTCGTCTGAAAGTAACGCTTGAACTTGGCCGAGCGTTGTATCTGCCAAATTTCTTTCTTTCGGGCGAGTTCCAAGTGTATTATTTACGATTTTTTAACAGCTCGTGTCGTGTTGGTTTTGTTCCCAGAGTGCAGAAGAGACTTTATCTGTAGTGAGGTGTCTCAGCAGTAGTGTCAACAGTTTTTATTCAGCCCAGGACATTCTGAACTTCCGACTCCCGCTGTCAGCAAGAATGCAGCCCCACCCAGGAGCACCAATATTTTGGGCTAATGAGTGAGCATTCCAGTCTGAGATGGGATGCTGGTAGTATAGAGCTGCTTTAAACAGCGGTGCGTCGATGAACTTGCTGCTTCTTGGTTCAGATCATTGCCCAGATTCAGGCCATCGCCGGCAACCTGCGGTGGTTCATCTGCCTGTCTGATCTTGTGGAAGCTTTCGTTGATCATTGGGTGACCGATCGGCATGAAGTGGACATACAGTGGCCATGTAGTTTCGTACATGTCATGGAATGGATCCTGACCGGGCGATTTGTCCAGCGACACCGCCGCGAGCAGGATAGAGCAGAGCAAGTTCAGACGATGAAAACAAGACAATAAAGGCACCAGTTAGTGCACAAATTAAACCAAGGGGCAGCAAACAAAGACCTTGTGGTGATCTCGCAGCAGGTCCCCAAGCTAGCTGTTCCAACTACAAGCAGATCACAACGGGAGTTCCTCACCTCATCATGATTTTCTCTACCATCATTATTCTGAAAGCTCGTGATCCGACAGTCATTTTAGAACGATCCCGGACGTCGCCACGACATTAGTGTGTGCTGTGCGTGTTGATGAAGGACACGCGCAGCGTATCGACGATGAACAGTTATCTTGACGAGCTGAATTCACGAACTAGCCAACCCATCTTTCGTGGCGGAACTGAGCTTCTGGTTTTAACTCCAGTTCATAGATCGAGATCGCGCGGCCAATGCCCTACAGAGTTATTCCTCATATATTCGGACATTTTGGAGATATACCAGTATACCACTGTAGTATTCCCTGAAAACAAAATACTACCTTGGGCATATATTAGATTCTGTACCTTCAAGAAGTTTAGCTTATTTAGCTTATGTACCATGATTGTTTCTCCTCATAGACTGTCGTGTATTCAGAGTTATGCTCTGAAAATCCTTAGCTCAACTAGGCACAGGGTAAAATCTTTTTATGTTCACTAATGCATTCTCTGGATGAGCCAACAATTTTTGTTTCACTTGAGACGTTAAAATTAAAAGCTAAATCTTCTTGGGAAAATTAGGATATAGATTGTCTTATAGAACAACAGATGCTCCTTCTTTAAGCGGAAATCTGAGCATACATATCTTGCTAGATTATATTTTGATCTCTGTGTTACTGCACGTATGTGTCTCAACGCCTGTAAAAATGCAACTGTGCCCTGAGTTTTCTAGACCATTGATAGTTTGATACAAGAGTGAATCGCACCGGAGGTCACGAAGTTGCACGAAATGGAAGGATTGGTCACCAAGTTGAAAAAGCTCAAAACTTGGTCACAAAGTTGTGAATTAGCGAGACGTTGGTCACTCTGTTATGATGGACGTTAAGTCGATGACGTGGCAGTACATTTTTTTACAAAAAAAAACCCTTAAATTTTGATTTCTTCTAATTGCTAGGTCCTTTTCGATATTTATTTTCTGCCTTTTTTTGTTTTCAAATACTTAAAAGTGCAGTTGCGAATCACTCGCGCGCTTCTACCGACGACGGGGACTCCGGGGGCGGCACGAGTGCTGCCGACGTAGGGGAATCTGGGCGGCGCGTGTGCTGCCGGCGGCCGGGAACCCGAGTAGCCGCAGTCCGCCGGCGACGCTGACGGCACCGCTGCCATCTCTATTGAAGACGGACGGCAGTGAGAACGGGCGGCGCTGGCTGCGATCGTGCGGGCTCGGCGTCGGCGACGGACGGCGATGTAGCCGAATGACCGGGATGCGTCGGCGACGGACGGCGATGTAGCCGAATGACCGGGATGGGGTTCCTGCGGATGGGGCTAGACAGCGTGCGCTTGCGGGGCCGTTAGCCACGCCTCGCCATGGATCCGTTGGCCTCCAACCTGCCGCAGCCGTAGCTGGGCTCCCCCGTCGGCCGTCGCCGAGAGGATCAATCGATCCAACATTTTGTTTTTTGAGTTTTAGATCCAACAAAATTAGAGCTAGCTCGTACACGTATTAGTCCTGAATTCATCCAGCCGCCGGGGCAGGCCAGCTTGGGGATGGTGTGCGCAAAGCCGCTGACCACCTTGACCCGCATGCCCTCGGCGCTGGCGCGCGTAACGGCTCCCACCACGTCCTGCTCCGATACAGGGTAGGCCACGGCGACGACAGGGTAGTCCTCACGGTCGCTCGGCCAGGCGCTGTACGGGTTGGAGAGGACGCAGCCGTCTGGCATGTCGCACGGTCGCACCGCACCGGCAGCCGGGGCGGCACCGACAGGGCCGCCGGCGCCACGGAGCAGAGCACCAGCAGGAGAAGTTCACGAGGCACGACCGACGCGTGGCAGCGCGCCAATGTCTTCTCTCCGCGCGGCCTCGCCGAGACGCGCACTGCTCGAGAGCGCAAGGTGCGGGACCTCGTGGCTACTTCCGCGGCCGCGCTGGGAGCGAAGTGGACGTCGACCAGGCTAGGATTGGGTCAGCGCCATGCCCAGTGATTGCAAATAGTGTAGCTGCAGTGCTGCACTTTTAAGTATTTGGGGAGACAAAAAAGGAAAAAAGTAAATACCGAAAAGGACCTAGTAATTAGAAGAAACCGAATTTTAAGGTTTTTTTTTTGTAAAAAATAGACAGCCACGTCATCGACTTAACGTCCGTGGTAACGGAGTGACCAACGTGTCGCTAATCTGCAACTTCGTGACCTTGTTTTGAGGTTTTTCAACTTGGTGACCAATACTAACTTTTCGTGCAACTTGGTGACCTCTCGTGCGATTCACTCTTGATACAATATGCATATTACTTATTATTGTATATGGACTTATATTGCATGCACTCACAAACCACCCGAAAAAGGTTGAAAAACTTACATGCAACTAAGTCTGCGAAAAACAGGGATAGCTCAAATATAAGGCTTAGTTTTTGTAGAAAAAATAATGATTTTCTCTTATGGATATAGCATCTCTATATCCTTGTTGAAAACAGAACATTTTGGAAAGTAGTTTTTCTCTTGTAGATATAGCATCTCTATATCTTTGTTGAAAAAGAAAAGGGCAGACCTTTTGGTATTCAAAAACATCAAAACATGTTCTTTCTCAAAACTCCGCCTTCTCGACCATAGTCCTTCATGGTGTTCCTCTTTTTCCAGCACCTCATGCCGACCCTTTGGCATGGTTGCATAAAACATCTCTATTTTCTTTTCAAATCTCAAAACTTTGCACATAGGTCATAGGACAGCCTTCCAACTGTCCATAACCAAGGACTCGGCTATTTGAATAGTTTTACACTCTGCAGAGGTTGCACGCTTTCCCCACACCATCCGGTAAACTCATCGTGTCTGCCACGTCCCGCCATACAAGGTGTATGCGAAGTTGAGTAACCGGCCATAGCCTCTCATTTTCTCATCCTAGTATAGGACCCTGCCCTTATGAACATTCCATCGACACCCAATCTGGTCTTCCGTCGAAGGCCCTAGGTGTGAGGACTTACAGTTTTTTCCGGCGGGGTGTAATGACAGCCTTCTATCCTCCTCTTTGTAGGAGGACCTAGGTCGGGGGGGGGGGGGGGTCACCAAACTAGCCCCTCATGAAACGGAGCATCTCAGGATCGCGACGATCCCCGTTGGGATCCAGAGAACCCGACGAACTTCCCTCGTGACGAGTCAGCATTCCAACGCCTCTACGACGAGGAGGTCAACAGTTAGGATGACCTGAAGCACCGCCAAAGGACAAGAACGCCGTCGGCCGCGACGTGTTCTCGGGCGTGCCGGGCTGCACCCTTGACGCCGTCCTCGAGCAAATCCGCAACGGCAGATCGCTACTCGAGACCCCGGTGGCGGCGCCTCCTCCTCCTTCTCCGGCCAGCCGCTGGGCACCACAGATGCTCGCCTCCACGTCGCGCTTCATGTCTCTACGTCGCGCACGACATCCTCCTCCTCGCGCTCGGCCTCGTCCTCGCGCCCCCGCTCGTCGCCGCTCCTGACGCCGAAGCCCGAGCCGATGAAGGTGAAGGCGGAGGAGGAGTGTCGCCGCTGTTCGCCGAGCTGATGCGCGCACAGTGGCGCATGCCGGCATGGATGACGATGTCGTCGCAGGGGCCGCCCTCGCCGCGTCGTGCGATGACGTCCCGCCGCTCGACCTGTCAACTGCTCGCGCGTGGTCGGCGAGGCAGCACGCCAAGGAGAAGGGCCTCCCCTTCTTGGACCTCAACGGCGGCGACGGCGCAGAGCCGAGCAGCGTCAAGGAGGAGGACGACGAAGGGACCAACGGCGGTGGCGTCAAGGTGGAGGACGACTATAGTTTCTTCGACCGCTACCGCCACCATTAAATTAGTTTTTAAGTTTAAATTTCGTTAACTTTCAAAATTCAAATATGTAATTTTTAAAAAAAATTGAATGAACCCGGTCGTATTTCAAATTTACGAATTTTTGGTTTTTGCGCCGTGAGTGGGGAGCGATGTCACCCATTCTTTTCTACTAGTTATCTGAGCGCGGCAAATGCCGCGCGCCCGTGCTTGTAAATTCTAATTTGAAAATGGCGATGTTCTAAAGTTGTCTAAGCTTGGAAATAATTGAAATTGGGAAAAAATCACTTTAAAAATAGTCGTATTTCGGAGACTAATCAAATTTGAAAATGGTTGTAATTCAAAAAGAGTGGAAATGCCGCGCGCATGTGTGGCAAAATTAAAATTTGGAATTGCCGGCATTTTTAAATTGTGGGAAGTTGAAAATTGTTGAAATAGAAAGGAAGTTTATATTTAAAGAATTAGTGAGTTTTTTAAAATTGTTCGAACTGAGAGGTTTTTAAGTTTTGAGTTCTTTTCACGGCTATTGAACGATCAGATTTGAAAGGCATTCAAAATTTTAAAATATCGAAATTCGAATGTTGATCATATGCCATAAATAGTCGGCGTTCATTTTTGTGTTCGCACGCCATAAATAGTCAGTGTTCATTTTTGTGTTCGTGGTGATATTTTTGTCATATTTGTAAATACCGTGGTGTGAAGAATTCAAATGTTGTTTATTTTTTTGTGTTTATGCTAATATTTTGTCATGTGTTTCCTGACGGACTGATTTGAGGTTTTTGTTATACTTTGCGTTTGACGTTTCTCATATCTTTTTATTTTGCTCAATTAGTACTCCAAATATTTGTGATTTTTTTTAGACAAATGACTTCGCTATTATAAATTGGAACATTACTTATAGTTTTTAGATAAATGACTATTATTAAGAGAGGCGTGAAACACTATTATTAAGAGAGTTGTGAAACGTTTCGAGTACTGTAAAAAATGACTTCATTACCATTTGTTTGAGCAATTGGAACATTGGGTAAACAATACTTTCCTTTTCCTCTTTTTTCTTTTTTGTAAACAAAACTTAGAATATTTCATATGTTTTAGCTTTTCTAGATCGTAAAAAATATTCGTTGAAATTAAGCAAAAGCATATCTTATTTTCCATCACTTAGCAAACCCGAATCGGGATGTTGGGATTTAAAATGTTAAAATTCGTCACAATTTGTCGTCTCGAGCATCTCCAGTTTTTTTTAGCAAATTTAAATGTTCAAATATGATTATAGTTTGGTATAGATATTTATTTGATGTACAAAATCAGTAGGAATACACTATGTAAGTATTTTGCAAATTTAAATCCATTTATTTAGATGAAATGCATTTAGGCTTTGTCTAAATATTTGCCAAGTTGAAATGTTGAAAAATGTTACATTTGAAGGATGTTCAGTTTTCGAAGATTGTTCAAATTTGAAATTATTCGGATTTGAATTCAACGTTTATGAAATGGGCAAATCCGAAGGGCACTCAAAATTTTGAAATTTCAAATTTGAATTTTTATCGGAGGACATAAATAGTCAGCATTTATTTTTATTTGCCCACTTTGATATATTTGTTGAATTTTCCTAATAGATATATTTACATGTATTGATTTTGCAGCATTTTACATTTTTCAAAAAAAATTAAAAAAAGGAAAAAGGAAAAAATCTAACGTAAGGGGCCACTGTGACGTAGCGATGACGTCACAGTGGCCACAACCGGCCGGAGGCTCCCGCGGCGGCGTCGGGCTTGCCGGCGGCGCGCCGCCGCGCTCCCGGATGCGCGCGTGGGCGCGCTGGATGCGCCCGGAGCCGGGCGACCCGCACGTGGCGGCGCCGCCCCTTCTGGATCGCCGGAGCGGCCGTGGCGGCGTCCGGATGCGGCCGAGGACGGCGGGCCAGGCGGTGGCGATTCCGGCGCTTGGGCGGCGTCCCGGCGGCCGAATCGCTGCGAGGAGGGCGAGGCGGCGACGACGGAGCCCGTGGTGGGCTCCGATTTGAGCGGGGAGGGGCGGCGCGGCGGCGCAAGGCGTCGGCAGCCGGCGGCGACCTCGGCGGCGCGTGGGGAGAGAGAGGGGAAGTCGCGTTCTGCCGGTGGTTTTGCGGAAACGCCCATGGCATTCCCGAAATTTGCGGATAGGTCCTTCCGAGGGGTTTTCTGTGAAATGGGTGGCGGAGGCGACGTGTCGTCGTGCGATTGGTAGAAACTCTGCTGCTACAGTAATACTGTAGCAGCGCGAGCGCATCTGATCCGTCCGATCGGTCCGACGGCGCGATCGGACGGCCAGCAGCTTTGAGGCGACGTGGATGGCTGATTTGAGGGTGAATCGCACCAACTTTTATATATAGTAGGATTCGTGTGAACGACGCCCATTGCGCCTGTCCAAACGTGCCACCCGTTGAGATCTAGGCCCCCTTCTTTTCAGCTTATTTTCTAGATTCTCCCAGAAGCTACCCTCCATCAGCTTCTCCCAGAATCTCGTTTTTTAAATTTGTTTAAACTTCTAAATAAGTATTGGGAAGACAAATTTAGAAGTTTAAACAAATTTGAAAAATGAGATTCTGGGATAAGCTGATGGAGGGTAGCTTCTGGGAGAATCTGGAAAATAAGCTGAAAAGAAGGGGGCCATAGTACGGTCGCGAATGACTGTGTCGCGCTTACGGTGGGTACAGGTTAGTGGACTGGGGCGCTGCGGTTTGGTCTCAAGAAAAAAAAAACATGAACGGGCTGAACCCGCGGTTTGGGCCCCAGCCTCGATTTCCGTTTCTTCCCCGACTTCCGTTCGTTCCCATGGCCGCCGCCTAAGCCTCCCAGCACCTGTACCGCCGCCGTCGTCGGCCTGCAGCACCGCCCTCCCTCAGCATCTTGTAGCCCCGCCTTAGCGACTTCGTGGTCGCCGCCCGCCCCTCCTCCTCCCGCTGACCGGCTCCATGTGTCCGGCCAAGAGCGAACCGATGGACAAGGGCAGCCTGGGGAGCTGATTTTGGTGGCCACTGACTGCTCCCCCCGATCCCCTGCGACGCCTTCTCCGCCTCGCCCGGTAACCCCATTTTATCCCGTCACCTTGCTGCTCATCTGGCCGTTTTTTTATCTCTGTGTGCAACGTCCTCTCTGATAGTATTGCAGTGAAGACAGTGATTCTTTTCTCTTTGTTAAACTGCTCTACTTCTTGGTCGTTGGCCGAATAGTTTTATACTTCTAGTTGGCGTATATGAATGTAAGCTAGATGCAGTACTAGACTTCAGAAAATGTCGAGATTTCAGTTTTTCAAGGTCAACACTTACAGGTTTTAATTTCTAATCTGCTCCTGTTAGAACTTGGGACATGCATAAAAAATGGGTGTTAATGGCTGTCTTGATGCTCCTGTTGCTAATACTTGATGCTCTAGTAGTCTCCTGCAGTGTAGGATATCCATTTTTGGTGTCTGAAAAGTGAAAACTGAACATAGTTTCCATTGCATAACTGAGTAGCAGCCTGTTTTCTGTCTCGTGGGTATTTATGAGTTTTTTCTCTGCTGTTCGCCTGTTCTTCAGGTTTAGCAGATAATCTACTATTATCTGGTTCAGAACTTCATTCAACGTTTCTTGATTTTTCTCCAATATCTAGCTTCATCCCAGCCGAAAGGTTATGTGCTGATTGTCCAACTATTTCTTCTCATGTTGAACAAAATGCTACAGGCAGGCAGTTATGCTGTGCCATCTTCAGTAATGAGGCTTAGTTTGTACGTACATGCAAGAGTTAAATGGTGAAAAGAAGTTTGTATACTGCAGTTTTAGATTATATCATTATAATACAGTTTCGTGCAATCTTCAGCTGTTTGGCTTCATGGTAATTTCATGATGGACTTGGTAATCTACATGCAAGAGTTAAATGGTGAAAGGAAAAACAAATGTATGATACTAGTAATTTTTCTTCCAAGAGTTGGTTCTTGTTCTAGTATGTTCTTTTGTGTTGTCCCATGCCTCGAATTTATAATTATCTCAGATGTATATGTTAGTATAGTTAAACGACTATGATGTACTAATAAAACACCTCACATGTAAAATTTCCAAGATTTTTAGATCTCTTGGTCACATAAATGTCAAAGTGTGTCTGTCATGTTTATATATTATTATGACCTTTTTCAGGAGCTGATGCAAGGTGCAGGTTGTACTATGAAAAGGATTGCTGTGCACATGAATACCCAAATTGGCCTTGCTTGATTACACTAGAGCTGGTTCAATACTAACATATACTTGATTCTGCTGGTTCAAAAATGGGTTCTAGATTTCCATCACATCAGCTGAGCAATGGCCTCTATGTATCTGGCCGAAAAGAGCAACCTAAGGAGAAGGCCCCGACCATTGGCTCCAATGTGATGCCATACACTGATGGTGACCTCAAGAAATCTGGAGAGTTTGGGAAGATGTTTGACCTCAATGCTGACAAGTCTAGAAAGTCTGGTCCTCTTGGAAATGCGCCTTCGAGAAATAGTTCATTTGGGGCTGCTGCTTCAACCTCCGGACCTATCTCTAACGCTGGTTTGCGGCCAAACTACTCTGGTTCTCTTTCATCTTCAGTTCCTGGTGCCGGCGGATCGGCAAGAGCAAAATCTAACTCCGGACCTCTCAATAAGCATGGAGAACCAGCAAAGCGGTCATCCGGTCCTCAGTCTGGAGGTGTGACCCCAATGTCTCGCCAGAATTCTGGTCCTCTCCGTCCGATGCTTCGTACAACCGGGCTTATCACATCTGGGCCTGTTTCTTCTGGACCACTGAATTCTTCTTGTGCTCCAGAAAGAAAACTTTCTGGGTCTCGTGATTCTGCTGCATCCATGAAGGTGCGGGCCACATCGTTTGCTCACAATCAGGCTGTTACCACTCTCACCTCTGAAGGTGGTTTCTCAATCAAGGGATACACTTCGAAGTGCGTATTCTGGTTGGTGTTTGGAATGTTGCTTGCGGGGCTTGCATTAGGTGTCTTCATTCTTATTGCTGTCCACAATGCGATTTTGCTGATAGTTATGATGGGGATGATTGGTGCTGTTGCTACACTTCTGTCTTGGAATGTTTGGAGGGGGAGGAGAGGAGTGATTGGGTTTGTCTATCGCTATCCTGATGCTGATCTCAGAACTACAAAAGATGGAGAGTATATCAAGGTTACAGGGGTATGTGAAATGTTTCTGATATTGTTGATTTATTGTTGCTATGTACAACTCTGATGAATTGCCGTTTAATATCTGTATTCATCCTATTCTACTAAGCATATGATCGTTCTATTGCAATGTGGGCTAATGACACTAACCTGAACATAATTAAGTATTCAATTGTTCCTGTTTCGGTTTACGCAATATCTATATCATCAGATGCCATGTTACTTCCCTTGTTCCTTTCCGTCACATGTGCTTTGCACATAATATAGCAATATCTCACCAAATTACTTTATTTGTATTACCGTTCATGTTAGAACTTTCCAGGTAGCTATAACTGGATTCTGATCACTTTATTTCCACACATAGCGTAAAACTTTTTCAGTTTTCGTGATTGCATATGTTTATCTACAGGTTAACTACATATTATTTTCTGTTCTCAGAACATACTGCACAACCATTTACTTGTTTCATTATCAGTTAGGAATTCAGTAAATGATCAGTATGCCAAACATGACAGGTTGTTACATGTGGAAGTTTCCCTCTGGACTCATCATTTCAAAGGATTCCAAGATGCGTGTACACTTCAACTAGCCTGTATGAGTATAGGGGATGCAACTCGAAAACCACGAACGTGAATCATCGCAAGTTTAGTTGGGAATTAAAGACATCAGAGGTGAGTTTTGCATTTTCATGAACGCTAAAATGTAAATATATAAAAAAAGGATGTTTAAATAAAGTTGATCAATGAATTACTTTCCAGTATAAAGACGTGCATATTAAATTACTTTGATCCTAACTCATCATGACCGTTATATTTCACTGGTACCGTTGGCAGCGACACGCGGTTGATTTCTACATTTCAGATTTTCAATCTGGGCTTCGAGCATTGGTGAAAACAGGATATGGTGCATGGGTGACACCATATGTGGATGACTCTGTAGTAATTGACATCAATCCTGACAACAAGGACATGTCTCCGGAATTTCTAAGATGGCTACGTGAAAGGAAGCTCTCAAGTGATGGTCAGACAATGCGCCTAAAAGAAGGGTATTATTTTGTTTATGTTAGTTTCCACCTAGAAGGCTAGCAATGCATAAGCTTGAATATTTTACCTCTATCTGAAGATGTGCCAAAAGATATTTTTTGCGAATAATTGAATTTACTCTATCTTGTACCTGCAGTTACATCAAGGAAGGTAGCACCGTCAGTGTGATGGGGGTTGTTCAAAAGAATGACAGTGTGCTGATGATAGTTCCTCCATCGGAGCCCTTCTCATCTGGTTGCCAGTGGGGGAAGTGCTTCTTCCCGTCGAACCTTGATGGACTAGTCTTGAGATGCGAAGATACTTCAAATATGGATTTCATACCAGTATAGCAGGCTGAATGCTGGATACTTCAAATATGGATGGCATACCAAGTATAGCAAGCTGGATGCTGGAAATAGCTGCTGCTGAAGGGGGAAATGGGCTCGTCGAATCTTTTGACCTTGGGTTGAGTTTGTTTGGTAGAGTGTTAGAGTTGAGAAAAATGTACAAATGTTAGGTGTGACCATGGCTAGTAAAGATCGAGGATGTCTGGTTACTCTGGGTATAGTCCTTTTTTCAATGTATCGTGTCCCCCAGATTCAGGCCATCCCCGGCTGCCGGTGTTCATCTGCCTGTCTGATCTTGGCCGAATTTTCATGGATCATTCGGCGATCGATCGCATGCGGTGGATAGTGACCATGGAGTTTCGTACATTTCATCGAACCAGTGGCCATGGAGCTTGGCGCGCTTTGTCCAGCGACACCGCCGCAACCAGGATGGAGCAGAGCAGGTGCAGTCAGTCAGGAGTCAGGAATCAACGAATCACAACCATTCAGAAGATCAAAACAAGATAATAAAGGCACCAGCTCGTGCCCAAACTAAACCAAGGGGCAGCAAACAAAACCTTGTGGCGATGAGATCCTGGTGCTGAAGGTGAGGCGTGAGATATCGCAGCAGGTCCCCAAGCTAGCTGTTAACACTACATGCAGATCACAACAGGAGTTCCTCACCTCACCATGATTTTCTCTACCTTCATTATTCTGAATCTTAGGATCCAACAATCATTCTTGGAACGGTCCCGGATGTCGCCACGGCATTAATGTATGCGTGTTGATGAATGCCATGGTTAGTTTATCGACGATGAGCACTTGTCTCTATCTGGCAAGCCAGAGGACCCGTGGAGGGAGTTTGGTGGTCACCGGCGACGAGATACACGACAACCTTGGCTACGCCGACAGATAGTCGTCTCTTCGGGTTTGGTGAGCTCATAGCGAAAATCCTACATCGACCTCTATCGACGCTGGCGATGGTGACGCTCTTGGTCCTTGTTCCCCTCCTTGGAGGCATCACCGTGGAGCCCCTTCACCACCCTTGCTGGTTGTTCTGTTCGTGTGGTTGTCCAAGTGGCGGATCTGATTCACCTCCTGAGGTGTTGGGGTGTCGGTCTTGGCCGCTTGGGCGATTTTTGTCGTTGCCCGTGTGGTGCGTGGCCTTGGTGCTAGTGTGGATGTCGGAGCCGCAGCTCTGGTTTTCGCCTCAACTGTGTCGCGTTGAGGTGTAGGGGTGTTGACCTTAGCCGCTTGGGGATTAGGCTGTCGGCTTGTGTTGTGAGTGGTCTCAGGCCGGTGTGGGGCGTCATGTTGTTGTAAGGTTTTTTGGCTAGTTTTTTTTACGAAACAGAGTACTCCCTCCCTCCGTCCCAAAATATAAGACGCACTTAAATTTCGCTGGTCAACGACGTACAAGTTTGACCATGATTTGTACTTATATATTTTTTTTAGATTAAGAGGGCCCTTTAAGGGGGAGCCCAGTTCCATTACTCAGAACGAAACCAGCCACAAGATCCAGTTATTACAATAACGAAAGCGCTAAGCATTCAAGATGCATAAAAGTAAAGGCTAAGGGTAAACTGGGAACAATTCCAACACTAAAGCATTATGATATATGACATGAATTTTTTTTGCAAGACGAATCCAACGGTATCATTTATACATTCTCAATCTATATAATTTAGTATATATTAGTGGTCAAAGTTAAACACTAAAGACCAGCATAAAAATAGCGCGCCTTTTATTTTGTCACGGAGGGAGTACAATGCAGACGCTTACGTACAATTCTTTTTATAAACTGGCTAATTCATTTCTTTTATATCAAATGAAACGGCCAGCCTTTTGCCCAGTAAAAAAAAACTTGTTCGCAAATACACAGCACAAGGAGCACCGCTCGATCGAGATCGCACGGCGCAGGCGCACGCTCGTGCAGGAGAAGGAACACAAAACAAAACAAACGCCACAGAAATTTTGCAAAGAGGACCCTGGTTTGACCTCTCCCCTCCCCCCACGACGGCCGCCGGCCATGGCGGCGGCGAGGGTGCGGTTCGGGCTCCTGGTGGCGATGTTCAATGCCATGGCGCGGGACCGCGCGCCCGCGAAGAAGCGGGCCCGCCTCCGCACCTTCCTAGACGTCGTCTACGGGGAGAGCGGCCGGGCCGACTACTTCAGCGCGCTCCGCCTCCTCATCCCCGGCCTCGACCGCGAGCGCGGATCCTACGGCCTCAAGGAGTCCGCACTCGCCACCGCGCTCGTCGAGGCGCTCGGCATCGCCAAGGACTCCCCCGACGCCGTCCGCCTCACCAACTGGCGCCGCAGCGGCGGCGGCCGCAACGCAGGCAACTTCGCCCTAGTCGCCGCCGAGGTACTGTCGGGACCACTTACACCCGTTCAGCGTTGTCTCGCTTGATAATCTCTACAACGCCTCGCTGTTGATGGATTGCTGTTTGGGGTTTCGATGGACTGTGCGAGCTGATGGAATTAGAGGGTTAGGGGTTCCCTTTGAGCTTTGACAAATCAGCTATGTGCCTGGCATTATGCTTCTTCATATGTCTATAAGTGGCTATCGTTGTGTGTAATTTGCGATTTGATGCACGGCTGATGTTGAAAATGTTCAAAGAGTACAAGTGCTGGAAACCTGACTGACTGGCCTCTGTATGGTTTCATTGGTTTCAGTTCAGACTGCATATAGCTGGATTGACTAATCAAAATTCTGCTTGAACCGTTGTTGTTGTTCTAGCAGCTTATCTTGCTGGATCGTGCTTAACCCGAATTGTCTATTGCTACTCAGGTACTGCAGCGGAGGCAAGGAATGACTTCTGGCGGGATGACGATAAAGGAGGTTAACGACGCGCTCGATCGTCTATCTGCAAGCGATAATAGGTAGCTTCTACATCCATTTTCGTTTGCATTTGACTGGGCACACGCCAAACTGACAAAATTAGGATTGGCGAAGTGTGGCTGCGATCCAAACATCCCCTAGCTAAGTTCTTCCTCATTCTTGGCAGGTCTGAGAAGGCTTTGATTCTTTCAAGTCTCATCAAGAAAACCAATGCCCAGGAAATGAAGTGGCTTCTGATGATTATTCTTAAAGGTGGGCTTGTTCTACCATTGTCATTTCTGCACATTTTCTTACAAATTTTCATATGCATTTTAAAAGTGCTTTTGCATTTCTTTTGATGTATCTGTGCCATGATAGATTTAAAATTGGGGATCAGTGAGAAGACCGTATTCCATGAGTTTCATCCTGATGCTGAAGACCTGTTCAATGTCACTTGTGACCTAAAGCTGGTCTGTGAAAAGCTCAATGATCCAAGTCAAAGGCATAAACGTCAGGTGATTATCCTTCTGCTTGTACTTTGTTTTCTCATTATGTGCTATCTGTGGTCCAACAATCTAAGTCCTGAAAATGTAGTGTTATTTCAAGGTTTTTATCATTTGTTCCTTTGTTCTATGCATGGACCGTCCATGTTCTTTTGGATGGATAGGGCGCTTGAATACCTTTCAGGAATATCACGCAAATTTCTCATTACTTCTGTTATTTCTATGTTGTATAACCAGGATATAGAAATCGGAAAGGCTGTGAGGCCTCAGCTAGCTCTGAGAGTCAGTAGTGCTTCATCTGCTTGGAAGAAGGTATTTCCTTTTTTTTTGTAGCTCCTAGTGTGACAGTGAAAGTTGTAGCTATTGCTAAGAAAATACCTTCTTTGTATTTCTCTTCTACATCACCTGAATCCACTTGGTCAAACAAATGTTCCTCCCTCTCTCCAGTTTCATGGCAAACCAGTGGTTGCTGAGTGCAAATTTGATGGCGAGCGTATCCAAATTCACAAGAATGGGGAGGAGATTCATTTCTTCTCACGGTAAATTAAATGGTTTCTTATTTAATTCTCGCACATTCTTCTGAAACATATTGGTTTCTATTGTCAGCATATTTTATGTTTCTGTCTACTGTTGTTTTCATACTGCAGAGAGCTTCATATTATCCCACTAATGTTTACCATATATCAGGACCTTTCTTGATCATTCTGAATATGCACCTGCGATGTCGAAATTCATTAAGGAAAATATCCTGACTGACAGGTATTGTTTATTATTACTAATTAGTAGCAATGTAGCATCCTATCTTATTTATGGGTAACTGACCGTTGATAGGAACGGCCAGACTTTGCATGAAAGAAGAAATATCCATCTCAGGGCTAAGCATATCATAACTAATTGGATGAAATCTTGCCAATGATTGTAGCAGGACACAGTTAGATTGTTGGTTGTTTTTGGCTGTAGTTGCTAGATAGGCCTGATACCTCTCTATCTGGAAGAGTATGCCTCAGGAACAAAGCCCAAAATAAGCCTGAACATGCTGAGTTATTATTGGATTTGTTTGCTCTTAGTATTATTTCCTAGACACTAGAAGCTCTCTGTGGGAGCGATATCAATGGTTCGTGTAGATTATTTCATAATACAGCCTGGTCATTTCATTCTTTACTCTGATACGAACTCAACTGAACCCTCAGGTGTATTTTGGATGGAGAGCTGCTTGTGTGGAACACTGTGCTTAATCGGTTTGATGAATTTGGCTCAATCCAGGAAATAGGTTTCTAAAATTTCATTGGAAATAGTAATATTTTGCATGTTTCTTTAGTTGTTACATCGAACTCAACTATTTTATTCGCAGCAAAGGCCGAAAGCGAGGGACTGAAGACTGATCGACAGGTTTGATCTTGCATTTATTCACTATATATTTGGTTTTTTTCAGATTGGCCCTGGTGTAGCAGTCCCTATCTAACTGAATTTACTTTTTTCCCTTGCAGTTGTGCTGTATCCTTCATTTTAAGTCCTTACATCCAGTTGGTAATGAAACACGTTTTAGTTTCAGTGTCCTGTAATGTCTAGCCATATCTGTTCCTGGGTTTGGTATATCCATCAGAATTTAACACATAACCTTATTTTCCTTTCGTTTACAAATGCACAATGATAAGGACCATTATTTATCCCTTCAGTTTTTCATATCCCTTTTTCTTTTCAAGCTAGTCATGTTTTGCTTGACGCTAGGAATGTACAGATATTGCTTTTGACATTCTTTATGCTGGAGAGGGTAGTGTTCTCCATCATAGTCTGACAGAGCGGCACGAAATTCTGCGGAAGCATGTCAAATCCTTAAAGGGTCGCCTTGAGATTTTGGTCCCAACAGGTGGTCTGAACATTCATCGCCCCCCGGGTAGCTCTTGATAATTTATGCGCCTGCCTTAACTTTACATCTGACTCAAATAAGTTGATCTAGATGGCATCATCAAAAAAATTACCACAAACTATCTTTTTTGCTTTTAAATATACTATTTTATCCTCACAATTGTTTTTGTTGTAGTGCATGACGATCTTGATTGTTCTTATATTTTTTTTTTCCTTTCAGTAATATGTAACACTAGCTATGTATGCAAATTTTAGATGAACCATGTTGGTCCATTTTTGCTCCGAATATTGAAGACATTGAGAAGTTCTTCAAGGAGACTGTTGAAAACAGGTTCATTTCCACTATCTAAACGCAAAATAATAGCAACCTGTTTGCAATACGAATAACTATATTTAGTCTCTTATGATTATGCTGATCCGTCATTTGTTCTTAGAGATGAAGGAATTGTACTGAAGGACCTTGATTCCAAATGGGAACCTGGTGATCGAAATGGAAAGTGGCTTAAACTAAAGCCTGATTATATAAATGCTGGTGCTGATCTGGATGTTATTATTATAGGTTAGCATCATCCCGCTTAAAGGAAGTATTAACTGTAATCTTCTCCACCTGTTGATTATATGCAGTGATTAAGTGTATGTCTATTCATTTGTTTTTAGGTGGATATTATGGATCCGGGCGTCGAGGGGGAGAGGTCTTTACATGTGCTTAATCTGAATTTCACATATTTCTTTCACTGTTACGGTTTCAACATTAACACTAGCTGAGTATGGATGTTATCAGATGATGCAAAGTTTTGAATGTGTACTCTCTTATTTATCTGTTCTTACATAGTAACTCATGGCTATTATATTGCAAATTTCTTGTAGTGCTAAGATCATACATGAATTGAATCTTTTCCTCAAGTGGATGCTATGAAGGAATTCTAATAATTCAAAATTTGTTTTATAGGTTGCACAGTTTTTAGTTGGTCTTGCAGTGCCTTCAGATGATAAAAGTTACCCCAAAAGGTAACCAAATGTTTTCTCCTACCGTTATTTGTATGCTTTTCTATTTTTCAGTGCGGGGAAAGCTATTGGTGGAAATATAGTTAAGAGACGGAATCCGGTTTTGCCAATAGCATATTGTTGTTCTTAATAGCTAGGTTCTGCTTGATCTCAAAAGAAAAAGAGGCGAAACTTTTGTTCTTAAGTAGATAAATTACGTAGCCTTTTGATCATGCAGTTTTTCATGGTCGAATAGTACTTTGTGTGTTATTATGAGCTTTTAATATGGTGAGGCTGTCAGGGTTTTTCTTTCCTTGTTTTTACGTATTTTGTTTTCCTTGCAAGATTCCTTTCCTTTTGTCGAGTTGGTACGGGTCTCACCGATGAAGAATGTGCCACTCTAGTGGCAAAACTGAAGCCCCACTTCAGGTATTTATTGTCTTTGTTTCTCCTGTTGCATTGTCATTAGTTTAGTATGTTACATGTCTGAACCTATTTGTTAAGGTACTCTATTCCCTTCTCATGAACGGCTATTTTTTATGCAGGAAAAATGAGTACCCCAAAAAACCATCCAGATTTTATGAAGTAACAAACAATTCGAAGGAGCGGCCAGATGTTTGGATAGAAAGCCCTGATAAGTGAGTTTTATTTAATGGTTTGAGTTCTTGCCTTCTTGCTAGCCTGGTGTAGTGAGCATCTGATCTGTTTACTCACGAATGCAGGTCAGTCATAATGTCTATAACAAGTGATATTAGAACAATCAAATCCGAGGTAATTCATTTAAGCGATTCAATATTTGTTGTATTACAGTCTTTAAAAGCATTATGCTTAAGAAATATGGCGTTCTTGTCCAATTTAGCTAATCAGTGATTTGCTCTCCAACTGTTTTTTGACACTTGCTTCCATTATATTAAAGGTATTTGCTGCCCCATACTGCTTGAGGTTTCCCCGCATTCAACGAGTGAGATACGATAAACCATGGCACGAGTGCCTTGATGTGCAGTGTAATTCTCCTGCGCTTTTAGTAGTTTTTGTTTTGTCAATACCCTCATTTTCAATTTGAATACTCATAGTAAGATAAATGGCTTTTGATGCATTGCATATTGGTTATATTATTTCAAAGACGAACTCTGTGAAATATTGATCATCACAGCATTTAAGGAGATTGTGCATTCAAGTAATGGGACAATGCACAAGGCAGAAGCTGATAAGAGTCTGAAAAATGACAACTTAAAGAACGCAAAAACAACTAAAAGGGGGGAGAAGAAGAATGTATCAATTATCCCTTCACATCTTATGAAGATTGATATATCAGGCTTAAAGGGAGAAACCCTGATATTTGCAAACACCATGTTCTGTATCCTTTTGTGGCATATTTGTCACCACCTACATTATCGTCTCGACGGTTGAGCAACTATATCTGCATTTCTTACAGCACACCATACATTTGATATGGTACATTCCTTAGTATACTTAGATTTTGTCAACACCCCTCCATCATATAAACTCGACTATTTCCATAAATTGGTCGTGGAGAATGGAGGATCTTTCTCGATGAATCTTAATGACTCAGTTACTCACTGCATAGCAGCGGAGAAAAAAGGTATTCCTCTTTTCTTGTGCAGAACTACTCTTTTTTTTATCATTCTGAGTGTTAGTACATACTGTCTAGAGGCTATTTGCTGCACTCTCAGGTATCAAATATCAGGCAGCCTTACGCCACGGAAGGATCATTCATTATTCCTGGATCTTGGACTGTTCCAGGCAAAAACATCTTCTTCGTTTGCAACCCAAGTTCGTCCCTTGGTTACACCCCATAATTCTCTTTTCAATCTATTAACTGAATATGTTCTAATGCAATTCATTGTACAGGTATATCCTCTTCCTTGCAGATTTTGCTAGGCACAAATTTCCTGAAGAGATCGACTCATATGCTGACTTTTACTACTGGGACATCGATGTTGCTGACCTAAAGCAGGTTTGAAGCTTATTTCTATATGCAGCAAATGTTTTTTCTTGTTTGACATGCATTATAATAGTCTGAAAATCAAGATGTGATTCAGGGGTCTGAGTTAATTATGCTTTCAGATCTATAGCATGACTCCAGTAACCAGGCACTAGAACCTAATGCCATTGTTTATAGAAAGATGATCCAGACACCGGGCACCACGAGAGGTGAACCCTGGTGGGCATAGGTGCGGCTTCTCTATGCGTCTCTATGGCCATACTATGCCACGGCTCGGGCTTCTCGAATCAACTCTAATATGGCTCATTATTTGGCCCAAGAACGTGGGATTGCTCTGAAAATGTTTAAGTAGCCCACTCTTAGTTTTGCCCCATGTTCTGTCTCTGCTGGTGGGCGGGTGATGCCCATGTGGCCCCACAACTGATTGGTTTTCAGTTTTCCCAATCAGCTATGTAGTGGAAGGCGCAGATGCTACAGTACACCATATAGTTAACTGGGAGCTAGATGAAATTTGTACAGTATGACAGTATATGTAAGCCGAGCAATGTCTAGTACATATTTCTTACAGTGCTAATTTGCTAACTCTCAACATGCGCCTTGGGATCAGATGAATCTGCTTTAATGTACATCCAAAAACTCATATAACTATCATTGTTGGACTTAGTATGACAGCACCCAAACATAAGTTTGCATCGATCTTCCCCATAGAACCATGTATTATTTGCATACCCTGGCATTGTAAGTTTGTTTTTAAGAGGTTTTATCACATTATTTTTTTAGCTTGTAGTCTTGTACTAAGGTTGCTCTGACTAGGCAGCAAGGGGTGGCGAAGGTGTTGCAGTCTGCGACTTGAAATATTGATGTGTTTTGCCCTTTTCTACAAGGACTAGTTTATGATGATTAGTTTTAATTATTTCATTGGCTCATTATTCAGATCTTCAGCAACATTGACAAAGTTCCTGTTGATCCAATCATGGTACATCGCTACAAAAAGAAGTATTATGCAGATGAAAGATTCTGCTTCTTCCAGGGTTGCTGTGTTTACTTGTATCATGCACCTTTAGTGTAAGTTTCATTTACTGTCAGATATCATCATCCATGTAATGCCACTACTTATTTGTTTCTCTCCTTTTTTTTCTCTTCCTGGAGGAATGAGGACTACAATGTAATATCTGATCTTGCACTGAAGAGGGTTAAGCAGGACCTTACCATGCATGGTGGTCAGTTTTGCAGCAGCCTTGCTCCTGCTACCCATTTGGTTATAGTTTCAGTTCTTCAGGTGTACAATTTTGACATAGTGTACAAGAGGTAATGATTCAATGCTTATGTTTTCTTGTGTATTCTGTGAGAGGCAGGAAGTAGGAACAGTAACGAGTCTATCGTTTATGCAGTTTTCCTCCAGCTGAGAGACGTTACCTACATGACAAAAGATTGCATGTAGTCAGTAATAAGTGGTTAGAAGATTCAGTGGATAAACAAACAAAGCTTCCTGAAACCGCCTACAACCTTAAACCAGATACATTAGAAGAATTACAAATTGAAAGGAGGTACCATATTTGTTGAATGTTCACATTTGGAAGTTCAATTTATCTACCACTTTATGTATATATAAATATAGTATTTACCTCTTGGTTGCTATCCTGATATTTCATTTCAGTGAGGAAAATGTCCAGCCCTCTAATGACAAGCATGAGAAAGATGAGGAGGTTGGAACATCTCGTGTAAAAAATACAAGGAAAAGGGGTAGGCCGGCCAGCAGTACTTCAAGAACTGTACGTGCTGCTCCCAGGCCAGTCCGAAGAACAAAGGCAAGAAGAGGAAACAAACATGCAAAAATAGATGACGTTGAATCTGAAGAAAGTGGCCCTGGTGAAACAGGTAAAAATGATCAAAAGTTGAACAGCGATGACATCTCTAAGATGGAAGAAGATAACAGTGACATTGATCAAAGACGACCTCGAGCTGCTCCCAGAACAGTTCAAAGGACAAATGCTAGAAGAGGAACCCGGCGTGCAAAAATAGATTATCATGAATCTGAAGAAAGTGGACCTGGTGAAGGTCAAGAAGACAAAAACTTGGATGCAGAGGAAGATAACATGGACGAAGACCAAGGACCACCTCCAGCTGCCCAGTTCATCACTTTGGACGAGGAAAAGCCCAAAGTTGTCAAACTGTGTGCCACAGAGGAGGCAACAGGCAGTCCAAAGTACGAAAGCAAAGAAACTTTCGAAAGAACAAACACTGCTGAAGGAACCAGCAGTGGAGGCGAGAAGATAGAACTGATGGTTGATCCTTTGCACGCGATGCTCCTCGACATGATACCGTCCCTCAGGCAGTTAGAGAGAGGAGGTGCGAGCAGCGATCCACCAGCCAGAGTTGAGCATGATCCACCACGGGTAGGTTGTTCCACATCGGAGTCCAGGGTTCTGATGCCTGAGGCAGGAAATTCTGCATCGGGTGCTCAGGCACCGCAGGCAGGAAATTCTGCATCCGGTACAAGAGTTCCAGCCCCAGATCCAGATGGTGCTGCTCCAAAGAAGAAAAAGGTGAGCTACAAAGATATGGCCGACGAGCTTCTGAAGGACTGGTGAGAGTCCTTTGCCACTACGGGCTTGGGGGAATCTGTACGCCGTACGTCATTTGCCATGCTTATAGTCCTGTAAATATGACAGATGCTTGTAAGAATTAACCCTGTAGTTGTGCCTGAAAAGACTGAGCACTCTTTGGAACCTGGTTCGGCCATATGGGCGGGTTGACACAATTCATTGCTGACACCATCATGCGACTTCAGCCGACCGGGGGTGGGGGGAGCTCGTACTAATAACAAGCAAACTGCTTGCATGATCCACATAGCTCAACTTTGCAACAAGCCAACAACACAGGAAATTATTTATAATAATGGCATATCTCTGTCTGTCTTCTTATATGTCGATAAGTGGATTCAATGATACATAAATTATCCAGTGTCAACAAATCCCATACTGCAACCACCAGTCCACATTATAGGTTGCACATACGCACACGATTATTTATGAGTTATGACTACAATTATACAATGCAAGTCACTGTGGTGCCACAGTTCGACTTTGGTCTTGTGTTACAGGAAGTTGTCCATCGTACGTGCATCTCAGAACATCCGGAATTCTTCTCACTGTTGGTCCATGACCCAGGCGTTTTGGCCTTATATCCTATGTTAAGAATTGAAATGTCACGCACTGGAGTTTATAACAAAAATACTCATAATATTGAAAATGTAATGAATATCATTTGAACTGCCCAAAAGACTTCCAGTTGAGCTGTTGCAGGATACCTGGTCAAATATTGCTGTCGGGATGGCAAGTGTCGCCACTGCATTAGGGGCGTCTACTATTCCAGATATCCTACCCTCACATGGACAGCATGATAGTAAAAGATAAACCTGCATATAACCCAAAGTTGAGAACTTCAGATAACGCTCCTTTTACCATGACTCTTACAGGGTGACGACTAATAACCCTACTGCCTACCTGCTCCTTGGAGTACCCAAATTTGGAAAGGTATTCAATGGCATTGAGAACTGCACGCTTGTAGGCAACTGTTGCGTCAAGAAAATGCTGCTTCCCTGACTCATCTACACTGATGCCCTCAAAGACTAACCATTCTGAGAAACGTGGCTCCACTGGACCTATCTCAAAGATAGGGTTCACATGAAGCGCCGTCGGACCAACGGGAGTCAAGTATTCCTTCATCCCACCTCTTATGATCTCACACCTACACAAAATGCGAACAATGAAATTAGTTGGATTTCACAAGCACACCGTGAGAGGACATGCACATGGAGTCAAGTATTGAAAAGTGCAGACAAGAACAAAGGCAATTACTTTAGCTCAAGGAATCCACTCATTTCTATTGCTCCACAAAATGAGACTTCACCATCACCTTGTGAGAAGTGCATATCACCAGTACTCAAATTTGCTCCTTCAACAAATACTGGTAGATAAACTTTGGAACCTCTGCTTAGATTCTTTATGTCACAGTTCCCACCGTTCTCTCTGCCAGGAATTGTTCTTGCTGCTTCATTAGCAATTCTTTGCCATTCAGCAGTCCCTTCTTGAATCTGCACACAATTGCACGTGTTGTAAAAAATAGCTCTTTAGCAATACACACCCTAAACAAATTACCGGTGAACGTGTGGTTCAGAACCTGACCAGCGAATCTTATTTTTCTTGTCTGATAATTTACATCTTCTGGAGTATATTCAGTTGATCTGTTCAATCTATCTATGCAGTTCTGATATTTTTGGTGGGATTGTTCATATCTACATTCCTGCGGTATGAGAGCTTACAGTACCTCCACAAATCAATATTTGCTTCTGGCTAACGGCTAACGATAGGCGCCAGTACAAAATAATATTGGTACTTTTCAGTTTTTTCAGTGGTGTCTGGATACACCTTAAAGTTCAGTCTAGCGCAGATAAATCCGTTTTTGCCTGAGATCATTCACATTGTAAAACTCATGCTGTTTTCAATCATGCAAAGGAAGACGGAGGATCAACCCTTTTTTTAACACAAATAACTAAATTAATATATGCGTGTAAAATTGTTGTACTGAAAATCTGGGCCACATAAGAAGGATATCATGATTTATAAATACTGCAAATAATGTTTCATTTAATCCTTGGAGTCAAAGTGAATGAAAAAAAAGTGAACCATTAATCAGGCAGCAGATCATACCTTTCCAAGTAAGCAGTTTTTGGAGTTTGGCAAGTTAGCAAGGGGCCGCTGGTGTAGAACCTCACACAGTTTCAGAGACTCGTGACCTGTCTCGACCAATTTCCTTTCTCTTTCGTTCCATATATTAAGAAGTTCGACTGATGGTGCAGTCCCCACAATACCAGGATGAGTTAAACCCGGAAACCGAACGCCTGGTATACACAAAATGGAGGTATTAGATCGAATGGTCTGAAGTTAAAGCGCCTCATTCAGAGCAAGAGCAAGAACTCTTACCAGGTATCTGAGGGGAGTATGCATAAATTCCTTCAAAATACCAAATGGCTTTTCTTGCACTTGGGAAGTGGTCAGTTAAGAATCCACCTCCATTCTCCCTTTCGAATATTCCAGTATAACCCCACTCATCACCAGGAAGCGGCCCGAGATTGCAGATCTCTACCGCAAGAAGATCACCCGGTGAAGCTGGAACCCCTTCAGCATCAACTATTCTAAAGGGGCCACTAAGATAATGAGCCTGTGAAAAACTATATTCAGTTTGGCACCAGTCTTGTTTTTAATGACAATACTACAATAAGAAAACATCGAACGAATTCTCTTCCATAAAGAAAAATGTCTACTTACAATTGTGGCGTCCATAGACTTGATATCATCTGCAGAGTCATCATCTTTAACCCGTCCTCCAGACCAATCGACCATCTCAACACGGAATAATTCCCCTTCAGTTACATCGGCAACAGGAGGGATATCTGGATGCCAGCGGTTATGGAGATGAACTTTTTGCTCCCAGGGCTTCTTCTTTACATCTATGGGCACTACAAGTCTAGGAGTCAGAGGAGCCATGCTTCAGAGCTTCGATGATGAGGCACACTGAAGCCAAACAAGCAAAGACAGAAAAAACAAAGGAAGACAATTAGATAATAGATATACATCCACTTTGAAAGCACATTATGAACGGTGGTGCTTCCAAGAATTAGACACATCTTTACCTAGCAATGATAGTGAATGCTCACAAGTGATTAATAATTCATAACTGGGTCACCATCAATTAAGAATATTCCTGCTGGTCCCTCATATCTCTCTGGACCATATCCAGAGCTAAGAAGGTGAGATGTTTTCTGTTCCAAAGCGGTACCAATTACTTGAGTTGTCTTATTCATTCGTATTTTTCAGAGGCTGCGTCATGCATGACTCATGCTACTGAGCAAGCAGTTAGTTTCTATAGCAATATTCAAATATAATCTGAAGATGCACCGCGTCACAAATTGAAGAAGCCCGTAATATTACTAACAGATTTATTATGTCTACTTCTGCACCAAATATACAATTTACTAGTTCTCAATTAGAAATTTATTCTTTGTTCAGGAGTGAGGGCAGCCTCGTAAACCTCACGATTACAGCTTCAAAATATTACATGGAGCCAAGGATGCAAATATAGTATTTTAAATATTGAGCAACAAAAGTCAATTGCATAATTCAGATTGATAGTCCAAATTTCTTTCTTCTTTTTGTCTAAAAGAGCCTTAACCCGCAAAAGGTGTATTTCCGATAAAACTCAAAACTAAAGGGTTGTGTGAAATAGGAGTTAAAGGCTTATCTGCTTCCCCAGTATTAACATTTATTACTGTCTTACTGATGACTATATGCACATTATGAGCAGATAACAATGTTGTAGCCTTAACAACCCTTTTCACATCGAACCAAGCATGTGTGCCCAAAGCAATCGGGGTCGAGTGATACGGATACATAAATACGTCATTTTCGGAAAGCTCCAATACAGGGATATGTATCATACGTTTGACTATTTGTCCTAAGCATACTGCATACCGAAGCACCTCCAACCTACAACCTTTGAGTTTGAAGCATTGAGCTAATCTAGGCTTCCAATCCATTTTCCATGTAGCCACTAGCCAGTAACAGACAAGTGTAAACCAAGTGAGCTACGGACCTACGGTAGAGAGAGACAGAGCACCGGAGCTGACCAAGGCAAGTTTGGTGCTGCTGCCTGCTGAGAGAGAAAGGGAGGAAGAGGAGCAGGAGTACCGGATCTGATTGTACCTTGCTTCTGCTGCCTGCTCGCTGCCACCTCGGCCGTCGGGTGAGTCGCCGCGGCCGCCGCCGTCTAGTTCAGGGAGGACTGCAGAGACATGGATCGGAGGAAGCGAGTCTGGACTGCGTTGTAACGCACGAGACACAGATCACGCTACGCACAGATGGATTATGGGGTCTAAATTCGATACATCCTCGCGTCACGCAGAGGGGTTGAATCCTGACGAGCGAAGCTCCGGAAAAGGAGGAAGAGAGGAAGGACTCTAATGAGTTCTATTTTATCTGATTACAAATTGATGACACAGCCAAGGCTTATATCGCGTCGACGTTACCCAGCGTGGTCTTGGTCGCTGCCAGCTGGGTCCCCTTCGTCAGGTGATGCTCTTCTCGTATGCGTTGCCTGGCGTCGGTCCTTGACTTGGCCTTGATCATCTCAGGCAGACACGTGGTCATGACAATGCCCCCTCCTTGAGTAGCCGCTTGCCCCCAAGCGGGTGCCGATGGAAAGGCAGCGAGAATTGCTCCGAAATGTTCCCAGGTCTGGCAGTGTTGAGGAAGGCCAGACCATTGAAGCTTGACCTGGGTACCATCTTGCTGCCTCGACGGATCATTCGATCGTCCACCACCGCCACTGGTTGCACAAGCATCATGTCAATACAGGTCAGAGGTAAATCAACACTGACCTGATCAATCGGTTTCAACGCCTTCTTGAGTTGAGAGACATGAATCACATCATGGATTTTGGCAGAGGTCGGCAACTGCAAGTTGTATGAAACCTGACCAACACGCTTGATCACCGTGTATGGTCCAAAGTACTTGAAACCCGACTTCTGCGATGAACGATTTGCCACAGATGTTTGGACATATGGCTGGAGCTTGAGGTACACCTGATCACCCACAGCGAATTCGCGTTCTCCACGCTTCTTGTCAGCCTGGTGCTTCATGCGCATTTGCGCTCTCGCAAGGTGCTGCTTGATCACGTCCAGCATAAGCTTCCTCTCCTGCAACCAGGAGTCCAGATCACTCACACCTGAAACTGTTGTGTTCTGGATACCAAAGTGGCGAGGGGTTCGTCCAAACAGGGCATCAAATGGCGAGCGCCCAATAGCAGAATGGAAGCTGGTATTGTACCCATACTCAGCCTGAGAAATCCATTTACACCATTGTTTTGGATTGGCATGTACCAAGCATCTGAGGAAAGTTTCTAGGCATTGATTCAGACGTTCCGTCTGCCCATCTGTTTGTGGGTGGTATGAAGAACTGAGGTTCAGCGTGGAGTCTGCCAATTTGAACAGTTGCTGCCAAAAGGCACTGATGAAAATCTTGTCACGGTCTGATATGAGAGTCTTGGGCATGCCATGGAAACGGTAGACATTATCAAAGAATGCTTGAGCAACCGTGACAGCTGTGAATGGATGTTTGAGAGGGATGAAATGCCCAAATTTTGTTAGTTTATCCACCACCACCAGGATTGTGTCAAACTTGTTGGATTTCGGAAGTCCTTCGATAAAGTCTAGGCCAACAGTGTGCCATGCTTCAGGTGGGATAGGCAGAGGCTGTAACCTGCCAGGCATTTTGACATGCTCACTTTTGGCCTGCTGGCATGTTCTGCAGGTTTGCACATATTTTGTTATTGTGTCCTTCATGTGTGGCCATGAGAATATCTTTTTGATCTTGTGGTATGTGGGCAGCACACCAGAGTGACCACCCAGGGCACTGCTATGGAAAGCCAGCAGGACAGCTTGGTGAGCTTCGGATTGGTTACCCAACCAGACACGCCCTTTGTGTCGAATCACACCATTGTGTAGAGAGAAACCCTGCTGGTTAGGGCTGTTGAGCGCCAGTTCTGTGAGTAGTTCCTGCGCTTTAGGGTCTTTCTTGTATCCTTCAGTTACTGTCTCAATCCAACGAGGTTGAACTGTCGAGACAGAGCAGAGATTTTGCACTTGAGGGCGTCTGGATAAAGCATCAGCTGCTTTGTTTGTCACACCTTTTTTGTACACAATGCGTTATTGCAGCCCCATGAGTTTGAAAAAGGCTTTCTGCTGGATAATTGTGTTGAATTTATGATCACCCAGATGAATCAGGCTGCGCTGGTCAGTGAAAATCGTGAAGGACTTGTGCTGGAGATAGGGTTTCCATTTGTCTATTGCCAACAGAATCGCCAAACACTCCTTGTCATATACTGAGAGAGTGAGTCTGGTTCTTGGGTCCCAAAGCTTTGCTGAGAAAGGCTAGCGGATGCCCCTGCTGCATTAATACAGTTCCAACTCCAGTGGCACATGCATCAGTTTCTAAGACAAACTCCTTGTTGAAATCAGGTAACGCCAGCTAGCACAGGAGCTTGAATGAGAGCTTGTTTGAGTGCTAGAAAGGAAGCATTCACCTCTGGTGACCACACAAATGGCATGTTCTTCTTCAGCAAGTCGGTGAGGGGCCGAGCTAAAATGCCAAAGAACCTGATGAATTTCCTGTAGTATCCCACTAAACCAAGAAATCCCCTGAGTTGTGTTAGATTCATTGGAATTGGCCAAGATTGCACCGCAGATGTCTTTGTTGGGTCAGTAGACACCCCCTCTGCACTGATGATGTGGCCCAGATATTCCAGTGCTTTATGAGCGAAAGAACACTTGCTTCTCTTCACAAACAACTTGTTGAACTCGAGTAGTTGAAACACAACTTGCAAATGTTCAACATGATCTTGCAGGGTGTTGCTGTATATGAGGATGTCGTCCACGAAAATCAGTACATACTTGCGGATCACATGAGCAAAGATCGTGTTCATGGCTGACTGAAATGTAGCAGGCGCACAAGACAAACCAAAAGGCATAACACAGAACTCGTAGTGCCCATGGTGTGTGCGAAAAGCAGTCTTACATTCATCAGACTCCACCATCCTTATTTGATGATACCCAGAGCGAAGGTCCAGTTTAGTGAAGCATGTGGCCCCTGACAATTCATCCAGTAGTTCGTCCACTACTGGCATTGGGTACCGATCCTTTACTGTTACTGCATTCAACTGCCTATAATCAATGCAGAAACGCCATGATCCGTCCTTTTTCTTCACAAGCAAGACAGGTGATGCGAATGGGCTCTGGCTTTCCTTGATTATTCCCTGCGCAAGCATTTCCTTCACTTGTTTTTCAATCTCATTTTTCTGCTGAGGAGTGTAACGGTAAGGCTTTACGTTCACAGGCTGCACTCCAGGCATCAGTGTAATTTTGTGGTCATAAGTGCGATGAGGAGGAAGCCCAGATGGTGTTGCAAAGCACTCCTTATTCTGCTCAATTACTTTCAAGATCTCAGCTGGTATTTGTGTCTCCACTGTCTCGTCATTCAGTGCGGACAGTTCCACCACATGCAGGATAGCAAATTCTGCCTCCAACAGACGCAGCTCTTCAGATGAAATGGGGTCACAGGAAGTTGTCTTGTCCTTCACTCCTCTGATTGTCTTGCGGATACCATTCTGTTTGATTCGGAATACTTTCTTCTTCCAATCCATCCACATAGGGCCGAGGGTATCAAGCCAGTCCATACCCACTATCATATCATAGCAGGGTAAATCAAACACTCGGAATGAGGTTGTGAAAGTTGCTCCTTGGCATTCCCAAGGTATATTCAGCACAGCTTTGTTTACTTGAGTTCGTGCTCCATTTGCCACGGCCACTGTCACTGGGGCGATGTCCACTGTTTGCAGTCCTAGTTGTTGTACTACATTGGTGCTGATGAAATTCCCAAAGCTTCCCGAGTCCACTAACAGCAGAATCTGTTTCCCTTGCGTTGTGCCCTGTAATCGGAAGCTTTTCTTGCGTGATGTGCCCTCTAATGCGCACATGGATATTGCACACAGAGACTCATCACTGCTAGAATTGCCGGATTTGTCTTCTTCACCTTCTGAGGCAGAAAGTTGCAACAACTCCACTAGTTCTTCCACCAGATTGAGCGGAACTGTTGCACTGCACTTGTGACCCGGCTGGAACTTGTCACCGCATTTGAAGCATTCTCCCCAAGCTCTTCTCTGTGCTTTAAGTGACTGAAATTTTTCTTCCCAAGGAGGCTTACTGGTTGGAGTTGGCTTGCTGTCAGAAGTAGTATGAGATAAAATCCCTTTGCCAGGAAACCCAGTCTTCATATAGGGTGACTTGTAGTCCTGTCTGTATCGACCACTTGGTGAAAATGGCCTGCTCTCCTCCATCATCTCCTCCTGCGTTTCAGCAAGAGACAACGCATCATCAACAGTTCTCGGTTTATGTAACCGAATGGCTCGTTGAATTTCTTTTTTCAAGCCATTAACAAATTTAGTAACAAAGAAAGCCTCATCATAGTGTTTGTTATGAATTAACACTTTATGTCTAAGCTCCTCAAATTTCTTGTAATATTTCTCTACACTATCTGTCTGTCTACAACGCTCCAAAGCCTCTAAGTATCTATGGTGTTTGTTTTTACCAAATTTCTCATGCACAGCTACACAAAGTTCTTCCCAACTATCAAACATCATGCTCTGCTTCGTAGGTCTGAAGTCACAGAGCAGCATTTCCAATGAAATGCATAGTTGCAAAATTAGCCCAAGTATCATGATCTACTGAATACATGCAGAAATACTTTCACACACCGCCTTCCACCATTTGGGATTTTCACCATCAAATTTGGGGAAATCCGACTTGGGTGGCCTAGAGTTTCTATGGTACGAACGAGATTCATGCGCAAAACTATCACCACCACCATCAGAACGCTCGGACAGGTCGAAATTGACAGGAGTGTGATGGAATTTACGCGTACCCTTGGCCAGGGCAGGTGCCATTGCCTTAGAGGCTCCGGTCACAGTACCCTGGGTTTCGTGTTGCAGGTGGTGCCCCTCGGGCCGTGGCGTGGTGTCGTCGTCGGAGTTGCGTCCCGACTCCAACAGCGCCACACGATTCCCCACTTCAGCCACAGAGAGCTGAAGCGTGGCCATGGATCCTTCGATCGTGGGTACCCATGTGGTGATGCTCTTGAGATTTTCACAGACGATTGTCTGGTTGGATGCGAGCGTCTGCAGCGAGTCGTTGAGGGCCTTGAGAGTGGAAGCCGTCTCATCTCCTTGCTTGCGCAGCGCCGCCTCCAGCGCAGCCAGATCTGACTGAACCTTGTCCATCAGTACTTGGTCACAGCGCTTCCACGTATCCGATGTGGATGTGAGCGCCTGCCGCTTCCTCGAAGCGCCTCCAATGACGAGATAATCCGACTTGCTCGCTCCGGAATTTTACGAATCGCAGAGGATCTATAATCAACCGTCAAGCACAATCGAACCTCGCCCAAGCAGTCTACCGCCGCCAACGCCACCAAAGATCAGCACGGATATGCGCCGATCGACACCGCCGCCATGGGGAAAACCGAGACCGTGGGATTTTACCAGGAAACGCCCAACCACGCTCAGTTCGTCACCCTAGATCGCCTCCGGAATCAGATCACGCGCAGAGATTGGGATATTTTTTTGTGTGGATTTTTCTGGATCGAAAACTGGCTCTGATACCATATGTAACGCATGAGACACAGATCACGCTACGCACAGATGGATTATGGGGTCTAAATTCGATACATCCTCGCGTCACGCGGAGGGGTTGAATGCTGACGAGCAAAGCTCCGGAAAAGGAGGAAGAGAGGAAGGACTCTAATGAGTTCTATTTTATCTGATTACAAATTGATGCCTCTGATTGGACACAGCCAAGGCTTATATCGCGTCGACGTTACCCAGCGTGGTCTTGGTCGCTGCCAGCTGGCCCCCTTCGTCAGGTGATGCTCTTCTCGTATGCGTTGCCTGGCGTCGGTCCTTGACTTGGCCTTGATCATCTCAGGCAGACACGTGGTCGTGACATGCGTGTATCGGGAAGCTATGTTTATATCGTACGGAGATTGTTTAGGTTGCTTCACACCATGTGGTCGTATCTTTTTTCTGAGATCGCCATGTGGTTGTAGCGGGGGCGTGTCAGCAAGGTATCAATATTGTATCGGGAAACAAATTATTTTATTTAAATGGCCTCGTCGATACGTCCCAAACGCATCGAACAGGATGCAGGTATTGGAGATGTATCTGTATCTTATACCGTATCCGGCGCGGACACTGAGCTCCCAGCCAGGCATCCGTGCAGCCTAGTTGCGACCACGAAGGAAATCAATGTTTAGCCGATTATGAGTTTCTGCAACTCATATGGCACACGACCTCTATTTCTGGCCGTCCGTTTCAGCGATTGAACGGCCATGATTTGTCGTTGAATGCGTTTAACGTTCAACCTATTCAATGGAAAATCTTGACCGTTCAATCGCATGAATGGACAGTCGAGATACGGGTTGCGCGCCATGTTTAACACATGGGAGAAAGGGAGGGCGAATATGGAGCCGAACGCTCGATAGGTGGGAACGGAACAAGAATAGCGGTTCGTCAGTTTGCTCTTTGTCTAGCTAGCCGAAAAACTTGTACTATGAATATATGATCTCTCAAAGCGTTATCAAATCATGATTAGTCTTTTTGATTAAAAAATCTGCATAAAAAATAAAGGATTTTAATTATTTGCACAAATTTTATAGGAAATATAATATCCAATCAAATCTTGCTTTTAGAAACCTTTGTTTTTTGTGATAGAATAAAAAAATGTTAGATATATTTGAAATCATGTATGATTGGAGTGGGCATGACATTAAAATCCAGTTTTTCTCTATCCCTACAAATAGAAGAGGCCTTATACCGCTGGGCGTTAGCGATACTATTAGGCCGCTCATAGTGGAAAGTAACATATAGTAGTATCATGAAAATGATACTACTCTATGTTATTAACTCTATATAGTGGGTAGTACCACATGTGAAGTCTCATGTAATATTCCATTTATAATTAAATTTGTGGACTAATTCTTTTATTGAGGAATACGTTATGTTATGGTATCTATACTGCTATCTCCTCTCTCATACAGTGACGCGTCGGTTTTGTACATGCATGAAATGTATAATACTACCTATAATACTCCCACTATAGGTAGTCTTAGGGCATCCAAGGGACTCCAATCAGCCCCATTGTTTGTTCAGTCTCCGCATAGAAAATCAGCCTCCAAAGGATCCCCATGGGTTCAAAAGTGGGCCAAAAACTGTCATGACATCTCAAGACCCCAACTTTCGGTACTAGATTGCGGTTAGCAGACATGTCCGGATAGAGCCTTCACCTAGACAGAAAGGCCAGCGGTCTCACAAGTCAACCTCTCTTTTCCCCACCAATCCCCTCTCCTCCTCCTCTCTCTATCTATTTCTTCTCCAAGTCCGACCACCCTACGCAAAAAATCTCCCCGCCTATGGCCCGGAACGTCGCCCCCCTCCTTCTGCCCAAGTCTTGTTCTTCGGGATTTCATCGACGATGAGCCTTCCACCCTCCGCAACATCGTATTTCGTACCTCGCGCAACACCAGCATATCCGGTAGCTCGTTTATACGAGATACCAGCTCGACGACAACTAGTAGTGAGTCCCACATGCATGCACAAGGCGGTGCGCATCAGCTAGGTAGCAACACAAGCAATCATGTGGATGGATCAAAGTGCATGCTTATGTGGGCCGGTGCTCATGCAAGCAACCAGGGCCGGTCCATAGGCCGAGCAAACAAGGCAACCGCCCAAAGCCCCAAGATGAGGATGGGATCAAATACTAAAGTATGTCTGTTATTAGTGATTTATCACGTATAAGAGACTATTGAAAATTTATAAATAGCAGAAAGTCGATCTTAGTTCACATTAACAATTGCACACGACAAACCAATATAATGTTCAACATAAGAACAAACCAATTAAATCAACAGTGGTAAATTTAGCTTGGCTACTGTCTCCCATGTAAATAACTTAAACATGGTATATTAAATGTTTTGCTTGATATATTTCCAATGCTAGATCTCATGCATAATTTATTATTCGGAAACTAACATAAGCCATTGTATACTGAAACACATTGCAGTGAGCATATATAATAACTGAATTTTGCATGTGCGATAGTGTGCATCGGTGATTACTATTAGCAATGTTGTTACATTAATAAGTATAAATCATCAACAATTATCAACCGTAATTAAATCCTTCAAAGTTGTAACACACACTTGACAAAGTAAAAAAGATATCATGTCAAGTGTTCAATCTATATTTCACAATATATATATATATATATTCTTCCATAACCATACACTACACACTTCTGTAGATATTTGTAAGTTGTATACATTTAAATATCTACCAAAATATTTAATAATACTAAAAATAGAGAATAACATCCACATGGTAATATACATATACGCTATATAATTCATCAATTGTGCGAACATCAAGGAGCCGTGTGTTTTTTCGTTTTTTCACATTTAAAATGAATCCGTATCATGTTAGGAATAATATCTCACAAAGGAAAAACCTTTTGCATAACTAAGATAATTTTTGAATAATATACATTACATCTATATAATGGAAACGATTAAAGATATATTGTATAGTTAACCATGTCACGCCCCGAGACCCGGCCCGGTAGAATGACAGCCGCCGCGCGCCTATAGACCCGAAAGTCTATACACGTGCAAGGCTAGAGAAGCAGGATAAACCAGCACAGTGGATCTCAAGAAGCTCTTCTAATCATTTTTACAAGATTATTACAATTATAAGAGTAAATTCTCTAGTCGTTTCCCACCACTGGTTCAGCCTACTCCTCGGATACGACGGCTTCCGCTGCGAACTCTGATAACATAAAAACAGAGAAAGCAAGGGTGAGTACAACAAAAGTCATACTCAGCAAACAATTCATACACTTTCATATAATTTGTAAAATACACTAGATTTTCAAGATACCAGTAAATCATCATTGTGTGGTTAAGTTCTTAGTCATATTAAAAAGCATGGTGCCACACATGAAAGTGAGTTTCCCTACCCGGGAATCACAGGGGTGAAATTCCACACTTTTACACTCTTAAGAGGGGTACTCCGACATCGACAGCCTCGCCCAGAACCACACAGGCTCCAGAACGAGCAGAGCCCTTTTACCCGCTCAGACACCGGACACCCTGGCCTACTCGTGTCGATCGCTCCTACGGATCCATCACCGACACTTTCCATTCAAGGGCCGCCCCTCGCGGAGAACTCAGACAGTCCCATACCTGTACTGTGACCGGTACAATACGATCACCTTCATAGCACCAAGTTTTCCTCATAAAAACATTCAATTCATTTGCATGCCAAATATACGTGCTAAGCCCTAGCTCCAAAAAATTAATTGGAACGACCCTACAAGCAACTAGATGTGTGTTGGCTTATGGACGTGACACCAGCCGGCTCATGGGTGCGATGCACGAGGGCTTCATGGCAGCGTCGTTATGCGGTATTCCGTGGTGGCTAGCGCGAGCTTTATCGAGCTGCGAAGTTTGGCCGTGCTGACCATCTAGCGATAAGGATCAGAAGAAGCAGAACGCGACTCTCCTTCTAACTCAGAGACACTCCATCGTGAGGCTTGATACGTCCAAAATGTATCTATAATTTTTGATTGTTTCATGCCACTTTTATGCTTTTAACACTTGTTTTTATATTAAGTTTATGATTTATTTGGTCTAACCTATTAATAGTTGCAAAAGTGCACAATATTCTTGTTTTACTCTTTGATGTGTAGGATTTATCAAAAATACAAAAGAAAACCTTGTTGGAGTCAAATTGGGACTTTCCTAAAATCTGTCTGAAAACAGTTTTCGCAGATGGTCACGTTACGGATATAAGACGACGTCAAACGTAAAACGTCTAGTCGCGAAAGTTGCGGGGAATTTTCAGACGAACGATCTAGACATAAAATTCGTGAGGCTATATAAAAGGAGATAACAGGAGATAACCCCGATCTAGACGACGTCAAACTTAAACGATTTTCCATGGCGGAGATAACCCCGATCTACAGAAACCCTACATGGGATGACGGGAATCCGTGAGGCTATATAAAAGGAGGAAACCTAGATCGTAGCCAACTCCTCCTACCACGAATTGCAGCCATCAAAGCCACGTTTTTGCCTCCCTCATGGATCTCATCTCCACGGGGGAGGGCTCCCAAGAAGCCATGAAGGAAGGGGGCTAAGGGGCGGCGCTTCCCCTTGATGTCGGCGGCGCAGGAGGAGCCCCCTGCGCCGGCGTCGCTCTGCGCTCCTCGCTGCCCCCTTCACCGTCTTCACCGCCATCTCCATCGCCAATTTCTCCTTGTATACAGTGGTTCATCCTTCCACACACCTCTGTACCGCTCTATGTAAACATGGTGTTTGATGCTATAAAGTATTATTCTATGATCTATGTCATGTTTGTGTAGTTTCTTTGTCCTATGATTGCATTGTTGAATGTCTTTGGTTCATTAGAGTTGTATGTTGATATGGTACAGTCCTTTGGTGTCCATTATATTTATGCGCGCATGGATCAAACATCATAGGGTTAGGGTTTGTAGTATGTGTAAAGTAAGGGGGTAGTTCTGCCGGAGCGACAGAAATCTAAGGACTCGAACCGGAATGTTGCACGCATGGGAGTAAGAGGACCATTAACTTAATGCTATGGTTGGGGAAACTTTAATGAATTGTTAGCTACGCGGAAGTCTGCTAACAATCCAATCATATAGTATGTGTAATCGCAAATAGTTGAGTGCATGTATATTTAGCTTCTCCCACATGGAAAACTGCATCGAAGACAATGAATCAAGTATCTTCACTAATTAATCTTGGACAAATCCATCACACTTTCCACCACTTTTCCACACTCATGGTTCAGTTAGTTTAGTGTATTTTATTGCTGCAGCAACTAACTTTACTTTCCTGTTATTTATTATCATGCAAACCTATCTTGTTTACCCGTATTGTTGCTCTAGTTTTATTTCCTAGATAATGCAATTGTGTAATGTGCGTAGAGTTGTATCAGTGGTTGATAGAACTTGAGAGAATACTTATCCTATCTTTAGCTCCTTGTTGGATTCGACACTCTTACTTATCGAAAATGCTACACATGATACCCTATATTTATGGGTTATCAAGACCTTTTCTGGCGCCGTTGCCGGGGAGCAATAGCGTGGGGTGAATATTCTTGTGTGCACTTGTTTTCTTTATCTCTAAGTAATTTTTACTTTCAGTTTTAAGTTGTTTTCTATCTTAGTATGGATAGGGAATGCGAATTACCAAAAAAAATTAGTTGTAGTTGTTATCTAAAAACGTTTTCAAAAAGAAAAGTGATTGGAAAGATGAGTAATGGTTAAGTGGGGGTCAACCTTGAATACTTGTGTTCATGCCTATGAAACCAAAACAAATCTTTCCATGGGAGCTTTTCATCTAAAAGCATGTAAATATTGTACATATTCCCCTGTACCATAAAGGTAAAGTGCTAATTGTAGTCTCTAGTTATAAGAAAGTGAAAGTTTTACTTTGCTGTCCAGAAACAGATTTTCTGTGCTCCACCGTATAAAATGTTTAAAATCACCAGAACGTGATATGGGTCTGAAATTTCTTGAGCGCAAAGCCTTGCTTATTATGTTTCTTTCATTGGTTCTGACGTTTCTGATTTGAGTTACGTAGCTGTCTCGAAAAATTCGATCTTCACTGACTGTTCAGTTTAGACAGATTTCTTTGTGCTTCGCTGTAAAAAATCGTGATACATCTCAGAATAGTATTTTGAGCTGAAATCTTTTGTGTGCATAAACCTGAGATTATTATATGTCTTTAATTAGTTTTGAGTTTTTCGATTTGAGCTACGTAATTATCTCGTTGAGTGCCATCTTTACAGACTGTTCAGTTTTGACAGATTTCTTTGTTTATTCAATATTGTACTTGGTGTTCTTAGTTCTTTAGTTTTTTGACGGACAACGGAAGTCATGAACACCTTAGATACATTGGCTAATGTTGAATAAAGATTATAAAACTTGTCAATGCTTTAACACGAGTGGATTTTATTTAATGAGTACTAACACTACTGATGAGTTTTGTGAAGTTTCATGTGGATGTAGCCTATAAGTTCTAATCAATATGGTGATATGAGATGAACAAGAAGACGCACGAGTTCAAGCTTGGGGATGCCCAGGTGCAACCCAACAACATTATTCAAGTAGATTCAATCATCTAAGCTTGGGGATGTCCGAGACATTCCCTATTCATCAACTAACATCAGGTTGTCTTGTTCATGATCTATATTACCCATTCACATGATATGTATTGTCTTAACTTGTATTATAATTTGCTTTTATTGGTTTTCTCTTAGTTGGTTTTATTTGGTTCTTTATTTTGTTTTTATTGCTTCTTCTTTTGCTTTTACTTATAAATTCAAAACACACTAGTACAGAACGACACATCGGAAACGGGCCAAAAACCCCTTCGGCAACGGAAAAAGGGTCCGTGTCCCCGACCCAGTCACTGATGTGAAGGCTCTCATCGGCAACGGACAAGAAAAACCGTCACCGATGAGGCTTGATTTTGGCTACGGTTGCCATCCAGTCTCCGTTGCCGATGTATCTGGATATCAGAAACGGAGATTCTCTTTTACTCGTTTGCATTGAGCTTTTTTCATAAGCCTACAGCAGCAATACAGTTGCCAATTGACATTCAAAATATCACAGCAGAAGCACAAAGTTGTTAGCAAAACCATTCATAACTTATATAACAATTGTCACCATTACATAGCATCAAAAGATGAGTTACACATGCTTCGCTAATCCTATCATTCTCATGCCTCCCTAAACTGCAGTTAAGGCTTGCTCTCTAAACACACATCCACAAAATAGCCGGAGAAACTGAAAAAACAGAAACTACACCAAGCCAAATTGCCAAATTTTTCGTACTGAGACTTTCTCCATCTTGGACGGTGTCGCCGAAATATAATCCCACTTTATAATTAGCACATTTAAAGTTTGTTCGGATCAGCTTTGTGCTTCTGGATAAAAATACATGGATTGATAGTTAGAGAAGAGCCAAAATATGATGCTACATGACATTGATATAATTTAATGTGAAAACAGTTCACACCTTTAAGCGCCTATATTCGTGTGCTTGCAGTCCGATCAAACGATTTGGAGGCATAACTTGAAGGTGATGTTTCCTTCAAGAGCCTCACCATTTTTTATACAGTGTCGCCGAAATACTCTTACTTCATACACTAGCTACACAAAACAATAACGAGGATTAGCACATTGACAAAAAGTTGTGACTGGATCTATTCATCATCGGTAGTACTACAAAGAGTTGAAATTAATTCACCCTACTAGACTTTAAAATAGTGCAAGATACTAGACAAGTTTTCTATATACTAGACAAGTTTTCTATGCTAGACTAGAAAACTAGACAGAAACAATAAAGTGCAAGATACTAGACGAGTTTTCTATATACTAGACAAGTTCTATATAAAACCAATTGATGAACTAGTTCATGAGCTGAGCGATTTATACCTCACATTTTCTTCTCCGTGGACGGCGCCTCGAGATCGGCCACCTCCTCCTCCGTGGACGGCGCCTCCAGATCGGCCACCTCCTCCACCGTGGACGCCACCTCCTCCACCGGGGATGTCGCCTACAGATCGGCCACCTCCTCCTCCGTCGACGGCGCCTCCAGATCGGCCACCTCCTCCACCGTGGACGGCGCCTCCAGATCGGCCACCTCCTCCACCGTGGACGCCACCTCCTCCACCGGGGACGTCGCCTCCAGATCGGACACCTCCTCCACCGTGGACGCCACCTCCTCCACCGGGGACGTCGCCTCCAGATCGGCCACCTCCTCCTCCGTCGACGGCGGCCTCCAGATCGGCCTCCGTTGACGGCGGATCCGCCACAACTGCTGCATCACCACCCGATGAATGATCCGATCCAGCTCCGCGTGGCCCAGAGGACGCGGGGCATCACCGGAGGTGATGAGCCTGACGCGCTCCCACACCTGCCGCATCACAGCCGCCTCCAGATCTGCCCTATCACGAACAGATGCAGCTAGATCGGTGCGGCCGCTAGAGCCGCGGCTGCGATGGCGAGATCTAGAAGCGCCGGCAGAGGAAGCCATGAGAGAGTGAGGAGAGTAAAAAGCTACAATGTGCAGTGGCTAGGGTTGAAAGATGGACAGTGAGGGATTGAGAATGAGACTGATGGGGCTTGCTTCGCCAGTACATTTATAGGCACCCAATTGGCAACGAACATTTTATATAACCGTTTCCATTGGATACAAGTTCACAACTACTATGTGCTACTGATTTCCGTAGCTGCATACGAACATAATACATTCTAGTGATTTTCAAAGTGCATATGAACCTAATACATTGTACTGATTTGCATAGCTGCATACGAACCTAATACATTCTACTGATTTTCATTGCTGCATACAAGTTCACACCTAACAGCAGCACACAAACACACAAAATCATTCTAGCAATGCTCACAAGAACATTTAACTGAGCTATTTCTGTTCCTTTATGCCGCTCCTTGCGCACAGCAACAACATGGTCAGATTTAGTCGAAGTGTTTGTTGGGCTCCATGCCAAACCAGCTAGAGCTGCTGCAGTGTGCGGCTTCATCTCCATGTTCGCCTTCTTGACTATCAAGGCTACATTTTCCAGCTCTGCAGCTTCCACTTCGACGCCATTAGCAAGCAGCATCTCAACATAATCTTCAATCCAAAAAAAATAATCACAGCTCCCAGAATACTCTTCGCCCCTCCCCTGCCAAATGGTAAATTGAATCCAGAGGCAAATCAGCATCACACATAGAATAGAATCAATCAAAACTAGTCGAAGCGTCGAACTAACCCTGTGATTTGGACACTTGAAGTAGATCCGGCCTGGGTTCAGATCCGAACGCGACACTCGACGAATCGCGTTTCGACAGCGGCAGCAAACGCACTTCACAAGCGGCAGATCTGACCCGGCCCCGGCGGCGCAGGAGGAGGACGCATTCGATCTCCCCGACGAGCTCATGCTCTTGGCCATGGAGGACACGAGGGAGGAGTAAAAACAAGCTGGAGCGGAGGAACAAGGGCGAATCGACAGTCTTTTATAATATCCAAGATAGTGCTAAAAAAGGAATTTTATATAAGCAACCTCGCCAACGGTTGTATACAAATGTCCGATGCCATTGAAGAACATATCGCAAACGGAGTCGAAAGAAACTCCGTCACCAACATATCGGCAACGGTTAATAATTCGCGACCGTTGCCTATGAAGGCGGGACGCGGGCCAGCTTGCCTGGCGGGGCGGGTTTTCTCACGCGGAAAGCGCGATTCTCCGTCGCCTAACTCGTGCCGTTTCCATAGAGGTGTATCGGATGTGTCGTTCTGTACTAGTGACAACAAAACGATTTTCTTTTCTTTTGCTTCTCTATTTGATTCTTTCTTTGAATTTTATTTTGTTTTTACTTTTGGTTTTTATTTGGAGTTTTATTTACTGTTGCTATATAGTTTAGGTCTTGTTTAGCCTCTGGTCTTTTAGTTTCTCAAAAATAAAGTATCAAGTTTTACCCATTTGGTTTTAGTTGATACATATTTAAAAAAAATGGCTTTTCTGTTTTCAGCATCTACTGCTCACTGCACGATTTTTCATATTTTACTGGAAACTCAAAAAGTCACGAAAATAGGATAGATTACGTATCACCTAATCCTATGTACGCACAAAAATTGGCAAAAATTTCTGACATGTTTAAGTGCACCTAAAAATTACGTTTTCCAGCTGCTGTTTTTCTGGACAGATTCTGACTTTTGTTGCAAGAGTGGCCTTTTTGCGTTTTCATTTGATTCTTTTTGGGTCTTACCTTTTATTTATAAGTTGGCCACCTAAGCAACCTTTCTGCAACTTAAAAACAAAATTTGATTTGGTTTAATAGCAGCACTTTGAAAATATTATCTATTGCACGAATGTCTAACCGTAGAAAAAAAATGGAAAAGTTTTTGTATTGAAATTTTTTCACAGAGAATGAAGGAACACCAAACTGGGAAATATTGAAGAATGGTCAAAGCCATAAGCTTGGGGATGTCTCCGCATCCCTCTTCATCAACAACCACTCGGTTTGCAAACCTTTAAACTTTGTTTTTCGAGCAACATAGAAACTTGAATAAACTTGGAGCGTCTGTATCTTATTATTTATTTGTCTTAGCATCAAAACACCGGTTACATTAATGAGGTGATTATCATATATTTTATTTACTTAGTTGCTGATTATTTGATGAAACTTAAAAATGATGTGTGCATAATATTTAGTAGTTTATGTTTTCTTATGGTTAGTCTCAACTAGCTAATAGTGTATATTATGTTATTTTGATGTTAACATGCATTGTCCTGTTCATAAGATGGTATGGTATTGTAGTATCCTCCGCTTAAGAGTTTATTTGGATCGAGTTGGCCATGTTTACACATGTTTATGACTAAAAAGAAAAGTCTATCAAGTCTGGATGAGCTTTTGTGACTCAAAGTGGTAATATCACCTCTTATGGCTCAGGTAATATTATTTTGTCGCAAGCATGATTATGACAGTTATTGCTCTCTTAGTTGTCGCTTCCCAGTCTATTGCCAGCCTTCACTTGTACTGAGCGGGAATGCTGCTCATGCATCCAAAATAATTTAACCCACTTTTCCATGAGAGTCCACTATAAATTCCTATTCATGGTATTTGTAAGCCATTCCAAGTAAATTTGCATGTGCTACCTTTAAAATCTTCAAAATACTTCTTATTTTGTGCCATTGTTTTGAGCTCATGAGGAAGTAATAGTTGGGTTTGGTATCTTCCATGCTAAATAATGTTTTTCCGACTTGCATGCTTCATCTGCTCGTCACTAATTTTGCAAAGAGCTGGTTAGACCATTATAATATCTAAAAGAATAAAAAATATAGATACTCCTCCATGGTATGAGATTGTTGGCAGGCACCCGAGGATTCGGTTAGCCATGGTTTGTGTAAGCAATGGTGGGGAGGAGTGTCAATCTATATAATGTGCGCATATTATAAGTGCAAAATATAAATATTTCGGATCCGCTCTCAAAACTTGTTTAGCATGGAAGATAATAAAAACTATTGTCATTCGTTGATAGGAACAACAATCTCTCAAAACAATTTTACTTCTGTTTTAAAAATAAAAAGCTCTAGCACATGTTAATGCCTGCTCCCCTCTGCGAAGGGCCTATCTTTTACTTTTATGTTGAGTCACCATCCTTTCTTTGAGCACTTCTTCGAGAGCATAGTTGTCATTCTTAGTATAATATGCTTGTCCCTAAATATTATTAATTGTGGCAAGGCTATGATGTTTCTATCTTTGATATCTTTATTTCTAGTCTCCACTTAAACTTCAGAGGTGCTCTAGCATTTATGTTTTGCTCAACTATAAAGGGCAAGCGAGATACCACTTTACCATGCTTTATTATGATCATTACAATCTTGTTGATGTTTATAAATTTCATACTATGAACTCTTATTCGTTGTTATCTTGTCATTAGGTAACATGATTGCTAAGTTTTATTATCCATATATCATTTGTCATGCAATTGTTAAATACCCGATCATAGCATTCAACATCAAAAATTATCATTGTTATAGTTTACCTACTCGAGGACGAGTAGAACTAAGCTTGGGGATGTTGATACGTCCAAAACGTATCTATAATTTTTGATTGTTTCATGCCACTTTTATGCTTTTAACACTTGTTTTAATATTAAGTTTATGATTTATTTGGACTAACCTACTAATAGTTGCAAAAGTGCACAATATTTTTGTTTTACTCTTTGATGTGTAGGAATTATCAAAAATAGAAAAAAAAAACCTTGTTGGAGTCAAATTGGGACTTTACTGAAATCTGTCTGAAAACGTGTTTCGAAGATGGTCACGTTACAGATAGAATACGACGTCAAACGGAAAAAGTCTAGTCGCGAAAGTTGCGGGGAATTTTCCGCCGAACGATCTAGACAAAAAATCCGTCCAATTCCGAGTCCGGACGGCGGAGATAACAGCCCCCTTCACCGTCTTCACCGCCATCTCCATCGCCAATTCCTCCTTGTATACAGTGGTTCATCCTTCCACACACCTCTGTACCGATCTATGTAAATTATCCTATGATCTATGTCATGTTTGTGTAGTTTCTTTGTCCTATGATTGCATTGTTGAATGTCTTTGGTTCATTAGAGTTGTATGTTGATCTGGTACAGTCCTTTGGTGTCCATTATATTTTATATTTTATGCGCGCATGGATCAAAATCATAGGGTTTGTAGTATGTGTAAAGTAAGGGGTAGTTCTGCCGGAGCGACAGAAACCTAAGGACTCGAACCGGAATGTTGCACATATGGGAGTAAGAGGACAATTGACTTAATGCTATGGTTGGGAAAACCTTAATGAATTGTTAGCTACGCGGAAGCCTGCTAACAATCCAATCATATAGTATGTGTAATCACAAGTAGTTGAGTGCATGTATATTTAGCCTCTCCCACATGGAAAACTGCATCGAATACAATGAATCAAGTATCTTCACTAATTAATCTTGGACAAATCCATCACACTTTCCACCACTTTTCCACACTCATGGTTCTGTTAGTTTAGTGTATTTTATTGCTGCAACAACTAACTTTACTTTCCTGTTATTTATTATCATGCAAACCTATCTTGTTTACTCGTATTGTTGCTCTAGTTTTATTTCCTAGATAATGCAAACGTGTAGTATGCGTAGAGTTGTATCAGTGGTTGATAGAACTTGAGATAATACTTATCCTACCTTTAGCTCCTCGTTGGGTTTGACACTCTTACTTATCGAAAAGGCTACACACGATCCCCTATACTTGTGGGTTATCAAGGCTCGGGACTTTCGCTGCACCGCAAGCTCCCAGATATGCTCCACCACGAGACCGCGAAGACGTGCTCAACCGCAGGCTCAAGTAAGTGCATATCATTTGTTTGTGAAATTTGAGAAGGGTTTACCGGTGAATAAAATAAAATAGATAAATTGGACGAGCAATTTAGGAGTGCTATTGGGTGCACCAGCCCATGTGACCGAACAAGTGTATGCGACACTCCTCAAACCCGACAATTTGTGGAAAATCCGAACCGTATTTCGGTGCCTCTTGGTGATTTCCTCAATCACACTAATTCCGGCGACCTCTCTACGGGCAGAGCCTCATGGAGGTCATACTGGGCTCCAACCCAAACTTAAGAATTGGCAATACCCATAAAATGTGAGCGATGAAGTGCGAAGAGCTTATATGTGGCTAGGTCCTATGCAGCCCAAACTTAAGAATTACAAGCCTACTGGACCACAAGGACATCAAAGAGGTTATCAATTCATTTGGTTCCATCTTCTAACATCATGGTTGGAGTACTTTGAGAGTACAATTGTGCATATTGTTATCCACACCAAAAACATAAAAAAGTGATTTTAATGTCTTCACGGTTCTATGTTTTGATGGTTGGAGGAGAGTAAATGATGGAAATAAGTGTGCATTTTTTATCTCATGTTGGATCTGGACCTTGCTCACAACAAAACAATATTGTGAGAGATTGTCAAGGTATATTGAACTAGATAAATCACATACCAACCATTATAAAGGTGCAAAGAGTCAAGGACCAAGAAAATTAATGATAGATTGCAGTGGAGAACATCAGCTGCAACTTTCAAGTGGTTAACATTTCAGTCGTGTGCTTGTAGAGGCCATGATGAAACGGTCGAGTCAAGAAACAGAGGGAATTTTGTTTGAAATGTTAAAACTTGTTGGAGAATTCAATCATGATATTGGATTTATCATTTTGCTCCCCAATGTTTCAGATACATATCTCATAACATTCAATATGAGGTCTTGTGTAGATGTGCAGCAGAAGTTAGAGCCCATATCCGGCAAGAAATTGGAGATGGAAATTTTGCCATTCTAGTGGATGAAACATGTGACACAGACAAAGAGAGCAAATGACAATTATTTTTAGAGTCATTGATACCGATGGAGTTTTACAAGAGCGCTTCTTTGCGCTGATACATGTAAGAAACTCAAGCATGCTTTCGTTGTCCAAAAAAATTGTGTACGGGTACAATTTTCAAACATGAAGGGGGAAGATTAATTGATTGCAAACACTTTTCCTCAAAGATTTTCTGTATGCATATTATGTTCATTGTCATGCAAGTTGCACTTGTTGATGCTAAGGTTGACCGAGAATTAAGTTATAACCCTGCCGACCCTTTGACCTTTGGACTTGCATCACGATTCATGTATCTGATAGTTGTAGATGGGTTGTAATTGGACATGATTTTTCGTAATTGCACATGAATTTCTTATGCAATTGGATGCACTGCATATGAAATTGGGTGACCAAAATTAAGTTAATTATAGGTCTGTCGAGAATTAGCCGCGACCTAGTTTTATCTCCACGTTGTCGAGTTCTATGCAGATCATGGCATTGATGTTCCGGACATGAATGAGATATCAGACATACATTCTACGTGGTGGTCGCGCACGTCATCAACCAGATCATTGTAGTAAAGAGCATGTTATTACTGAGTGGAAATATTTCAAGAAACATTGGGCATCCAGCTTAATGAATTAAATATGGAGTCTAATTAATGAGAAGGTGATGCTCTTTTGTTGATAGCTAAGAATTAATGTATTTATATGCAAACTGGTTGGGAAGTACTGCCCAACAGATTTCACACTGCAAGATATGATTGAGTTGGAGCATCAATTGAACCATTTTGCTAATGACGCTCCCAACAGTGATGACTTGATAGATTGCTTCACTTGCTTATTACTCTCCTGGTTTGGACCACTGGTGCCGAGCGTGCATTCTCTGAAAATTATCAATGTGAGATTGCGCATCTTGCAAATAGCTTCTTGGTACAAGTAGAACGAAAAATTGCTACACAATATAGCTGTAGAGATACTATGGTGAACTTCAAGGCTCGCAAGAACAGAAGAGCAACTATGTAATTATTCGCTGCAACGGGCGGGAAAACTCTATACCACGCGGATACACAACACTGTTCAACAATGACGTAACGGAACACGCTCCCCTTTTTCATAGTCGTGAAAAGTAAGAATTTGCTATGTGATTCAAGGGAATGAAGAGTGGTGCCAGGTTAAATCACTAATAAGTAACACATAAAGCACTGGACAAGCTCATAATCCTCAAATAACTATGGTTTATCTGCGGGCCAGATCAAAGTGGAGATGATTTGTATCATGTACCTTGGGTGTTGGACTAACGGAGTTCCAACAAAGTCGGCAGAACAACAACAGGACGACCCGTGCGTTGCTACGGGATAAGAAAATAATATACATATATAGGTATCGGTGTAATGATTGTTCTATTTTGTTGATATCCATGCGGTTTTAGCAACTCATGGCTTAGGAAAAACAATGGACATATTTAGTCAGGATAATATTGATGTATTTCTCCCGTTTCATCTTCTCTCCTTCTAAGCTCTCAAATTCAATTTTTGCTCGCCCGTTTGTCTCCTTCGCAACTCACAGCCTGCAAGAAAAGAAAGTTCATATTGCACCACCATCTAAATTTGGTCAGCTCCGTTGCCCTTTAGCTCCATTTTGCATTGTAATGGTGTTCATATTGTAAGCTAATGCAATAGATAGCACACGAGAAACAACGAAGTCACGGCAAACTTTCAATGATACAAGGAGAAGATGATCCAATTCTAATAAACTAATTTAAGATTTTTTTTTTGCGAAACACGGTACAACGCAGGCGCTCATATACACGCGCACACACTCACCCCTATGAACGCACGCACGCACACCCTACCCCTATGAGCACCTCCGAGAGACCGAGTCGGCGGGTCGAGTATTGAGATTGACGAAGTCACCACGGACGCCTCGCTGTCGACGGGAACGTCGCCTCCCACTGAAGAATATTCCGCCTTAAATGAGAAACACCGCGTCAAACTTGGGGTTTGAACTCGGGTGGGTTGGGGGTACAACCACCCTCCTAACCATCTTGCCACAGGCAAGTTCTCAATTTAAGAATCTTTTTTGCACTCATGTTGAATGCAATATTTTTCCAATGATAGTAAAAAAAAAACATTCCAATGACAACAAAAGAACCAAGTAGTGATAACATTAGAAAAAAAAGAAATGATTAAAAGATACGTACATAAAGCAATAGGTTATCCCGAGAATCAATTAGAGTCCTGGTGGCTCTTGCGCATGACGACATGGCGCACGTGAGCAGGCTTGGCAGCGGGCAAACATCTCCCGCCCACTGCATGGCAGCTGATGGCAAGCGCACGAGGTGGTGGATAGGCCTTGCACTTCAGCAGCGCGTGACGGCGGTTCGACGTCCGGGAGCGCTTGATAGAGGCAGAAGCAGTCCGTCAAAATGGAAAAAAATAAACCAGCCCTGCCTACAGCCAGCCCGAATGCCCGATCGTTTCCATTCATTTTTGCTCCTAGCGCAGGAGTAGCAAGAGTCGGACCCGTACTCGATTCAAACTCAATGACTCGTATGGCCGTATATGGGAGATGGACTCGTATTTGGGAGCACAAGTATGTCGTTTTTTCCTGACGTAAGTTTTGACGCACCATCACCACCTGAAACCATATTATATGGTAGAGATATATCTTTATATGGAAATTCTCTGTACTGATTTAATTGTTACTCCATTTTTTGCAAGACTTGCAAATGATTGTTTGACATTATAGGCAATTGGCCCTTCATTTGTTCTGCTCCACGCTCCGTCACTGCAGCTCTCACCTCTCCTCTTCTCCCTTAATATAGACAGACAGCTCTTCTTCCATGCAGGAGACCAGGTCTCCCTCGCAACGAGCACCGCACGTACGCGAGCAGTCTCTTCTTCCCCATATCCCTCCGTTGTCGCGCCATTACTTCGTTTGCAAACCATCGCGAGCAACCGTCCATGGACGGGCACACAGGCGTGACGCCGTCCAATTGAAAAGCTATGCTCGCAACAGGTGCTGACAAAGAAAGCGCCAACGAGAGCGTGAGAGCTAGGCGAACATGTCGAGCACGCAGGGGAAGAAGGGGAACAGGAACACAGGCGGCGGCGGCGCGCCGACGGGCGGGCGGTCGTCGTCTGGGCAGGGGGTGAAGTTCGCGCGCCGGACCGCGAGCGGGCGGTACCTCAGCCTGTCACGCGAGGACATCGACATGGAGGGCGAGCTGGCGGCGGACTACGCCAACTACACGGTGCAGATCCCGCCGACGCCGGACAACCAGCCCATGATGGACGGCGCGGAGCCTGCGTCCGTGGCAATGAAGGCCGAGGAGCAGTACGTGTCCAACTCGCTCTTCACCGGCGGGTTCAACAGCGTCACGCGCGCCCACCTCATGGACAGGGTCATCGACTCCGAGGTGACGCACCCGCAGATGGCCGGCACCAAGGGTGCCCGCTGCGCCATGCCGGCCTGCGACGGCAAGGTCATGCGCAACGAGCGTGGCGAGGACATTGACCCCTGCGAGTGTAGGTATGACCAATCTGTTGATTAATGATTGTTCGTTATTTAAGATACAGAATTACAGATTATCCAATGCGGGCTCCTAAAATTGATGAAATGCATGCGCGCTGCAGGTTCAAGATCTGCCGTGACTGCTACCTGGACGCACAAAAGGACGGGTGTATCTGCCCGGGGTGCAAGGAGCACTACAAGATCGGCGAGTATGCCGACGACGACCCCAACGACGTGTCGGGGAAGCTCCACCTCCCGGCGCCCGGCGGCCTCAACAACAACAAGTCCCTTCTAGCTCGGAACCAGAACGGCGAGTTCGACCATAACCGGTGGCTCTTCGAGAGCTCCGGCACTTACGGCTACGGCAACGCGTTCATGCCCAAGGGCGGCATGTACGACGACGACCTGGACGAGGACGGCCTCGGCGGCGGCGACGGTGTCATTCCGGAAATGAAGCCGTTCAAGCCACTGACGCGTAAAATGCCGATGTCGGCGTCCATTATAAACCCGTACCGGATCTTCATTGTCATCCGGATGTTCGTGCTTATCTTCTACCTCACGTGGCGTATCCGCAACCCCAACATGGAGGCGCTCTGGCTGTGGGGCATGTCAATCGTCTGCGAGCTCTGGTTCGCCTTCTCCTGGCTGCTGGACATGCTCCCCAAGGTGAACCCCATCAACCGGACCACCGACCTCGCCGTGCTGAAGGAGAAGTTTGAGACGCCGTCCCCGTCCAACCCACACGGCAGGTCCGACCTGCCGGGCCTGGACGTGTTCGTGTCCACGGCCGACCCGGAGAAGGAGCCGGTGCTCACCACGGCCAACACTATCCTATCCATCTTGGCCGTGGACTACCCGGTGGAAAAGCTCGCGTGCTACGTTTCGGATGATGGCGGTGCGCTGCTGACCTTCGAGGCGATGGCAGAGGCGGCGAGCTTCGCCAACATCTGGGTGCCCTTCTGCAAGAAGCACGACATCGAGCCCCGCAACCCGGACAGCTATTTCAGCATCAAAGGAGACCCGACCAAGGGCAAGCGGCGGTCGGACTTCGTCAAGGACCGGCGCAAGGTGAAGCGGGAGTACGACGAGTTCAAGGTGCGTATCAACGGCCTCCCGGACTCCATCCGCCGGCGCTCCGACGCCTTCAACGCCCGCGAGGACATGAAGATGCTCAAGCACCTCCGCGAGACGGGCGCCGACCCGTCCGAGCAGCCCAAGGTGAAGAAGGCGACATGGATGGCCGACGGCACGCATTGGCCGGGCACGTGGGCCGCGTCCGCGCCTGACCACGCCAAGGGAAACCACGCCGGCATCCTACAGGTACTACTACTCTGTTGTGAGTTTCCATGCATCCACAAAATTAATCATGATTATACAAACACTACATTCTTGACATTTACACATGCCAGGTGATGCTGAGGCCGCCGTCACCAGACCCGCTGTACGGGATGCACGACGAGGAGCAGCTGATCGACTACAGTGACGTCTACATGTCGAGGGAGAAGCGGCCGGGGTACGACCACAACAAGAAGGCCGGAGCCATGAACGCACTGTGCGGTGCTCCGCCGTGATGTCCAACGGCCCCTTCATCCTCAACTTCGACTGCGACCACTACATCAACAACGCGCAGGCGGTCCGCGAGGCCATGTGCTTCATGATGGACCGCGGCGGCGAGCGCGTCTGCTACATCCAGTTCCCGCAGAGGTTCGAGGGCATCGACCCGTCCGACCGCTACGCCAACCACAACACCGTCTTCTTCGACGGGAACATGCGCGCGCTCGACGGCCTCCAGGGGCCCATGTACGTCGGCACGGGCTGCATGTTCCGGCGGTTCGCGCTCTACGGCTTCGACCCGCCCCGCACGGCGGAGTACACCGGATGGACGTTCAAGAAGAAGAAGGTGACCACGTTCAGGCAGGACCCGGAGTCGGACACGCAGTCGCTTAAGACGGAGGACTTCGACGCGGAGCTCACGGCGCAGCTGGTACCCAGACGCTTCGGCAACTCGTCGGCGATGCTGGCGTCCATCCCCGTGGCCGAGTTCCAGGCGCGCCCGATCGCCGACCACCCAGCAATACTGCACGGCAGGCCGCCGGGGTCGCTCACCGTGCCACGGCCCCCGCTGGACCCGCCCACCGTCGCCGAGGCCGTGTCCGTCATCTCCTGCTGGTACGAGGACAAGACCGAGTGGGGCGAGCGCGTGGGGTGGATCTACGGCTCCGTGACGGAGGACGTGGTCACCGGCTACCGCATGCACAACCGCGGGTGGCGCTCCGTGTACTGGATCAGCAAGCGCGACGCCTTCCTCGGCACAGCCCCCATCAACATGACCGACCGCCTGCACCAGGTTCCTTCGATCGATTCCCCTAGTCATGCATCAGCAACAAATTAATCGGTTGCTCAATGTGCACATTCCAATCATGGATCTGCAGGTCCTGCGATGGGCGACGGGGTCGGTGGAAATCTTCTTCTCGCGGAACAACGCGTTCCTGGCGTCACGGAGGCTCATGTTCCTGCAACGCGTGGCGTACCTCAACGTGGGCATCTACCCGTTCACCTCCATCTTCCTGCTCACCTACTGCTTCATCCCGGCGCTCTCCCTCTTCTCCGGCTTCTTCATCGTGCAGACGCTCAACGTCGCCTTCCTCTTCTACCTCCTCACCATCACCATCACCCTCATCGCACTCGGCATCCTCGAGGTCAAGTGGTCCGGCATTGAACTCGAGGACTGGTGGCGCAACGAGCAGTTCTGGCTCATCTCAGGCACGCACGCGCAACCAAGCTAGCTACAGTTATTAAGCTAGGACGATCCTGATTATCAATTAACTTAATGCACGTGATTGCTGCAGGCACAAGCGCGCACCTCTACGCGGTGGTGCAGGGCCTGCTCAAGGTGATGGCCGGGATCGAGATCTCCTTCACGCTCACGGCCAAGGCGGCGGCCGAGGACAACGAGGACATCTACGCGGACCTCTACGTCGTCAAGTGGTCGTCGCTGCTCATCCCGCCCATCACCATCGGCATGATCAACATCATCGCCATCGCCTTCGCCTTCGCTCGCACCGTCTACAGCGACAACCCGCGGTGGGGCAAGTTCATCGGCGGCGGTTTCTTCAGCTTCTGGGTGCTCGCGCACCTCTACCCGTTCGCCAAGGGCCTCATGGGCCGCCGTGGCAAGACGCCCACCATCGTCTTTGTCTGGTCGGGCCTCATCTCCATCACCATCTCCCTCCTATGGGTCGCCATCAGCCCGCCGGATGCAAATTACAGTGGCGGCGTGCGCGGCACCGGATTCCAGTTTCCTTGATTGATTAGGACATTAAATATATGCTACGCTTAATCATGCAAGGCTGCACGACAGCACGGATCGAGATGGTGATGTGCAATAGATGAGTTAGCAAAGTTGTGTTGAGTTGAGTTTTACAATACTTTGTTTCTCCCGTAGATATGAAAGGACTAGGCAACTGAGCGCGGCAAATGCCGCGTGCGTGTTTTTGAATTCGAATTTGAAAATGGCGACGTTGTAAAGTTGTCTAAGTTTGGAAATCATTGGAATTGAAAAATGCTTTCGTTTTAAAAATGGTTGGATTTTGGAGATTGCTCAAATTTGAAAATTATTGTAATTTAATTGCAAATATTCTGAAATATTTAGCTTTTTTTTTTAGTCTCTTCACACATTTTAGAGTTACGTTAAATGTTTAGCAAGTTGGAATGGTTCTATATGTTTGTATTTTGTCGAAATATTTGTTTGAGTTTCATAATTGGAGGGTGTACAGTACATGAGCATTGTTAAAGTCAATCCATAATTAGAGGAAACTCATTTGGATTGTGTACTAATATTCTTAAAATTAGAGTAGTGAAATGCCATAAATATTTATTTGAACTCCATAATTAGGGAGAATGCAATATGTGAGGTAATATGTAAGATATATATATTTTAGAGTATCTCTATTTTTTTTAGCAAATTGAATTTTTCAAATGTGTTGCATGTATTTTTTTGTGAGAAATATGATATATTTTATCGTAGAAGAAGCAATTTGTCATATTGAGTATTTTCAGATATTTAGAAAAATTGGAATGTTTGGATATATTTTGAAGTATACCATAAACATTTGTTTCAACTCCATAATTAGGGAGAATGTAATTTGTGAGATATATTTTAGAGTGTCTCCAATTTTCTAGCAATTCGAAATGTTCAAATGTGTTGCATTTTTTTGAACATTTATTTCAAATATGTTAGCTTTTTTTACAGGGAAATACTCTGAAATAGTTAGTAATTTTTTTGAGTGCCATCATATATTATAGAGTACCGTTAAATGTTTAGCAAATTGAAATGGTTCTATATGTTTCTATTTTGTCGAAATATTTGTTTGAGTTTCATAATTGGAGGACGTATAGTACATGAACATTTGTTAAAGTCAATTTATAATTAGAGGAAATTCATTTGGATTTTGTACTAATATTCTTCAAATTAGAGTAGTGAAATGCCATAAATATTTATTTGAACTTCACAATTAGGGAGAATGCAATATGTGAGGTAATATGTGAGATATATATTTTTTTGAGTATCTTTAAATTTTTTTTTAGCAAATTGGAATTTTGAAATTTGTTGCATGTATTTTTTGTAAGGATTTTGATATATTTTGTCGTAGTTCCAAATATTTAGCAAATTGAAAAATGTGAGCATGCTAATATATCTTAGAGTTTTCCAAAAAAATTGGAAGTCGTTTAAAATTTTAAAATATTTAAATTTGAAATTCGATCATATGCCATAGGCATTTTTTGTTTGTGATATTTTTTGATATATTTTTTTATTTTTTCCCGGTGGATAGATTTTAAGTTATTGAATTTGTAACATTATTTATTTTTTGGAATTTGTATAAGTCAGTAGGGCCCACCTGTAAGTAATTTATCATTTTCTGAAAAATTTATGCGAAAAGGAAAAAATTCTGACAGTCAGGGCCCACGCTGATGTCGCGTTGACGTCAGCAATGGTCAGGCCTGCCACTGCCGCGGCGGCGAGGACGACGGCGACGCCGCGCCACCGCGAGATAGCACGCGTGAGTGGGCGCGCTGGACGCGCGCGGGTGCGGGGTAGCCGGAAGCGTCAGCACCGTTGGCTTTAGGTCGCCGGAGCGTTGGCGGCGGCCTGCGATTCCGCCGCGCACACGACGTCCCAGCACGCGGCTCTTCGCGAGGAGGGAGAGGCGGTGACGACGAACTTGGGCGTGTGCGTCGATCTGAGCGGCGAGTGGCGGAGCGGCGTGGGCACGCGGCGGCGGCGACGACGACCTCCGACGTCGTGCGGAAGAGAGAGGGGGAGGGGGGAATCGTGGGCGATTTTCCAGCGGGGTCCTTCTGTTTTCAAAATTGCGCTTAGGTCCCTCTCTTCGAGAAAGCGAGGGTTACGGGTAAATTTCTGGATTCGCGAGTTTTTTTTGCAAAATTACACGACGACCGGTGTGCGGGAGCCGTCGGATCTGTGATCGACGATGCGGAGCCGTAGCACTGTAGCTACTGTTACACTATAGCACGCTACAGTGTTGCGGCTCTTCACACTTTTATATATAGTAGTGATGATTGGGTCAGTGTTTATGTAGAGAAATGTGCTTTGTAAAGGTTAAATTGGTCGAATTGAAGGAATATAATCATGTAAAATTGTACACATTGAATTATTATCCTGAAGATATCGACTTGTACGCTGACTTTTACTCGATGGATTTTGTATATAGTACATTATGTAAGCTGTGGAATGCCCGGAAATTCATAATGGCACCCGAGCTCATATGCTCCCGTTATTTTCGGGCAAATAAAAAAAATAGAAAATCTTTTCAGAAAATTCCGAAAAAAATCACAGGCATACCTGAGTATGGTTCGCACACCCGTGTGAAATTTCGCAACGAAATGACATCGTGGCCGACCTGTGCAAAAAAGACAAATTTCTGACAGAAAATGAGATCCAAAAATTTGAATTTTCAGATCTGTGATTTGTTTTTTTGCACAGGTAAGCCACAATGTCAGTTCATTATGAAAATTCACACGCTCGTGCGTACCATACTCAGGTACGCCTGTGATTTTGTTCGGAATTTTTTTAAAAAAAATTCTATTTTTTTTATTTTTTCCGAAAATACCGGGAGCATATGCTCCCGGGTGCCAAAATGCACTGGAATGCCTACATATTCTTCCAGTGATTTTGCAAACTCTCAAAATGCGCCTTGGGATCAAATGAATCTTAGGCTACCATTAGGGAGATCTGAAGGCCACATGTATACACATTTTGTGAATAAAGCCTCAAAGATAGAATCACTATACTGGATATGTCTTAGGCACAAAAACCATGTTTTGATATCTCTTTGAGCATTTCCAGTAGCATACTCAAAATTTGGCTACTCAAATCCAGAGATAGATATAGAAGAGAGAGTTTGGGTACTCACAATTTCTTCTCCTTTTACATCACACCTAAAATTGGATAACCAAAATAGGATAACCATATTTTAAGCTTCTAGTTCTCTACATATATTTTTGCATGTGCAATCCAAATCACTCGAAAAATAACATCAAAACAAGTAAAATAAAATCCAAAAATGGAAACGAATAGTACATCATTATTACAACACAATGTTCATAGATCACACACAAAGTAAACCAAGCAAATTACAAAGTTTATGGAAACCGAATTAGGAAATAATACAATAGAACTTTTTTTACCGTTCTACCGTAGGGGAATCTCCTACTGTGTGATTTTCATTAATATAGATAAAGAGGGTTCTTACATAAATAAAAAAGGTGGGCTCAACGATTCAAATGAAAATGACTCGCCTAAAAAAGAGCTAAGCTAGGGAAATAAAAGAGCAATTCAATCAACAAGTTGTTGAACCAACACTTGTTTACTTCTGAACTGATGGAGCAAAAGATCCTTCTTAATGTGTCGTCTCCAGCTAGCAAATGAAGGAAACATACAGGTAGAACTAATGATATTGTTGTCCATTCCATTTCCAGCACTCCTGGATGAGATATCTCAAATGTGTTAGAATTTGGGCCCAATATGGGGCAAACCAAATAAGCAATTTTTGAAATCTCAAATGGCCCATATGCATGGCAGCTTGTGGGAGTGCTAAAGTTTAGTCCCACATGGAAAATGGAATGAGAGTTGCACCACTTTATAAGGTGTAGTGTTGTGCTACTTGGTAAGCATGTGAGAACATAAAACTCTCTCTCGTGCACTCCTCCTCCGCCGCCGCTCGCTCCTCACGATGTGTCACGGGTTGTGGGAATGAGCGAGCCGACGCCTATATTTTTGTTGTTCAAGAAAATCGAGTCATTAGCGTACGTTTTACAGCCAGGCCAGTTCGGGTCGCTCCCGGATCATGGGCTGCTGTACTGACTCGGACGTGTGCGACATGGTCGGTCCACGTTGTACCCGTTAGGTTTTCCCGAGCCGTACTATATATTGCCTGCGTCGCCACACACCAAACGAATCTAGATTTTGCCACACCTTGTGTCTTGCGCCGCCACCATAGTGTACTCCATCCCGAGCGCCGGAGTGCACCGCCGTTTGGGAGAGCAGGTCTCCGGAAGCAGTCGCCTTTGTGATCCTGTACGGGAGAGGGCGAATTAGGTTTTTGGGAAGCGCTTCGCGCGACTTCTCGCCGCTTCCACCACGGGTTGTCTACAAGCTGCAGCTGCGGATCGTCTCCGCCGCGTCGTCTTCTCCGACCCGGCATCACCAACGTCATCGTCAACAACATCACCACTACTCTGGGCGCGGTGAATCTGTGTGCACCGATTGCTACTTCAACTACAAACATTCGGTACGTGGACGTATTCTGAACTTAGGTTTGACTACGGAATTGTTGGCGTATATGCTGCTGCCACTGTTCAAGATATCTTCCGATATGCCGCCGATTTATCGCTTCTCGGTGTCTAACCGATAAGATAAATCGGCCGATATGCCGATAAACCTGCCGATTTACCCCTTATCTTAGGTCGATCGATAAGTTCCCGATAAGCGATATCCCCAACATTGGTTGCTGCTGTTCATGTTGCTTAGTACATCTAGTATGTTCGTATTTAACATGTTAGTAGCTGATGCTGTCATGCTTAATATTCTGGAATTAATCATGAAATTATTGCCTAATTATCCAACAAAATGTCATGGTGCACCTTCATGAAGTGCTTGCACCACCCTTCCCATGCAGTGAAGACTACCTAATTAAGCTATTCTATGAGAGTAACTATGTGAGCAAGGTGTTGATCGAAGTATTTACACTAGTAGGGAAAAGCCTATTGGTGGCGTATGAACATCGACTATTGGTAGCATGGGGCCTCACGCTACCAGTAATGCGCCACGAGTAAAAATTTCTAGTACCGTGGCAGGCCCACACATTACCCGTATTGTAAGTATTGGTGGCGTGCTCCTGTACTGCCTTTATTGGTGGCGTGTTACCCATATTGTAAGAGCATCTCCACCGGGGGCCTCCAAGTGACCCCCAAAGGCCCATTGGGGGTCCGGACGACTAAAAACGCCACCAGCGGCACCCCCCAAAGGGTCGCCCGAGCAAAATCGTGTCCGGCACCCCCGAAGAGGCCTCCAAATTTGGAGGCCCTCTCGGGGGTGCCGGACATGGGTGCAGACATGCGTCTAACAGGGCTGGCCCGCCCGTCATAGAGACAGCGCGGCGCGCCCAGTGTTCACTTGGGCTTGGCAGGAGGCCGTTGCGCTGCGTTTAATGGCGAGGCGACGAGACGGCGGCTCGCCTGTCAGCACGCCTCACAATAACGCTCCGCCCATTTCCCAGGCGGGCGCAGAGCGAAGCGACGCCTCGCAATAACGCCGCGCCCGTTCCCATGTCGCAGATGGAAGCGACGGCTGCCCGCGGCGGCGCCCTGCACACGCGTCGTCGGCGTCAATGCGTGGCCAGGCGAACCGCTCCTCCGGGATACCCAGGAGCGGCGCCGCCGCAACCAGGAGCAGCAGATGGCCAACGCCAACGTGCCTCCAACCATGCCGCCTCCGAACATGCCGCCTCAGACCATGCTGTCGGAGGAGGAAGCGTGGCTCTACATCCGCAACAACACCCCGTTGGAGCCCGGCGTCACCTTACCGGAGGGGTGGGTGACGAACATCGTCAACGTGCTGGTGGCGCCGCGTCTCAGCAGGCAGGCTCGCGTGGACTACATCAACCTATGCCGGACATCTATGTCGTGTGGAGGAGCGACGCGACCCTAAGTATGCCGTCTCGGCGCCGTACTGGGACAGGACGGTGGAGGCAGAGTACGAGGCGCGACGCGACAGCTTCTTCCTCCCGGCTGACATGCGGGAGCCACCGCCGGAATGGGTCGATTCTGACGACGACGACGACGCGCCGCTACCACCTACGCCGGCAATTGCAGGCGAATCTTCCACGACGACGGCAGCGTCACGGTCACCGAAAACTTTCATTGTCATCGGCCGCACCCTCCGCCGTGGTGGCCGCCATGGGTAGATCAGAGTCCACCACGCGCCGCGAAACCAGATCATCGAGGCATGCAAGTTTCTTGATGATCCCGCGGCGCTTGGTTTGCATCTTCTTCGCCGACGGTTTAGATTTAGTTTATTAAATCTCGTTTAGATTTCATATTGTAAGTTTGTTAAATCTCGTTTAATAAAATCCGCCGCCCGCAAGGTGTTCGATGATTTGCTTGCGTTTAGGGGGCGGACGTTTGGGGTGCGCCGCTGTGGGCGCGGTCGAAAACATGGGCGGACACATGTCCGGCACCCCCCAATTGGGCCTCCATTGGAGGGTGCCGGACACGAATTTGGAGGCCCCCGGTGGAGATGCTCTAAGTGATGCGACGCTGTACATATCATGTTTTTTAACCAATTAGCACTACTTTGTTTAGTAATCACGAACATATAATCAATGTCACAGATTCCATCCGCACTCGGGGCGGTCCGGGTCAGGCCCTTGTACCATTATTATGGTATATCGTTCTCCTTTTTTTTTTGAGAATTGCTATCTCGTTCTACTATTCCGCGCTGGCGTCCCCTCTTCCCGGCTTCCTGCTTCAAAACATTTGGCTCTACAATTCAAAAAAAACATTTGGCTTCAAAACATTTGGCTCTATTTTTTTTCACAATGAAAGTGCTGCATTTAAAACCAAACCCAAAAATTTGGGTAATGTTGACCAGAAAGAGGGTAGCAGTTAAGGCTGCGCACGGTTAACCGAAAACCGAGAAACCGAACTGAAAAAACCGAAACCGAACCGAAATTGTGGTTATTTTGGTTTCCGGTTAAGGTTACGATTAGTAAAATAGCTAACCATATGCCTTGCGGTTAATACGGTTAATAACCGAAAACCGAATGGTTAACCAAAAAACCGAAATGCCTATTAACTTTTATTAATTTGCTACTTTTATTGACTTTTATTAACTTTACGGGTTACTTGTAGCATGTGATTTGCTACTTGTATAGACTTTTATTAATTTGGTTACTTTGGATCATATGCCTATTAATTTTATAGTTTATTTCGTTATTTTGTAATACATGGCCACAAAAAAATTGTCATTTTAAAATTCGCGTCAACTTAGGTTAATTTGTTTATTACCGAAACCGAACCGAAATTAAATGGTTATTACCGAAACCGAACCGTATTCTCGTACAAAACCGTATTTACCGAAGTATTGAAACCGTATAAATAAAAAAATCGTATAAACCGAACCGAATTAACCATATTGACAGAACGCGCAGCCGGAGTAGCAATAGATGGACGAGACGTTTCGGTCAGGAATCTCTCTGCAGCTCTATACCTCGCAAAGCCTATGGGTATAGTGGGCCACACGTTCCTTCTCTTAGAAGCAAATGATTTCATCGTTGAGAGTAGAAAAAAAGAAAAAAGATTTAACCGTGTTCCCACGACTGGTTCGGTCACTCTCCCACGCCCTAGAGGCCCGCATTGACTCCCCAAGCGACCGACCTGCTCTTCCTCCCTCCTCGAAAATGGCGTTGCCTTGCTCCTCGCTTGCTCGCGCGTGACGCGGTGGGAGATGACGGGGGAGAAAATGGGGGATTTGGGTGACATCGTCGTCTCCTGGTCGGTCCAGGAGATCATCGACGACGACCTCTACAGAGGACAGGTGCGTGATCGATCGATTCACCCGGTTGACTGCGATGATTTCCCCGGTTATGTAATGGCGAAATGGCGGAGCGCCGTCGGCGGCGGCGAGGGCGAGGAGCCCGCCGCCGCCGCTGTAGGGGCGCAGGGAGAGAGAAAAGAGCGGAGGATAAGGATTCAAGCGGCGCGTGTGGCGGCTGCCCGCCGTACAGTGTGCTCACTTGCCAGAAAAATGCATCGGGTATCGCTGCTGCCCGCCCGCAATGTTTCACGGGATGCATCGCGGCAGCCTGCAATGGCTCTCGTTCGTTCATTCGCTGGGCCGCCGCCCCAGCGCTCCTGCTTCTGTCCGGCAATATTTTACTGTCGATGTACGTACGGCCACTCCAGGGCGTAGTGGAGTCCAGGCTTTGGTTCGTGAATAACCACTGAATCACACTGGGGGATTGGGGTCAAACCATGATGACCAATGCGGCCGCCCACTGGTCAGTTTGGGGCACGCGCTTGAGACCGTCGAGCGCGATGTGGTGATATTCATTTGCGGCGCGAGGCCCAGCAGCTGAGTGACCGCTAGTATTTTGAGTGGAGCAGGATATTGCAACTGTTTGCTCCTGGTTTGTACCGCACATTTTATCACGATTTGCTCAAGTTGGGCCGGGAAATGCAGTTAGCCTACTAGTGTGTGGAGATTGAATGTTGCTGCTGATGGCATATGTGTATCCAGCCAGTTCAACGATTTCAGTATTTTTTTCCCAAGTAGTTTATTTCATTATCACTCATGGAGATTTGTGGACTATACACTAGATTTGCTATCCCCATGATGTGTGGATTTTCTGCGAAATGTTGTAGTGGCCTGTAGCATGATCTAGCCTGTGGATGGTTCTAGAAAACTAATATAGGTGTCAAGCTCTCTTTTTTTTATACTTAGGTGTCAAGCTCTGACAGGCTGTTTAAAGATGTTATTTCTGTTGCCTAATGGGACAGTTATATATGTTGCCATAATGCCGTGCCATTTAGCTGCTATATAATTTTGTGACTTAAATTGTAAATTATGTTACGATTAGTATATTGTTCTGAAGTTGATAAATCATATTGATGGTTTATTGCTGTTACCTCCTTGAGTACTTGTGCCATGAGCAAGCTTTAGCCCTGTATTGATACTTGCTTAATTTTGCATTAGATGAAATTGGCCGCATGTCTGTTCTGCTTCCCGATCACATGTTAGTTTGTACGCTCAAGCTGTTGCATCCAGGATAGTTTTTTTATTTAATCGTTTTTCGTTTATAAACTTTTTTTTAATTGTAGGTTGAGACTATTCCCCGCACCTTCACATCACTTGAACACTATTTCAAATCGTATCGTGCACCTCTGCTTGAAGAAACAAGATCAGATCTATGCTCTGCCTTGAACTCATCGCGGAAGCGCCCTCTTCGAAATACTTTCTATGGAGGCAGCAGGGAAATCAGGATTGTACTCCATGGATGTGGATTTCATGGACAATGGGGCTGATTCTTCTACAGAGTCTTATACTGCGAGGAATGGCGACATATTTGTTTTGTCTAACATGAAACCTGAAGCTGCAGCGGACTTTGGCCGCTATGGTGTGATCTATTGCTTGGCAATGGTTACTGAGGTTTGTGTTGATAATGACTGCCGGAAGGGGTTCAAAATTAAGGTTCCAAAGGACATTGATTTGGAGCAAGACTCAAGTAAACTCAAGCATGCAATATTTCTCAGTAACATCATGACAAACATGTGGATATGGAGAGCACTTTGCTTCGATACACACATGGATAACAACTTCACAGTTATCAAGTCTCTCTTAGCCCCCAGAAATCCGGTAATATAACTTGCATATATGCCATTGAATTTAACTTAATATTTTTATTACCATGAGTAGCTAACTTCTTTGAGCTTCCCTTTGTTGGTTTGGTTGTAGGGTGATGATGTCTGTGGTATCTGTGTTAAACAGGATGGGGACTGTTTTCTTCTTTTATAGAGCAATTACTAAGTCTTAACCAATCACAAGTGGATGCTATTCGATCTGTCATCTCAGCTGTACAATGTAAGCATAGGAACCTCATGAAGCTTATATGGGGTCCACCGGGTGCTGGAAAGACCAAGATGGTTAGTGCTTTATTGTGGGCATTGGCTGGTTTGAAATGCAGAACTCTAACATGTGCTCCCACAAATGTTGCTGTCACTGGGGTTTGCACTCGTTTCCTTCAAAACTTGAAGGATTTCAGTGAACATATTGATGGAAATGGTCTCCCCGTTTCTCTTGGAGATGTCTTGCTATTTGGGAACAAGTATAATATGGACATCACTGAGGATCTTCAGGATGTTTTCTTTGATTTTCGCGTGGAAGAACTTGTTCGGTGCTTTTCACCATTGTCTGGATGGAAGTACAGATTAGCTTCAATGGTATCCTTTTTTGAAGGTTGTGTTCTGGTTCTCAGTATGATATGCTTTTCGAGGATGACGGAAGTAATCCCATGTGCTTTTCGGACTTCCTAAAGAAGCAATTTGATGTGACAGCAAAGGCTCTTACAAGATGCATGATTAATTTGTGGATTCACCTTCCTGGAAGTTGCTTCTCAAGTGATAGTGTCAGCAGTATATCTAAATTGTTTAATATGCTGAAAAAAGTTGATGCCCTTCTGTGCGATTTAAATTTAAGTGATGAAGTTTAAAAAGAAGTCTTGGTGGACGTCAACTGAAAACTCTGTTTGCGTGCAGCCTATTCCTTTTATTGAGAAGGAACTGGATGGAGCAAGGTCTTCATGCCTTAAATTGCTGAAGGATCTTCAACAATCGCTTAATTTGCCAAGTGGCGTAGACAGAAAATGGGTCCAAAGATACTGCATGTGTAATGCAACACTTATTTTCTGTACTACCTCTAGCTCTTATCGACTACATCACACGGATATCGCACCCCTTGATGTTTTAATTGTTGATGAGGCTGCTCAAGTGTGGGAGTGTGAGTTGGTGATCCCACTACGTCTGAATTGGATGAAACATGTTATTTTGGTAGGAGATGACTGCCAGCTGAGTGCAATGGTTAAAAGCCAGGTATGTTTTTTCCTTGACCTCTTTATAGTTTATATTTTCATTCCTTAATCCGTGCCTTTCATTGTCTTCAGGTATGCAAAGAAGCTGGATTTGGAACAAGTCTTTTCCAGAGATTGGTTATGCTGAACTTTGAGAAGCATTTGCTGAATATACAGTATCGCATGGATCCTCGTATCGGCTTATTTCCAATTGCTCAGTTCTATGAAAGAAAATTTTAGATGGTCCAAATGTCTTGTGTCCTCTCTATAATAAGGAATACGCAAGCCTCCCATTTGGCAGCTACACTTTTATAAACGTAGTTGATGGAAGAGAGGACAAAGAGGGCACTAGAAACAGTTGGAGGAACTTGGTTGAAGTTGCTGTAGTTCTGCACCTGATCCAAACCATCTTTAAATGTATGTCCAATCTAAAACCCTATTTAACCATAGCATCCTATTTTGAAACCCTTCCTAGTTTTTATCTGATATTCTGTACGAAGCAATTTGCTGATATAGCCGGACCTACTATAGTAATTTTCTATCTTCCGAGTGAAGTAAGCAGCGTTAAGTCAATTATTGACTAAAATTTCTTTCACTAGTCTTCTGCAAAAAATGATCTGTAAAGATAAGTTAACATACCAGTTCTGCTTTTTCCTGCAGCTTGGGAAAGATCAGGCCAAGGGCTCAGCATTGGTGTGGTCTCTCCATATAGCTCGCAAGTTGATGAAATTAAACGCAGGCTCGGCAAAAAAATGATACATGTGATGGCTTTCGTGTGCGGATCAAGTCGATTGATGGTTTCCAAGGCCAAGAGGATGATGTAATCATACTATCGACTGTTAGATCAATGGGAGAGGAGCTGTTGGATTTCTTGCTGATAACCAAAGAACAAATGTTTCTCTGACTAGAGCAAGGTGCACATCAACATTTTGTTTTATAATCGTTGAAACTTGAGAAATGTTCAGGCTTCTAACCATCTGATGAATGCTTTATTTAATGTAGGCACTGTCTTTGGATTGTTGGCAATGCTAATACATTGTTTAAAAGTGGGACTGTCTGGACAGATATTGTTGATGATGCAAAAAGGCGTAATTGTATTTCAATGCCACTAATGATACAACCATGCGTGAGCTGATTTTGCAAGTAAAGCAAGATCTCGACGAACTTGACGATCTTCTCAATGCCGATTCAGTGTTTTTCAGCAATACAAGATGGAAGGTAAGTAAAAAAGTGATGGTTCGTTTTTTTTCTTTGAGGAACCTGGCAGTGTATTGTGACTGATAAGTAAATAAACTCAATATTTTGAAGTTCCCAGCTTTTAAAGGGGAAACCAGGCGTCACACTCACTATCCCACGGATTACTCCCAATGCGATCTGATGCAAGCATGATCAGATGCCCCACCTGCTATGCTCACAAAGCCCATGAACCCAAACTAACTCCACAGACACATATCAAGATTGCCGTGCAGCGCATGGCACCCGCCCTTCACATTTTGTGCCATAGCCCCTCTAGAACAGACACAAATAGGAACTGCAAGACATACACTCAACAATCTTTTCGACATTGATGATGGCAAACCACAACCATATGCCGCTAGACACGTGATGTACCCTTAATCATAGGTTGTGAATGACCGCAGTGACGCTTGATGACCGTCTTGGTGCCCTTGTTGACTTTCACATTTTAATGAGGCAGTCGAGTGCTACTTCACATTGGGTGCAAGGATTCCAGATATAAGTTATCTTAAGCTTTGTGTATGCCCTCATCAAACCACGATGGCATGTCCATCCAGAGCAGCTGCTGTGTCGCCTACTTTGTATTTCCTTCCTACTCGGTCCTTCAGAGTTGTGACTCATGAGACCATGCGGGTAGTGGTGGCTGAGGCGTGGCGATGATGGGATCTATCACTAGCCTCATGGTCCTGCAAGGAAAGCAACCAACACGCACTTTTCTGTAATGCAGAGGCCGGGGCTTCCCCTTCAGGAAAAAAACACAGTTTTTGTAACATCATACCCGTCTAAGATCACATGGAATAGCAGTGGTCATTGCACGACTCGTTAGTCAGCATGCACATTGCATGCACCATGGTCGCCTTGGGATTGGAAAGTTGTTGTCTGGGTAGCGGCATGGGCAATAGGGCACTGGAATGGCACTGGCCTCCACATGCAACTCCTCGTCTTGTACTACAAGCTCATGCAGATCATGCGTCAAATTTGTGTCGAATATGCGAGTGTTTTTATGTATGGTTAGGTACTACTAGTGTTGGAGTCTAAGACATGTGTCAAAATGAAGCGCTTTCCAAGCTTTTTCAAGAAAAATAAATAATGAGGCCCATGTGGCCCATGAGTACCCTTTTGTGCCAATCATAAACGTCCACGTTAACCCTTTTGTACGAAATGAGGACGAAAGTGCAAGAGTGGTGTTATGCATACGTGGGCTTACCATGTGGTGGGCTAGACATTGAGAAGATTTGTGCCAAGGTCTTATATGTGGTACTCCCTCCGTTTACAATTACTTTGCGTTCTGAGTTTAGTTAAAGTCAAACTTTGTGAAGTTTGACAAAATATATAGAAGTATCAAAGCATAACTTCAGACACACGCCTGTGCAACTCTGAAAGCAAAAGCATGGCATACGTTTTGGCACTGGATGCACGGCGATGGGTAGATGTGCCTAGCAAGGAGATCTTGGTCATCTGCCCAATGTGTTTGTGTTTTCTACAAGGATACCGAGTCCTTAGAAGGAGGTTAGATGTTACATCCTAGTCTACTACCCAGGCCCATGTGGTTGATACCCATGTGTTACACAACACCTCCGAGTTAACCATTGTAGTACTCGTATTTGGGCATGAACTAACTGTTGTACTGTAAATTTTAGACTATCTCAAAGACAAGACCATGTGTACCACGAAAAGACAACATAACATAGACATGTATAGCTGTTCTATTAAAATAAAGTTTGAAGACATACGTGTAAATGAAATCCTAAAACCACTTGTTTATACATGTTTAAAATAAACTAGTAAAAAACTGTGTAACTTTTATCCGCAGCTTCTGTCTTCTCGCAAAATTGAATAAAAATGACAAGTTAACTTCATGAGTTTTAAACAAGTACAATAAAGTGAAACATGTAAAGTTACTCACATTTCAAAGTTTCAAATCTTTTATCTTTTTAAAATATCAAACACGTCATCGTTTCTAATGGTGGAAAACATATGTTCCTCCACAGCGCAAATTGGACAATCACTCATAAACAGATCACCCATTTTATTATGTAATTTTTTCTTCATAACTGAAAAGCAATCAGAATATAAAGGGCTGGACAAATGGCACATGAGGAAGAGGCTCTCGTGTACCTGAATGGCGGAATCCCTGTCTATATTGTAAATACAGACTCTGATTGCCGCCTTGCCGCTGCCGGCCGCTGTTGTCCAGGCGACGTGAGAGATTAGAGATTGTAAAACACGCGGCTTTTCTTTCCGTGTTGCGGCGCTGGCGAAGGAACTCAACTGAGAAGTCGAGGAAGACAACGACTTAGCGAGACGTGTGCGGCTAGCCAGATCGATTTACTGATGCATAGAGTAACTGCATACTCTAGATCATAAGAGTTCAGACTAGATTGTTTTACTTGCGCGCTGTTAGCTGGGCTAATAATAGCTTGGGACTGGGTATTGTACATGGACCAAAAGCCTTTTAAAACTCAACTAATGAGTCGATGGGTTATTGGGTTCAGCCGACAGTTTTGTTTGGGTTCAGCCAGCTTACTAGTTACTACGTACATACCGGTGTTTGACCGGCAAAAATCATTGGTGTCATGTGCACCCAACGCGTCTACTGTATCTCCGCCCCTGCATTGTACCCAAGCGAGGAAAAAAACGTAAGAGGAGTGTTATGAATATGTGGGCCCACCCTATGGTTGACTGGGCATGGGTGGATTTTTGCTAGGGTGTTACAATAGCCACATATTGTAACCGAGTCACGAAAGTTAAATTCGGCGATGGTGAGGCCTTGTTTTTTGTGGGCTAGAGCACCTAGGGTAGGGATCGTAGAAATGTAGGCATGCTTGCTGAACTCCATTTTCGAATTTTTGTCTCATCTTCATGCACGATTTTCTCGTTAGTTTCATCCACTACTTTTTAACAAGTGGTGTTAGATGGCACTGTTTGCATTGGATCTGGAGGTAGTGAAGAACAACCCGATGAAGACGGTAGGTTCTTGAAAGTTGCGTTTGTTCACGAGTTTGGAGCACTTTTAACGAGGTCAATGACTTAGAGTGTGTTATACCTGGATTGTCTAGCCCTTTCCATTAGTTTGTACTTTTGGTTGCATTAGCTAGTGCATGAAACTTGACATGGTATCCGAGCTGTGAGGTCTTGGGTTCAAGTCTCGTCTTTCGCAATTTATTAAAAAATTGGTACGCCTATTGAGTCATGTATGATTCCTCTTCCTCCATCCACGTGTTGGCCTCCCGAGTAACACTTGGGGGGGGGGGGTGGTGGTCAGTATATGTTTGGACTTGTGGAGCCATAGGTGTCAAGTTCGAGTCTTGTCTATCACAGTTTATCCAAAAGTTGTTGTTGCCCACTCTTGAGCTACCTCTGAGATTTCTAGGCACATGTTGGCCTTTCTAGTCACACGTGAGAGGGGAAGTTCGGATGCATTGGCTAGTGCATGAAACTTGACATGGTATAGAGTCGTAGGTCTCGAGTTCGTCATGAGTTCGAGTCATGCCAATTTTATACAAAAAAATTTATTCCCCCTGTCGACGTATAGGCCGTCCATACCTATGAGATTTCTATTGACGTGTTGGCCTTCCCGAGTCACACGTGAGATGAGAGGGTTTGTTGAAGTGTATGTGTGGATTGCCTTGCCTTTTTCATCAGTTCGGACATTTGGTTGCATTGGCTAGTGCATTCCCCAGCCACACACGCGCGCACACACACACACACGCGCACGAACACGCACACCCACATGGAAACCTTGTTCTGCTCGCGTGATCTACCTCACTGATTTCCATAACGTCCCCTAAGGGCCTCTCTCCATCACGCGGACCAAGCGCCTCGCGGATGCCATTTGCGACGTCAACAACCTCATCCTTGACGCGTTCTCGTCCTCTACGTTGAGCGCGGCCTCGATGAAAGCATGTCCAATGCCGTCACGATTTTTTTTTCTTTACATATGTCTACACACAACTTTGTTCCTCCATTCACACTGCTCAATCCGACAACAACAGTGAGTTCTCCACCACAGGTGTGTTTCTTCGCCAATACACCCTGCATGTTTTCTCTCCTGTCCTTATGTCCGTACATGTCCCCACAAATCAGGAAGGCTGCACGTGCGATTCGCACTATAAATCACACCGAGTACTCTTGTTCCAGGCGCACACGGTTTTGGGCGGAGGCCCTGTCCACGGAAAGGTAAAAAATAGCCTCGCCGGGCAAGGTTATGCGTTTGGTTGTGAGTGATAACCAACTTTGCCAAGCAATTTAGCCAGCATGAGCTAGAAAATCCTTGCCCGGCTGGGAGAGCCAATTCGGCTCTCCTCCGCCGGCAAGAAAAGGAAAACGTAGCGTTTAAGACAATAGCCCAAACCAGCTTGTATGGCCTAGCCTAGCTAAGCTAGGCAAACTAATGATCCAAACACACCCTTGCTCAATCGTCGGCTCGTCGCTCGTGCAAGGTCATCGTCTCCTCCATGCCATATGAGCGGCTACACGATCAGCCGGCATGCTACGATCATCTTTGCTACCAAACCGTGTCCATCTTGGACAATATAAACAGGAGCCCAGCGTGCCCTAGAGCCGTGTGACAGTATTCTCCATCTTTTCCTCTCGTCTTATTCTCTCACAGTTAATATGCTTGAGTGTTTCTGTTAAGCTCATTTGGATCAGGTGTAGAGGCGCACATGACAATGCTATGATTTTGTTCTATATATCGTACAAGCCGTCTAGGGAATCTCCTAGTTTTCTTAAGAGGATGTCATTCTTTTGTTATTTCATGAACAAATTTTCACTTAGGTTCCAACTACTGGCCAATTGAACAGGTCATTCTCAGCGACAAGTTCAGAAAGTCTTTCACCGAACTAATATCACGGCATCTCAGGAGGGAAGTACTCCAAAAGCTTGTCAAACTTAGTGCTGGTTGGAGGACAACATTCAAGAACGTTGGTACATGTGACACTTTCCATCTTGCGAAAGTATGGAAGGTCAGGGACCTTTATCTTGTTTGGAGTACTGACGTGGAGAAGAGCGAGAGAAGGTATGTCCAGATAATAAGAATCTGGGACCTACTGTCACACCAACATGTTGCAAGAACTGTTCAACGTCTTGAAAATCTGTTTTCCATATACACAGATGATTACCTGGATCACTGTAGAAGAGTGCAGACAGATGGGTACGTGTTGTTTGTTTTTGCTAGGTTATACACTGGTAATCCAGTTCCTTTTATTTCTTACAACTGCATTCCCTTGCATATATTTTTTATTTTAAAAATATTCTTTTATGGATCTACTTGCAGATATTTTTTATAATTTCTCACTTTGTTTTGCTGTGAATTATAGGAAATTGGAGGTTCCTCTTATTTGGGACGTTGAGCATGATCTTGTTCGCTATAAGAAGGATTGCACAGTTGATACTCAAAAAGATTATGATCTAGCATATGCTATGGAAAATTCAGAAGTTAATGAAAGCTTCTTGCTGATGAAGTTCTACTCTTTATCATCTGGAATGGCGAAACATCTGCTTACAGCTACTGATGGGTCTCAAGTTGATATCCTATTTGAACTGACTGAAGAAGAGGAGGCAGTAATCCGATTCCCCACACAAGTTTTATACTTGGGAGGTCAGGCACTGGGAAAACAACTATATTGACAATGAAACTGATTCAAGTTGAACAGCGGTCATTAATTGCATCCGAGGGCTCAATGTGGCTGATGATAAAAATATCATGACATTGAAGGACACAAGAACACGAGAAAGATTTGTAAAACAAGTCTTTATCACTGTCAGCCCGAAGCTATGTTCAGCTATAAAGAATCAGATTTCTAGACTTAAAAGGTAACTAGTTGGATGGGAGCACTATGTGATAGTTTTACGGATGCATTCCTTTTGTTGAATTATTTTATTATAGCTATTGTAATGTTTATTTACATTCTAAAGCATTATATGAAATAGAGTAAAAATCTTATCAACATACTCACACAATTTTACCGTATTTGTAACTTCTTTTCCCTTTTGGGATGCCCTTTAGAAGGGTTTAATGTTTTTTATAGTATTGGACTGCATTTTTCTAGTGATTATTTTTTTGGAATTATACACAACAACCTTGTTCAATTATTTCATTTAAAAGAAAATATTTACTTTCATTATTAATTGGTTATATGAACCATTTCTACATGCTAGTTATAATTTATTTCAATCCTTGTAGATTTGGCTCTGGTGATGTCTCTGATCAGCCTAGCATTCTTCATATGCAAGACGCCATTGATGACCTGGAAGAATTTACAGAAATACCTGACAAATTTGGTGATCTAGCTAGCGAGTACTCATCTTACTATAACATATCGCAAGTTCTTGATGATGCTTGATGGAACATGCCGTACATCATTTTTTGACGGGTTTTATACTGATTTAAAGTCTAGCATTGTGCGAGGCCATTCAAAGTCTCTTGCACTGCAAACCTTTATTGAATTGAAGGAAGTTACCTATGAGAAATTTGTTTCTTCCTATTGGCCTCATTTTAATACAGAACTGACCAGGAAACTTGATGCATCCATTGTCTTTACTGAAATAATTTCTCATATAAAGGGTGGATATCAAGCAAGCAGGCCTTTTAGCGGAGGCAAACTTGAAAGACAGGATTACTTGAAACTCTCTGCTAGAAGATCCTCATCTCTGAACAGTGAGAAGCGAGGTAGGATTTATGATATTTTCCTTGATTATGAGAGGATGAAGTGCACTTTCAGAGAATTTGATTTGTCAGATTTTGTCAGTAGTCTTCACAGCAGTCTAATTTCTGAGGGCTACAATGGTGATATGGTAGATTTTGTTTACATAGATGAGGTGCAGGATTTTACCATGGCACAGATAGCACTTCTAAAGTATGTCTGCCGGAACTTCAAGGAGGGCTTCCTTTTTGCTGGTGACACTGCACAGACTATTGCAAAGGGTGTTGACTTTAGGTTTGAAGATATCCGTTCGCTTTTTTATACCACATTCCTCTCGGATACTGGAGTATGTAATCAAGGAATTGAACATGGAAAACAAGTGCATCTCTCAGATATGTTCCAACTGACTCAAAATTTTCGGACACATTGTGGCGTCCTTCGTATGGCTCAAAGTATCATGAACCTTCTGTACTTCTTTTTCCCATCAAGTGTTGACAAGCTCAATCCAGAGAGTGGGCTTGTACATGGAGAAGCTCCAACACTGCTGGAGTCTGCTAACGGCAAGAATGCAATCATGACTATTTTTGGAGAAAACAATAGTAAACATAGTAACCTGCATGGATTTGGTGCTGAGCAAGTCATATTAGTTCGTGATGACGTTACCAAAAAACGAGTTGTTGATCTCGTTGGCAAACAGGCTCTTGTTTTGACTATTGTTGAATGTAAGGGCCTTGAATTCCAGGTATGAGCTCATCAGTTTACTTCAGCTGTGCTTATTTTGCCAAATATTTTTAATTGTAAATGTGTTGTCACAAGACTTAATTTGCGGACACTTACTTTAGAAACATACTGTGTAGGACGTGCTATTATACAACTTTTTCAGTTCATCGCCTTTGAGGAATAAATGGAGAGTTGTATATGGGTGCATGAAAGAGAAAGATATCATACCATCATCTGAAAAGATATCTTATCCGGGTTTCGACAGAGCCAAGCATTATCTTCTCTGTTCAGAGCTGAAGCAGCTCTATGTTGCGATCACAAGAACTAGGCAAAGACTCTGGATATGTGAGAACACAGATGATTATTGTCGACCATGTTTGACTACTGGAAGAAGTTATGTCTTGTACAAGTTAGATTGCTTGATTCTTCCTTTGTTCAAGCAATGCAGACTGGAAGCAGCTCTGATGATTGGAGACTACAAGGCATCAAGGTTGATTCAGTATAGGCTATGCATTATGTTGTTTAGTCCGTGTTGTTTTAAGTTGCTAATCTCATAAAATGCACTGCATTTTAGTCCGACAATTGGTCTATGCCATCACACTGTATTTTAGTCTTGTTATGGAATCATGGGACATACCTACTTGTAGTTTTACTGCATTTGTCTTACACATTTGTTATTCCACATCATAAGCGCACATCTTTCTCTTGCAGTTATTCAATGAGCGGCAGTTTGATATGGCTACAATGTGTTTCGAAAAGGCTGGTGACACATACAGAGAGAAGTGGTCAAAAGCTGCCGGACTTCTAGCTACAGCTGACTGTGTCATGTCCACAAATTTGGAGATGGGTAAGGCTTCGTTGCAAAAGGCATCAGAGATATATGAGTCTATTGGCATGCATGAGAAAGCTGCCACATGCTATATCAGATTAGGTGACTATGAAAGAGCAGGTGGGCGGACCTCAATAATTTCGAGTTGTATTAATTCATCTAAGATTTAATCATTCCATAACATTTCTTAAATGCTAAATAGGCAATTTCCTTCAAGCTGCAGGTATAGCAAAGCATAAAGGGAATGTTTTACTCGAGGTAGACATGTTTGACAAGGCAGAGTCTCGTGGCATCATTCATATGGCTCAGAGTATCAGGAGCCTTTTGCAGTTCTTTTTCCCAACAAGTGTTGACGAGCTTGATTCAGAGACTGGGCTTGCACATGGAGAAGCTCCTGTGCTGCTGGATTCTGGTAATGATGATAATGCAATTATGAGTATTTTTGGAGAGAACAAAAGTAAAGATGGTAGCCTGCATGGGTTTGGTGCTGAGCAAGTCATATTAGTTCGTGATGTTGCTACCAAAAAATATATTGTTGATCTTGTTGGTAAACAAGCTCTTGTTTTCACTATTGTTGAATGTAAGGGCCTTGAATTCCAGGTATGAGCCTACCACTGCATTTCATTGGTGCTTATTTTGCAAAATAATTTTATAGCACATTGCGGTGTCTCAGCTACTATTATGACTTGGTTTAAGTGTATAAAAAAATATTGTGCAGGATGTGCTGCTATATAACTTTTTCAGTTCATCGCCTTTAAGAAACAAATGGAGTCTTGTGTACGACTACATGAAAGAAAAAGATATTATAGCACCATCTGAAGGGATCTCTCATGTGGGTTTGGGCAGAAGCAAGCCTAATCTTCTCTGTTCGGAGCTGAAACAGCTCTATGTTGCAATCACTAGAAGTAGCCAGAGACTATGGATATGCGAGGATACAAATGATTACAGTCGACCAATATTTGACTACTGGAAGAAGTTGCGTCTTATAGAAGTCAGATTACTTGATTCTATGCTCATTCAAAAAATGCAGTCAGGAAGCAGCACTGATGATTGGAGGCTACAGGGCACTAAGGTTAGTGTTTTGGAATCTACTTTCACTGCACTATGCAACATGTCTAGTGAGTGATGTCTTGAGGTCCCTTTTTTTTAGAGAAATATGTGTTAAGCTCTTAATCTCATGACAGAAAAAAGTTCACTCAGTTCTCTTGAGGGCACTAGGTTAGTGTTTTGGAATCTACTTTCACTGCACTACGCAACATTTTTTTTTTGAAATGGGTAGCCCGGCCTCTGCATCGTGATGATGCACACAGCCAATTTATATTAATTAAAAGTAGCAACGTAGGATATGTATGACTTATTACATCTCAAGGATCAGCCAGTGTGGCCACATGAATCAGCCAACGAAAAAAGGCTAAGAAAAAAGAACTACACATCTTGTAGTCTTCTAGTGTGTGGGAGCATCCAGCATCCATAAGAGCCCTCTGCTCCATTGGGAGGAGGTAGGACCAAAGTTGGATCCAGTAAATAGCACGATGCAAGAAATGAGTATCGTTTATTTTGTTAAAAACCACATCATTCCGACAATTCCAAATAGCCCATAAAAAAGTAGAAACACCAATGCGTATACGTGCCTTAGTTTTCTTATCTACTCCATCAAGCCAATGACCAAACATATTAGCTACACTAGATGGTGGAGAGATACTAAAAGTAAAGTGAATAACCCTCCAAAAGTGTTTAACAAAGGGACATGAAATAAAAAGGTGCTCAACCGACTCTTTGGCTGGACAAAAAGCACATTTTTTACAACCAGTCCACTTCCTTTTAATCAATTTATCCTTGGTAAGAATTACTTTTCGTTGTAAAAACCACATAATTTTTTTAATCTTTAACGGAACTTTCAATTTCCAAAGATATTTGCGCAAGAAAGGGGTATGACGATGCATAATATCCGCATACATAGATTTTGACGTGAAGACTCCATTAGTTGTCAAATTCCACTTAAATTGACCATCTTCAGTAGATAAGGTGACCATCATCAGCCGCTCTACTAATTTTACCCAAGATGTCCATTTATCCTGAGTTAAACTTCTCCTAAACTCAATGGTTAAACGATTGTTTGCTAAAACATCAGCCACCAAAACATTTTTATGATGGGCAATGTTAAACAAAGAAGGATACTGAACAGCCAAGGTCTTGTTCCCAAGCCATTTTTTTTTTTGAGAATGTTCCCAAGACATGTATCCTCCCAAAACCTTTGAAAGAATAAAAGAACCCCTTTGAAAGAATTCATTTTTGACAGCCATTAATCCCTTCCAAAGAGGGGAATCAAGTGGCTTCGGCTGCACCTGAGCAAGAGTTTTATTGTTTAGGTATTTATTGCAAAGTAACTCCTGCCACACCCCTTTTTCATTTAATATCTTAAAAAGCCATTTGCTTAATAAACAATTATTTTTGATATCTAGGACCTCAATACCCAAACCCCCTTGATCTTTAGGCCGACAAACTATATTCCACTTAGAGAGGCGGTACTTTCTTTTGTGTTGGTCACTCTGCCAAAAAATCTAGAGCCATAAAAATCCAACCTCTTTAACACTCCCACTGGAATTTGAAAGAAAGAAAGTAAAAACATTGGAAGGCTCGCAAGAACTGAATTAATTAGGACCAGGCGATCTCCATATGAGAGCATCTTGCCTGCCCAACAACCAAGTTTCTTTTCGAACCTATCTTCAATCATTTTCCATTCTTTGTTTAATAGTTTTCGGTAATGAATGGGGATTCCCAAATATTTTAAAGGCAAAGAGCCAACCCCACAACCGAAAATTGGACAGTAATCATTTTGCATTTACTTAGCCTTGCCATAGCAATATAGCTCACTCTTATGGAAATTTATCTTGAGCCCAAAAAATTGCTCGAACATTGATAAAATTAGTTGCATGTTTACTACCTTTTCTAAGTCATGTTCAAGGAACAAAATCGTATCATCCGCGGATTGAAGAATTGAGACTCCCCTGTCAACAAGATTAGGGATGAGAGACCCAACTTGTCCATCTTGTTTTGCCCTTCCAATAAGAATCACAAGCATGTCTGCGATGATATTAAATAGAATCGGACATAAAGGATACTATGTATAGTGAGTGATGTCTTGAGGTCCCCCTTTTTTAGGGAAATATGTGTTGGGCTCTTAATCTCATTAAAGAAAAAAGTTTACTCAACTCTCTCAACTATGAAACCAGCCATTCAACTCTCGGAACTTATATGTGGATTGCCCACCTTCTTTCCATCAGTTCGTACTTTTGGTTCTACTGATTGATGCATGAAACTTGAGGTCTTGGGTTCAAGTCTCGGCCTTTTCAATTTAATAAAAAGAATGCTTTTGCCCTCTTTCTGTCCACGTATAGGCCTTCTCGAGGATTCTTTTGGGGGTCCAGTAGGCAAGGCGATTCAGGTTGGTATCTTTCCACGATTTTTCCTCAAAAAGGAGGATGACCCCCCGGCCTCTGCATCAATTGATGCACACCCATTGTCATCTTTCCATGATGAAGCTTCGTTTGTCGTTTGTAAAAAACCGCCGCCACCATGACAACACTATGCAAGGCCACCCTAGAGGGTTTTTTTCCGATAAAGGGAATATATTAATATCGCTGAGATACCAATTACACCCAGCATCTGCAACAACGAAATGTCCTAAAGACATTAGGGATGCACACAACTCTACAACAAAAAGGAGAAGAAGAAAAAACAAAGATCCAGCTACAGTGATCAATTCCTTGTAGCTGCAACACAAACCACCACCAAGACAACACCCGGAGTCCAAATTCTCCAAAAGCGACGCCTCCAAGAAGGAAACAGTGCACAAGCGCCGTCGCCGCCCGATCATAGATCATGTGCACGGGTTTTGAAAATTGTATATTTGATAGAGTTAAGTGAGGCATACACCAAGGGCGTGTTTGGTTAATAACCATGCATGCTTGGCGACAACATGCCTAACAAAGTTAGCATAGTGTTTGGTTGACTACTATAATTTTGGCTTTCCACGCTTCATTAACAACACGGTCCACATATCATAGATTCAGTTTTTTTAGCTAAGCTTGCCATACGTGTGGGCCTCCAATAGTATGGCCACACCTTTTGTGCAAACCACACTTTGGCTAAGCTTGTTGTGGCACACATAGATACCAACCAAGCACGCCCCAAAATTGAGAGGATTAAGTGAACTTTTTTCGCTCATGAAATGGACGTGCCAATTTTTTGATTGACAGTCCGTCTGTGTAGATACAGTTTTTAGCCTGCTCATGGTGTATATCTACTTGCAGTGTTAATGCACTTCTATTTTTTATTCCATATCATGAGTGCACCTATCCCTTGTAGTTATTCAATGAAGGGCAATTTGAGATGGCTACAGTTTGTTTCGAGAATGCTGGTGATACATACGGAGAGAAATTAGCAAGAGCTGCTGGACTTCTAGCAACAGCTGACCGTGTCATTTCCACAAATTTGGAGATGGGCCAGGCTTCATTGCAAAGTGCCTCAGATATTTACGAGTCTATTGGCATGCATGATAAAGTTGCCACCTGCTATATCAAATTGGGTGAATACGAAGCAGCAGGTGTGTGGACTATCCATAACTTTCCAGCTGTATGACTGAGATTTCATAATTCCATAACGTTTGATATATGGAAAGTTTCTCTTAATGGAGATACCATAGAAATAAAGGCCTTCTTTCAAAACGTTGTTCCAAAGAATAACACCCTCACCTCCTTAGATACATGTTATTTTTCAGCCTTCACACAGATACTCATTACTTCACGCGCTATCAAACTCTTATCTGACTAAAAATGTTTTCATAGGAACGGTCTATATGCAGAAATGTGATACTTCTAGGCTTGAGGATGCTGGTAACTGTTATGCTATGGCTGGATGCTGGTTACAGGCAGCTGAAGCTTACTTCAAAGCTAAATGCTATACCAAGTGTTTCTCCATGTGTCTGAAAGGAAAACTATTCATTCTAGGATCGCAGTTCCTACAATCGTTGGAGGAGGAATGTTTGGTCGAGAATTCGAAGTCTGTCGAGGTTTCTGCAATTAGAAAGATGTATCTAGAAAATTGTGCCCACTATTATTTTGAGCATGGAGACATCCAGAACATGATGTCATTTGTTAAGGCTTTTAGTTCTCTGGATCACGTTCGGGCATTTTTAAGCTCTAGGGATCTTGTTGATGAACTGCTCCGCTTTATGATAGAAAAGGGCAAGTTAGAAGCTGCAGGAAAAGAAAAGGATGAAGATGATGTCATGCAGCGAGTGTCAGACATGCTTACAAGTCAATTTACGGATGCTATAGAGTTTGTTGTCAACCGTTTGGTTATCCATTCTCTGTGGTCTTCAAACAGTACTATGAGGTCGTGGCCTTGTAAGCCAACCTCAGAGAAGAACCAATTTTGTGCAAAAGCCAATGATATGGTGGCGGAAGTCAAATTTTGCTACTCCTCATTTCATAATTTTGGAGCATGTATACTGGAAGATTTGCCTAAATCTCTTCCTGTTTTAAGTTGTGCCTTCCTCGCGGGCAGAGAATGTGGAAACTTGGTAGTAGAACTTGTTGCTGCCCGTTTGGTTCTTGATGTTCATCTCCAGTCTCAAGCTTCTGGATACAATTTGGAATTAGCGCAAGGATCGGAAGAAGAAAAAGAAAGGTGTTGCGATGCTATGCTGGCCAGTAACCAGATATCACCTGAAACCCTGTTGTATGTCTGGAACCATTGGAGGTCAATCATAGTTAAAGTGCTATCTCATCTTCATCACTCCGATAGCGAAGCATCAAATGATTGTGCAGTTATGTATGATGATCTCTGTGCTAGATACTTTGGATTGAGAAAAGATGGTGACAATGACCGATATGTGCTTGTTAACATGAACCCAAGTTTGTTTTCTGACCTAGGCAGAAGCTCTTTGCAGCAAGATGGCAACATATGTTGGCTGGATTCTATCCAGTTTCATTCATTTGTTCAGAATTTCTGGATGAATGAGCTAAGTTTAATTAGTTTGACCGTACTCAACAAGTTATCTGGCGTTCATTTTTCTCCAAAGCAGGCATCTTCATACGCCTTTGGGAGAAATATCCTAATTATGTATGAAATTGCAATGTTTCTGAAGGAGTCAGAGTTTGGTTTGCCAAAAAGTACTGAGTTAAGGAGCTTGTTTGTTAAGTGCGAAAGGCGCTTCTTTGAGTTTATTTATCATGTTTGGAGGGATGGGACAGTGAAGACCCTCTTGTCTATGCTGGAGTCCCAAACTCCATATGATCTGATCACTGATTCCATTGGCACATATCTCAGGCCAGCAAATAAGAAACTGACTCATGGGCATCTTGGGAGAGTTACAATGTTTATGCTACATGTAGGACGTTGTACATCACGGCAGTCAGATGAGATGCTGTTTTCAAGACTTCTGCAGCACCTGGACAAAGAATCCGAGTGGGCAAAATTTTTTCTGTCTTTGAAGATATTTATTTATGCTGGTGGGTTTTTCGGCAGATCCCCCTTGATCTTGAACTTTAAGCTTGCTCTTGAATTTACGTTCAATGCAAACTGGATGACTGAACCGGACTACATATCCCCAGTATGCTATACAGATCTCATAGAGTTCCTTGGCTTATTCGCTTCGGCATATTCTGTACCGAATTGTTGTGTGTATTGCACAAAATCTATTCTAGTCAAGGTGCTAAAGTGCTGTACCAGCACAACATACCTCTTTAGGTTTCCTAGCTCAGATTTGGTTCCGGACCAAATAGCATTGTCAGCGGGGCATTTCATATTCCAGTCAGTCAGGAAGCTCTTGTCAAACAAGTGTATGATCCAAGAGTGGTTTCAGAAGACCTCTACTTCAACTAGTTCATACATTCAAGTCCTTGAGAGATTAGTTATCACACTTTACGTTGTGACTCTGAATCTTAAGGTGGGGGATTGCTATGAGGTCACAGATTTCCTTCGGATGCACCATGTTTTTGAGGATTTACCTCTGGGGTTCTCTCAGAAGATTCTATATTCTTTGCAAATGAGTTCTCAGACACTTAGCAACTTCAGAATGGTATTTGCTGATGCGCTTGCAGCAATTGGAAATCGCATGGTAGTTATGACTCCAAACAAAGTCCGACCAATCTTTCGAGACTTAAATGCTGACGTAATTAGCAGAGCGGATTGGCAAGATATTGAGAAGAAGGTACTTGGGCGTTTTTGTCCAGAAGATTCAAATCTCGCAAGTTATCAGAATGTTCCCTTCTGGGAGAAGTATGAGGCATTTCGAGTCAACAAGCATTCCCAGGTGAGTTTCATATGCCGTAATGTTCGTTTGGTTACCTTCTAGCTTTCTCCAATGCTCCGCAACTGCAATTTTTTTGTATTCTAAAAGTCAATTTCTGCAGAAAGATGCATGGATTATTATCCAATTCCTCAAAAGTGTCCTTTCCTGGCTGGAGCGAAGTGACCCTCCAAAAGAGATGGACGGACGATTGTTGGAAGAGGTCAGGCACATCTGCAATGAGTTTGAAGAGCGTTCTGCTAGGTAAGTAAATGCTAAGACGCCATTAGCTCTGAAAAGTTAGCGAGTACTAATTTCTAGGCAATAGGACACATGTGAATGTGATGTGCCAAATGTGAATGTATACTTTTGTTGTAATGATGTCCCATCTTTTTCTGCATGATATATACTTTTGTTGGTGAAACTAAATGACTTGTGTTATCATCGTATCTTCTGAGTGATTCAAATTTGAGCATGCACACTTTTTTCAACACAGGCTGGGGAAGAGAGCGTGTGACACTGCCAAGGACCTTTATGCAGCGTGGGAAGATGGCGAGAACAAACTACAGAAGGTTATGCGCTTTCTTCATTCCGAAAAAGCATCCATGAAAAAAGATGCAGCTGCAGCTGTTGCCCAACAGCAAGCTGGTGGAGCTGGTGAGTCGAGTGGATGTTCATACAAGGAAGCCGACACGGGAGGGAATGGTATGGTGGAATTGGCCAAGGAAGATGCAACTGTGGCCCTGGCTTCAAAGCAGAAGCAGGAAAGCAAGAAGAAACCCAAAAAATCTAAGCGCCATGGCAAGAAATGAAGTGGTGTAGCTTGTGTTGTAGTTCGTATTTTGCATATTTCGCTGTCAAACTAACAGCAATGGTTCGCTGTTTGGCTGTGTTACCGGAAGGATTATGTTGCTACCTTAATATAGACTTGCAGATCAGCATATTCTGTACAACTGGCTCTGCTTCTGATTTCAGTGACATCTGGAAGTACACAAGTGTTCTTGCTTGCTTCCTGTTCTCTACAATGTTTCACCTTACCTTGGTCATCTTGGTGTGTATTCAGCTTAACCTACGAGTTTTTTGTTTGAATTAAAATAAGGCATAGTAGGTGTATCCTGCGTGGTGTGTTGGTTAAGCTTGTTCGGTTATAAGATGTGTTGCAGCTCTGCTTAATCTAGCAGACAATTGCATTGACAATTGATGCTTTGTCTTGAAAACCTTGGACAGATTTGCAACTCTTCAGGGATGGTGTGTGAAATGGTGGTTGAATGTCATCCTCACTGTAAAACTAAAAGAAATAGATGCTCTCAACTTCTCTCTGTCCCATCTTATATGGACATTTTATTTTTGAGGGAGGGAACATTATTATTTGATTTACTATGAAATATCTTAGACCATCTCCACCGGCCCCCCCCCCCCCCCCCCAAAGGCCCATTGGGGTGGCGGACACGAAAAACTGCCACACCGGCATCCCCAAGTGTTCGGCCTGGCCCAGTTTTTGTCCGGCACCCCCGAGCGGGCCTCCAAACTTGGGGGCAGACTCGAGGTTGCTAGACAACGCCCCCGCCTGTCATAGACACGAGGTCAGAGCCGTGATTAAATGGGTCGTGCAAGAGGCCACGCCTCTTAGTGGCGCGCACTTCGCTGGACGATTTTCAAGGAGACGCGACTGTCGGCGCCAGTCCACGTGCTGGCGTTATGGCATTTCCGCACAATGCATTTATGTCGGCGCACCACCCACCACGGTGATATAAGGCACCTCGCCTAGTCGCCCGCATCCCACCTCGCCTACTCGCAATGGCGAACAAATACGAAGTGGGCAGTTCGACATCCCGCCTCGATCACACCCTCAACCTCGACGAGACGTCTACCGGTACGAGCTCCTCGCCCCTTCGGATTCCCGCTAGCTGCTTTTTCTGGCCCACACGAAGTGGGAACGAGGCATATGAGAGTTAAATAAGCGTGCATATGAGAGTTAAATAAGCGTCTCAACCTTGCGAGGCATGAACACTTTGCTAAAAAATTATGTTGTGCTATTTCATTTGTTACTTAAGCGTGTCATTTTAAGTTATTCAGATAGGATTGTTGATAACCCACAAGTGTAGGGGATCGCATGTAACCTTTTCGATAAGTAAGTGTGTCGAACTCAACGAGAAAAGGTAGGATAAGTATTCTCGCAAATTCTATCAACCACTGATACAACTCTACGCACACTAAACGTTTGCCCTATCTGGGAAATAAAACTAGAGCAACAGTACGGGTATGAAAAGATAGCTTTGCAAGAATATAAAGAACAAGAAAGTAAAAGTTAGTTGCTGCAGCAATAAAGAACACTAAAGAAACATAAACTAACAGAACCATGAGTGTGGAAAAGTGGTGGAAAGTGTGATGAAATTGTCCAAGATTAATTAGTGAAGATACTCGGTTCATTGTCTTTGATACAGTTTTTTATGTGGGAGAGGATAAATATACATGTACTCAGCTATTTGTGATTGCACATACTATATGATTGGAACGTTAGCAAGCATCCGCGAATTCTAACATTTCATTAAGGTTTCCCCAACCATAACCTTAAGTTAATGGTCCTATTTATCCCATACATGTAAAATTCCGCTTCGAGTTCTCAGGTTTTCGTCGTAGAACTTCCCCCTTCCTCTACACGTACTACAAACCCTATGATGACGATCCATGCGCGCATAAATATAATGGTCACCATATGACTGTAACATATCAACATACAACTCTAATGAACCAAAGATAGTCAACAATGCAACCATAGGACAAAAGGAACTACACAAAAATGGCATAGATCATAGGATAATACTTTATAGCATCAAACACCATGTTATATATAGATGGGTACAGAGGTGTGTGGGAGGATGAACCACTGTATACAAGGAGAAATTGGCGATGGAGATGGCGGTGAAGACGGCGCTGGCGCCGGCGGTGCCACAGGGACTCCTCCTGCACCGTCAGCCATCAAGGGGTGCGCTGCCTCTTAGCTTTCTTCCTCCATGGCTTCTTGGTGCTGTAGGGAGCCCTCCCCCATTGAGATGAGATCCATGGGGAGGCAAAAACGTGGCTTTGGTGGCTGCAATTCGTGGGTATGGGTGACTCTTCACGATCTAGGTTTCCTCCCTTTATATAGGCTCTCGGATTCCCGTCATCCAATTTAGGGTTTTAGTAAATCGGGCATATCTGGAGCGTCCGGACTCCGATTTGGACGATCCACTAGTACACGACGATTGGCAGAAACTTTGCCACAACTTTCGCTACTGACTTTTTCCATTTGACGTCGTCTTCTGTCCGGTACGTGACAATCTTCGAAAACAGTTTTCAGACAGATTTCAAGAAAATCCCAATTCGACTACAACAAGGTTTTCTTTTATATTTTGATAATTCCTACACATCATAGTGTAAAACAAGAACATTGTGCGCTTTTGCAACTATTAATAGTTTAGTCCAAATAAATCATAAACTTAATATAAAAACAAGTGTCAAAAGCATAAAAGTAGCATGAAACAATCAAAAATTATAGATACGTTTTGGACGTATCAATCGTGTATAATAGACACATAGGATTGTATATCATTTTAAGTTATTCAAGTAGGATTGTATATAATAGACACATTCTGCTATTTATTTTGTCCCTCCATTGGGAGCATCGCCCTTAGAGACACAGCTTGGAGTTCAGAGACGCAATGGATGTCGCCGGCGGTGAGGCCAAGAAGATGCCTTTCTCGGGACGGACCAAGTCCCGCCGTCTACTTGCCACCTCCTTCTGGCATCGAGAGTGGATGGTGTGTCGATAAGGGAAGTTCAGTGGAGCTGTCGGTCTTTGGAGGTGACCGGCGTTGGTCGAGACGTAGCGAGATGTTGCTCAGCTTAGGAAAAACTCTTTTGTTTTTGTAGTTCTAGTGTCGGTGGTGCTGTCTTCGGACGAGCCGAGTGTGGAGTTCGTGCTACACTCGTTGTTCACAGTGAGTTGTAGTCGGTCTACTCTACTGTGTTTTGTTATTTGGGGTGGTGGCTATACTCTCTCTTGAGCATGTATATTACTCTTCTTATCTATTAAGAAATTTTGATTTTCCAAAACACCTGGAAATACACTTTCCTAGGACGGAGCAAGTAGTTCCTAGGGAAAATGATAAATATGGATTTTTACATATTTTTTAAAGAGATAAACACACTAGCGGTCACTGAATTTGCACGAGAAGAGTGAATTGGTCACTCAATTTCTATCCACGTGAACACTACAACGACCATGTGTATTTTTGCAGAAAGAGACCAACCATAGTTTATGTTTTAAGCTTCTGGTCCTTAACTTGCTGTTGAACAAAAAAAGTCGAAAAAACTATAATGCCCGCGGGCTGTTGAAGATTGGAATTCGCTACCTCACCCTAACAATTTATGCTCTAACCACTACGTTCAATTAGGTTCGTGTTAACTCCATGAGTCTAAATTTATCTGTATAAAAACTCGCCACAAGATCTATGCGCACAGAGACCGCCGCCACGCATCACTCGAGCAGTGGTGGCCACGATGGTGCCGCCGCTACGGCCAAAGCAGTCCTGGCAAGGCGGCGCCCCCCTGCCCCTGTCGACGTGGAAGCAGTCCGGGCGAGGCTCGCGTTCCAGATCACGATTTGGATCGTCGCGTTCTAGCACGACCAACATAAAGGTCAGGCTGGGAATGGTGCGGCTTCCTTCGGGTAATTTGGTGCGGGTTTGTGCTTGGTTTCTTTTTGGTTGGGCTGTAACGGATGGAAAGTCAAAATGGTCTGGGGCGGTGCGGGTGCAGCAAAAATATGGTGTGGAACGGAGTGGTGCGGCTTGAGATAGAATGGGTCGAACCCGCGGGTTCAACCCGCAAATTCAGAACCACACGCTCCGCATGTTGCGCAGTGGGCCCACAACTACTCTCATTATCCTTTCTTTTTTTGTTTGGTCGTCGTCTTCTTCCTAAAGCTAGCACCAGTCTTCCTCACGAGGCCTCAGATCTTGCAGCTCCGCCGCCACTGCTCCTCTTTCCCTCTGCTGACCATCCCCGGCGCCACCGCTCCTCTTCCTGCAGCCCCGCCGCCACCGCTCCTCTTTCCCTCTGCGCCGCCACCGCTCCTCTTCCTCCTGCTGACCAGCTGATGCATGTAAAATGCATACATGAACTTTGCATGTTATTACTAGATATTCCTACATATTTGCAACTTATATGATGTTATATTCATGTTTTATAATGATTTCGGGGATTTTCTAAACAATCCCCCCTCTTTTGGTTCTAACTCTGTTTTCCAGAAAACGTCTTTTTTAGTGTTTCGGACTTTCCGGGAGCTTCGGGACTCCAAAAAGGGCAAGGCCAAAGAGCACGGTTCAGAATTTTCGAGACGAACGCAATGGGCTGAAAATGAAGACCAGAAGCCCAACCAGCTGGAAACTAGAGGGCCCCACGCGGTCAGATTCCCTGGCCGCGTGAGGACCCCTCTTTTCCCCCTCGTGGCTCCGATGCCGTCCGTTTTCGTCTCCGTGGCTTCGTCTTGACCTAAAACCGGCTATAAAAATAGTCCCCGGGGAGTTTCGGGAGGAGGCGGCGGAGAAACACAAAACCACGAAACAGAGAGTCAGAAGGCTGCCGCCGGAGAAGATCGGAGGGGGGAAACGCCGCCGGAATCACCTCCGGAGGGCTCCACCCCCCTCCGGCGTGTTCATCATCAACATCTACAGCAAGATCATCTCCATCTCTCCACTGTAAACTCTTGGCAAACATGATATATGATGCAATATACTATTCCCTTGATCTATTGTGTCTCCCCATCTATGTTTGAGAAGTGATTTGTTCATGGCAATAGTGAAATAGTTCGTTGATTGGTTGCATACAAGTTTTGTTATCTTTTATGATTGTCTTTATGTACAATATATGAGTGCACACATATGTTGGGGAATGCATGTAAGGTGATCACCGGTAATGTAATGGAGTGAGGGAGACTTGGGAGGACATGTAAACCTGAGACCGAGTCATGAAGTTACTTTATTGGGGGATATATATAGGGGACCTTAGAACTTAAGGCTATGGTGGGACTTTTATGTCTTAATAATTCTTGTGTGCTCATTTACTTGGCCATGAGATCCATCATAAGGGGTTTTAGTTCATTTACTTGGCTACACCTATTTATGGCTCCTTCCTAGAAGAAACAATTAAGACTGAAACATGTGCTTCACTAATTGTGACAACCACACGAATGAAATAACAATTGCTAGAACATTTGCTCCCTTGAGATATTTGCTACTTGAGATATTTGCTACTTGCTACTTTGAGAAACTTGCTTGAGAAAACTGCTGAGAGAAACTTGCTCTAAGAAACTTGCGTTTGAAACTTGATTGAGAAACTTGTTACTAGATAAACCCATTCCACATCACTTGCTTTCATTAGTTAGTTCCTTTCATATTTAAACTTATTGCTTTGCACAAACGGCCATATAAGAGGGTTATAGGGCTTTAGAGAATAGATAGTTTACCTTCAGCTCCTCGTGGGTTCGACACTCAAATACTTATCGAATTGTGCTACAGTGATTCCTTGCTCTTGGGGATTATCAAGCACTTTTCTGGCGCCGTTGCCGGGGAGCGTTGTGCTAAGCTTTTATTCTTGTTTGCATTGCATACTAACATATAAATCTAAAACATTATTATAAAATGGAAAACAACCAAACAATTATAGAACTGTATAATATCTATCTTGAGTTAGGACATGAAGTGTTTGAGGAGAAAATTAAATTTTATTTGCATAACAATCATGTTTGTGGTAGTACTAATTCGTTGAACACCTTTATTGCTAATGCTAAGGAAAACCTTAAGCTTGGGGAAGTTTGTTTTGATGAATATGATATTTTTAGTCCCCCAAGTTTGGAAGAGAAAATTTATTTTGATGATACTATGTCTCCCATTTATGATGATTACAATGATGTATATGATATTTTCAGTCCACCTACTATTGAGGATGAAAGTGATTTAATTGAGTTTGATGATCCATTATGCTCATTAGATGATAAGTCTTTATGTGGTGATTCTATTCAAAACTATGTGGTTATGTTTAACTTTAATGCTTGCAACTATTATGAGAGAGGAAGAGATAAGAATCCCCTTTATGTTTCTATGTTATTTAAAATGCAAGCTATTGATTATTATATGCATTGGTTACCTCAAATTTGTTGTTATTTATTCATATATAAAATTCCAATGCATAGGAAGAGAGTTAGACTTAAAAGTAAATTGTTTAATATTCTGTGGTGTGTTCCTTATGCTTTAATTTCCTATTCGGTTTGAGCACACCTTTATATCTTTACAACATGTAAAATATCTTTACCTACTGTTTTGTGACAATTAGTTTAAGATTTTCATTTTATATAAAATTTGGGAAAGTAAATGAGAAGGATGAGTAATGGAGAAGTTGGGGTCGACCTTGAACATGTGTTGTTCATGCCAATGGAACCGTTGCAAAGTCTCTATCATTAAAACTTTTCCCAAAGCTAAAACCAAATAAAAAGAGTGTTTATGTTGTATATATTTGCTTCTCCTTTTGCCTTTTTGCTAAATCAAAAACAACAAAAATATTTTCCTTCTTCTTTGATTGTTTCTCTTGATTCTTGCTTGGTTCTTTTTGTTTCTTTTTTATTTTTATCTTCAGCTTAAGTTTTGGGTTTTTGAGTCAAGGTGCTTGTTTACTACCGTAACATCACCTTTGTATCTTATTTTTCATCTTAATGGCAAGAATAACCTCTTTTGAGAGGTAGGATTAAACAATAGTGATTTGCTGTCCAGAAAACAGATGCCTGAGCTTCACTGCGAAAAATGTATAAAATCACAGAAGAGGAATTTTGACCTGATATTTTACGACAGCAATATTCAGTTATTAATACACATTTCATTAGTTCAAAGTTTTCTGATTTGAGCAACGTAAGTGCCTCTGAAAATTCACTCTTTACGGGCTGTCCATTTTTGACAGATTCTGTCTTTATTTTGCATTACTCTCATTACTTGTGTTTTGTGTGGTTCTATTGATCAAAGAGCAATACACAACCATAGTAATATTAGCTAATGTGTAGAATCAACTCATGATATGTCTTTGCTGTACCTATGAGGATTTCATTTATGGAGACACTAACCCCTCTAATCAAGTTTTAAGATGAGTTTTGTGTGAAGAGAACTTTCAAGTGGAAGAGTTGAGGGTGATGAATAAAGATCACGAGGGACAAACACTCAAGCTTGGGGATGTTACCCCTAGGCTCACCCTACATATATCAAATAAGTACAAGAATTTAAGCTTGGGGATGCCAAGCCACCTCACTCCAACCATCTTGATACCAAGTAAGTAAGCCTAGCTATATGGCTATAAAGAAAGCGCTTTACGGGAGGCAACCCGGTTGTTTTTACTTTTGATTTTCTTTGTGTCCTCTTGCTGTAACAAGAGACTTAGTTTTTAGTTTAGTTTCTGGAATTCTTAATAAAGTGCCAAGTTTTACCTATTTTGGCTTGAAAAAGTTGCTTTTTGCATTCGGAGATTTTATTCCAGCACGAATCTGTGCACGGTATGATTTTTAATTCCTATTCTGTAACTCCGAATGAGCTGAAATTTGAACTGTGGTTGCAACTTTTCATCCTCTGTGAGCGTGAATTTTTCAGATTTTTTCGACATATTTAAGTAGGGTAGAAAAATACGTTTTGCTGCTGCTGTTTTTCTGGACGGATTCTGTCCCATTTTGTTTGATGCATTCTTTGAACTTTTAACTTGAATCTTTTTGATCCAATTGAGTTTATAAGTAGGCATACAACATTATACACTTTCTGGACATTCATATGAATTTTTGTTTAAGGATTTTATGCAGCAAGCAATTCATTTGTCTATCACTACTAATGTCACCCCACAGAAAAGAAATGGGAGAAACGGTGTTTTGAAGTTTTTTCACAGGGATTAGAGGAGATGCACCAAGAGCTATCCAAGGATGGTGAAGACCATAAGCTTGGGGATGTGAAGACAACCCCACTGGACCAACACACTCTCGGTTTGCACACGTCTAACTTCTGTTTTTCGATCAATGCACCCTATCACATAAACTTGGAGCGTCTTTTATTTGCTTTTTATTTTGATTTTTGTTTGTCTTGAGACCACCACTATCATTTATATATGAGAAAGCTACTGGAAATTTGGGTTGAATTAAGTTGGATGCTATTAAAAAGATTGGGAAAGGGATGTTTGAGTTGATTCAAAAAGATACATATAGTTGCATGATTCATGTGCTTTTTAATGAGTATTAATTTGCAAGTGTTTTATCAAGAGCTATCTTTTATTCATGTTTTGATGCTGAATGTCACTTTACTTTGTTTAACATGGATTGGTTAGTTCTATGGACACTTATGCATGCATTTAGACGGTCAACTTTCTCCCTTTTGCTAGCCCAAAAAATTCCAACAAGTAAAAACTTGTTTTCCAACACCTTCAACCAAAGTTTTTCCAGTGAGTCCACCATATCTACCTGTTAGCTTTATGCTATTCCAAGTATGTTTATCATGTTATATTGTATTATCTTTGCTTCCAAATTAAAATGCTTATGTTATTGATTGTTATGGGAAAAGTTGGTTAAAAAGCTCTCACGAACTTGATGCACACTTTACTTTCATTGCACTTAATAAACATGAACCATTGTGATTAAAATTATGAAGTTGTGTGCTTGACAAGAGTCTTGGTTGGGAGTTAGCTCATATGTGCTGTCACATGGCAAGCTTTCAACAGTGCTCTTAATTATATTTAGTTGATATCATGTACTTTTGTTTATGGATGCCTAACATTGTGTGAAATAAAAGTGGAAACTTGGTAAGTTTGAGGAGTAAGTATAAATGGCTAGAGAGACTCACCGGGCGGCTAACCCAAGCCATGCATCATTCATGGTGGAAATTTACTTACATATCACGGTGGACCTTCAGTGAGGCACTTCACAATAAAAAGCTATAACAATAGTAAATAAAAGAGTGCTGAGATTGTCCATTTTGTTTGTTTGTCTTGTCATTTTGACATGGGCTTGTTCCATGTCCTGGGACAAGAGGTACCCCGGGAGCAACTCTTAATGATGCTATTATTACTTGCAATGACTTTAACTTGAACTTGCTTTGTGACCCGAGTTGAGTAGCCAGTTGGAGAGGTACTTGTATTCAAGGGGCATGAGGCATTCAACCCATACTTTGTCAAGCACATTACTCATATTTGCTTTCACTTTAAACTTTAACCATTCAAGATGCTATGATAGGGGTAATGAGAGCTCCACACCAATGGATACCACATTGCAAACATTAACTTAAGTAGAAGCATTTGGAAGCTAGATGAAACTTATTCATGTTTTACCTCTACTTATTTATCTATCTTTCCAAAGTGTCCACCTTTTATATTCAGATTTACAAGAGTACTCTATGACCATTATAGGATGTTTTTACTTTTCATTATGCATACATTTGGTCCATAGTACTTTCTTCTATGTTACACTTTGTGAATTATCATTGAACATCCTTTCATTGAATATTTGATATCACTTCATAATCTATCTTGTATATTGCTACTCCTTTGAGAATGAATCATTTGACTTTATGTAGCAATAGTAATCATCTTTGATATCCATTGATAGTATTAAAATGCAAAGTCCATGTTAGTTTTATCACCTTCATACTCGAGGACGAGTATAGGTTAAGCTTGGGGATGTTGATGCATGTAAAATGCATACATGAACTTTGCATGTTATTACTAGATATTCCTACATATTTGCAACTTATATGATGTTATATTCATGTTTTATAATGATTTCGGGGATTTTCTAAACAATCCCCCCTCTTTTGGTTCTAACTCTGTTTTCCAGAAAACGTCTTTTTTAGTGTTTCGGACTTTCCGGGAGCTTCGGGACTCCAAAAAGGGCAAGGCCAAAGAGCACGGTTCAGAATTTTCGAGACGAACGCAATGGGCTGAAAATGAAGACCAGAAGCCCAACCAGCTGGAAACTAGAGGGCCCCACGCGGTCAGATTCCCTGGCCGCGTGAGGACCCCTCTTTTCCCCCTCGTGGCTCCGATGCCGTCCGTTTTCGTCTCCGTGGCTTCGTCTTGACCTAAAACCGGCTATAAAAATAGTCCCCCGGGGAGTTTCGGGAGGAGGCGGCGGAGAAACACAAAACCACGAAACAGAGAGTCAGAAGGCTGCCGCCGGAGAAGATCGGAGGGGGGAAACGCCGCCGGAATCACCTCCGGAGGGCTCCACCCCCTCCGGCGTGTTCATCATCAACATCTACAGCAAGATCATCTCCATCTCTCCACTGTAAACTCTTGGCAAACATGATATATGATGCAATATACTATTCCCTTGATCTATTGTGTCTCCCCATCTATGTTTGAGAAGTGATTTGTTCATGGCAATAGTGAAATAGTTCGTTGATTGGTTGCATACAAGTTTTGTTATCTTTTATGATTGTCTTTATGTACAATATATGAGTGCACACATATGTTGGGGAATGCATGTAAGGTGATCACCGGTAATGTAATGGAGTGAGGGAGACTTGGGAGGACATGTAAACCTGAGACCGAGTCATGAAGTTACTTTATTGGGGGATATATATAGGGGACCTTAGAACTTAAGGCTATGGTGGGACTTTTATGTCTTAATAATTCTTGTGTGCTCATTTACTTGGCCATGAGATCCATCATAAGGGGTTTTAGTTCATTTACTTGGCTACACCTATTTATGGCTCCTTCCTAGAAGAAACAATTAATGTGCTTCACTAATTGTGACAACCACACGAATGAAATAACAATTGCTAGAACATTTGCTCCCTTGAGATATTTGCTACTTGAGATATTTGCTACTTGCTACTTTGAGAAACTTGCTGAGAAAACTGCTGAGAGAAACTTGCTCTAAGAAACTTGCGTTTGAAACTTGATTGAGAAACTTGTTACTAGATAAACCCATTCCACATCACTTGCTTTCATTAGTTAGTTCCTTTCATATTTAAACTTATTGCTTTGCACAAACGGCCATATAAGAGGGTTATAGGGCTTTAGAGAATAGATAGTTTACCTTCAGCTCCTCGTGGGTTCGACACTCAAATACTTATCGAATTGTGCTACAGTGATTCCTTGCTTTTGGGGATTATCACCAGCCCCGCCGCCACCGCTCCTCTTCCTGGTGGCCGGTGATCCTGGTCCCTACCGTCGGCGTTCCCGCCGAGCACGCGCTGCCAGCTGGCCTGGGCCGAGCCCGCCCGAAGCTTACACCGCTGGGAATCTCCACCGCAGCCAGGAGGGCCGACGCCGCTCAGCTTTGCCAGCAATCCACGGGTTGAACCCGCGGGTTCAGACCGCATTCTCTATGAGGAGCGGTGCTGGTGCGGGTTGAAAAGTCGAGCGATGCGGGATGGCGTGGATCGACGAAATAAATTATTGGTTAGGGTAGGGTTGGGTAGTTAAGTTAATTATGTACGGTGTGGGGTGGCTTAGGGGTGGATTTCGCCCCATTCCCAGCCTGACATGAAGGACCCCCTTGACTGATGCATGGCATGGAGGCCGTGTCCTAGTTGCCATGGAGCCAACAAGTACCACAACAACAGAGTTGCTCGCTCGTGACGAGAGATGATTTTTGGAACCCAGGCTACATGGAGCTCTTTTTTTGAAAATTCAAAATCGACATTTTTGAATTTTCAAAAATCATGAAAAATCCTGGATGTAGATATTGTTGAGATCTACAACCGTGCAAAATTTTAACTCCAAATTCGTTGTATATTTGTCTGTACAAAAAAGACAAAATCACGAGAAATTTCATTTTTTTTAAAACTGTGTATTCTTCACCATCCAGATCCACCCATTTGTCTTTTTTATGCAGCTCAAAATACAACGGATTTGGAGTTAAAATTTTGCATGATTTTAGATCTCGACAATACCTATATCCGAAAAAAAATCGTGATTTTGTAAATTTAAATATGTCGATTTCAAATTTGCAAAGAAACAAACTCCATATATCCCGGCTCAATTTTAGGTTTTCGGCTCGTGACCCACAACACAAGCCATCCCAGAGCACATGGCTAAATGCTCAGCCGCGTTTGTGAGTCTCCCACCTCCCGAGCATGCAACCTGCAACCTCCTGACCTCCTGAGGCTTGCCGAGTGCGACACTCAACAAACCGTATACCAAGTGCTTTATGTAGCCGAATCCGGTAGTGCAAACACTCAAGTTTACATAATTCATATGTTTTCGATCCTCTGTTTTCATGCACATGTATTCATATCATTTTACATTTCGCAACCTTTGTGTAACTCTTCTACTTCCAGTAAAAATTCTAATGTTCTTGCCCGAATACGGCTTTTCACTGAATTTTATAGGGATTTATGAGTTCGAGTATGGAATTCTGTTTACTCACTTTAAATTGAGTATATGTTTCCCTCCTTTTCGCGCTAGGATCGAAAATCCTGTATTTTCCACATCCATACGATCGAGTCCTTAGATTTCTGAAATAGTGTAGTGGAAAAAGAATAATCCTATCAACCAAACAAGCCACTGCAGTGTTCATTTGAAGAAAACAAAAGACCGAACATGAAACCAACGCTGATGTGCCCCATCCGACCAACCTCGTTGCACGCACGACACCAAATATCCTCCTACCACATGGTGGCCTTCGTCACAGAATAATTGGGGAGGGGTAGAAGACAGTTAGCTAACCATTGGGTTCTGAGCTCCACAGCATGTCCATATATCACCAAATCCAAATACTACGTCTTCTTACAACCACATTCCCTGTCTATAATTGGTTCATTTTTTCCCCCTGAAAGTACCATGAATATCGGGCACTCGATACAATATGTCCCAAAATCGGAAGAGCATTGCGATTTTCCAAAAAAGAGGGATGCAAAATAAACATTCACATTAACCACTCTTCTTCGGCTACTACTAGTAGTATCGAAGTGGTTATTTACCAGAAGTAGGCCCGCCATCTAACGACGACCGAGACCCTGTAACACTGACGGACAGAGAAACACTGAAACACACACATCCACACGACCGCCCGCCCGCACGCGCGAATCTCCGGCAGGCGGCGACGAGCTTCGGTTCCGGCGGCCGGAGGCAGCGCCGCGCCGCGCCTTTCCCTAGGCGCCGGCCGCCATGGCTCGCCGGTCGTCCTCCTCCTCGTCGTCGGGGGCGTGGCGGTACCTGAACCCCGCCTACTACCTCAAGCGGCCCAAGCGCCTGGCCCTCCTCTTCTTCGTCTTCGTCGCCGCCACCTTCGCCTTCTGGGACCGCCAGTCGCTCGTCAGCGAGTACGAGGTGCGTCCTCCCTCTCGCCGCGGGCGAATTGTCCCTGATCCGGGTGTGGAACTGCGGGGATCTGGTTGGTTTTGGCTGCTGCCGCCTAGCAGCTCCCAAGTCGTTGAGGTGCTGGTTGGTTCCGGGATCTGGGTATAGCGATAGCTCGTCGTTGAAGCCGCAACTCACTGGGATAGTATTAGCAGTTCGGATGAATTTTACACCTGTGCTGTATCTGCCTATCTGGGATCCATTTGTGGGAGATTGTCTCGAGGATCTGGCATTCGGTTACCCTGACGAGGTTTTGTTCGAGATTGGATCTTCTAAGCCAGTGGATCTTATGAGGGACCACATGACTAGAATACAGCTCTAGGTGTGTGCAACTTTTATTTCTTGTTAGCTTAGCTTAGATTTCTCACCAGCTTTGGCTGTAATTTGGCGAAGAATTGTGGGTCCTTCCAGTTCTAGAATGAGTGGGATGAATATCGGTATAGTGAGCTACTTTTATCAGCTTAAACTTGTCTAAAGCCGGAAGTTCTTAACTGTGTAAGTTAATTTGAGGGAATGGTCCAGATGTTGCCCTGTTTCTGTATTACCACACGGTGTAGTACACTCGGAGAACTGAATTCTAGTTATAACATTGTACAGGGCACATACACCTTTCTGGTTACCGACTGTAGCAAAACTGTTTGATACACAGCTGTTGTGTTTTGAGGAGCCATAGTACCTGTGAACCCCATACTATGTTAGCGTAGTCATGTTGAGACTCATGTTGGTTTAAGTTTGGCAAGATATTAAAGTGGTTAGGTTGGTATTTCCAGCTGGTTCATTGGGACTTGATGTAACCAATTACATACTTCGATTGATGCGGCACGAGACCTGAACTAGAAGTTATACCATTTATTGGATTTGCTAGTTAAATCAATCCAATTCCTTAGTAATAAATGAGCGAAATATCGAGTTAGAAATGCGATTTATTTTTTCTTTTTCTCTAATCTTGTAATGCCCTTCTTGTCTGAGAGTGAATGAAGGTATAGTATTGACGCAAGAAATTTGGGTAACGGCTCATATCCTTGACGTTATCATGGATGACAAGGTATAGTGTGGCATTAGATTGCTGTAGTTCACTGACAGTGTTACTGTGATCAGGGGTATAGTTGGGAGTTGCGCATGTACTGCTGTACGCTGACATATTATTTGGTTTAATTTGAGTAACATAAATCTTTCTTTAAATATGCATATACCTTTTGCATTCCTATATCACTTAAGTTCCATGTCAAAATGTAGAACTTAAGAACCTGAGCATAACTATAATGAACGCTATGCAAAAGCAGCATGTGGCCAAGTTCAATTGTGCCTGTCGGCATGATACTATAGCTTCTAAACGCGAATGAGTACTGAAATGAGATTTCATGTGCTGGCGGAGCCAGCCCCCAGAATGTTGTTGGGTCAGACAGTGTATATAATAGGGACCAACACATAAAAATGTATAATGTGAAGGAGTTTCCTGAAAAAGCTGTGGTGTCATCTGACCCCACAGCTAACACGTAGCTCCGCCACTGGTTTCGTGATGCACTTGATAAATGCATTTTCGTCGCTTCATTTATTTTGTACCATCTGAACACTGTAGACATGCAGTTCAGCTTCTTTATTTCTTGTTGAAGAAAGGCATTGCAGTTGTCATTTTATATTTCATTATCATGGCTTGTTTTTCGACCTTGTTTACTATATTAATTTAGTTTTTCTGTTTTCTCCATGGCAGTCTGAAATTTCCCGATTAGAGAATGAAATAAGTCAGTTGCGTGGTCAGGTACATAGTATTGCAGTTTTTTAAAGTTCCATACTGCTTTTTCCTTTCAAAATTTTGATCTTTATGTTTCACATCTTTTTTGTAGTTAAGAAAGGCTGGGGTTCCTCTGGACAAAAATTCAATAAGGGCGAAATGCCCAGAAAAGATCTTGTAGAAATCGATCCTATTAATACTGAAAGGAGGGAAAAGGTTAAGGAGGCTATGCTCCATGCCTGGAATTCCTATGTAACGTATGCATGGGGAATGGATGAGCTTCAGGTCTGCTTTAGTAGTTCTATTCTATAATTTGTTTTCATTTTTTAATTTATCTCGACAAATTCTAAAATGTTTATCTTTCTTCACCTTTCCAGCCACAATCAAAGAATGGTGTTAATAGCTTTGGTGGTCTCGGGGCAACCCTTGTGGACTCGCTCGATACACTGTATATAATGGGCCTAAAAGATGAGTTTCAGAAGGCCAGAGAGTGAGTTTCACTTGTCTTTAACCACACTGATCTTTCAAAATGCCCCGCCTGGTGCTTTCATTGGTCCGAAATTAACGTTTGATTTTAATTTGCTTTTATGAATATTCTGTTCTGTACACAAAGCTGTGCCAAATTCCCTACATTTATAAGTAAGCTTGTTATACACTAGAATTAGATGACCTTGTTATCAAGTGCCTTTTTGGCTCGTTGATTCCTTGATGGAAGGCGAACCATGATGTGGAAAGGGATGACAAACTCGTGCTTGCATAGCTAGCCACCTAACAAGCATATCTAAAGTTACTTACCAATCTTTTGAAGATAGATCCTATCCGACCCATCAGAACCTAAATATATGGATCTAACTAGTTAGGATACATTATGTTTAACTTCCTTACGTAGAGATATGCATCAAACTAATCCAATTATGAAAATATGCTACTAGTAAACAATTGGATGAAAATTCCCTGTTGGTAACAGTCTGGAAGCTGGCCGAGGCCTGTTCTAGTTCTAGCAGTAGCAGTGTAGTGGGTTCAGGCTTTCGTTTTGTTCTAAAAGATTTAGATTCGCTGTTCCACTGAAACACGTTGGTTTAGATGGTGGTGTGCCATGGCGCGTAAAAACCTTTCCTTTTCTGTTTTGAACCTTATGAATGTTTATCTGTTTCATTGAGGAATGAAATTGGGGGCTCGATGAGCTCCTTAATAAGAAAAGCAACTCCATAGTCCTCAGCTGGCCTTCAGGGATGGGTTTGGGGGTCTTTTCTACGTAGGCTGTAGGCACATGGCTATGGCAAGGCTTATTGGGCATTTAGGTATTTTGTCCATATTGGCCATTGTATTGATTTCATGGCTTTCATTTGTTCTATCCATGTGATAAAAGACTTCTGTTTTAGTATCGTACTAGATCTTTAATATTCTCATTTTCTTTTGTATGATATTACCACCTCACCGCACACCATAGTATTACTTGCGGCCATCTCAATATCTTGTTGTGATTTATGTGATAGTCCTGATATGACTTGTGTCTATTTCATCATAACAGCTGGGTGGCGGAGTCATTAAGCTTTGACAAGGATTATGACGCCAGTGTTTTGAAACCACCATAAGGTTGCATTACCAGGTTTATTTTTGTTATAGTATTCTAGCAGATATATGGCTGCATAGGTCTATGCCATGTAGCCATATCACGTTATGGTTGAATAGCTAAATTGTCTAAGCTTCTGTTATCTATTCATATTCAGGGTTGTTGGAGGTCTCCTCAGTGCATATGATATGTCGGGTGACAAAGTATTTCTCGAAAAGGCGAAGGATATTGCTGATCGATTGCTACCTGCTTGGGATACAACATCTGGTATCCCATATAATTCAATCAACTTAGCTCATGGCCGAGCCCATAATTTTGGATGGACCAACGTGAGTAACTGATGTTGCTGCCGTTGCAATTTCCTTCTAAAACACTCTAAACTTGCAATCAAATGTATTACCAGCATCCTGTTAAACTTCACTTTTATACCAAGGCTTCAAAATACATCTCAAGCCACGATGCTCAATTACATATAAGTCATTAATGTACTACTGAGCATTGGTCTCTGCAGTACAACTTACCATTGAGAATCATTAGATCTTAGGTTGTCCTTTTTTTCCTAAATCATTTCACCTGGACTACTGAACGATGAATCAAGTGCTTTTATGTTTCTACAGGGTGATAGTATCCTTGCAGATTCTGGGACGGAGCAACTTGAATTTATAGCGTTGTCCCAGAGAACTGGTGATCCCAAGTATCAACTGAAGGTTAGTAATTCATGTATCCTACCAATGTTATGCAGTTAGCTGGATAAATTCGTTCTTGGTAAGGGTTGTAACTAATTTTGTGGAAAACATAGCTACCGTCCTAGCACTCTAGGATGGGACGTTTTCTTGTTGGATGTGCAGTCCCAGTTTACTGCTATTTCTTGGCTAGTAAAATTCCCATGCATGTTTAGCATGCTTATACACTTCTTTTTAGCTACCTTTTTCTTCGTATGGATCTCTCATGTAAGTTGCCAACATATGATTGTAGGCAGAAAATGTCATCCGACAACTTCAGAAGATATATCCAAGTGATGGCTTACTTCCTATTTACATAAATCCTCATTCAGGAACATCGTCATACTCAACAATAACATTTGGTGCTATGGGAGATAGGTAATGTTCTTTGTCCTCTTGTATTTGTACCAGGCTATATTCTTCCTCAAATGGTGGTGCTCTATTTTGCCATTTAACCATGTAATTTTTTGGAAATCTTTAAGTAAGTTTGCTCTATGTTATTGGACCACTGCTAAGTTTTCTATCGCATACTCTAGTTGATATTTTCCCTAAAAGTTAACAGAGGACTAATATTAGCATGCGCTTTTCAGCTTCTACGAGTACTTGCTTAAGGTCTGGATTCAGGGGAATAAAACCGAGAGCGTAAAACATTACAGGTTCAGGCCTAACTTCACCCTTTCATCGATATTTAGTAAAAAGTCCATACATTATGTCTTCTAACATGATTAATATATTTCCATTTGTGGTGCTTAACTCAGACAAATGTGGGAGACATCAATGGAAGGTTTAATAAGCTTGACCAGGAAAACTACACCCTCTAATTATTCATACATCTGTGAGAAGACTGGTGACTCATTGTCTGACAAGGTAAGTTTCCCCATTTTGCTAACTGTCAGTCGGATGCTTTTTGAACAACAACAACAACAACAACAACAACAAAGCCTTTTATTCCCAAGCAAGTTGGGGTAGGCTAGAGGTGAAACCCAAAAGATCTTGAAACTAACTAACTCATGGTTCTGGCACATGGATAGCTAGCTTCCACTCACCCCTGTTCATGGCTAGTTCTTTGGTGATATTCCAATCCTTCAGATCTCTCTTAACAGACTCCTCCCATGTCAAGTTTGGTCTACCACGACCCCTCTTAACATTCTCATCCCGCTTTATCCGTCCGCTATGCACTGGCGCTTCCGGAGGCCTGCGTTGTATATGCCCAAACCATCTTAGACGGTGTTGGACAAGCTTCAAAGTCGGATGCTTTTTGAAGCTTATCTTAAATTATTTCGCTAAAGTTCTGACTGGCTTAACTTTGCGATTGACACAGATGGATGAGCTTGCATGCTTTGCCCCCGGTATGCTGGCACTTGGAGCCTCTGGATATGGGCCTGAAAAGGCTAAACAAATTATGAATCTTGCAGAAGAGGTAAATCCTCTAGGGGGTTTCATTTTTATATTATTTTAAATTCGTGCATCTGGTTATTGTTATGTTTGTCCATCTGATCTCCTTGTTCACTCTCTTTATAGCTTGCTCGAACTTGTTATAACTTCTACCAAACAACTCCCACAAAGTTGGCTGGAGAGAATTATTATTTCCATCCTGGACAGGTAGGGTACTAGCCCTTAACTTTCTTGTTTCTAGTAATTCTGTACCATGCCATCAACTATTCTGTTAAAAAAAAACGATTTCGTCAGCTAAGTGGTACTTTCCAACTTTATAGGATATGAATGTGGGCACATCGTGGAATATTATGAGACCAGAAACCGTCGAATCACTTATGTACTTGTGGCGCCTTACGGGCAACAAAACATACCAAGATTGGGGGTGGGACATATTCCAGGCATTTGAGAAGAACTCCCGCATAGCATCTGGATATGTGGGATTGAGAGATGTAAGCTCTCAACGATGCTTTATGTCCTTGAATTTCTACCGAAAGCACTTCTCCTTACACAAACCTTGCTGTAACATTTTGGTCTCCAGGTGAACAGTGGTGAAAAGGATGACAAGATGCAGAGCTTCTTCCTAGCAGAGACGCTCAAGTACCTCTACCTGTTGTTCTCCCCTCCGTCAGTCATATCCTTCGATGACTGGGTCTTCAACACCGAGGCTCACCCATTGAGAATTGTTCCCCATGGTGGTAAAGGCCACTCAACTGACATCACAACGCCCGTGGTCCGACCGTTCGGGAGGAAGCAGGGGAAACAGGGGTAGACCTGAATGATAGAGCAGCGGCTTTTTGCATCTGCCGTCTGATTTTGACCTGCTTGGTTAAGAACGTTACACCACGAGGGGAGTTCTTTCATGGAGTGTCAAGGGTTGCCAATCTCGGCATTAGGCAATTTAGGCTACAAAACTATAGGTAGAGTGCGATGCGATAATCTGGGGGCATACTGATCCTTTGGGGGGCAAATTGAGGTTCAGCAGACAGCTGCCCAATGAAAGTTTTCATCTTTCAACTTGCTTACGCTCCCTGCGTTATTGATTTGCAACATACATGTAACTTAGTGTCGATATGTTGTTGCTTGTCAGAGGGCTCTCATGTGGAGTTGTATCCTCAATATTTTTGTTATTGTGATGTATAAAAACAGGTTGTGAGTGCATTCAAAAGAAAACGGTTCCAGAGGCTCTATTTGGAGATGGTTCACCGTCCTACTTGCTGACTATACATATACTTATGGTCTATTGTAGAAGATGTGAAGAATTAAAATGAATAAGCTATCATTCGTAATCAAACCAAAGGATATTTTTCATTATGAGGGTCAGTGTCAATAATGGATTTGACTAATCTACATTCTGTAGGGTTCAACTATTTCGTTGATTTACGCACATGTTTGGTGCCGCGTCCACTTTTTGTGTGTGGCCGTCCCAAGATGGGACATGGATCCTCTCACGTACCTTTCCCTGACTTTCGGTCGCTGATAAGTGGGCCCCACACCTGGTGGGCCCTGTGTGTCAATGACTCAATGGCAGGATTGGCCATGTGAGGGGATCCCCGTCCCCAAGATGGAAATTAATCAACTCCAAAGAGTATTGGGTTGGCTCAATTCGTAAAAGGGTGTGTTGATTTTCTCTTTTTATCCAACATCGATGACATGTACATCTGTAAGTGTACCCATAGACCATAGTGCATTGAATATTTTGAGAGGGGAAGCAATAGACAGAAAAGGACTTGGGGACATGATAATTTTGTTTTCAGGCCCGTGACAGTATTATCACACCATGGTTCATTGGTTCATTTCTCAACCAAGGGAGCCAGGATTGCGAGAGCCTAGGGCTGCATAAGTTGGGGATGCCATAATGAACATGATGTTAGGTCTACAACAACTACACATGAATAAAACGTAAACACTGGCACGTGAAGTTTGGTGAAGCAATGAACTATGCATTTACACCTAGGGCGCGCTTCGATTGCCATTTAGCTTTCCCCTCCGAGAAATCGGACGGAATCTATCGTAAATTTACGGACGTTCTCAGGTCCGTATAATATTTCCGGCCGATTCCGACCCAATTACCCGGAATCCAAGCGGGGCACTAGTCTACAAATAACTAGTTTTCTCATGTGGCAGAAGCAATGCTCGATACTACAGTAGAATTTTGTGAGGTAATCACGCAGTCGTAGTATAGACAAGTTTAAGGGCGCATTTGGTGGCCTGCAGGAGACCAGACCAGGCCCGCCAACTGCAAAACTGGCCTGTTTGGTTGGTCGCAGCAGGCCTGCGTTGTGGCGGGCACGCTCATTGAAGCAGCGCTGAGCCAGGCCCAGCAGGCACGCTCGAATCGAGCATGCCCGTGGAGCCAGGTCTGGCGGCTGCAAATTTTGACGACGGCGCGCGCGGGCGGGGCGCGGGAGATGGCGAATCTCCGGCTCCTTTTCGCGCCCCACATATTCTCACATCCTCCTCTATTCGCTCACCGCTCGCCAAAGAGGACCCAAAAATTCCCCACACCAGATCTTCACGGCAGCTCCTGTCGGCCCTCTCCGCCACGGTATCATCGACTGCGTCTCCCCGGCCGACAGGAGGAGCTCCAGAGCGTGTTCTTCCGAAGCTGGTCGTCTCCCCTGTCTCCGGCACCGGATCCGCACCGTCATCTGGAAGACCGGCAGGAGGAGCTCCACTCCTGCTACTTTTCATCTTCTTCAATGTCGACGGTAAGCCACTCCGTCTCTCCCAACTGGCAGTGGGTTTAGTTGAATGACATTCGGTACTAATTGTAGATCTGTACCTTTAGGACGACGGGTTGGCTCTGATCAAGCAGACAGCTGCTCTCATAGCTGTCGTGCAGGCATGGATCGTACTCGTTCGCAAGATCGTAGTTAGGCGCAATGCGTACCCTCTAGTCCAGTACGGTCCTATGTTCGCCCGAGATCAAGAGAGGATAGCAAATCTGAACTACATCTACAACAATAACGATGTGGAGGCTATGCAAATGCTTCGGATGGGTAGAGCCCCCTTCTTTGAACTAGTCAAAAGGTTCAGAGAAGGTGGCATGTTGGAGGATAGCATCCACACATCCGTAGAAGAGCAAGTTTGCATGTTCCTTCATGTTGTGGGTCATAATCAGAGGTTTAGAGTGATCCACAGCACATTTAGAAGGTTTTTATTGCCATTGGAGAACTCCGACATGAGATGATCAAGCCACCTAAATCTCAAACACCAACCAAGATCAGCGACCGCTACAGATGGTTTTCATATTTCAAGGTGAGCAGTCCATGTGTTCATTTGTTTGTTCATACGTCTGTTCATCTGTTTGTTCATAGGTCTGTTCATCTTCTGACAGGATTGCATTGGCGCCATTGATGGTACTCATGTCACTGCTAGAGTGCCGAGATCACAGTCCGCAGCATACAGAGGAAGGAAGCATTACACAAGCCAAAATGCCCTTGCTGCTGTTGATTTCGACATGATGTTCACATATGTGCTAGCCGGTTGGGAGGGATCAGCTCATGGTGTAACAATTCTAGCTGATAGCTTGTCAAGACCAGATGGGATCAGCATGCCTGAAGGTAAGTTTTACCTTGGTGATGCCGGATATGCATGTTGCCCTGGAATTCTGCCACCGTTTCGAAAGACCAGGTACCATCTAAACGAGTTCAGTTCAAGGAATGGTCCGCAGAATGCCATGGAATTGTTCAATCTTCGCCACTATAGTCTTAGAGTCACCATAGAAAGAGCATTTGCTGCACTGAAAAACAGATTCAAGATCCTTGACCAGAAGCCATTTCATCCTTTCTAGACCAAAGTAAAGCTAGCTCTAGCATGCTGCATTCTTCACAATTGGATCTTAGGGTGGGGGATAGATGAACATTTCCCCTCTGAGGAAGATGGGATGCCTGACGATGAACATCTGGCCGGCCATGGTGTCCCCCAAGGAGATAGTGAAACTTGGAAGGCGAAAAGGATGGAGTGGGCTCAGGCAATGTGGGATGACAGAGGTGCCGCCATGATATGAGCTTCATCACAGCAGGAAGACGACGAACAAGACGAAGATGATGAAGAAGAAGTAGAAGAAGAAGAAGAACTGATTCCCCAACCCCTTCATAATTACCACTGGTTTGTAATGCACTCTGATGAACTGCAATTCGTAGTAGTTAGGAACATACTGATAAACTGTCATTCATAGTAGCTAGGGACAATGTTATGCTCACCATTACCGGCAAGGGGTGAGCACAATCTAGCTCGGACGCAACCAAACACCATACTTTGCATCGCTGCTTGCTTTTCTGGGACGCTGCTGGCTACCAAACAATGTGCTCAATCTATGCTCGCAGTGCGATGCAGGCTGCCAAACGGCACGCACAACATGGCCCATAGGTTGGTTTCGCCACACCAGGCCCTGCGTAGCCTGGTCTGGCGGGGCGCAAGAGTGGCTGCAGGCCACCAAACGCGCCCTAAGAGACGAGCAAAAAGGGCCATTTAATAAGAGGAGTGCACAAAGGGCCAACCCAACGAGTGCGGCACCTGTAGCCAGGGGCGAATTTACCAAGAAGGGTTCGATAGGCTCGAGCCTACCTCTAATTTAACCAAAAGTTCATCAAATATATATGTCGAAGCTATGGATTATGGTAAGAGTTTCAAATTCCAGTAGTCGGGAAAGCAGAGCTGCTGAATGAAATTGTACACATTACGTAGTGCATGGCTTTACAACCTGCGGTTGTAGGCGTGTATGCACCCCAGACGACGACGAGTTTGACACGCACCCCCGACAGGGAGGTGATGCTCCCCCTGGCGATGATGCCGGAGATCAGCTCGTTGCAGTGGGGGGCCTAGGATTTCAAGACTGGGTATTTAAAAAAAATTGAAGCCCAAATTTTGACAGCCTAAAGCCATATTTTTTTATGCGATTTGAAATGTGGTCTAATGGGATGGGAGAGGAAGATATAAGCCATGTTGGAGTAGGAGATATCTGGGCTAAATACATGAATGGAGTGTCAATTTGTGTTATTTTTCTTGTCTTTGCATACATGTACACATTATATACAATGCATACTTAATTCTTTGGCAAAATAATGGGTATCCAACTGAATACCCATGAATTGAGCTAGGCCCGCCCTGGCTCGTTGTAGCGCATGACGATGCTTCCTACCTGGACGTCGCAGGAGGAATGCAGGGTCAGTGTGAAGTGACCACCTGGCACCAGCGTGTATCCCGAGACGCCCAGCGGGAGGACGCCGTGCGGAGAGGGCAATAGGCCAATTTACAAGGGTTTTTAGCCTAAATCTCCATGGGTTGAGGTTGAGGAGGGGGGTGGGGGGCGGTGCCCCCCTGACCTATAGTAAGCTCCGCCACTGGTTGTATTTCTATTAGTGATATCAACAACTCAAATTCATTTTTGAGCTAAAAGATTTTTTTTTTAAGCCTATCCTCTATTGTCGTCCTATATTCGCTACTGCCTGTAGCTGAGTGAAGACATCTTTTTAGAAATGGGATGCATTGGAAATTTCAGTCAGCGATCAATGCTAAGCGTTAGTCTCCACCGCCTTATAGAAGGAAGTGGTCTAGAAATCCAGGGTAAGTGCCTCTTGAAGCCTCTCAATGAGAAAGGAAGCTGGCAAGAAAGCACCGGTGAAATAGAAAAATGGAGACTCTCGCTTATGTGATTCCCTCATGAGCGCTAAACGAGACTTGTTCCCATAGGATGGTGCTGAAGTATGCCTTGCTCTCCGAGGTGATGGATAAACCCAAGTGATTATGGTGCGGAGAGACCCTATTTTCAAAAAGGTTTGGTGGTTTAGAATCATCTATTTTACTGCGCCAGCGGTATCCACTTGATCCGACTGTAACTATTGTACAATCATTATGGAATTGGTGGCAAAAAAGGTTTAGCTATCATGTGTTCACGCTTTGTGGCAAATTTTCCTGATGACATCTAACTTATATTCTCATCAAGGGTTGGTAAGATGTTTGGTAATTGGTTGAGGAGATTGAATAAAAAGAAAACGGTGCTTACCCTGGCTAGTGTCGCGGCTCTACATCGGTCACCGTGACTTTGTAGTGACGATGTTTTTCAACTATATATGCATATGTTAGATTAATATTTCCATGTGGTGTGTTTAACCTAGAGACAATAGTGGAAGGTTTAATATATCCGTGACTTTGTAAAACACTACAAGTTCAGGCCTAGCTTCACGATTCGTGATAATCCCTATCAACGATCTACGCATATGAAATTCAAAAAAAAAAAAACGATCTACGCATATGTGATTAATATTTCCATGTGGTGTGTTTAACCTAGAGACAATAGTGGAAGGTTTAAAAGACTAAAACGGGAAAACTGCACCCTCCAACTACTGATACGGCCTCGCTTGGATTTGGGGTAATCGGGCCAGAAATGCCGGGAATATTTCTACGGACCTAATAACGTCCGTAATCTTCTCAAGCATTCCGTCGTTTCCCACCCGGGGAAAAATAAAAGATGAACCAAGCGGGGCCTACATCAGTGCGAATACTGTTGGCTCATTGTCTGACATGGCAAGGAATCCCGTATCTACTGATTGTCAGTAGGATGCATTCTGAATCTTACCTTACTTTGTCAGTTATGTCTGGTTCAGCTTGTGTTTTTTTTTCATGAATAAAACAAGATAAATTAACTCATATACAATAGATTACAAAGTTCGTTGAACAATACAGGAATGAACAACATCTATAACTAAACATACAACTCGGTGTTGACAAGTCTGTCTATGTTTATGCTATCTTTCTTTGAAGTACCTAAAGGGGTATGGAAAAGATTGGATTTCTTTCGATCTAGATTTTTTTGGCAGCGTGATGGTCATAAAAGAAAGTATAGACTTACTAAATGGAACATCATCTGCAGATCAAAAGATCAAGGGGGTCTTGGGGTCGAAGTTTTGGAAATAAAAAATAAGTGTTTATTAAGCAAATGGTTGTTGAAGATCTTATCGAAGGGTGATGGTGTCTAGCATGAGCTAATGCATAATATATATTTGCATTCTAAATCATTGTCCCAATTGAAGGTTAATCCATCAGATTCCCCCTTTTGAAAGGGTCTTATGAAGGTCAAAGATGACTTCTTCAAGAGAGGATTCTTTACTCTAGGGAACGGAGAAAGTACCTGTTTTTGGGAAGATGATTGGTTGGGGGATAAGACTCTATCTTAACAATATCCTTCTCTTTATAACATAGCTCAAAGAAAACAAGTTTCGGTAGCTATGGTGATGGCGCGGGCTCCTCCACCAAACATAGGTTTCAGGAGAGCTTTAACAGGGAACATATGGACATCATGGCTTCACTTAGTCAATCGCTTGATGGATATTCAGCTTTCGCATCAGCCCGGCGTTTTTAGGAGGAGATTGACTACCTCTGGATTGTTCAAAGTCAAATCTCTCTATCTCGACTTTATGAACGACCATACTACGTTCATGCATAAATATATTTGGAAAATAAAAGTACCACTGAAAATAAAGATCTTCATGTGGTTCTTATATAGAAAAGTGCTCCTTACGAAGGACAATTTAGCTAGACATAATTGGAACGGCTGTAAAAAATATTGTTTTTGTCAACAGGACGAAACTATTCAACATTTGTTTATAACTTGTCCTTTTGTAAAGTTGGTATGGCGTATTGTCTATATGGCCTTTAATATAAAACCCCGAACAACATTACGAATCTTTTTGGGAATCGGTTAAGGGGTGTATCCAAAAAAGATAAAGTACAAATTCGAGTGGGAGTTTGCGCTTTACTTTGGGCCATATGGAATATACGCAATGATTATAATGCAAAATCATCTTCTTTCATGCAGGTTATACCGATGGTTACGGATGGTGCGTGAATTACACGTCCGTTGGGAAGCACAAGCGGAAGGTATGATGCAGCGTAGTACAAGTTTTTCCTTGATTTCAAAACCAAGGTTATCGAACCAATAGGATTTGAGAGACTTCAACTTGGTGTCAATCTAGTCTGGCGCTTGTAGATTAACGCGGAACTGGACACAACACAAACAAATTATTTTGTCTAACGAAACAGGAAGGTTGTCAATCTCACCAGCTTGCTAAAACAAAGGATTAAACATATGGTGTGGAAAATAAATATAAATGCAAAAATGAACAACAAACAAGGATGAGAAGCAACAGAAACGGTGTTTTAATTAATGTAAAGAATGGACCGGAATCCACAGTTCACTAGTGATGTCTCCCATAAAACAGATAAACATAACAATTACAGCTAGGCAATTGACAAATTGTGTGGGCATGACAATGCTATCATGACAAGTTATAGTTCACTGTAGTATTTAATTGGGCATCACAACAAATACATAGACCGCTTGCTAGCTGCATCTATGACTAATAATCCACCCCAGGATCGCTGTCCAGCAAGTCAACCGAAAGTATTAAGTTGCAAGCAACATATTATTGCAATAAGCAAAGTGCATAATGTAAGCAATGAATATAACACGTAGAAATAAACACCGTTGTTTTACCCCTAATAGAAATAACATATTAATGCAGTGCCATTTTTTTTTGCGGATTTTATGTTGTCACTATTTTTAGATGGTTGATACATGTATCGACCTTGTGTGGCCCATGATGTACTGTTTTATGTAACTTCTGAATAAATTAATAAAGCGTCGCATGCGTCTACCGATGCAGAGGCAGGCACATCCACATTTCAAAAAAAAAAACATACAAGCAGACATAATTTAGTGAAGATCCTTGGTACCACCCTTGATGCTAGTGTAGCGGAAGATCTACTCGTGCAACACTGGTCCTTTGTTCCACCCTTATGCCTGCGACAACTCAAGCTAAGTCGTTGATTCCACCCTTGATGCCGGTGTACCAGACAAGGTACTCTTTTTTTTCCATGAAAACGTAAAAACATTGTGTTTCGATGCATTGATAAAAATGGAGAGTTTTGTACAAGCCTAGAAATAGGCAACCCCACACCATACAACTCGGCCCAGACAAGGTAGTCCTGGAGGGAACATGGATGGGCAAGCTGCACAATTTTTTGGTCTTTATTGAGATCGCACGTAGTGAAGTGAAATTGTTCCTTTTTATCTTCAAGGGAAAACTTGAATGGTGGATTGATCTTCTTGTCCATCACATAGCGCACACTAAAGAAACTAGAGCACCTGCTGTTCACCCAAGGTACGCCGCATTCCCAGCTACTGATGGGAACCTCTTGGCGGGGACGGAGAGACAGGCCACATCTTCAGTGAACAGCGCAACATGGCCAATGTCCACCACTGGGACAAGCCTCTCGCTGGTCAGGTCCATCTTGAAAACCTGAATCAGGTGCCATGAGTACCAGCGAGTCATATGCTTGATCTGCACCTTGATCACATCCTTCCTTCGCTTCATGTTCCTGCTCCGCACAGCTTAGGTGCACCATGCATGAGCATTGTGTGGTGGTGGTCGTCGTTAGCTGGGACAAAGTAGGAGACCACTTTGCTTGCATTAGGTGGACGGGCTGATTCACAACCATGGTAATATTTTCTGGATTATAGGAGTAAAAACACAGATTCATCAAATGTTTAAATCCCAAAATAACACTAAGATGACGCCAAATTTTCTGGCAATCCAAATTTCAGGTGCCACCATTCCATAAAACAAATCGGCGTTTTATTTTCCCCTTGTCTTGAAATAGAAATTCGCTCTATACACATGTCTTGGCTGTTCATTACCTATATGACTGCTGATACGCTGCCCCGTTAGGAGACTAAAGGTTAACACGTTATCTTAATTATTCATCAGTTAAGGGAATATACTCTATTTTTGCATCCGTCGTTCTCAGAATTTTTGAACCAATGCGCTGCGTCTCTTCTCCGTTTTGCCAGCTGCCCATGTAAGAACGGTGGCTGTCACACTGCATATTCCAGTGAATATGCCGTGTTTGGGATGAATATACTCACACAAGTGGTACTAAGACCTAACTCGTTCAGGGGCGGAGCTAGACTGACATCGACCATGAGTCACCGGAGTGTATTGTGCTCTTTGTTGGTTGAATTTTGAGTCACCCATGTGCATTTTACAGGGTATAGGGTGGTGCACGGGGTGATTTTTTGCAATAAGTACAAAGGAAAATATTTGCTACCCTGATGCCTGTGCACCATGGTAAGCATATGTAGCTCCGCCCCTGAACTCGTTTGCTTAGTTAGTAACACTTCACATGTCCTGTCACGCTTGGACTAACAACCAACCTGTTTGCATAACATCTTCGCGCGTTCCTTCACTTGAAAACCACACATGCACGCCGTCTCCAATCTTGGAAGAATCGTTGGGAAAGAAAATTACAACCGCTCCTCCATCCCCGTAGCATAACATCTTCGCGCGTTCCTTCACTTGTCTGCATAATATCTGCTGAATTTTGGCAGCCACAACCGCTCCTCCATCCCCGTAGCTGCTTGAGCGTGTTGCGAGCTAGGCTGCCTGGAGTGCTCGTCGGAGAAGAGGAGCAGCTAGCGATATCATCGTACCGCGTCATGGTGCACGGAATGTCACATGCGGTACGTGAGCTTGTCGGCACGACGCGACGGGAGGGACCTCTGCAACAAACCGTGGCGTCGCGTACCGATCCGAGGTTGGTGGCCGCTGGGGAACGAACGAACCAAACGATAGCCGTCGAAAGTGGTCTCCTCACGGACCTGCAATGGCAAGATCTGTCTTGCCCATCCCGCACGGCTAGGCCGGTCCCCGCCGATGACGCCCACGGCACGGCGTGACGGCGACCGGACGACGGAGCGTCCCGTCCGTGGGGTGGGGCTTACCGGCGTGCGTGGAATTCACACCCTATATTGTACGGCTGCTCCGTATCGATCACGAGACGTGAATGCAACAGGATGGAGGGAGACTCGCCGGTGGGAACAAAAGGTGCTCGCCGCCGGCGCCTCGCCGAGAGAGGGATTCCTGGACGAGATGTACTCCGGTTCACTTCCGCCGGCGTCCACTTGATGGTAATTTCTTTTCCTCCTCATCCTACTAGTGGTGTCTCTCCTTAAATAATAAATATTGATAGGTAAATAAATTAAAGTTATGTAATTGACAAAATTATGATCATGCAATTATGATACTAGAATGTTAAGGCATTTATTTATATAGAGAATTTAAATACCGTTATTCAACCATGTCTTTAACTAATACTCCACCTCAAGAGCGCTTTTATGCTTGCCTATCTTAGTATTAAGTTGTAAACAACAAAGTATCACACGAAGCTCAATACATAATGTAAGCAATATTTATTATCTAGCGAAGGACATAAACACCGTTGTTTTACCCTTATTACCGACAGCACATCACCCCCTTAGTCGTTTCTGTTAACTCGAACACAGGGAAAGTGAGGCATGAACCCACTATCGAACATATACTCCCTTTTGAAGACTTACACAGTAACTTGGCCAAAATCATCATATAAATCGGAGAGCATGTAAAAAAAACGTAAATAAAGCAATGACATGATAGCTATAAGATCATAAACATGCACAGTCTGAACATAACATCACAATTCATCATATCCCAGCAAACACACATGTACGAACAATTACATCGGATGTATCTCGATCATGTTAGGCATCTCACGAGACTATCGTATTAAAGAAAAAGGAGGAGAGATCACAATCTGGCTATTGCTATGGACCTATAGTCCAAGAATGAACTACTCACACAACGTCATGGAGGCAGCAAGGTTGGTGTAGATGCCTCCGGAGATAATTTCTCCCTCCGACTGGGTGCCGAAACATGACTCCAGGACCCCTGAACTAGGGTTTTTCGCGACGGCCACGGCTCTGTATCGTGTTTCGCAAAATATTTTTCGTCCCTGAAGTTTTTAGGGTTGAAGGGGTTTAATAGGCGAAGAGCCAACGCGAGGCGGTGCCAGAGGCCACGTTGTGGGTGGGGCCCACGACCACCGCCTGACCCACGGGTGGGAGCCGTGTGTTGCCCTCGGGGCTCCCCTCCCGTCAGGTTTTGGCTCCTCGGTCTTCTTTTGTAAAGTTAGGATTTTCCGAAGTTTTCGTGATTTTCCGACTATATTGATTTCCCCCTTTTCTGTAATGCAAAAATAATTTAAAAAACAGAAACTGGCACTTGCACTGCGTTAATAGCTTAGTCCAGGAAAATGCTATAAAATGATATATAATCGCAGTAAAACATGTAGCAATAATATTAAAGTAGCATGAAACAATCAAAAATTATATATACGTTTTGGACGTATCAACCCGTCGTCAGACTAGATCTGTGGCGGGATCCAACTCTCTGACATGGGAGAGTGCACTATCCGCCCTTGACCATGACGACGTGCACCTCTCTACCACCCCGAGTACGGCAGCGTCTAACTCGCTTCCACGCTGGACCGCATCGTCCACCTTCAAGTGAACCGTACAACGGCATTGATACTTTCCTAATTGCTAAAATAGCATTGCTTAGACCATTTAGTATAACTCCGATCTGAACAGATGATTAGTTGGTGATTTCATTATCTGGGTTGTGTATACTAGACATACATGCAATGGTTCGGATGTTTATTGTTCCTTTGCTTTATTGGTCTTCTCGATGATTAAGACAATGTGACATTCTGCTATGGGATTCCCAATATGTAAGGAACATAAGGGAGCTTTGTTCATCTTTGGAGTCTTTGTATGTTAGAAATCTCCATCGTTAAAGAGATCACACAATGCCATTTGAGTTGGACGATGACAATGATGTTTTATGATTATTTATAATTTTACTAAACTAGTTATGGAGAGCGTAAAAACAGTTGAGAAAAGGTCCCCATGTTCGTCGTTGGTACCCTCTACCATGCGAGGTAAAATCGGTGTCAATTGATTAGGGTTGTATTAACATGTACATGTATATGTGTCAAATAATATAATTTGTTTCACGTCCATATGTCGGATATACAGACAAGTACACCATTCGCTATAGGTTTAACAATGGTGTTAACATGATTAGATCAAGAAGGAAGTAACAATGTTTAGGAACTAACTACACAATGAACAAGGTCATCGTCTCCAAAAGAAACATGCATGGTAACTCTCTTTGACTTTCAACAATTATATATACACAATTACTGTTTGTATTTATTACACCAATAATTTATTTATTTTCCTATGAGTACTTTTCATGCCATTTCGCACGCATGTTTCTCATGCCTTACATACATAAAGACCGATATATGATGTAAGTCACATATCGGTGGGCGACAAGCCCATTAGAGAATTTCCTGTGAAGCATGGAAAAGACGATATTGTCGCTTTGATATCAAATTGGGTAGACTACGTTATCCAGAATAAGATGTGGCAATAATATATTTACGACATCCAGTTTAAAGAAAGGATTAATGAGATTTATGACATTACAATTTTTACCAATTGGAGAAATGCCATTACAAAAACCAAACTTGGAGATATGCCACTCCAACTTTTTCATACCTCTACCTATTCCATTCTATTCATTACCAAACCATATAGGGCAATTATACGCGCCCTTATACTTCATATCCTGAAACCCATCCAGCTCACGCCCAGAATTTCTGAATCGATAGAAGGAACCACATCCAGAAACCTGTCCAGCTCTTGCGCCCGAACCCTAGGGGCGGTGGTGGCCAAACTGTCGTCCATGGTTGAAGGCGCACGCCGCAGCTGCAGGCGTCACCGGCGGGAGGCGCTCGCGGCTGGAGGGCCCCCTCGCTTGACTCATGGGCTTTCCGCAGGTCTCGACATTGAGATGTTTTGTAGGAGGGCTTGTGAAGGCAGGGGGGTGTTGCGGGAGGCACTGCTGGAGGCGGGGGCTGCCTGAGTGTGGGGGCTGCCGAAATTGCTGCTGAAGGTGGGGGGCTGCTGAAGTTGCTAATGTAGGGGGACGGTCTGTTGGAGGCGGGGGCTGCCACCCGTCAGTGACATCCTCATCCTCATATTTTTTCTAAGAAGTTCAATTCTTTGGCCATACTTTGACTAAGTTATGGGCATAAGTTGAAATGTCAATTTGAGGGTCTGTATGTGCCCAGAATTGGCTCAAATTTGAACAACGGACTCATATAACTGTTTTTTTATTTCCTGTATTTTTTTATAGATTTTGTGAGAATTTCAAATTTTTGGTCAACATTGAATTTTTTGAATTATTGGGCACTCAAAATATCCGAAAGTGTTGCCGAAAGTTGTTCACATGGTTAATATGGTAAATACTGCAGTGGAGAAAATGGCATTGAGAGATGTATGGAAAAAATGGAGTGGCATATCTCCAATTTTGGTTTTTGTCTCCAATTTTGGTTTTTGTAATGGCATTTGTCCAACCGATGAAAATTGTAATGTAATGTGCACTTAAGAGTTTTGTGAAGTACTTGCATCTAAATATTTGTGCTTCTATGTGCTATGAGATTCTACTTGTGATGAGTTTATATAATGTGTCTATCTCATTTGTATTATACATATGGTGCTAGAATATAAATTGCTATGTATAGAAAAGTGGGTGCCAAAAAATATCAAACGATGCAGTACATTTGTCTCGATACCTTTATTTGCACCGTCGTTCAATCTAATGCGGCACATCGCAACCATGTTCTAGATGTCACGTAAAACAATCTATATTTTTTTCTGAAAAATATATAGCAAATTGGAAAAAAAATTGTGGGTACATTTCAATTATATATCTATGTCCCAGTTATTTTAGATTTTATAAAACTTGCAAATGTGTTTTATTTACGACTTAGAAAGTGTGTACAATTAGAACTATCTTTATTATTTTATTTTTTATTTTTTGGCAAAATGGATTGGACTAGCTGTCGCTGGATCAAACTGGTATTTTTGGCAACAAAGTCGTATGTTGGCGTATCTTTGAACTACTATACTAGTCCCATCACGGGCACGGGCACATTTTATATACGCAATTCTCTAGTGCATATAGTTAGCTGGCAAAGGGGCAGCATAGACAAATGCACAGCTTGCATGTGACAGTCGAGCGAACTATATACTACTATATATAAAAGCTCTCGGTTTCATCTAGCGACGGAGGTGGCCACGTCGCCCAGTGGCGGAGGCAAGATGCCAAACCTGTGGGGTCAGAGTGGGGTCAGAGTCTTGATCACCACTGATTTTACCTAGTTTTGAATTATTTTTACACAAAAACTCACCGGTATATAAAAGGTTTGCTGAAAAGCTGTGGGGTCAGCGGTTTCATCTAGCGACGGAGGTGGCCATGTCGCCCAGTGGCGGAGGCAAGATGCCAAACCTGTGGGGTCAGAGTGGGGTCAGAGTCTTGATCACCACTGATTTTACCTAGTTTTGAATTATTTTTACACAAAAACTCACCGGTATATAAAAGGTTTGCTGAAAAGCTGTGGGGTCAGCTGACCCCACAGCCTAGACGTGGATCCGCCACTGACGTCGCCCCTGCAATGTAGAAGTGCACTACTTCTACAGGGCATCACTTCTACAGTGCAGCCTTCTACAGTGCTGCAACTTTGCTGCAACTTGGATAGCGATCTGCTTTCTCCTCCTTACTGTTCATGTGCCGATTCACTGTTCATCGAACCCTCACTACAGTGCGCGCCCCCTACAGTGCACTTCTACGGTGCACAGTGCCTGTAGGACCCCACGCCATCCGATCCCGATCCGACGGCCCTCCTTTTCATGATAACATATACATGGAATACATGCGCGTCGATGAGTAGGTTCCATTCCCGTGATCGGTTTTGAGTTTGGTCCACTCTAACTCCTTAATTTTGGATCCAAATTCGCAAAAACATTTGAAGAATTTTGTCAAATTCGTCGCACTCAGTCATCCGTTTAAATTTTCCTTTCACGAGTAAATGGATATCACCCTTCCAAACAACTTTCATGTTTTAACCTTTTTATTTTGACGGACATATACATATTTCTCTCTAATCTTCAAATCCGTTGTATTTTTTACAGTGCGCGCCGCTTTTTTGTAGTACAGTCCTCGCGTTTTCCAAAAATTGTGAATCGGTCCTCCGGAATAAAACTTTTTTCCAGAAAAGTCCCCGTGCGCCACTTTTTGCAGAAAAGTCCTCGCTTTTTCCAGAAATTGTGAACCGGTCGCCCGGAATAAAACATTTTTGCAGCAAAGACCCGCATTTCCCAAAAATTATGTATCGGTCCACCGGTACAAAACACACGCGCTAGCTCTAGAACCGAAATCGACCTCATTCCCTCGAGTCGGCCACCTCTGGCCCGCCCCCGCCGCCGCTGCCCATCCTGCCCCCGCCGCCGTCCCGCTCCGACCTCGGCCCTCTTCCTCTCTCTCCCCGTCGCTCCTCCTCCAGTCCACCACTGCCCCGCACCTCCCATGACCGGTTGGCCGCCGGCCCTCCGCCGCACCCCTAACCTCTCCGCTAGCCGGTGCCCCCACCCGTAACATGTAGGTACATGCTCCTTTTGAAAAAAAATGTGAAGGACATAATATATACTAAACATCGATATTTTATCGCTACAAGCCTGAGAATTATAATGTGTAAACCTCTTTGCTAATTTGCGTTCTATTGGTATGCCTCTGTATTGCCAATTTTTCTCCATCTAAGTTTTGTTAACACAATAGGTGTAGCTTTCTAACTTCATATTCTTTTGGGCATGACACGTACTGCTTTGCTTAAAAGACAATTGTTCAACTGTTAATCTAAACCCAATAATCTCAGCCTGCGAAGCTTTTCCGGTGACGTCGAGCATACTATATAAGTAGTAACTATTTTTTTTAATAACAATTCCGAAGATGTATGGATAATATGTTGATGGTTGTCTGAAAAAAATAAAGAACAAAGAATTCTGTTTACACACTTGAGATTTGTAACAGCATATGTTTTTAGCTATAATATATCCACACTTCTTTGAATAAAATTTGTATTGCACTTCAGTTCATATTTGTTGTAGAATTTCAACTTTTTCTTTTGTAGCAGGAGCTTGGTGAAAACAAGCCGATGGGATAATTTCAGCACAAACTGGACTTGGAGTATTTCACATCGAGTTCTCTTCCATCTTCATTTCTTTATAGCCAAAAAATTGCTCCTTCCATTTCCTTCTATCTGATTGTCTATCTCACATGGGGAAATCTTATTTTAGATACAAACGAATATTAATTAAGAAAATTGCAGTGTGGCATGCATGCTTCCAAATATTTTATCTACTATATATAAAAGCTCTCGGTTTCATCTAGCGACGGAGGTGGCCACGTCGCCCCTGCAATGTAGAAGTGCACTACTTTTACAGTGCATCACTTCTACAGTGCAGCCTTCTACAGTGCTGCAACTTTGATGCAACTTGGATAGCGATCTGCTTTCTCCTCCCTACTGTTCATGTGCCGATTCACTGTTCGTCGAACCCTCTCTACAGTGCGCGCCCCTACAGTGCACTTCTACCGTGCCTGTAGGACCCCACGCCATCCGATCCCGATCCGACGGCCCTCCTTTTCATGATAACATATACATGGAATACATGCGCGTCGACGAGTAGGTTCCATTCCCGTGATCGGTTCTGAGTTTGGTCCAATCTAACTCCTTAATTTTGGATCCAAATTCGCAAAAACATTTGAAGAATTTTGTCAAATTCGTCGCACTCAGTCATCCGTTTAAATTTTCCTTTCACGAGTAAATGGATATCACCCTTCCAAACAACTTTCATGTTTTAACCTTTTTATTTTGACGGACATATACATATTTCTCTCTAATCTTCAAATCCGTTGTATTTTTTACAGTGCGCGCCGCTTTTTTGTAGTACAGTCCTCGCGTTTTCCAAAAATTGTGAATCGGTCCTCCGGAATAAAACTTTTTTCCAGAAAAGTCCCCGTGCGCCACTTTTTGCAGAAAAGTCCTCGCTTTTTCTAGAAATTGTGAACCGGTCGCCTGGAATAAAACATTTTTGCAGCAAAGACCCCGCATTTCCCAAAAATTGTGTATCGGTCCTCCGGTACAAAACACACGCGCTAGCTCTAGAACCGAAATCGACCTCATTCCCCCGAGTCGGCCACCTCTGGCCCGCCCCCGCCGCCGCTGCCCATCCTGCCCCCGCCGCCGTCCCGCTCCGACCTTGGCCCTCCTCCTCTCTCTCCCCGTCGCTCCTCCTCCAGTCCACCACTGCCCCGCACCTCCCATGACCGGTTGGCCGCCGGCCCTCCGCCGCACCCCTAACCTCTCCGCTAGCCGGTACCCCCACCCGTAACATGTAGGTACATGCTCCTTTTGAAAAAAATGTGAAGGACATAATATATACTAAACATCGATATTTTATCGCTACAAGCCTGAGAATTATAATGTGTAAACCTCTTTGCTAATTTGCGTTCTATTGGTATGCCTCTGTATTGCCAATTTTTCTCCATCTAAGTTTTGTTAACACAATAGGTGTAGCTTTCTAACTTCATATTCTTTTGGGCATGACACGTACTGCTTTGCTTAAAAGACAATTGTTCAACTGTTAATCTAAACCTAATAATCTCATCCTGCGAATCTTTTCCGGTGACGTCGAGCATACAATATAAGTAGTAACTATTTTTTAATAACAATTCCGAAGATGTATGGATAATATGTTGATGGGTGTCTGAAAAAAATAAAGAACAAAGAATTCTGTTTACACACTTGAGATTTGTAACAGCATATGTTTTTAGCTATAATATATCGACACTTCTTTGAATAAAATTTGTATTGCACTTCCGTTCATATTTGTTGTAGAATTTCAACTTTTTCTTTTGTAGCAGGAGCTTGGTGAAAACAAGCCGATGGGATAATTTCAGCACAAACTGGACTTGGAGTATTTCACATCGAGTTCTCTTCCATCTTCATTTCTTTATAGCCAAAAAATTGCTCCTTCCATTTCCTTCTATCTGATTGTCTATCTCACATGGGGAAAATCTTATTTTAGATACAAACGAATATTAATTAAGAAAATTGCAGTGTGGCATGCATGCTTCCAAATATTTTATCTATAATACCAATTATGTTATCATTGAACGTGAAAAAAGCGATCGGTACTCTACAATTAAATATACAAACTGATTATGGCATGAAATTAATAATGTCTCTATACTTAGTTCACTTATGCCTATTGATCTTGGCAGTAGTGACGTAAAAGAGATTGTTATCAATTAAGGATGGCAATTTTACCCATGGGTACGGGTACCCGCGGATACCGTACCCGCATGGGTAGGGTATGGGCGTAATTTTATACCCATGGGTAGTACCCATACCCTACCCGTTAAGTCATGGGTAGGGCATGGGCATAACCTTGTACCCGTGGGTATACCCATACCCTGCCCGTTTATAACCTTACCCGTGGAGGTTGAATATTCATTCTCGTGAGCTTGTGAATCTATGTTTAAGTTGTCATCAATTGTCAATTTGAGTTGAGATAATTGTCATGTACTCAAATATATGTTATTGAGTTGAGATAAATATTTTTCTTTTATCAATGTGTTGTTGATGAATGTAAAATTATGTGTAACACGTGTACTGTTTGATTTACCTGCTCGGTACCTAGCGGGTATGGGTATCCGCCGGGTATGGGTACGGGTAAATTTTCATACCCGCGGGTACGGGTATGGGTAGAGTTTTGTACCCATTGACTACACGGATATGGGTATGGTATTGCTCTACCCGCCCCATACCCTACCCATTGCCATCCTTATTATCAATGATGCGCTACTAAATATTTATGGTGTACGATTAAGTTAGTATTTTGCTCAACAGTCGTGGTAATTTTTGTACTGCTTCATTTAATTTTGTCTTCATATTCCAATTAAATGAATGCACTGAGAGGATAGGTAACATCGGTAAGATGATAGATCGAATAGCACTGTTCTTCATACTTAGCAATCTCGACTCGAGTACACACTAAGGGCTATTTACTAAGTATTACCTCATTTGTTGCATGTCTGTTGCATATTAGAATAAATGACAAACATAGAATAAATGATCCAAATGAAATTATAGTCGCTCAACTATTTTTTTTCAATAGTAATAATCAAAGGTATATAATGTATATATTTTATTCCAAATATGAAAATGTTCACTAACTAAGGCACACTTTGACAAGCAATTGTTCGCCGTAGCTCTTCGGTCTCGACCGTGATTTTCCGATGGCGGTCATTCTAGAATATTTATTACGTGAATTCTTGGACGGTAATTGCCATCGACATTTACCACCGGTGCATAATCAATAAAGTTAATCATACGAAATAATTCAAAGGGCACGCCGCGTCAAATTAACAATCATCTTAATCTATGTAATCTTATGTATGAATTACCTCAGAGTATGTATTTTTATCTGAGCTTAGAAACACTCTATTCAGAAAATCAACTGCACTGAATTAAACATGATACCTGTCATAAATTTACACTACTGTACCTAATACTACTACTACACATAACGATGCAACGGGCGCGGCGTGTCGCCGCGCGACTCTTCCTAGTATCTAACTAAAATGCCCGGCCTTATATATTATGCAGGCATGTTGTTTTCATTGTTCACCTGTCCAGGACTTGATCTTGTATATATACGCACGACATATCGATGGGCACGCACAAACTTCAGTTCTTAGTCAGCAAATATCTAGAACATGCTATAATCAGAAACGGATGGAGTACATTCGTGTTGTATTTCAGTTGACAATTTATTTTCCGGGATCTTTTGACATCAGCATACTCGTGGAGTTGTGGTCGTTGGGTGTATGGTGACCGGAAGGCCGCACATGGCCCTAGCGAGGTAGCCGCCCATGGAGACGTATGCAGCCAGGCAAATCCCAGCACGATCCTGCCTGCGCCCTCGATCGTCCGCTATATATTTGCCGCAACCGGCCGAGCACCGGCCACTCGCAATCCCCAAAAGTTCCAAACTTCCCAAACCCAGAGTTTCCACCTCCCTCGCTAGCTCCCTCCCTCCCCTATCTTCCTCGACACCCAGCCCTTCTCGTTTCGCTTCTTGCAATTCAGGAAGGAGAGATGGCAATGGCGGTGGGGCGGGTGGGCGGAGCGGTGAAGGTGATGTGCGGCGCGGAGGAGGAGCGGGTGCTGGGCACGAGCAAGGCGCCCGGCGCGTGCCCGTGCTGCGGCGGACCCGTGGTGGCCACGGACGTGGAGAGCGAGCGGCGCATTCTGTGCCTCCCGCTGTGTTAGGTTTCGCCCACGGATCGAATCACATCACAATATCACGAACACACGCGATCAAAATTATCGCCAAAGGCACATATCATGCCTTGCTTCTTTTTCTTTATTTCCTCTCAATTTTCTGGGTACAGATTACAACGCACTTGTGCGCACATATATAGGTCCAAGACCTGACTATGTAGTTGACTCGTACTAGGACAGCAAACCGACCTTGAACCAAATATTCCTATTCTGCTTCTGACTCTAACTAGTACTACCACGTACTTGCTAACTAGGAAACTAACACAAATCACCTAGCTAGGAAACTAACTAAGCTTGGCACTTTCCAAAACTAGTACATCTAGTTTGGATTATTCCAACATTCTCCCCCTAATCCAAACTTGTCGTCCCCTCGTGCTTTCGTGGTCTTGACTCGATGCAGCTTCACAACTCGATGACTCAACTCAACGCGTCCTCCGGATTACCAGCCCACGCTCACACATCTTAGCGTGCCACATAGACTAAACGCATAGCCTTATGCAGGAACACATCTTAACCGGTTCGCATCCATCTTCACGTTGGTCTTCATCTTCTCGTTGAGACACGCAGATAGCCACCCGCCATCTTGTCTACGCGCACGTCTTCGCTCCTTGGAGGTACACCTTCATTGGAACACCTCAACCGTGACATCTCACGTCTTCGCCCCTTGGAGATACAACTCACTGGAGTGCCTCGACCATGACACGCTTCCGCTGCAACTAACTCCCGCAGACCAGCACTTGGGCATAGCTTCACACTTATCCTTGTTGTCGGTGACGCAACCGAACAACACGCACGTCCGACGGCAACACAACTCTTCTTGTACGCGCAACACATCTTACCGTACATGAATTCGCCGGAACTTGTTACCTTTGCGCAAGATCGAACGCACGATCTCGCGACATCTCCACTGGTCCAGCAGCAACACAACTTGCCGTATACGGGCAACACAACTTCCGCATACGAACTTGCCGGAGCTTCGATCATGAACGGAACCGCAAGGACACAGTATCCTTTTTCCGCTCTCTCCCGCACACAATTTTCTCCGCCAGTAGCACAACTGCCGCGAAAAAACTCACAACCACGAGCTCTTGGACGCATCTTTGCAAGAACTCATGCACCACACCTTGATGACCTCCTTCATACTCCCCCGGAGATCTTAACGAGATTTACCGTATCGCGCCTCGGTACCACCGCTCTCACCAACGATCATCCGCCACCTTCAACGCCTTGCCGACGACAGTCCTGCCGTCTCCTCCGTGTCGCTCCGCTGAACGACTATCGCCCGCCCCGAGGCGCTATTACGGGTCGCCTCCCCGGGGCAAGCGCTTCAGATCCTCAACCTGGCTCTGATACCAATTGTTAGGTTTCGCCCACGGATCGAATCACATCACAATATCACGAACACACGCGATCAAAATTATCGCCAAAGGCACATATCGTGCCTTGCTTCTTTTTCTTTATTTCCTCTCAATTTTCTGGGTACAGATTACAACGCACTTGTGCGCACATATATAGGTCCAAGACCTGACTATGTAGTTGACTCGTACTAGGACAGCAAACCGACCTTGAACCAAATATTCCTATTCTGCTTCTACGACACGTACAGAATTATGGCATGCAAGCCGATTCTGACTCTAACTAGTACTACCACGTACTTGCTAACTAGGAAACTAACACAAATCACCTAGCTAGGAAACTAACTAAGCTTGGCACTTTCCAAAACTAGTTGGCATGTACGTGCAACGCACGTGTTCACAGTTAAATGGAATAATTTACAAGTAGGACGGCTTCACAATTAAGTGAGACAATTTACAAGTAAAAAAAGCCGTACCTAGCTGGATTACATATATTGGTGGAAGTTAATATCGACACATATATCTTAACTCATCATCTGCAGGAAAGGCATGTCAATATGCAAACTTAACTAATAATAACCAAGTAAAAAACTAATAATAACCGGTATCGCAACTTACCACGTAATATTTCACATTAGCGACGAAGCTAACATACCTCCGGTTTTTTCACCGATTACACGAAGCTCTGGATTTTGTACCGATCAGATTCGTGTGCGTGCGTGGCTCCGATTTTTTTAGCGATCGGGATCGTGCGCGTGTGACCCGGTTTATTTACCGATCGGAATCGTGCTGTGGCTGGAAGGGACACTTTCATATCCAAATTGATCATGTTGATGCATGCTACTTACCGTAATTTCCTTTGTGTGGATTTCATACCACCACGAATAGAACAAATTAGTACATGCTAATATTGTCTCAACGTTCAGTTCATTGTCTTCTTGACGCAGCCTATGTTCATGACCACGTCATAGATCGTGAGCGCCGTTGCAGCGTGGTGACCGACTGACCGCCCAGGCCCTGCGTTGTTTTTAATCCCTACAGAATCAGTGCATGTAATGGATGACTAATCAAGACATGACTTAACTAAGGACATGATGGATAGACGCTGTGTACTATACCTGGGAAAAATGATGCCGCCCGTACTCGATGGCAATGCGCATGTAGCCATGAGCCCATGACCTCACTCTCGGCGCATGCTCTTTCTGCAAATAATCTTTGAAGTGTGCTGGATGCCGGTAGGCAAAATCCATGGAGTCAATACTCACGTGGAGCCTGATCAACTCCTAGTATAATATTCCAATGATCAATCAAAGATAGCGATAATGAAGAGTACAGTTTGCGCTGCTCGAGGTAATACCGTAGATGAAATCTGACGACTCTGCCTGCTAATTTCTTGCATAAGTTGTTTGATCTATATTAGAGGCATCCATCTAGGCGACATCGCCAACATCTCTAGCTCCTGCAACATCGTCGGTGGCCGGCGGCGTCGTAGTTTAGAATCAGTCTGAGATATATCGGTCTGCAAACCCTTGATGTCTTCCCCGCTGTGAGCGGCCATCCGGCGTATCGGCAAGAATAGCGGCCGGCTGCCGGAAACGGCGGCGGACTGGGTCGGCGATGCCATGGGCGCCGATACTGTTGGCCTCGGTGCGTCGCTTTCGACGTCGATGGATGAGTACCGAACGCCATGCAGATCAATCAGCCGTGTTTCTCCTGTTCTTGCATGTGGGCGTGCTGCACGGTTATATCGTGGGGGAGAGATGAGTTGTAATCAGGATTGGTTCTTTTTTTTTCGCATATTAAATTCATAGTACAACATCCGAGAGTTTGTGTTAGATTTGCCTCTCGTATTTCAGTTGGACCAGAACTCCAATACGTTTGCGGGCAGCGATCTCATGTGCAATATATGTGACTCGATAGACTTACAACTCTAATCAGATTACTTTAAATTGTGAGCTCGCGATTCCTTTGCATCGTTGATCGAAAATTGAATGGACAAGATCTAAAGTGTTTGCTGCTCGACATCGGGACAATCTGAATCGTTGATCGAAAATTGAATGGACAAGATTCAAAGTATCCCAACATGTTTGCTCTTTTAATAGTAACTAGTTGACGTGCACGTGCAACGCACGTATCATAATTTGATATAATAAAAACACATATTTTGAATCCTATATTTTTTCATTGAGCTTTTTTACCAGTGAAGTAAAATAGGTTTCATCGTACAACCATGTAAGAGTATGCGCAACACACCGTTCACGCACACGTCACTAAGAATTTTCCTATGAGACAAAATATCTCTCCTGAAGTATATTCAAACCGTAAATTCAATTATAAAATATATTAATGTTATTTTACAGGATCCTTCAAAATCATCAAAAAAAGTATTTAAAAATATTGTGGCGCGCCTTAGAGGTTCTGGTCGTCTAGCCATACAAAAGATATCGTCAACGCTCACTCACTACTCCCAACTCTGAAGCTTCATCCTCATGAACTTGGCAAATGCAAATTATCTGCAGTGTTTGGAGAGAAGTCAGTAGAGCTTAACCGAACTTGGTACAGAAAAATCGATCATATTATGGATCACTCCACCATGTAAGATTACAAACCTCTAGGATTGAACATCAGCCCTTTAGAAAAGGAGCACCAGCCTGGTGCTTTTCTTAGTTTATTTCCACTGAATTTTCAGTTGCACTTTGTCACAGTTTGTTGCTGCAGTTAAAACTTTTACATGATTAATGTGTAAAAAAAATTATAGTGATTTCAATATGAAGAAGAAAAAACTCATGTCATCTCCACCTGCCAACTTCTAGATCGACTGCTGATGTGGGTCTTCTAACTTGACAGTCCATGCATGCCCAGATACCGTCTTTAGATTTGAAGAACTTTAATCTTTTACCTGGCAAAGTTAAATAGTAAGAACTGAGGTAAATATTCCTCCCCATCGACGCAATCCAACGCAACAAGGGACATACCATACCTAAAGACAACAGTCCTATCTGAGTTCTTGAAGTTTCACATCGAATCCAATGTGAGGTTGGTAGGCTCAGAAGTCAGCACCAAAGAAGTTGCATAGAAGATTTGTTTCCTATATAGGCATAACGAACTACATACATAGAGTAGCAGCTGCAACTGATTTGTACAGAAGATTAAAAACGGATTATGCCCCGTGGGCAGCGCTTTCCAATTGATTGCTGAAGGGAATAAACCAGTCTTCAATTTTGAGATACAATAGCACAGTTCAGATAGAGGGGCACACGTAGTAGCGCTAAGCAAAGGGGCCAAGCAGCTCGAGTCTCCTTGTCGAACGACCCACATGAACCGGTGGCCATAGTTCTCCCGGCGCCGAACACTATTTCTGAGCTCCTCCTCTGGGTGAACACATCATCCGAGTGAGCCTCCAAAGCAGAGATCTACATGAGGCTCTCGTAGCGGCACCGGGAAGGCTTGTGCCGCGTGGTGCGGCGGCGATGTGGCAACAAGGCCGTGGGCTGCGGGGTGGGATTGATTGGTGCAGTGCGATCTTGAACGCTTCTCGACCGGCGCAAGGTCGAGTCGACCATGTTGCGCGACAGGATGAGCGCCGGAGCCGGGGGAGGGCTGGAAGGGATGAGCAAGAGGAGGAGGGAGAGTTGTGGGGATTGGGGAAGACGACGCCGAGGATGGCGGGATGCTAAAGATATCCCGGGCACACACATCGGTCTAATTCAGCTAGCACAAATTCAGTCCAAACATCGGCTAGCACAAATTCATCTAGCCGTGGCCCATGGACACACACATGGTTCAGCACGGAGCGCACACACATCAGAGCTAGCAGAGCATCTCCATACCCTGCAGGGCAAGCTCGGGCATGCGAGGTTGCGGGCGCAGGCGGAAGGATTGCCGCCGCCAGACGCAGTCAAAGGCCGCTCACCCCACCTCCTGTGTGTGACCGCCGACCACGACGCCTTTATCCCCGACCTCCTCCACATCTTGCCCGCCGCGCCGCTGCCCTTCGCCAGACGGCGCTCCAACCGATCTACAAGCTCTCCTTATTCCTCGCTGCCAGACCGCCGTCATCCTGCTCCTTGCCGTCATCCACCTCGACGCCGGCGCTCCGGTTCACCCCGCGCGTCCAAGCACAAAATCAAGATCGTGGCCGGGGTACGTGTGGGAGTCGGCGAAGAACGCCGCTTCGTCGGGCTCGGGCAGCCTCGTTGCTGCTTGTGTGCGTCGCCGACGGCTGGGACGCTCGCCTTCCGGTTGGAGGTGCTGGGGCGGCCTCGTTGCTGCTCGTCAGCGTCCCGACGGCCAGGACGACGGCGGCCTCGCGTAGAGCCTGGGCGGCGCGAGCTGGGAGACCTCGGGGGCGGCGTCGGCAGGCCGCCTGCCTGAGCCGATGGAGATGGAGGCGGGCCGGGGCACCAGGACGACGGCGGTGGTCAGCGCGGGTGCGGCTCCTTGGCCAGGACGACGGCGGCCTCGCGTGGACCTAGGCGGCGCCAGCGATGGAGACGGGCCAGGGCGCCAGGACGACGGCGGGCTCACGTGGAGCCGCAGGTGGTCAGCGCGGGTGCGGCTCCTCGGCCAGGACGACGGCGGCCTCGCGTAGATCCGGGGCGGCGCGAGCTTGGAGGAGCTGGGAGACCTCGAGGGCGGCGCGGTGTGCTCTGCCGGGGCGCGCGTGCGTGCGTGCTACAGAAGACGGGCGCGTGGCAATTTGTGGAAAGAAACAAAACGGTGGCAATTTGGTCGTATTATGTGATTTGGTCGGAGGGCAAAACGGTCCAAACTGGACAATGTTGAGTTGTTAAACATTGAGACGATATATGCTGTTTGATCGGATATTGAACGGTCCAGATTTAAAGTATCCCAACAAGTTTGCTCTTTTAATAGTAGTATAGATATAGACTAGTACATCTAGTTTGGATTATTCCAACACGCTGTGCCTCAAGAACAAGCGCAAGTACTCCTGCAGCAGGTGCCTCCGCCGCCTCGTCACCCTCTACAGCTAGCGCGCGAGATCAAGCTTCCTCCATGTCCCGAGGCTGCTCAACCAAGTGCTCATCCATCGATTACATCCATGGACTGGCGTACAAATCGATCAATCAGGTCGAGTTCTTTGGTTCTTCTTGGCCCTAGCTGGGACGATGGTGATGTGTTCTTCTAGTTTAATTCCAAGGATCGAGTAGCTAGCTTAGGTTAGGTAGCTGGTAGATTAGTTAGCAGGCCCCTTCGATTTAGATGCAGTGCATGTGCATCGATCACGTGATGAATCGCTGTTGTGATGTGTAGTACTGGCTAGTAAGTATAGCTAGCTGGTGCTTGCAGTAACCTCTATGTAAATGGACAAATGGTGGCAGAGCTCGATCGTACATCCTCTCTGCCTAAGCTTAATGCAATGGCCAGTATTGGAATCGTCTCACTTATACCCAGCGTAACATCGCATCTACTGCTGGGGACAGCGCCCACTCCCCAGTGACACGAGTCACACGCAGCGGCTCACGAGCTACGCAAAAGTACATTGAGCCTTGTCTCGATCGACACCCTGAAGCACGAGCTGTACAATTTGTACTGGTGCATATGCACAGTAGCGAGCCACCAACAAGACCAGGCTCTTCAATTCAACCCCTGTAGTATACGGCTGGCCGTATGTATTGGCACTGCGTGATGCACAGGAGTAGCAGCCACAAATCAATGGTGGCCAGGCTCTGGCCAGTACTGTGATGCCCATGCATGCTCCCACGGCAGCGGCATCAATGGTGTTTACCTGTTCCTTTCACAGGCATCACGTACGTAAGAGATACGATTCATGGATTCATTAGCAACAGGACCCAGCGATCTGCAGGCTCCATGCCTCCATCAACTGCAGTTGGGGGTGTAAACTTATCCGATCAGATCATATTTTGCTCATACCATATTCTTTACTATACTTTTTTGTCTCAAATTTGAATCCAAGCGTATGTATTATGGTCGATTGCAGATTCGAATAAGGATGTAATGGGATTTTTCCCTAGCTCGAATTTCTGTACATAACACTCTTTTCTATCTAATCGAAAGGCAGAACGACTGCCATGTCCTAAAAAAAAAGGATATATCGGATTGTGGATTAGAATGAGAAATGTGACGGAGTCGGACCAGAAATAAATATAAATTGAATATTGTTGATCGATTGGTCTATCTATTGGTGGTAGAATTCAGAGATGCTGGCCAGATGAACTCGGTAACTCGATAACTACAAACTCTGTCAGATGGACCTTGACACTTGATTCAAAAATCTGGTAATTCAGTTTGGAACATATGGATATCCGTGTATTTGTTATATCATATCCGGAAGCCCACATCAAGATTGGGTATCATTATCCATAGGATTCTTTAAAATCAGATATGGATACTTTAAAACAGATTCAGAACCAGATTCGGCGCAAAAATTAGCTTATCCGGCTGCGCCCCTGACTGCAGTGCGTGTGAGCCGTCTGGCCAATCTGAATCCGCAAACGTGCAAGACGAGCGTTTGTTAGTACGAGGGAATGGATATATACTGGTACTATATACAATGGGTTCGACCTTTCAAGTCACTTTACCATTGGAGTTAAACTACTTCATCAGTTCTGCAAAGCCAAAGAACATTGCTATAAAGCGAGAGAGTGCCGTTATCTGTAGCATGTTTGAGTTCCCACTTCCAGCAGCATCAGGCCCGCACTAACTGTATCATAATGTTATCCTGGAGAAGGTTTGTGCGTGCAAACCATGCGCGGCGTATGCATTTATTCAGTGCCTAATCAGAGATACCCACACATGCAAATTGCAAAACATGATTTTATGCCCAGCACATGTGCTGAAGGATGGTAGCCGAAAAGGAGGAGGAGGTGGAGAGACCCGGTCGGTCAACTTTGGCACTTTGCCCGGCAAATGTGTGCGCAAGAAACAAAAAGGAAAGAAATGCTTAAATCGGTCAAGAAACTGATCAGAATAGGGATAAAAAATCTAAAATCCAAAATGTAGATTCATGCATCGCTTGGTACCAGCTAGTGGTCGTTCGGCTGCTAGTTTCGTCTGGCTCGTGGCGGCGGCGCACGCTACGAAATTGCGCCGCAGGAGTAACAGCAGCCGAGCTTCTAGGTTGTTTTGCATTTGTAGTTTTGTACACACGTGCTTTTAGTTTTAGATAGCTGCTGACGGTCAATTGTTTATTTGCTGACGCCGACAAAGATGTCGCCAGTATCGATCGATCAATGGATCTTTTATTTATCAGGAGGTTTTGTTCCGAGCAGACTTAGCAACAGAAGCAGGCAGGAAGCTTCCATGCACGTGCGAAGACTCGTTCTGGAAACATAAAGGCGCATGAACGTGTGTACGTGCGTCAAGAAGGAGACCGCTTGACCAAGCGGATAAACTCCTCTGAAACTGAAAGCAACAGAGGCCGTGATTGCAACTGCCAACGGTTCAAACTTCAAAGCCGAACTGCCGAGGTGAAAAAGCTCGTTGCAACTGCTCCTTTTTTTTGTGAGGGATGCTCGTTGCAACTGCTTGACTAAGAAGTTTTCGGGGCAGGAGGTAAAAGAGGCTTTATTTCAAATGTTCCCTACAAAGTCTCCTGGGCCTTTGGGGGCGATGTAACTGTAGCTACTATTCTATTTCGGAAGTTGCAAACCAAGAGCACTTTGCCAGCATATAAACGAACATAAGGATGTCTCCAACGGGGCGACGCATCGAGTCCGCGCGCCTCCGTTTCTGTCCGCGGGGGCCAAAAACACGGTCCAACGGGGCGACGCAAACGGACCCCGGTCCGGTTTTCTGTCCACCGCGACGCATTCCTGGCCCAAATTTGGGCCACGGATGCGTCGGGCCCGGACGCTCGCGAACCGTTCCTGCGTCCTCCCCGTGTCCGCGCTGGCCCCGCGTGTCATCGACTACAACTGCTAGAGCGGCCACTTACCCGCAATAACTGTGGGCGGTGGACCTGTATAAATCGCGCCGGCCGGCCAAACCCTAGGGCACACACAAACCCTAGCAATCCTCCCCCAGCCACGGCGGCCACCATCTCCAAGCTCAGATCCACGCGCCGGAATGAATCCACCGCCGCCGCCGCAGCATCTGGTGGACGAGGTCGAGCGAGCGCGCGTGGGCGCTATCGCGGCAGCTTCTCGCGCCGGATGGCGACCAGCCCGGCATGGGCCGGCATGATTCCCCAGCCGCCGCGCCCGCGCCTGACGGACGCCCAGAGGAGTGCGGTGGAGGCGGCGTTCGCGGACTGCGTCGACAGCGACGAAGAAGAGTACGCCGCCGGCGTCGCGGCGGCCGCTGTCGCGGCGGCCGGTGTCACGGGGGATGGCTCGTCGCCGGAGCCTCCCATTGGCGTGGGCGGCCATGCTCACATCACCGAGGAGGAGGCGGTGGATTCAGCCCACATGCAGCTGAACGCGCAGAGGGCGGCCGCGTTCATGTCCGCCGCGCGCGCCTATGCCGACGCTGCAGTGGAGGAGGAGATGAAGCAAATGCGCCGTGCCGAAGAGTCCAAGAAGCGCGCGGCGAGGCGCAAACGGCACCGGGAGGCCTTGGCGGCGGCCGAGGACGCGAAAGGAGCAGGCCGCTCCACCTGATGTCATATCCCCGTCGGCGTGGCCGCCAATGTGCGGCTCATTTTCCACTAATACCGGCGCCCGCTACGTGTTTCGTAGCTACAAAATGATCAAAGAAGATTGAGCCAGCCAGCCCTGGGCTGGCCATGGCCGCGATGAAGGAAGAGCCAGCAAGTCCGTTGCAGAACGGGCATGCTGCGTGACGTTCCTCAAGGCCGGAGCCCCTCTTTGATCTTCCCCTTGCCGGCCGGTGGTCGGTTATTAATTTTTTTCAAGTTTAGGTTTAGGTTTTAGGGTTTAATGTTAGGAGAAGGTCCTAGATTTAACTATGTAATTTCAGTTTCTAAATGTAATCCTAGTATTAAAAAAAAAGTTTGGGAAATAAAAGTGGCAACCGGACTCAATGCGTCGGCCCCGTTGGGCGCACTGGCCGGAAAGGGGCGGACCTAGGCCGGACGCGCGTCCTTTTGCCGACGCAAACGGACCAAACGCGGACCAAACGCGCGTCCGTTTGCGTCGCCCCGTTGGAGACATCCTAAGCCGCGTGTTTGGCAATATTAGGCAAGGGGAATAGGAGTTTCATGGTGGGGAGTTTGCTTAGGCCTTCCACAGTGTGCTCGGTGCCTGAAAAACTCAAAAGCTTGCCATGTCACGGCGATGCCCCAGGAAAAAATTAAGGCATCGGTCTCACAGCGTACACCCAATGCCATAAAAAGGTGGGACCCATACGGGGACATCAAACTTGACCGTGGCCTGATCCCTCTTTCCATCTCTTCCTTTCTATTGGCTGATGGATTCATTAGCAGCATATTTTATTAGCCAAGGAGTTGAGGCATCGGAGCACCTTGCTGCTCCGATTCCCTGGAATTTTTTTGTGGCACCGGGCTCACAGCGTGAGGGCACCGGCTACCGATGCCCAAAACTGAATTTGGCACCGCCAAAACGCAACGCTGTGGAAGGCCTTAGGGTTAGACAAGGGAAAATGATACTCTGTCCCATTCTTTCGTTTGGTGGGGGTTTCTGTCACAGACCTGCAGGCTAGCACACCGAGCAGGGCGAGAAGAGAAGCAGAGAAGCTGATCCAAGCATCAGGAACACCTGACGAACGTGAAGCTCTCAGGCGATCGAGACGTGTACGTAAGAAGACCGCTCGATTGGCAGGCCCAGAATGGACGGCGTGACGACCAGCTGCGTGCACCAGTTGAGCTCGGACAACTGGCGTGGGACCCACGGGTTGGTGGCTTCGTTATCTTGGCATGCGTGCCTGGCGTGTTGCTTCGCTTGTGAAGCCAACGAACAGAAGGAAACTCTGAACTCCCCTTGTTCTTCTCCTCCCAGTCCCCTGCTTCTCATCTCTCCCTCAATTCTCTGTGTTCAACTCGAATTTAGAGGTGTATCTGGGATTGGAAACAGTTGAGTACTCTATAGATGTGTCATGTGATCTGGGTACTTAACATTTGGTATCAGATTCCAGCGATTTCGCTGCCGTCTTCCGAGATTGCAGTGTCGAGATCGAGAACCTCTGTATCCTCATCCATTAGGCGTGGATCTGTTCAGATCTACACAAAGCGTCGCTTGCGGCCGCCTGCGGTGGGAGATTTCGCGTTGTATCTTCGTGTGAGTGCGTCGCGTGCAACCTGTTCGACAGTTTGCGCCTGCCAACCTGGCAACGGAAAGGTGCAGACTAGGTGGGATACTTCGGCGAGAATCACCACGATGGAGGCCAAGCTCGACAAGCTCATGTGCTTGCTGGAAGGATCCGAGAAGCGGATGAGACGAGGAGATGCAAGCGATCCGGCTTGTCATCGACACCATCAAGCCCGACATCGCGTCGTTGCAAGGATCCGTCGCGGCCTTGTAGCCGGATATGCAAATCTCAAGGCCACCCTCGAGACATGGAAACCAGAGATGGAGAGTAAGGTGGGCGACCTTGGCACGGCGATGACGGATCTGCATCGCCAGGTCGACCACATCGCGAAGGGAGTGGGAGCAGGCGCGCTGGGACATCCTCCCGGCACCGCCTCTCCACTGACGGGCGCATCTCCGTCAGCGACGCAGCTCGGCGTCCACTCGGGCTAGGCCACGGTGAGAAGCAAATCTCCGGGGTCGTGGTGGTGGAGGATTGACTCCTCCATCACCCACCCCGGTCACAGGTCCGCATCGTTTCCTCTCCATGGTTCCCTTTGATCCCGAAGCATCCACTGATACTGTTGCTATTAAGGGAGGTCCACATGTTGGCAACCCTCCCCCGCAAGCAGAATTCCCCAAATTCGATGGAGGCAATCCTCTTCTTTGGAGAAAGCTTGTGAGAAGTACTTTCGTGTCTATAATGTTGGATCTGAGTACTGGGTTGAGTATGCTACCATGCATCTCACGGGCAACGCAGCCTTGTGGTTTCAGAGTGCAGAAGAGAAAATGGGTAGTGTCAGTTGGAATGAACTGTGCGACATCATTAGCAACCGTTTTGATCGCGGTCATTATCAATTACTCTATAGACAGACATTCAAAATCCACCAAACCAGCACTGTTAGCGATTTTGTAGAACGCTTTGACACTCTCATCCATCACATGCTGGCCTATAAACCCGATCTGGATCCTATGTTTTTCACCACTAGATTTATAGATGGTCTGCGGAAAGATATTAAAGCAATTGTGCTTATTCAGCAACTAGAGAATTTGGAGACTTATGTTTCTCTCGCCCTTTTGCAGGAAGAAATCGGCGAGGAAGGAGATAGTATGCTGAATTATTCGAAGAATCATCATTATAATCGCGTCAACTCCAAAGCGTTTTCTCCTCTGACATCTCCTGCTATTGCAAGTAAAACCAAACAAGTGCAACACCAAGAAGAAAAGAAGAATGCTGACAGTGCCAAACTAGCTTCAAGCTCTCAGAAATTTCAAGCGCTGAAGAACTATCGCAGAGCTATGGGGTTGTGCTTCAGATGTGGAGAGAAATTCAGCCCTACACATCGTTGTGCATCCACAGTACAACTTCATGTGGTAGAGGAGTTGTTGAACATGCTGGATGGGTCTGAGAGCCCGGAATCATTTACCACTGCAGTAGATGAAGAAGCTGAACTGGAACAAGATTTTTATGCCTTGTCACAACAAGCTGTTGTCGGAACTGAAACAACACTTGTTTTCGGTTGCAGGGAGTGATACAAGGGAAAGAAGTTTTAATGCTGATTGATTCTGGATCCTCTGGCAATTTCATCAGTAGTGACTTAGCTACTAAACTGCAAGGAGTCACTAAGATGAACAAACCAATTAAAGTCAAGGTGGCTAATGGTGCTATTTTACATGGAACCAATATCATTAAAGATTGTGAATGGTCTTGTCAGCAAGCAAAGTTCAACACCAGCATGAAAGTAATTCCCCTTCATTGTTATGATGTTATTCTGGAATGGAATGGTTGCAGACACATAGCCCAATGGAAGTTGATTGGAATTTCAAATGGATAACCGTGAAGCAAGGAGACATAGCAACAAAACTATATGGTGTCAAGGCGGATACATCTGCTTGCCAACCAATATCTTGGTCTGAGTGGTAGCTGCAGAACAGGCTTGCTCAATCTTATACATTCTGCAAGTAACTCCAGATGTGCCCAAGCACAAGGTACCAATTCCTGATGAAGTGCAACACCTGTTGGTTGAATTCGCAGACTTGTTTGAAGAACCACAAGGCTTGCCGCCACAGAGGCTCTCTGATCACAAAATACCCCTGCTACCTGGTGCAACTCCAGCTAAATTGAGGCCTTACCGATACAATCCGATGCAGAAAACAGAGATTGAGAAACAGATAGCTGAACTAATGAAGCAAGGTGTGCTGCAACTTAGTGCGAGTCCTTTCGCGGCTCCTGCATTATTGGTGAAGAAGAAAGATCTCTCATGGCGCCTTTGTCACGATTTCCGGCATTTGAACGCAATGACTGTTAAGAACAAGTATCCCCTACCAGTTATTGACGAACTGCTGGATGAGCTTTCTGGTGCCAGCTGGTTTACCACACTGGATCTGTGAGACGGTTACCATAAATCAGAATGGCAGAGGAGGACATACACAAGACTGCATTCCAAACCCACCATGGGCATTCGAGTACAGAGTTATGCCTTACGGCCTTACTGAGCACCGGCAACTTTCCAAGGTGTCATGAACTCTGTGTTGGCGCCCGGGTTGCGCAAATTTATCTTGGTCTTCATTGATGACATTTTGATTTATAGCAAAAACCTCAAGGAACATGTCGAGCATCTCAAGACAGGGTTTGAGTTGCTGAAGGCAAATCAACTGAAAGTGAAGAAAAGCAAATGTTGTTTTGCTCAGCCTGAGTTAGCTTATCTAGGGCACATAATCAGTAAGGATGGTGTTGCTACTGATCCTGCAAAAATCTCAGCAATTATCAAGTGGCCTTCACCTACTGATGTCAAGCAACTGCGAAAGTGTTAGGCATGGCTGGATATTACAGGAAATTTATCAAAGGTTATGGCATCATTAGCAAAGCATTAACAGAACTGTTGAAGATAGGTACTCAGTTTGTTTGGACATCTGGAATGGAGGCATCCTTTCAAGCTTTGAAGGCTGCTTTAGTCTCGGCCCCCGTTTTAGCACTGCCAAACTTTGCTAAGAAATTTGTCATCGAAACTGATGCTAGTGAAAGGGCATAGGAGCAGTCCTTCTTCAAGATGATCACCCCTTGGCTTTCCTTAGTAAAGCTTTAGGGCCCAAACAACAGTCCTGTCAACTTATGAAAAAGAATGCTTAGCGATCTTATTGGCAGTTGAGAAATGGCGTTCATACCTGCATCATGCAGAATTCCTGATCAAAACTGACCAGCGTAGTCTGGTAAATCTCACTGAGCAGAGGCTGACAACGCCATGGCAGCATAAAGCACTTACTAAATTACTAGGACTGCAATTTAAAATTATTTACAAAAAGGGGCTGGACAACAGAGTTGTTGATGCACTTTCTCGAAATCCCAATTTCGATTCCCTCGATCTCATGGCAATTGTGGAATGCAAACCTGTCTTGAAATAGAAATTCGCTCTATACACATGTCTTGGCTGTTCATTACCTATATGACTCTGCTGATACGCTGCCCCGTTAGGAGACTGCAGGTTAACACGTTATCTTAATTATTCATCAGTTAAGGGAAAATACTCTATTTTTGCATCCGTCGTTCTCAGAATTTTTGAACCAATGCGCTGCGTCTCTTCTCCGTTTTGACAGCTGCCCATGTAAGAACGGTGGCTGTCACACTGCATATTCCAGTGAATATGCCGTGTTGGGGGTGAATATACTCGCACAAGTGGTACTAAGAACTACTCCCTATATGGAAGTCAATTAATTTGGAACGGAGGGAGTAACTCGTTTGCTTAGTTAGTAACACTTCACATGTCCTGTCACGCTTGGACTAACAACCAACCTGTTTGCATACCATCTTCGGGCGTCCCGTCACTTGAAAATCACACATGCACGCCGTCTCCAATCATACAGAGGAATCACTTGTCGACATAATATCTGCTGAATTTCGCCAGCCACAACCGCTCCTCCATCCCCGTAGCTGCTTGAGCGTGTGCTGCCTCCAGTCAGTGCTCGTCGGAGAACAGGAGCAGCTAGGCGCTAACGATATCATGGTATCGCGTCATGGTGCACGGAATGTCACATGCGGTACGTGAGCTTGCCGGCACGACGCGACGGGAGGGACCTCTGCAACAAACCGCGGCGTCGCGTACCGATCCGAGGTTGGTGCCCGGTGGGGAATGAACGAAACGATAGCCGTCGAAAGTGGCCGGTCTCCTCACGGACCTGCAACGGCAAGATCTGTCTGTCTTTGCCCATCCCGCACGGCTAGGCCGGTCCCCGCCGATGACGCCCACGGCACGGCGTGACGGCGACCGGACGACGGAGCGTCCCGTCCGTGGGGTGGGGCTTACCGGCGTGCGTGGAAACCACACCCTATATTGTACGGCTGCTTCGTATCACGAGACGTGGATCCAACGGGATGGAGGGAGACTCGCCGGTGGGAAAAAGAGATGCTCGCCGCCGGCGCCTCACCGGGAGAGGAATATTCCTGGACGAGATGTAATCACCATATGACTCCGGTCGGTTAACTTTCACGGCTATCCATATGCGTCCACTTGATGGTAAATTCTTTTTCTTATCATCCTATCTTTCCTACGTGTTTGGACTCGATCGATGGCTATCCAAGTGTGGAAAACATCATGCATGGGAGGTTTCGCATGATTTGTGTAGGATAGATCTGTTGAAATTTTCCTGCAAAAGTTGTTTGATTCATGGGACTATATCCCATAGGAACAAATGCTATAGGTATATTTCATAGTCAAATAGCATACCTCATGGAATATTTCACCGCAATCGAAGAGAATTTCTCTTGCCATAAAATTCAAAAGTAGACGGAGCATCCAATCATATATTACCTCCGATCCAGTTTAAGTGTCATACAAAAATAACTGTCCACGAACGTTTTTAATGCTAACCTCCCGACAGTTTTTTAAGGATCGGAGGGAGTATGTTTTTTATTCATAGATTTTTGCTATCCTATGTGTTCAAAAGTAGTAGACGTACTTGTAATAAACCCGCACACGAACTCGCTGCGTTGGGTCTAGTAGGTGCTCCTGGGAGCGACCGTGTCTGGGGTGAGCATGTCCCTGATGTTGTAAGCAGGGTTTTGTACGGTGATTCTACCGTCCAAGTTTAATGGAATATCTGTGTTCCAAAAAAAAAAAGTAGACGGCTAGAGCGGAGTCTGCTATTGGTAGTGTTCCTTCTCTACTCGAGCTCCCTGGTTAATCCGCTGACAATGGGGGACCATGCCTATGGTTTCCTCTCTCCCCGTGATAGGCCCTTCTCATCACTGCAGCCCGCCCATGTCGGGTGCCTCTGGGAGTGTGCAATTTGCTAGTGTCGTGGCTCCGGTGACGCAAATCATACCCGAGTTGCAAGCTGCAGATGATGTATTCTGGCCGCTTCTCCTCTGTCGATGGTGCATCTAGATGCCGACTCCCTTGGGACCTCGACATTGGATTTGTCATCGCATCTCCACCGCCGGAGGCCAGCCAACAACTTCATGTGGGTCAATAGGTTGTGGCGTCTCGTGCGTTGCCACATGATCTTGGAGCTCTCTTCGCCAAAAAGTTATGCAACTTCCTCGCTAGTTTGGAGTCTACGGACTCTCGATCTAGCAAGTCAATTGGGTGCCTTTTGAATGAGAAGGAAATCAGCAGCAAAAGTAAGAAGGTTGGATCTAGCTAGGAGAAATCATTCAAGAACAAAAGCAAGAAGATTGGAGCCTCGGGGAAAGTTATTGTGTCCGGTGTCATTGTTGATGAGTCCGAGTTTGAATTTTCAGTTGGGTTTGTGTACGGTTACATGCAGGAATTTAAAAAATTCGTCTTACGCAACAGCCAAGATCTATCTATGAAGGTACAAGCTAAGTTAGATCTAGATCGTTACCAACACGAAGATGCGAAACGAGTGTTGATGACGATCTCGATGAAGCCTGATGAAGATTCTCACGGCTAAGCCTAGCGGTGAGAATGTTGCCGACTCCCCGTATCCAGCCTTCTGGATCCAATCGAGCGAGGGTCAAACATATGACCCCTCTAAGAGCTCGCACACGTCTGTCCGTCAAAGTTCGGCAGAGTTTCGTTGTCCGGAACTATGAATAGCTGGTGTACAAGAAGTGGAGAAGGACCCAACACATGGGAGAGAGGGAGAGAGAGATTGATCTAGGGGGAGGACACCTCCAAAATCCCAAGACCAATGTGTGGGGAGAGGGGTCCTCTCCTTTTATAGGAGGGAGGGGGAGGGAGAACTTAGAGGAGGGGCTCCCTCCCCACCGCCTCCGCCGCCCCCCACATGGGTCGGGTGGGCCTATCGAGCTAGAATAGGTTAAACCCTAACTCTAGCCGCCGCGCCTCCCCCTTACCGCCGCCTGGTGGGCCCATGTGGGCCAGCCGGCCTAGGGAAAGCCCTAGGTCGCCGCCTCCTGGTGTGCCACTGGGCTGCCGCCGTGGTGGGCCCCATGGGGCCCATGCGGTTGCCCTATGTGGGTCCAACCCAATGGGAGCAGCCCATGATCCCCATCGCATATTTTTTGGGCTCTCCGAAAAACTCCGACACTCCTCTTCGGTTGTTCGAAATACTTTCGCAACTACGGAATCCGATCATATCTCTGAATATAATTCTATCACGCCGGAAACATCCGAGTGATACTCGCTCTCTACTCCAAACCTTCCAATGTACACAAATGACTATTGACATCATAAGTGTGTGACCCCTACGGGTTCGATAACAAGTATAACTCCTTTCTAATCAATAGCAGAGTCGTGGACGCCCATATCGACTCCCACTGTTATACTACGAAGACACTACGTTGAACCTGTTGGTTATCAAGGATGTTCCTGTCACTTCATGATACCGATCAATACCCAAGGCGAGACATATGGAATGACCGTGATTAAACTCTTTAATCACTACGTCAGATTATCCTCATTTACGGGTATGATGTCGTTCCTCGTTCCCGCGTTCTAGTATCCCCATGATGTGTATCATGCCTTTGTCTGCACAGACTTATTATGTATACTATCACACCGAGTGGACCCTGGATGTATCTCTCTATTAACTAGAGGAGTAATTCTCAATCTTGAACTATTACGATTAGATGCATGCCTTTAAGATTACCCAGTGATAGCCGTTTTGATCATCCAGTTACGGCCTTATGCTTGACATACCAAAGCAAGTTTTCCAGAATACACATCCTTATATTCTCATGGTCAAAGGAATCAAACAAGCTAACCTTTCGCTGACTATATGTGGTAAAACCAAAACAAGATCTCGTAGTATATCAACTACATGGGTCTACCCTGCCACAATGTTGAAACAACAATGTGCCCTCATTAATATTGACAATCAATTGTCCATGACCAAGAAAAGATGGCCATCTAATATTAATGAGTTTGTCTAAGAGACAAGACAAAGGGTGTGAAGATGTGTATATGTTTCTACACGTGCGTATGGGTCTTCCTCTGAATCTCGCATTCATAGTCCATAGCTGTTATAGCATAAAAATACAATACATTAATTATGAAACAGATGTATATTATTGTCTCTTGGGAGACATCCAACAGTTTGTTTGCGAGGTGTTGATCCACGTGGCAGGCGTTTTCGGCTGTGGTGTATTGGGTGTGGTCGTTGATGTGCTGAGACCGTCGCAGAGTTTAATGCTTTAGGAGTAGTCAGCATGTGACCTTTTGGAACGGTTTTCATCCAGTTCTCGTAAATTAACTTGGCAATTCTATTCTTCTTAGTTAACAGATTGGGGCAAAGGTTTTGCCCCGTTTCAAATGGATCAAAGGAACCCTAATTGTGTACACATTTGATGGCTGATACAAACTTCACCAATGCGGAGAAGATTAAGGTCTATTTGGTTTAAAGAAGTTTCATAAAAAATTGGAAGATGCAATGTAGTTCCTAGGTATTTTTTTTCAATTCCAAACTCTCAATTTGACTAACCAATTGGCCCATCTCTCCACCGATGATGCCCACGCGTGACGGCGACCGGACAACAGAGTGCCTCGTCCTTGGGGGTGGGGCTTACAGGCGTGCATGGAAACCACACCCTATATTGTACGACCGCTCCGTACGACATGACACGTACGCTGGTGGGAAAAAAGGTGCTCACCGCCGGCGCACCACCGGGTAAAACACGATGAATTCCTGGTCGATATGTGACATCATAACTCCGGTTCATCTTCAGGGCTATGCATATGCATGGACTTGATCTACAATTTCTCATTATGTTATGTAATTCGTCTTTTCCTTTTTGTTCTGATTTGGTTACTGGTGAACTGGTGGCTGTGTGCATCTTTGCTATGCAGAGGCCGGGTGTAATGCTTAAAACTCTTAAGTAATAAAATCCCTTTATCTAAAAAAAAATATGCATGGACTTGATGGTAGTTTCTTATCCTCGCTATTCCTACGTGTATCGACCACATCGATGGCTAGCTATCCGAGAGTGAAGAAACCCGTCTGGTAATTTATATCTCCGAAAAAAATTAAGGACTCCTTTGATTCATGGGATGTTGTAGGATAGAGATCCGATTGGAATTTTTTTGTAAAATCAGTTTGTTTCGAAGGATTTATCTAATAAGAACAAATACTATAGAAATCTTGGAGATATTTGATGATTCTCCACACTTTATTTTGAAGTTTGATTATTTACTACAGTGGCCACCACTTGTCACCGACACATGGTGTGGCAAATAATCAAATTGTAAAAAATTAAGTACGTCATTGTTTCATGGTATGTTGTAGGATTGAGATCCGATTAGAATTTTCCTACAAAGGTTGTTTGAGAATTAAATCCAATAGAAACAAATATTATAGGAGTCTTGTACGGTAAAATTCATAGTAAAATAGCATTAGGTCGGATCTCATAAAATTGCTTTACCGCGATTAAAGAGAAATTTACCGTGCCACTGGATTCAAGTAGATGGGGCATCCAATCCTATATGTTTCTTATTGCTGTACCTTTTCTATCATATGAACCAAGGGAACCCTAGTTGCAGGGCCGCTCTACCTTGACTTTAGCAAAACGGTCTCATATGCACATGTTTTTTCTGAACGAAAGGTATGATTGTTTTATTAAACACTGTGCAAAATCGATTCAAAACCAAAAACAAGAGCTAGAAACTAGTCTTCACGAAAATCAAATAAATGCAATAGCTAATTCTCAATTTAACAGATCCCAACTCTGAACATGTCCTAGATGTGCTATTTAAGGATGGTTTGAGGGTATTTTGGGTGGCTTATGGGGGTGTGGCCGAAACCAACTCTATGTTTGCAATAGGTTACGTTTTATGATTCTTTTTTGGCTTTGATTTTTATTGTATAAAATTCTAATTGTATTCACTCAATCAGTATCTTTGTTTAATGATGTGAGGACATTTTTGTTGAATTGGAAAAATGATAGTTCATAGCCCCTCTTGGAAGGCATCAATTTGCATAGACAATGACATCACAACTCTAAATCTAGATGGAATGGTAACAAAATACAGGAAATCAAAAAAGGGAAGACACTAGGTCATTATTGATTTATTTTTACAGTGTGGAAACCTTCTATATTGTTATAGACTCTCTTATTACCGGTATTGACCATTGCTTAATTGAGCTATTTTTAGACTTGTTTGGAATTCTCTTGTCTTGACTCTAGAGACTCATTTTCTAAATTCAGTGTGAATAATGTTGCTCGTCTTACAAAGATTTATCATGGAGATTTACATAATTATGAGCTTGATCATATACGGATAATCTTGAACTATTCATTATTCTTACATAGATAATTGAAAATCTTAGACATTATCTTGATATTGGAAAGACATTTCATATTTTTTGTTGTTTATCGTATAATTGAGTTAGCATTGCTTATACAATTGGTGATGAAAAACAGTTGAAACGGACTTATGTGCGAGAAAGATCATCAAGTTTGAGTTGGGCAAAATGATGTTTGTGGTGTCTTCCTAATGACTTGATGATGTGCTAAATCGGCGAGGTTTAACAAAATTATGGAATCTTAGTAGACATTTCCCGTTGGTATGATTTTAGGTTTACTTATATATAATAAATGATTATGAATCATATAAAGTGTTAATGTCTCGACACTATTTAAATATTTTCACCAAGTTTTTTAAGTTCGCCTTGCATCATTTTTTTTCTTTTTTGTCCTTCACCACTGCCTAATTGTGTATACCTATGATGGGTGATACAAACTTCATCGAAGTGAACATGATTAAAGCCTATTTGGTTTAAAGTAGTTTCATTAAAAAAACGTGTCTCAGAACTAATGTCCAACTGTGACCACATTCTAGAAGTCATGTAAAACTTACTTTGTCATATTTTTTTCATTTTTGAAAATCATAGCAAATAGAAAATGTTGCATGGGTAAGTTTTATTTCTATATGTATGTCCATGATTATCTTTAAGATTTTATAAAAAATACAAATGTGTTTTCTATGATTTAGAAAGTGTGTGCAATGCGAATTATATTTATTTTTTTGGCACAATAGATTGAGCTGGAGGTCCAAAATTCCGACTAGCTGTCGCTGGATCAAACTGGTATTTTCGGCAACAAAGTCGTATGTTGGCGTATCTTTGAACTAATATACTAGTCCCATCACGGCACATGCACATTTTATATATCAATTCTCTAGTACATATGGTTAGCTGGCAAAGGGGCAGCGTACACAAATGCACAGCTTGCATGTGACAGTCGAGCGAACTATATATCTATCTAGAATGCCCTTATATATTATGCAGGCATGTCGTTGTGTTCATTGTTCATGTCTAGGACTTGATCTTGTATATATACGCACGACAGATCGATGGGCACGCACAAACCTCAGTTCCTTAGTCAACAAATAACTAAATAAAACCACATTTGAACATATTCCCTCCGTTTCAAAAGATGTTTTAGTTTTTTTTTTCCTAAATCACAGTTATCTAGAGACACGTTTCGGTGTATAGTCTGTATCTATTCCATATTGAAATATTCAAAACATGTTATAATTTGAAACGGAGGGAGTACATTCGTATTGTATTTTATTTAAAAAAATCCGGGATGTTTTAACATATTCGTGGAGTCGTGGTCGTTGGGTGTATCGTGACCGGAAGGCCGCACATGGCCCTAGCGACGTAGCCGCCCATGGAGACGTATGCAGCCAGGCAAATCCCCAAACGGATACCGACACCTGTCGCGGCCACACGCGCGCCTAGCGTTCTCAGCACGATCCTGCCTGCGCCCTCGATCGTCCGCTATATATTTGCCGCAACCGGCCGAGCACCGGCCACTCGCAATTCCCAAAAGCTCCAAACTTCCCAAACCCAGAGTTCTCACCGGACGTCCGTTCTCACCTCCCTCGCTCCCTCCCTCCCCTATCTTCCTCGACACCCGCAGGCTCCACCGGCGGCAGGGTATATTTGCAGTTCAGGAAGGAGAGATGGCAATGGCGGTGGGGCGTGTGGGCGGAGCCGTGAAGGTGATGTGCGGCGCGGAGGAGGAGCGGGTGCTGGGCACGAGCAAGGCGCCCGGCGCGTGCCCGTGCTGCGGCGGACCCGTGGTGGCCACCGACGTGGAGAGCGAGCGGCGCATCCTGTGCCTCCCGCTCTGCCTCAAGAACAAGCGCAAGTACTCCTGCACCAGGTGCCTCCGCCGCCTCGTCACCCTCTACAGCTAGCTAGCGAGGTCAAGCTTTTCCTCCATGTCCCGAGGCTGCTCAACCAAGTGCTCATCCATCGATTACATCCATGGACTGGCGTACAAATCGATCAATCAGGTCGAGTTCTTTGGTTCTTCTTGGCCCTAGCTGGGACGATGGTGATGTGTTCTTCCAGTTTAATTCCAAGGATCAAGTAGCTAGTTTAGGTTAGGTAGCTGGTAGATTAGTTAGCAGGCCCCTTCGATTTAGATGCAGTGCATGTGCATCGATCACGTGATGAATCGCTGTTGTGATGTGTAGTAGTAGTACTGGCTAGTAAGTATAGCTAGCTGGTGTTTGCAGTAACCTCTATGTAAATGGACAAATGGTGGCAGAGCTCGATCGTACATCCTCTCTGCCTAAGCTCTTAATGCAATGGCCAGTATTGGAATCGTCTCACTTACCCAGCGTAACATCGCATCTACTGCTCCCAGTGACACGAGTCACACGCAGCGGCTCACGAGCTACGCAAAAGTACATTGAGCCTTGTCTCGATCGACACCCTCAAGCACGAGCTGTACAATTTGTACTGGTGCATATGCACAGTAGCGAGCCACCAACAAGACCACTGTCACTGCATGCCCGGGCTCTTCAATTCAGCCCCTGTATACGGCTGGCCGTATGTATTGGCACTGCGTGATGCACAGGAGTTGCAGCCACAAATCAATGGTGGCCAGGCTTTGGCCAGTACTGTGATGCCCATGCATGCCCATGCATGCTCCCACGTAAGAGATACGACTCATGGATTCATTAGCAACAGGACCCAGCGATCTGCAGGCTCCATGCCTCCATCAACTGCAGTTGGGGGTGTAAACTTATCCGGTCAGATCATATTTTGCTCATACCATATTCTTTACTATACTTTCTGCCTCGAAGTTGAATCGAATCCTATAATAGCCGGACTCTGGACGTCTCCTCTCTCCAGCTACTGTTTGAGAGAGGCGATTTTTCACCCGCCCGCAGATCCGTCGGCCGCTCCGGCGGCGGGAGGGCGGGGGATCTCCGCTTCACGGGTGTAGATAGTGTAGGGTTTGTGAGCTCTTCTTCCGGCGGCGCCATGGAGGAGGTTGGGTCGCCGGCGGTGTTTTTGGTGCAGGTACGCGCTTCCTCCGGCGGTGGAGCTCGGTGGAGTTCCGCGGTGGTGTACCTGCTCCCTTCGCTCCCTCGGATCTCCGGATCTGCTGGGAGCGCCATCCCCCTCCTGGATCTCGCGTGGCGGCGGGTCTGGGTTGACCTTTTGGATGCAGACGGTGGTGTTGCAAGAGGTGCTGCTGATGGAGCAGGGTGGAGGCCCTCCGGGGTTCGAGGCTCGAAGACTTCCCGTCCGCTAGGGGGCTGCTTCCGTTCCAGGGTTTCTAGGAAGCTGCGGCGGCGGCGCGTCATCGACACGGCCTCTTCACCGGCGACATCGACGCAGAAGGACTTGTGTGTAATTTTAATCTTTCTGGTGGTCTTTTCTGCCTACTTGCTGTAATCACTGGATGTATCCTCGCAAAAAAAAAAGAATCCTATAATGGCCGGTTGCGGATTCTAATAAGGATATATCGAATTGTGGAATAGAATGAGAAATGGGACGGACTCGGGCCAGAAATAAATAGAAATTGAATACAGTTGATCGACGGGCCTATCTATTGGTGCTAGAATTCAGACATGCTGGTCAGATGAACTCGGTAACTCAATAACTACAAACTCTGTAAGATGGACCTTGACATTTGACTCAAAAATCAGTAATCCGGTTTGAATCATATCCGCATGACATTTGTTGTATGTATCGAGACGTCCACTTCGATATTGGATATAGTATCCATGGAATTCTTTAAAATCATATATGGATGCTTTAAATGATCAGATTCAGTGCGGAAATTAGCCTATCCGTCTGCACCCCTTACTGGCTTACTGCATTGTGCGTGTGTGAGCCGAGTGGCCAATCTGAATCCGCAAACGTGCAAGACGAGCTAATCAGAGATATCCACACATGCAAATTGCAAAACATGATTTATGCCCAGCACATGTGCCGATGGTTGGTAGCCGAAAAGCTGGAGAGACCCGGCAAATGTGTGCGCAAGAAACAAAAAGGAAAGAAATGCTTAAATCGGTCAAGAAACTGAGATCAGAATAGGGATAAAAAATCTAAAATCCAAAATGTAGATTCATGCATCGCTTGGTCGTTCGGCTGCTAGTTTCGTACGTCTGGCCCGTGGCGGCGGCGGCGCACGCTACGAAATTGCGCCGCAGGAGTAACAGGCAGCCGAGCTGCTAGGTTAGGTTGTTCTGCATTTGTACACACGTGCTTTAATTTAGATAGCTGCTGATGGTCAATTGTTTATTTGCCGACGCACGCCGACAAAGATGTCGCCGGCCAGTATATATCGACCCATGGATCTTTTATTTATCAGGAGGTTTTGTTCCGAGCAGACTTAGCAACACAAGCAGGCAGGAAGCTTCCACACACTTGCGAAGACTCGTTCTGCATGAACGTGTGTACGTGCGTCAGGAGACTGGAGACCGCTTGACCAAGCGGATAAACTCCTCTGAAACTGAAAGCAACAGAGCCCGTCGCTCGTTGCAACTGCCAACAGTTCCAAGCAACAGAGCCCGTCGCTCGTTTCATTCAACCCCACTGGCCCAAGCGTGGCCCAAGTTGGACGTAGGGAATCCATTGCCTGCTGATTTGCCCTCTCAAAAAAAAAAGATTGCCTGCTGATTTGCACGCAAATTGCTAACTATATGAAAGATGGTTTGTTTCGCGAGCTGTGGGCGATCGATACACTGTTCCTGCTACAGTAATGGACAGTAAAGAATAGTGCTAGGGGTGTTTGGTTTGCCGGCTCTGTTTCACCCCGTCCATCTGTACGTGTCGGCCTAGGAGCCAGCGACCGCTTTTCTTTTTCGTGCTCCCTTCCTCGACTGGATCGACTGTTCTTTTTCCCCGTCTTTCTTCTTTCTTTCTTTCTGCCGAGAACTCCTCATTTTCTCGGATGCGTCGCCACCGTAGTTTCTTTGCGCGGGGTGATGCGTCTGGCTCTTCTTCTCCGTCGCCGCCTCCTTCTGGTGCTCGCGCCTGTTCTCCTCCGTTGTCCGTACCTCCTCCCTTGCCTCTGGATTCGGGGCGGCCGGTGCTGTTGCGGTCTGTTCACTCGAATTCCTCGCCGTCGTTTCGCCGTCGTCGGGGCCGTGCTCGGGCTTCCTTCTCCTCGGTCCTATCCGATGCAGGTGGCTTGCGTGGTGTTGCGGCTGATTCTTCTCCGCCTGATTCCAATTGTATGTCTGCGGATTTCTCTGGATTGGAAGTTTCTCTTGGCGGTGATTCCGTTGGTTCTGATGGTGGTCAATCTCCTGCTATTTTGGCCGATGTTGCAGCTACGGTGTCTTCGGTTTCGCCGCGCCGTCGGTGTGGTCGACGTCGGGCTTTGTTCTTATCTGGTTCCTCCGATGGAGGCCTGCCGTCTGAACCTGCGTCTGAATTTTCGACGCCTCCTCTGTTGTTTGCTTCAAGTGATGTGTCTGAATTGGGGGTTCTGCCTTTAGATTGCCGAGCTTCGGTTGGTCTTTTAGATGGCGGCGTTCCGGCTGAAGCTGTTGGTTGCCGTCGCCGCCGTCCTACGGACCGTTGGTCGCCGGAGGTGCCTGTTCGTCCGGCGCGGCGTTGCCGTCGTGCACTGGATGATGCGCCGCAGGTGCTTGCTTCTCAGCCTGCTGCAGTATTTCGTCGTCGTCGACCTGCTGTGGACCAGCCTTGCTCGGACGGGTCGGCTCGCCCGGTGCGACGTCGTCGCTTCGCTCAGGATATGCCTTCTGCTGTGTCTGTTGTTGATTCTGAAGGCTCTGCTGGTTGTTTTCCTGCTCGGGTACAGCGGGTGGCGTCTAGACGGCTGCCTTCTGCTGCGGTCGTTCGTTCGCCGCGGCGTCGACGGACTCTGCTTGATGCAGCTTTTAGTTTATCTGTTGCTGGCCTTGCTGATTCTCTTCCTTCGGCGCTGGCTCCTGTCGATCGTTCAGTTTTGTTCGCGCCTGCGCGTCCAGGTGCTGCGTCTTCTGCTGGTGTTCTGCTTGCTGGTGCTCCTGTTACTGCTCTGCCTGGAGGTCCTTCTGCTGCTACTTCGTCGCCCCTTTTGATTTGCCCGATACGGGCTCAGGTTTGGCTGTTCATTCTGGTGGTGCTGCTGTACCAGCTGGGGATCATGCGCGCAGGAGAGAAATTCGGTTGGGCAAGCGTCCGGTTAATGATGTTTCTCTTGATCATGGTGCTTGTGCTGACGCTGCTCCTGCTGGTTCGTTGTGCTTCCTATTGTTTCCTTAGTTTTTCCTTTAATACAAGCAGGGTGTGATCCTGTTAATCTGAGGTGAGTAACTAGAGCATCGGATGCGCGTCTCGGGCGACTCGGGCGGCCCGCACGGCGACGCGCCGGCGCCTTCCCCTGTGGACGCTCCAACCAGCCGTTCGCCGGCGGGGCTCTGCTCGAGGCCTTCCCTCAGCCGGGGGGGCTTGCGCGGCAGGTTCTGGGAGGCGGCGGAGTGGCCGGAGACGGAGGACGGCGAGGTCAGCGAGGAGGGAGTCGAGGCGTCCCCGTCCAGGGAGGCGGCTACGCTGGGAGACTTCCTGGCCGTCGCGCGCCACGCGACGCCCTCCCGGCGCCGCACGGCCTTCGCGCCGGGCGGCCGGGGCTCGAGGTTCTCGCCGTCGCCGGGGGGTCTGACGCCGCCACGCTCGCCGAGGCGGCCAGCACCGCGTTCCTCTCCAACCCAGGTATGCTTCCCCCCTCCCTCTCCCGCCGCGAGTCTGCGGGGCCCTCTGCGCTGCCTTTGAAGCCGGCCGTCCCTGCGGCGGCGAGCGCGCCGCCTCCACCGGAGGCGAGGATGCCGGAGCCGAACCCTAGGTTCGTGCACTCCGAGACTTGGGCCGTGCCCCTTCCTGGGCCGGCCTTTTTCCCTCCTGTGGAGGAGACCCACCAGGCGGCCCAACCCATCGGGGATGGTAATTGGACCCCGAGGCCTGAGTGGAGCCTGCTGCCGGTTGCGGCCCCAGCAGAGGCGGTTCTTTCGGCCCAGCCCGATAACGCCCTACCGCGTCCAAGCCCAACGGAATTCCCTTTTTGGTGGGTTCCGCGTGGAGTGAGAGACCTATCCCTAGGTTTTCCGGCGGCGGAGATCGACATCCAGCGACATCGTCACCTGGCCCGATCCATCCGGCTCGCTCCTTCCCCTGCTCCGCTCGCATCCACCTTCGCTCAGATCGTGATGGCTTCGGGCGCGGGCAACTCCGGTGGGGCGGCGCAGCGTGCGCCGGCTCCTGCCGCGGCGTCGGGCGCGTCGGGGGCGGCTCCCATCGCCGTCCAGCGCGCGTCGTCGAGCAAGCGCAAGAAGAGCCAGGGCCAGGGCGGTGGCCATGCTGCGGGTCAGCAAGGGCGCAGCGGCGCACCTCCTCCCCAGTGGTGGCTGGAGCGAGCGAAGAAACGGGAGGCGCGGGCTCTGGCCCAGGCTAGCGCGGCGCCAGCGGCGGCTGCTCCGGCCGCGGCTGCTCCGGCGCCCCCTCCTCCCCGTGGTGGTAACCGCGGTGCCAAGCCGTCGGGCGGCCGTGCTCAGCCGTCCCAAGCCAAGAAGAAGGCGGCGCTGGGCGGACCGTCCCGCGGTCCCTCGCCTCCTCCGGTCTCCGGCACGGGCGGGCCGAGCGACTCGCAGGCCGAGTGCTTCAAGTGTGGCCAAGCTGGCCACTTCCCTCCGAAGTGTGGCCGCTGCGGAGTGGAGGGGCATAGCTCGGCGGAGTGCGCGGTGGCAGCGCCGCCCCCCTGCCTCGCCTTCATGGGGCAGGCCATCCCGGGCGAGGGCTTCTTCTACCTCGACTTCGAGATGGGAGAGGAGGACTTGGAGGATGACTCCAATGAGGCCATCATCTCCTTCAAGGGGGAGGGTCTCTCGGCTCCGGCCTTGGAAGCGGAGCTCCGGCACCTTGTCGAGGGTGACTGGGACTGGCGGGTGCGGCAGGTGGCTGCACTCGAGTTCTCAGCCATCTTCCCGTCCCGGGAGATGCTCAAGATGAGCGCCCGCAGCGGGAAGCTGTTTCTTCCCCTCAGCGACACCGAGGCGGCGATTCGGCTGGCGGATGCGGACCCAGCGCCGGTGGCGACGCTGCAGGAGGCCTGGATCACGCTCACTGGCCTTCCCAAGCGCATGCGGAACGCTCGCCGCCTCATGGCGGCCATGCGCATGCTCGGGAGGCCCCTGGAGGTGGACCTGGACACCTTGTCCCGCCCCAAGCCGGTGCGTATGCGCATCGCTTGCAGGGACCCGGCCAAGCTCAATGGCTATGCGCAGCTTTTCCACCGCATGGAGGGCTTCAACATTGGCATCCGGGTTGACCCGCCCCGGGGTTCTGCGGGCGCCCCTCACCCTCCACCTCCCCCCCACCGAGCGGACAGCGAGAGCGACTCCGACTCGATGAATGAGGAGGAGTGGAGGCTGGCGGGGGAGAAGGACAAGGCGTACAAAGCCGCCAAGGAGGTCGGCTCCTCGTCCCTTGCTCCAGGGGCAGGTGACCTGCCCATGGCGGACTCTTCTGCCCCCTCTGCGGAGGTGGAGCAGGCGGCCCAGCCGCTGGTCGTGGACCAGTACGGCTCCAACCTGAAGGAGGCAAGCGCCTGGCCCCCTTCACTGGCCACCTTGGAGAGGATGCGGGCGGAGGCGGCCGCGAGAACCACCACCAAGACGGTGGCGGTGGTGGTGCAGCCAGCTGCCTCCCCACCCAGGTCCCCTTCCGCGCTCCAGGACGGGTCCGGGGTCTCGGACTCGGAGGGGGAGCTGGTCGATGCAGCCCCGCAGGCGGCGGGTGCTGCACCTGAGGCTGAGCCCGTGCTGCGGAGGCGCCGCACGAGGGCGGTGGTGGCGGCGGAGAGCTCCGCTGCTCAAAGGCCGCCTCGCAAGAGCGCAAGGCTGCTCGGCCCGGAGGGTGCGGGCAACTCGGTGGCGAGAGCAGAGCGGCGAGCGACGATCCGGAACTTGGAGGAACCTGCCTCAGGTAACTCCACCTCTCATAACCGCTTTGCTATTCTTAAGGAGCTGCCCGACTCCCATCTATCGGAGGTTATCCACGATGTCGGTTTAGCTTTTGCGGTGGAGTCCGGTTGTGAGACCGAGGTCCTTTCGCTCATTCGAGCGAAGGAGGAAGCCCAGGCGTTGCTCGCCGAGGCAAATTTCCGCAAGGAACTTGATGCAGCCAACGTGGTTGTGGAGGTTCCAAGCGAGAACACTGAGGGGGTCGAACCCCAGGAGGTGCTTCCCGGGGACTCTGCCATGGACCCTTCCATGGCACAACCTGAGACCACTCGTACTACCGCTGGTACGGGGGGAACACTAAGAAGGCGGCAGCCCGTCGTGGACGGAGGAAGAATGCACGCACCTAATGCGAGCGGGATTCTACAACATCCGGGGTTTCGGCAAACCGGGACGCCGAACCCAAATTAGGGAGTTCATGTCCCGAGAGAGGCTCGATTTTGTGGGACTCCAGGAGACCATTAAAACCTCTTTCACGCCGACCGAGTTGCTAAGCATCGACCCAGGGGGCCGTTTTGCGTGGCACTCCATCCCAGCAGCCGGTCATTCCGGAGGGATGCTTTTGGGGGTCAATGAGGATGCCTACGAGGTGAAAAATTGGAGTAGTGGCTCCTTCTTCATCAGGGCAGACGTCCTCCAACTGGATACCACTCAGACTTGGTCCATTTTCGTGGTATATGGCCCGGCAGACCATAGACGTACAGATGACTTCCTTTCGGAGCTATCTGCGGCCGTTGCGGCCTGCCCCTTCCCATTGGTGGTGGGAGGAGATTTCAACCTGATTCGGGGATCAGCGGATAAAAACAACGACAACATCAACTGGACACGAGTGCATAAATTCAATGATTTCATTGCTACTCATGCACTTCGTGAGGTCCGTAGGGGCGGAGCTAGATACACTTGGACCAATAGACAGCTAAACCCGGTTAGGTCGGTTCTGGATAGGGTCCTTATGACGGTTGAGTGGGAACTGCTCTTCCCGCTGTGCTCTCTGACAGCGGAGACAATCATTGGTTCAGATCATGCACCACTTGTCCTGAGCTCTGGTGAGGAGCTCAAGAAGAGAAGCTCTCGCTTCTTCTTTGAGAAGGCCTGGCTGGAGAGACCAGAGTTTGTGGACCTGGTAACATCCAAGTGGCGGGAGCTGGAGGCTCTTGGTGGGTTCTTTGCAGACCCCATTGACGCCTGGCAAAACATCTCGGCAGGCCTTCGGCAATTCCTTAAAGGTTGGGGAGCCAACATAGGTAGAGCCGATAGAGATGCGAAGGCGGACATTTTGCGGCAAATCCAGATGCTGGACTCCCGCGCCGATCTCTCTGGTCTGGATGATGAGGGTTGGGCCCTAAGATATCATCTTGAAGACCAACTCACCCACCTAGCTAAGGTGGAGGAGGAATACTGGCGACAAAGGAGCCGCCTTCGGTGGCTTCTTGAGGGGGACGCCAACACAGCCTTTTTCCACGCCATTGCGAACGGGAGAAAGAGGAAGTGTGCCATATCCAGACTCGTGTCGGAGCACGGGATTCTGACCCAGCCTCTGGAGATCCAGGCACACATCTACGACTTCTACCGTCGCCTCTTAGGGGAGGAAGGGGACTTGTGCCCCTTCACGTCCGCCCCCTCTCTCTGGGACACGTCGATGCGGGTTTCAGAAGAAGAGAACACCAGCCTTATGCTCACCTTCACTAGTGAAGAGATGGATCTGGTCCTGCGCAGCATGAAGGTGGATACTGCCCCGGGACCTGACGGCCTTCCGGTGGTGTTCTTCAGCAGGTTTTGGCCTCTGGTCAAACCTTATATTCTAGCCATTGCGAATGGTTTCGCCCTAGGAAGGGTGGACATTGCTAGATTAAACTTCGGGATCCTTACCTTGATCCCGAAAGTGCCTGGAGCCGAGGATATTAGGCAGTTTCGCCCCATTGCGCTGATCAATGTGATCTTTAAGTTTGTGGCGAAGGCCTATGCCCTTCGGCTCTCCCCCATTGCTCATCGCACGATCAGCAGAACGCAATCTGCTTTTATTAGGGGCAGGCATATCCATGAGGGGGTTCTCTCCCTCCAGGAAATCGTACACGAGGTCAAGACCAAGAAACTTGGGGGAGTTTTTTTGAAACTTGACTTTGAGAAGGCATATGACCGTGTACGATGGCCCTTCCTTCGGGAGGTTCTCCTTCGGAAGGGTTTTGACCCGGGGTGGGTGCACCGGGCCATGGGACTGGTCGTGGGCGGCCAGACTTCCATCACCATCAATGGAGAAGCTGGAAACTTCTTCAGGAATGGTCGGGGGGTTCGCCAAGGGGACCCCCTATCACCTCTACTATTCGACTATGTGGTAGAGGCCCTTGCGGCAGTCTTGGAGGCGGCCAAGAGGAGGGGACACATCTGTGGACTTGTCCCTGATCTGATACCTGGAGGGGTGTCACATCTGCAATATGCGGATGACACGATCATTATGATCCAGCCAGATGACCTTGCGATCGCAAACCTCAAATTCATCCTCTTGTGCTTCGAGAGTATGTCAGGGCTGCGAATCAACTTCCACAAGAGCGAGGTCATGGTCCTAGGGACCGCTTCGGCTGAGCAGCAGAGGATCGCTAACATGCTGAACTGCAAGTTAGGATCCTTCCCTTTCACTTACCTGGGTCTCCCAATTAGTGATAGGGCGCTTACGATAACGGATTGGGGTCCGCTACCGTTGAAGGTTGGCAAGCGAGCCGAGCCCTGGATGGGGAAACTCATGTCTTCGGCTGCCAGGCTCACCTTGGTGGATGCATGCCTCTCAAGCCTCCCTCTCCATGCGATGGGGGTGTGCCTTTTGGGGGATGGCACGCATCGCGCCATGGATACCCACCGCGCCCGCTTCTTCTGGAGCGACAGAGTGACCAAGCGGAAATATCACTGGGTCAGGTGGGCTGATATCTGCATGCCCAAGGCCTTGGGGGGCCTGGGGGTCATGAACACCAAGCGTATGAACTTATGTCTAATGGCCAAATGGATTTGGAGGTTATATGCTGGGGATAAAGGCTTGTGGGCTGACCTACTGCGCAACAAGTACCTGCGTAACAAGGACTTGTTGGTGGACAACCACCCGCAGGGCTCCCAATTCTGGAAGGCCATCCAGAAAGTTAAGGATGTGTTTCGTTTGGGGGCGAAACACCTGGTGGGAAACGGATCATCAACCAGGTTTTGGCTTGATTGGTGGATCGGCCCTAGCGCACTTTGTGAGCGATACCCGGGTCTTTTCGCTATATGCGAGGAACCGGAGGCCACCATTGCTTTGGCAATGAGACGGGGCCGGTGGGACCACACCTGGCGCCGTTCTTTTGGCCCCGCAGAGACTGTTCAGGCGAACGACCTTCTGCGAGAAGTGGAGGGATTTCATCTTTCGACAGAGCCAGACCGCATTTCTTGGGCACTGGAACCTTCGGGGAGGTTCTCAGTGAGGTCCCTATATAAGAAACTCTGTCAAGGTGAACCCCGCCAGCACTTTATGGAAATCTGGAGGATTGGGGTCCCCCGCAAGATTAGGATCTTTCTATGGCAGCTTGTCAGGAAACGACTTCCTTCCAATGATAATATCCATCGTAGGCACGGCCCTTCGACTGGGTATTGCGCTCTTTGTGGAGAGCACGAGGACACAAACCACATCTTCTTCACATGTCCGTTGGCACGGTTCATGTGGAGTGCAGTGCGGGAGCTGCTAGGGTGCGGGTGGAACCCTTCGTGTTTCCCTGATGTTTACAGGGAATTATGCAAATACAAAGGGCAAACGAAACGTGTCCTTTGGACGGCGTGTGCCGCCTTAGTCTGGACGTTGTGGACGACTAGGAACAAATTTACTATTGAGGGCATTTGGCCTACTCAGGCTGCTGACGGACTATACAAACTTTCTATGTTTCTTCAGGTGTGGAAGCCAGTGGCTAGACGCGAGGACAGAGGGGCCTTGGAGCTGACGATCGGCAGGATTCGTTCGCTCTATGCCCGCCTGAGAGAGGTGCCGGGATGAGTCCCTCCTCTCTCTTTTTCCTGCTTGTATCCCCCTGGATCTTGAGGGACCAGGAGTGGAGTCTTCGGTTGCTTGGCCGGGATAGACTCCTGTCGGTGGAGCTTTTAGACTGCCATAGTAGTTGTAGCTGCTTGGGTAGTTCCTGCCGTCTGCCTGGTGATCGCTTTGTCTCAGGCCTTTGTATCATTTTCTTTCCGAGCCTTCGTGCTCTTTGTTCTCGGCTAGGCCGCTTGTACGAACTATGTGTGTGGTGTTTGCTTTATTAATTTAAAGCCGGGCTCAGCTTGAGCCTCGGGTCTATTTAGTTTTGAGTGCTGTCATAGTCGTCTTACTTCACAAATGACACAATGTGCGGTGTTTGTTTGTGCTATGGGTATGCGTGTTCAATTACACTGATTCATCTTAGTTTGTACACGCAATTTCCAGTTGTTACACATGAGGTAGCTGTTTTTTGGGTTTAACTTTTTTGGTTCCTATTTACCTACATATGCAACTTCTAATTGTTAGTTAGTAAATGGTCATCCTTTTTTTTATTTAGCTATGTTGGTTCCTATTTACTTGCACATGCGATTTTTAATTGTTAGATGCTAGATGGTTATCCGTCTGCCGTCAGAGTTAGTTATTACTATTCAAATTTGTATTGTACGCCTGTAGTTGCCTATGTTGGAGCTTCAATATACAGAATTCAATTAGCACCGCCCTTTATTTTTGCTCGAATGATTGTTCTTGCACGCTAATGATGTTGCTATACTGGTTTAGTAATGCGTTGTTCTGTATTTGTGGTCATTAATTTTCTTTGTTTGCCGTGGATAGGGATTGTTTGCTCCTGTGTGCCAAGTATGCTATTGCATTGACTTACTAATTTGCTATCCTTCAATTGTGTTAACTAACATTGTTTGTTCATCATGAATGAGGATTGTTGTGTGCCTGTCGGTTCGGTGATTCTTTCATGCTTTTTACTTTTTCTATCTGTGCTTGCATCATCTGCTCATGTGCTTTCTCTGTTTACAGGTCGTGTGTTCTGTCGTATGCCCGAGCAGGTGGATTCTTCTGACGATGAAATGTTGCCGGCCTGGTCTGATATGCTGCGTGGTTCTGGTCCTGTTACTGCGGGTGGTTTTACTCCTGAGATGGGGCAGCCTGGTGCTTCAGCTGGCTTGCCTGATGCTGGATTGTCTGGTTGGGCTCCTATGTCGGCTGATGAATTTTATGCTTCCAGAGCTTCTGTGCGCCCTGTTCCTCATTCTACTCGGGTGCCATCTGTTTCCTGTCATTTAGAAGCGCAACATCCTACAAACTCTGATTCTTCCGAGAACGATGGCTCCGATCATGATGGTGACATTCCTTCTTTTACACCGTTGCCTGTTGGTGCCAATCCTTTAGATTATCTGTCGCGAGGTACTGTTGTTTTTCTTGCTGTTATTTTTGGGTTAGTTTACTTCGTTCATTCTATGTTTTCAGCTGATAATGTTTTTTTTTTTTTTGCTGCTTTCCGTAGTTGCTGCAACTCCTTGCGTGTCTGCACGCCGGGCTTCCTATAATCGTCGACTTCGCATGGCTGTCCGTTGTCATCGAGCGTTGCTTCGAGCAGGTTATACACCTGAACGTGTGGAGCTGCCGTTATCTAGAGACTTTGTTGCTGTGTTAAAACGTAATTTTTCCAATTTTTACGGTGTCATTTCCTTGGCTGTCTATATTGTCTTTGTTATAGCAGTAATGGATTGTTTCTTATATTTTAGGTGCTTGGCCTGGTCGTTCTTTCTATGGTGGTCCTCATCATGTCTGCCGACCTTGTGCCGCTTCTTTTTGGTTTCAGGAGCGCCATAAGAAAGCCAGCCACGAGAAGAGACCGCCTGTGTACACCGGATGTTGCCGTCGTGGGAAGGTGTCGCTTCCTATATATCCTGCCTGGCCATCTCCTTTGTCAGAGCTACTTAGGTTTGATGGTGGTCCTGAATGCAAACGTTTTTTACGTTTAATTCGAGAGTACAATTCTATGTTTGCATTCACTTCGCTTGGTGTTCATATAGATAATAGTATCAACACTGGTGGTGGTCCTTATGTTTTCAAGATTTGTGGAGTGGTTTGCCATCAGATTGGATCTCTTCTCCCATCCTCTGATGATCCAGTTCCTAGATTTGCTCAATTATATATTTTTGACACATTACATGAGCTGGATCATAGGCTTGGCATATTTTCATTTGACAATATTGATGCTCTTGATCCTGTTCTTTTGGAGAATCGTTTTTCTTCGGCTTCTCGTGGCCGTCGCCGAAGAAGAGATTCAGCTGATGATGATGGTATTGAGAACAAATCTGGTCGTTATGTCCGTCATGTGCGTACCCGTAGGGAAGAGCCTGATCGTGATGTAGTTGATTCGCTAAGAAGCATGCTTGATGATCATAATCCTCTTGTGCAAACATTCCGCATGGCTGAAAGGAGACTGTTCTCGCCTGAATCCCCCAATGTTGCCATTCAGCTATATGGTCATGAAGGGACAGAGCATGGGAATCGTTATTCTTTGCCTGCGGCTTCCGAACTAGCTGCTTTGATAGTTGATGATTTTTCCATGGAAACCAATAGGTTTGATATAATTGTTCAGAAAGATGCTGGGTTTTTCCAGCGGGTTTCGCCTCTTAACCCTTCGCTTATGGCTTTGCAATACCCACTTTTATTTCCATATGGTTCAATGGGTTTTCATCTTGGAATAAAGTATCAGCCTGTTGATGGTGTTGCTGCTGGTGGAAGACAAGATGTATCCATGCTTGAGTATTATTGTTATAGATTTCATTATTGAAAGAACGAACCCAATCCTTTCACTTGTTGTGGCCGGTTATCTCATCAGATAATGGTTGATTCTTTTTCATGTGTGGAGTCATCGAGACTTAGCTATCATTTTTGGAACCAGGACACTTTGCGTTCCGAAACTTATCAAGGTTTGTCTGATGCTCTTGGAGAAGGTACTCCGACTGGCAAAAATGTTGGTGTCGAGTATATGTTGCATTCCAGTTACACAGGGGGCCCTCGGTATATGATTCAGAATTATCAGGATGGAATGGCTATCTGTCGTGTTTGTGGACCTCCAGACCTTTTGTCACTTTTACATGCAATCCGAAGTGGGATGAGATAACAGAGGCAGTTCTTCTGGAGCCTGGACAAGTTCATTCGGACAGGCCAGATATTGAGACTCGTGTGTTCAAGATGAAGATTAATGAGTTTAGGAAACGAGTTAGAAAGGGAAAAGTCTTTGATCCTGTCAATGCATGTATGTTTCTAGACAAATTCATAGATTCATTTATCTGCGTGTTCATATTTCCCAAATATATCTCATTCATTCTTTTTATATTGTCTGTTCTTGCAAACATTGCTGATGTAGTGTTGTCTTATATTTGTACTCATGCTCTACTCTTCTCTACAGCTATCTGTCTGTCTACAGTACCTATATCTCCTGTTTATGCTGTTTAACTGATTTTTTTCTCCATCACTGTGTTGTTACATTCTATGAATTCTTCAGTACAGTGAATTCTCCGCTTTCATGCTCAAGTCTCATTTCGCTCATTCTTCTCTGATTGTTTGTCTTTTCAATTAATTGTCGCATGTTGCTACATTTTTTTCTCCATGCTTTGTTTTATTGCTTCATTTTTTATGCCTATAATGCTTCCATGTCTTGCCTATATTGTGCCATCAACTACTGTTTTATCATTATGTTCTCACACATTATGGATTGATGCTTGGAAGGCTGTTTTGTCAATGTTCATTTTGCTTTGCTTTCTTTTTTCAGATTTGTATGTAGTTGAATTTCAAAAGCGAGGCCTACCTCATATACATTCACTTGTGTGGCTAAAAGTTGATACCGATGATCCCACTCCAACGACTATAGATTCCTATATTTCAGCTGAAATACCTGATTATCATGACGATACTCTTGGTTATGCATTGGTAGAGGAATTCATGGTGCATGGTCCATGTGGCGCATACAATCCACAATCCCCATGCATGAAAGATGGTGTATGCTCAAAGCACTATCCGAAAGAATTTAATGAGGAAACTACAGTCGACGGATTAGGTTTTCCTGTTTATCGTCGTCCTAACAATGGCCGTTATGTTATAAAAAATGGACACCGATTGGACAACAAGTGGATAGTTCCGTACAATATGGCGTTGCTTAAAAGGTTTCAGGCTCACATCAATGTTGAATGGTGCAACAAAACAAATCTCCTTAAATATTTATTTAAATACCTTGCTAAAGGTCCTGACATGGCCCATGCGTCTACACTATATATATGAGACTACAGGTGCTGAAACTGAAGGAAGGAATGAAATAAATGATTATGCTAAATGCCGGTATGGCTTTCTGATTATGAGTTCTTATGCTTTCTTGCTCTCCTTTTATTGCCCATTTTTTCCATCCATTTATACACATGTCTTGCCGCTTTATAGGTACCTGTCAACATGTGAATCATGTTGGCGGACGTTTGCTTACGACATACACGTTCGTGAGCCCACTGTTGAAAGGTTAACTGTGCACCTTCCCAATATGAACAGAATTATTTACCATGAAAACGATAATCTCGCTGACATTGTGGACAATCCGGACAGATATAAGACAATGTTGACGGAGTGGTTTGTTGCTAATCAGCGTTATCCTGATGCCCGCTCTTTAACATTTCTTGACTTTCCATCCAAATGGAGATGGAATGGTAAATCTAAAAATGGAAAAGAAGGGTCGAAAAGGGAAGGTTTGGTGTTCCGATTGGAAGGATCTATAACTGTCATCCTACAACAAATGAGCTTTTTTTACTTGCGGCTGTTGTTAACCAAGGTACGAGGAGCTACAAGTTTCGCTGATCTCAAGAATTATAATGGAGTTTTATATGGCTCTTTCAAGGAGGCTTGCCAAGCTCGTGGATTAGTGGGTGGTGACAACGAATGGTTTCTTCTTTTTGATGAAGCTATTGCGTGGGCTTCCTCCTTTCAGCTGAGACACCTATTCATGACCGTAGTGCTTTTTTGTGGTGTTATTAATGCACAAAGGCTCCTTGATAAGTACTCAATATATATGACAGATGACTTGGTAATTCGAATTCGTCGTTCTCTCGATGATCCTGATTTATCTGTCCCTCCACAATATTTACAAGCTGAACTTTTGCAAGAGCTTTCTATTATGTTCAGCAGAAATGGTTATTCTTTGGAAAGTTTTAACATGTCTACTGCTTCCTTGCATGGTGCGAGAATACTAGGGAACAGATTAATTATTGAAGAAATGCAGTATGACAAGGACGATATTCAATCTACAGCTTCTTCACTTTATGAAAAATTGAACTTAGAACAGTTAACAATTTATGATCAGGTTATTGCTGCTGCCACCGGTCTGGCCGGAAAGCTGTTTTTCATCTTTGGCCATGGAGGCACAGGGAAAACATTTCTTTGGAATGCTATTATCACTGCATTACGAGCCGACGATCATATTGTCTTAGTTGTTGCTTCTTCCAGCGTGGCTTCTTTGTTGCTCCCAGGCGGCCGAATTGCTCATTCTCGGTTTAGAATTCCGCTTGATATTGGTGAGCAGAAAATGTGCAACATGTCACGTGGTACTAATTTAGCCGACTTAGTCAAAAAGGCAGCATTGATTTTATGGGACGAAGCACCGATGACACATAGGCGCTGTTTTGAAGCTATTGATAGAAGCATGAGAGACGTTCTTTCTATGGATGACAGTTCTAAAAGAGGTCTTCCGTTTGGTGGAAAAACAGTGGTACTCGGTGGAGATTTCCGTCAGGTGCTTCCCGTTGTCGAGGGTGCAACAAGGCATGAGGTTGTCAATTCATCTCTCATTATGTCTCCTCTTTGGCAGCATTTCACCATTCTGAAACTCGAAAGAAACATGAGGTTATCGAATCATAATCTATCTGAGAATGAAAAGGTTCAGCTAGATTCATTTGCACGCTGGGTTTTGGCAGTGGGGGATGGATCAGTGCCTATGGATATTCGAGAAGGTGAATCCACTCCGTCATGGCTTACATTGCCGCCTGATATTGCATTGCTGCTGTCGTGGGGTAGATAACACGGCAGATGTTACACGAGGTAACTTGAGATTGAGGGCAAGGCGACTCTGGTGTTCAGGAGATGGTCTAGCTCTACGGGGGAGAAGATATTTTTTACCCAGGTTCAGGTCCCCTCGGTGGAGGATCCCTACGTCCTGCTATAAATCACTATATGATCACATATTACATGGTGCGCCAATGGCGATGATTACCGGGTTTAGATAACTCCGGCGTGGGAGCTCTCTCTCGAGCTATCTCTATTTTGTCTATCTTATTCGGCCTGAGACATCTCTCTCGAATCTGTCTATCTATGACCTAGGAGCCTGTTTATATAGATGGCCAGGTCTCCTAGTCGTACAAGGTAAAAACTGGGTTATACCCGAAATAAGAGTCCTAGTCTAGGTCCTTCGTGATCTCCAAGTCTTGAGTCTCCAACTTGTAAAAGGATTCCGGGTCTTCCAGGATCTTCCTTCTATGCATCTTTCGAGACCCCTCCTAGTGCCAGGTTGTCCTGAAACCGGGTCTGCCTCCTAAAACCGGGTCTGCCTCCTGGCCGGGTCTGACTCCTGAAACCGGGTCTGCCTCCTGGCCGGGTCATCTCCTTGGCCGGGTCATCTCCTTGGCCGGGTCTGCCTCTGGCCGGGTCATCTCTTGGCCGGGTCTGAATGAGCCTGCTGGCCCAAGTGTAACCCAGCCCATGTGGGGTGTGAGGTAACCTAGCCAGGCCTCCTGACGGGTTACGCTTCGCTCTTCATGGGCATACCAGGTTATGATTCCCCCATCAGTAGCCCCCAAGTTTAATCTGGATATGGGCTTGGCTTGCTCTCCTTTGTAATCTTGATCTTAAGCATCATATTTGAAGTGAACTCGCCAGCTCGATCATCCAGGTTAAACTCCTGAAATAAAACAAATAACTATTTAAAGGGATAAAACCCGGGTTAGACTTGCTAGGCCATCTCATCTTGGAGGTCCATTTTATAACAAGGCCCTTTCTTCCTGGGTTCATATGCCTCCAGGTTTATCTCAAGAACATCCAGTGAATCCTGCTAGGAATATTTCCACATATTTTTTTGTGGGTCCTCTGACCCGGTTTTTTATAGAGCCTACTCATACGGAGGCTATGCTGAAGGATGCTCCAGATTCCTACGGTCTGGACTTGATGGAGCCTACTCACATGGAGGCTGTCTTTCAAGACCCGGATTTTGAAGACCCGGTGCAAATACCTCCAGTTTTACCGGTTCTTAAGAATATTAACCTCGATTTTCTCATGCATATAACCTGTAGCCCCCCAAGCTCCGAGTTTATCACCTCGCGATAACTTGGTGCTTGATGAATAAATATAAAACTTCGAACTATGTAGCCCCCAAGTGCCGGGTTGGCTTTCGCATGGATACCCTGTCGCAACCTCTCTGAGAAAAACAGGGTCAGACCAAGTCCCATTGGGCATCATGGTTGATTGAATTTCCAGGCGAGCAATCAGGCCATAAGATTGCGAGTCACATCAGCCCAACAGCAAGATAATCAAGAATAAACTAGTGGCATAAAGCCGGGTCTTGGGATTGCAGCTACAGACCATTGCGGTAAGAGCCCCCAAGACCTGGATCGCTGTTTATAAAGTAAAGGCTTGACTGTGCACATTACCCCATTGATCCATATACTGACGTGATGCACTCTTCGGCATGCTAACCGAAGTTGCAAAGCACTCATGGGCTAAGCTCAATATTTTGTTGCGAAGCACTCCTGGGTACGCTAACCGAAGTTGCGAAACACTCCTGGGCACGCTAACAATTTGCAAATAGTCGAAGCTGGGAGATGTTTCATGGATTTCCCCCGGTAGGGTCCATGTCTTCAACCCAACAATCGATAGCTCGAAATAGGTAAACCCGGCGTCCCGGACTCACCCCTCCGAGCTATTTTAGCACTCTCATCTGTCTATTTTAGACAACTGGTGTGATATTGAACTTTTTTTTCTCAACCGAGCGAAGCACGGCAGCATATGATGGTCTGAAAAAATTGAAGCCGGACCCGCAGCCGGGTTATTGATGTTTTTCATCCGCTCTTTTTTTTCTTTTTCTTTATTGGAACGCCTCGAGCCAGTCTCAATGACGCTTGCATGCTTTTCTCCTCAGGTCTTAATATACGATTCTGTATAGAACTTGGCCATGACGTGAGCACTAGCTGCACTTGACTTGCATCATTTTTGCTTGAAATACTACGCGCATCATGACGCCAGTCTTTTTCTTCCTTCGTTGGCCGGCTCTTGCCGGCTTTACTTATACGCTTATCTGATGGGGATGCTGACGAGTGAACGATGGCGGCATCTCCAGACACAGAATCATACTCAGCTTCATCGACGATGGGGGTCGTAACCCGCACCATGCCGATGAAGATGTCGAGTGAACGATGGTATCGTCTCCAGACACAGAATTATACCCAGCTTCATCGACGATGGGGTCGTAACCCGCACCATGCCGACGAAGATGTTGATCCGCCCGACCGGGATAACGTCACCGGTTTCTAGCGAATCTGACTCCGGCTTCCAGCCAAAATCATCCACCACACGATTTCCCTGCTGCTGTACGCACAAGGCTACTAGCCTTTTTTCTTTCTTTCTATCTTTTTTCAGTTCACGTACGTGAAATTCATGGAACAAGATAGCAAAACTGGCTGCTTCAAATTTTCTTTCTCGGTACTTGACCCAACGATGCATGTGCTAGTAAAAATAGAAGACTGGAATTGTGATTTCCTTGTACTGGCGATGCACCGATACCAGCTCGCCGACTGACCCGGTTAAACAGCTGATTTTTACGCTTTCCTTCCACGTGAGGTGAATCAACTTGCTTTTCTCCTCAATACGTGTAGGCTTTTCTTTTACCTTTAAGCTCTGGATACTAGACCACGTGATTACTCCTCTTTTCCTTCATTATTTCTCTTGGAATCCGAGTCTCTGTTTTTTACTGCTTTGTTGTCGGAGTGGAGCACGATTCTTCTCTAGCTTTCGTATGTGAAGTCCACACGAGCTAGCTGCTCCAGATTTTTTTTTTTCTCCTTGCTACTTGCTCGAACGATCCGTATGTAAATCAAGTACTCCAGTATTGATTGGGACTTGGATTCCCTTGTCGCGATCCGCTGATGCAAGCTTGTCTTTACTGCTTCTGCCGTATACTGCTCATGTTGGGCAATCCTGGCGTAACTTTCCTTCTGCGGACTGCTAGAGGAGAATCCGATCTGGCCAGCTCCGTACGATCTCGTAACACCTTGGTATACCAGGCCCAGCTAAACGTGGCCGCGTGTGACTCGGGCGTGTCTCGTGCAAAACTCGCGAGCTATGCAGGATCCGGGCGCCGGCAACGCTTGACGTGATTTTGACGATGACCGATGTTGAGATTTCTGCTATTGCCGGCTCTTCCAAATCTGGCTTCTCGATGGCCGGCTTTCTTCGTAGTCAGCTTTTTCTCTCTTCCATTGAATTTTGCTTCCGAGTGATGATGATTTTGCCGACGGTGATTTTCTCCATCCCTCGCAAAACTTCTCCCTTGATGAGGACACCTTTGGACGCAGGCCCCACGGTGGGCGCCAACTGTCGTGGGGTAGATAACACGGCAGATGTTACACGAGGTAACTTGAGATTGAGGGCAAGGCGACTCTGGTGTTCAGGAGATGGTCTAGCTCTACGGGGGAGAAGATATTTTTTACCCAGCTTCAGGTCCCCTCGGTGGAGGATCCCTACGTCCTGCTATAAATCACTATATGATCACATATTACATGGTGCGCCAATGGCGATGATTACCGGGTTTAGATAACTCCGGCGTGGGAGCTCTCTCTCGAGCTATCTCTATTTTGTCTATCTTATTCGGCCTGAGACATCTCTCTCGAATCTGTCTATCTATGACCTAGGAGCCTGTTTATATAGATGGCCAGGTCTCCTAGTCGTACAAGGTAAAAACTGGGTTATACCCGAAATAAGAGTCCTAGTCTAGGTCCTTCGTGATCTCCAAGTCTTGAGTCTCCAACTTGTAAAAGGATTCCGGGTCTTCCAGAATCTTCCTTGTATGCATCTTTCGAGACCCCTCCTAGTGCCAGGTTGTCCTGAAACCGGGTCTGCCTCCTAAAACCGGGTCTGCCTCCTGGCCGGGTCTGACTCCTGAAACCGGGTCTGCCTCCTGGCCGGGTCATCTCTTGGCCGGGTCATCTCCTTGGCCGGGTCATCTCCTTGGCCGGGTCTGCCTCTGGCCGGGTCATCTCCTTGGCCGGGTCATCTCCTTGGCCGGGTCTGAATGAGCCTGCTGGCCCAAGTGTAACCCAGCCCATGTGGGGTGTGAGGTAACCTAGCCAGGCCTCCTGACGGGTTACGCTTCGCTCTTCATGGGCATACCAGGTTATGATTCCCCCATCAGCTGCCATCATCTAACTACATCTCATCACTTATCGATGCAACATACAATTCCTTTGAAGCTACTTTTGTTGATGTGACTTACTTAGCCCAGCGAGCCATAATATGTCCAACTAATAAGGTGGCTAACTCAATCAATGACATGCTTTTTAGTGCTGTTCCAAGAGAAGAGGTGATCTTTGAAAGTTGTGATGCCATTTGCAAAACATTGGACCATGTAGCAGACGCAGATTTGCTATACCCTCCTGAGTTTCTACACAAAGTCGAACCTCCTAATTTCCCGCAGCACAGAATTGCTTTGAAGGTAGGTGTTCCAATCATGTTACTTCGGAATATTAATCAATCTATTGGTCTTTGCAATGGCACCCGCTTAGTGGTCACAAGGTTAGGCCATTGGGTTCTTGAGGCTAAAATTATGACTGGATCTAATGTTGGAGATCATGTATGCATACCAAGAATTGTTCTATATGCACCATCCAGAAAGTGGCCTTTTACTTTACAATGCTGTCAATATCCAATTCGTCTCTGTTACGCAATGACTATTAATAAAAGTCAGGGCCAAACACTTCATAGAGTTGGTGTTTATTTGCCAAAGCCGGTGTTCTCGCATGGTCAATTCTATGTAGCTATATCACGAGTGACATCTAGAGAAGGCCTTAAAATTCTTGCTTTTGATGAAAATGGAGAACCTACTTTGCAGACCAAGAATATTGTATACCGTGAAGTTTTGCTAACTTATAAAACATGTTTGTCAACCATCATCTGGTACGTTTTTGATAAATTTAATACTGTACTGCATTTTTTATGGTGCATACCTTTCATTCAGTACATTTTTATCTTGAAGTAAGCTGCTGGCATTTGGCTTACTTATTATAATTCTTTTTCACAGGTTAAACAGGACTTCGTTTACTTACAGTATCAAATGTTGTAGTGCTTTTGCATGCCACTCTTACTAGGTCAATGTAATGATACTAATTTTCTTTAGATGCTTTCTCAAAGAACACGCTTAGTGCTTACTTTTGTTTTGTTACGAGTGCAGACGCTGCTACAAGTAAATTATGCCACCGTTTCTGCAAACACGAACTGTCCCAACATAGTATCTACGCTATGTATTTTGATTGCAAGTTGTTTTGATTGATTCGTTCTTTATGTTGAGTGATCGTTTTTGTTTGTATCGATGGGCCAAACACGTATGAATGGGCCAGGTTAACAAGCCTTTCCGCTAATAAGGCCCATGCTTCTAAAGAGAACGACTGTTTATGATTCTATAAATAAGCTGCCAAATCATTGTTTTTGTTTATCTACACTACTAGGTCATTAGTTTTGTTTATGTACATGAGCTGGCTAATTTCATGTTCTTTTTCAGTTCAAGCTGCCACGCATTTATTCAGATGATCCACCTCATACATACAAACATTTCTTACATAATCACATGCTACTTTTCACATCTCTACAATATCTAAGCTCGCTAGGATTGGAGCTTGGAGGTTGAACCATGTGGCAGTCTCTCATTGGTTCCCGCTAAATACATTGGTGTACATCAGATTAAGGTTAGAATAATAATATTTTTTGGTTTAGCTGGACATAAAATTTAGTGATGAATTTTTTGACCATCGCAGATGAATCTACGAACCGCTCTTCTATTAAACCATCTCTAATAGGTTACATATTTTAGGGTTTAACTACTTTTTAGTACATTTGAGTAAAAAAACTTACTCCAACAGCTGTAGTTGATGTAAATTTTGTCCAAAATTATAGAATAATAATGTTTGTTGGTTCAGCTAGACAAAATTTAGCGATGAATTTTTTAACTATCACAGACGAATCTACGAACCGCTCTTCTCTTAAACCATCTCTAATTGCTTCTATTTTAGGGTTTAACTACTTTTTAGGACATTTGAGACTAAAAAACCTTACTCCAACAGCTATATTTGATATAAATTGTGGCCAAATTTAATTAGTGCAGTACAAAAAAAACACCTTGTGCTGCAAAATACAACACTCGGGCTGCTGCTATATGGAAAAAGGGCAAAGTGGGCACGCCAACTGCTAATTGAAAGTTTCATGTTGCCCTCCTGCCTCTTCTCTGATGAACGCGCTGCCTCCTCTACCATCGGTTTTAGCCTCGAACTGGCCGCTCCATCACAACTCGATCTTACTCCGTGAATTCACCACCTTTGCTCGAAGGCACAGTAGGGATTCAAGCTTGAGGGTTGTGTTGCTCTCCCCCCCCCCCCCCCCCCCACACACACACACACACGCGCGGCCACCATCGCTTCTTGGCTGTCCATAGATTGGGCCGACGAGACACCCGAGCAGCCCTTCTCTCCTCCCCTGCTCACCGTGCCTCCTCCTTCCCTACAAGCACGCGCACGAGCGGTGCATGCAAGCTCTGCCTCCGGATGCACCTTGACCAACCCCGTATCGCTAAGACTCCTTTGCCTCCATGCACCAGGCGCAGGGCTCGCCTCGTTCGGAGATTAGGAAATTTGAAGTTGTTACTTTTGCATTATATGGTTATGAATCTATACCTGATCATGTATGTATGATCGACTAATTTTATTCAGACAAGCATGTCATGTATCGATCACCACGATAGTACCTTTGAGCGCAACAAAGCGCGCATATACTCACATGCCCACAACAGCGTCGCTGTTTTTCATTTATGCATATACTGCTATTTAAACCACTACTCATAATCATACATAGCAGTGAGATGCTTAAACTGACATATACTTCGCAAGGCATGTACTTTCACAGCTGAAAGTCTACATCAGGTATGTCATCTTCAGCCAGATTTGCATCATACATGCGCGACTGGGGAACTTTTGCAGCAAGTAGCAGCCCTTCTTCTATCACGAAAATTCTTTCATGCAGCTCCGATGCATGGCTTTCAAATCGGAATAACACAAAGAAAGAAACACCGTTGCGGCCTACTCTTACATCATACAAATTCGGGTAGTCGAAATAGAATCGCAAAAACTCACGCACAATTTCTTCCACGGATGCATCGCTTTCTTTTAGCCAGAATTGCACGACACTCTCTTCAGGAGGCAATAGATCATCATGTGCTTCCGTCCAGATTCCTGGCATGTGTAGCCACCTCCGCCAATTATCTGCCATGTATTTTTGTGTTGGTAAGAACAGCTGTTCTACCTCTACAGAAATTGTACCTCCCCCATGCGTATGCTCTAAGATGCTGCTTCCTGTATATATAGCTGTCTCTCTTTGATCCATACCCAAGGCGTTCATGAAGTTTCTAGCGGATAGAGGCCTCCAAAGTTGGACACGTAGTACTTCTGCCTTTACGACGTGTCTGCATCTTTACTCACGTTATTTCGAAGTGTTGTTTAGCGTACATAAGCATAGAAAATAACTCCTTTAATTAGCCACGTACAATTACAAACTCGAAAGTGTTATTTATTCATTATCTATATAATTACGCAGGAAAAAATGCTTCACCTATTTGCTTTACTGTTAAGACTACTCATAGTGTAGAGTATCATACACTAGTATCATGCATATGATACTAGTTTATGTTACTACCTCTATAGTGGGTAGTAACATATGTGTGGTATCATACAATCATGCATTTATTAGCCTATAGACTCATTTTGCCTCGAAATCCGTTATGTTACGGTATCTACCTATGATACCACCATCATCTCTCTCTTCTTTAATTGCATGCCACGTCATCATTTGTGCTTATGTGGCACTTATGTTACCACATATGTTACTCCCACTATGGCTAGTCTAATACATTAATTTATTTTGCCTAGACTGAAATTACTATGCACCTTACTCCTGTAATATATAATTCTAGACGCCGCTAGCTGCTCCCATTGAAACCCGTGACCTATCTATCCTGTGTGTACGATGACACGTGCGATTACGCGTGTCCTCCATCGTTGGTCGCATGCACCGCTGTTCTCCCCTTCTACTTTTCCAGACCATCGCTTACCTTCTTCTCTAATCCTATTTCCCTTTTCATCCTCTGCTCGCCGGAGAAAACAGAGGCTAGGGTTTCTAGATAGCCACTCAAAGTTACATCTGCTGACCCACAAGCTGCCGCGGCGACGACAACCTCGCGGCGACAGCGACGACTTCGCAGCCGGTTGCCCATCATCCTCTTGCTTTCTTCCCTTCTATGTTTTCAAGTGCTCTGGCTTTCTTTGCTTTATGGGTGGATAAATTCCGCTGCCTCTATGCATCCTCGACGGCTGCATGTCGCCAAGCTGCGCTTACCTTCCTGGCTGTGATTGCTTGCCTGCCCTTTTTGCTCACCGTTCGTACTTCTTGCCTGTCGCCGCTGTTGCCGCCCCGTACGCGCTTGGCAGCGGCGCATGGTCGTTTGCCGTGGTCGCTTGCCGGCCGTGCACAGGTGTGGCCAGTATGAGTGCGGCTGATACAAGCGACCAACAGCGACCTACTTTTTCTGCCTTTTTTCTTCTCCCAGCAGCAAAACGATTAATTTCTGTTCAAACAATGCTTTTCCTTCGCCTTTTTCGTTCCCTATTTTTTACCAATTCTACTACTCCCTCCGTCCCAAAATAACTGTCTTAGATTTGTCAAAAAGTGGATGTATCTAGATATGAAACAGGTATACATACATTCACTTTTGTACAACTTTGAGACACTTATTTTGGAACGGTGGGAGTACTTCCCTTGCTTCATTAGTTAAACAATTCTTCCGTAGCTTACTTATTTCCTTCTATCTTCATGACAGCAATGCAAGCTGGTTTGGTGAAAGGTTTGTCCCCTCGAGGACGATGGAAAGTAGCTGTACGGCTCACACGAATCTGGGAAAACAAAAACAGAGACAAGAAAATGTATGAACTTGGGCTTCTCTTCGTGGACCGGCAAGTAAGAAATACGAATTGTTGCAGCAGAGTATTTTTTTGTTCATGCCTCCAGGAGTTCGTCCACTAACACTGTCCACCTGCCAACTTAGGAACAGTTAATTATATACTGATAAGCCCTCCTGGCTAAATCGTATCTCATGCTATATGCCTACATACTTCTTGCTATTTTATAGCTGTATTAGGTTGCTACACCAACAATTCGACTAGAAAGTCCAATAAAACACGTAGCTATTTTTTAGCATCTGTTACAGCTATCTTAAAAAGAGAAATAAAGTTGCATGTTCTTCGGTCATTTGCAGCCTGTTCCACTTATAAATCGAAACTGCCATGTACATTTCAGTACATGACAAAAGCCCTTACCACTCTAAGCTAAGCTTTCATTCGGTTTCATTACGTATTGTACCCTCTTTTACGACGCGTTCCCTTCCATGCAATCACATTTGACAAAAATGTTTAACTAATTATACTGTTTATGCACTAATCTAGCTTCTCCATACACAACGCATGTTTTGTTCCTTAAATTCTTTAGGTTACTACATATTAGTGCTAGCCACAGCTTGAGAAGTACACATTGCAGCAAAAAAAGGATGTAGACACGCATGCGTGCAATTTCAATGGGTATACAAATGCCGATCCATGGTATAATATCTAAAATGATGACCACTTTTCGTTCCAGGGAAATATGATAGAAGGATGCCTGCCAGAAAATAACATACAACGGTTTGGCGACAAGCTAAAGGAGGGCTTGCTATACGAAATTGAATCATTCATAGTTGTTGCCGCACGCAATAGCTACAGAGTCACGGACCATACCTCTAGGATCAAAATTGGCCAACAAACAAAGATAACAGAAATTGATCCACCGCTTGAAGACTTTCCCTACTATGCACATAATGCAAAACCATTTGAAATTCTTGCAAAGCGTATCAAAGAAACTGATGTTTTGTCAGGTACAGCAGCATTTTCTACACTAATTCTATGCATTGCTTCGTTCTGTAGATATATTCCATACATATATTTAACTCAGTCTAACCGCAGATGTTATCGGGATAGCATATAAAGTCACTGAAGTTCTTGAATCTAAGTCAGGCCATGATTCAAGGAGACAAATCTACATAAAAAATGACAGGTAGCCATTTGCTTCTTCTTGCCTACTGTGTTCGTGTGGTACCGGCGCCCCACACTGTTAGGCGGCGCCTAACCAATCAAACCTCACACTGTTCCACTGCGTACACGTACGCACAAGACTAGACATTCTTCTTTTGCCGCTGCACTCGGATCACTACGACGGAGCGTGCCCACACAAGAAACATGTTTCGAATCAGGCACCTGCTAGCTTGTGCCTGAAGTAGACGCTACCGAAGCGGTGCCAAAACGGTGTACGCTCTGAAGCTAATTTCTGTGTTAGACGACTAGCCCCGCTAAGGAAGAAATGGGAAGCGAAGCAAGAGCCAGATGAGACCGGAGAAGATGAGGTGACAGACTGACAGGAGAAAATCATGTGGTAGAACTACTATTCAGACTCATAGATCAAATATGATTCGCTGTTGAAGCAGAATGGTAGTCCAACCCATCCAATGTCATTTCACCAATGGCGTACAAAGCCAGTAATGTTCATCTGATCCGTCAAGTAGAAGTCTAAGCTTCGCTGCACAAGAAAAGGCTACGTATGGCTATATGTAATAAATCACTGAAAGGAAAAGGAAAATACGGAGAAGAACGCGGTGTTAAATACGGAGACAATGTGGAATGCTGATAAATGCAATGATGAAGATATTTGTGTTGGTGAAACAATTGGTCAAGCCATGGAACGCCGGGTCATCCGGCGTGCATCAAAATTGGATTATCAACAACACTTCAAAGAGAATATCCTTGGGAGTATTCGTAGGGATGTGTCCACACGCAATCAATTATCTAACTTTTGTGGTCATGTCTCTTGTTTGTCTAGTTTAGAACCTCTCAAGGTATATGATGCTCTTGAAGATATGGATTGGGTTGCGGCTATGCATGAAGAGTTGAACAACTTCGAGCGAAACAAAGTGTGGTCATTAGTTGAAAGACCCAAAGACACATGCCATAATGTCATTGGAACCAAGTGGATATTCAAGAACAAGTAAGTCTCACATGGTCAAGTCATCCGCAACAAAGCAAGATTGATTGCACAAGGCTACACCCAAATCGAAGGAGTCGACTACGGTGAAACTTATGCCCCCGTTGCTAGACTTGAATCTATTCGCTTGCTAATTGCCTATGCATCTACTCATAAAATTACCTTATATCAAATGGATGTTAAAAGTGACTTTCTAAATGGTCCACTAAATGAATTAGTGTATGTGAAATAACCTCCGGGTTTCGAAGACCATAAATTTCCTAACCACGTCTACTTACTACATAAGGCTCTTTATGGGCTCAAGCAAGCTCCATGTGCTTGGTATGATCATCTCAAGGAGTTCTTAGTAGACCGTGGTTTTGAAATTGGGGTAATAGATCCCACTCTCTTTACAAAAAGGATAAATGTAGAGTTTTTCGTATGCCAAATATATGTTGATAACATTATCTTTGGTTCTACTAACCATGAATTTAGTGATCAATTCTCTAAGCTAATGACCAAGGAATTTGAGATGTCTACGGGAAATTTGAATTATTATCTTGGCTTTGAAATTCATCAATGGAAGGAAGGGACTTTCTTATGTCAAGCCAAGTATATTAAGGACATGCTCAAGAAATTTGATATGAGAAATGTCAAGCCTTATAAGTTTCCCATGGATACAAAAGCAAATCTTCACTTGGATCCGGATGGTAAGGAAGTTGATCAAAAGTTTTATCGTTCTATGATTGGATCTTTGCTTTACCTTTGTGCATCTAGACCGGATATTATGTTTAGTGTGGGTATGTGTGCAAGATTCCAATCAAGTCCAAGAGAAAGCCATGAAACCGCAGTTAAAAGGATTTTAATATACCTTGGTGGAACTCCTAACTTTGGTGTTTGGTACTCCCATGGCACAAGTTTTGATCTTGTAGGGTACTCGGATGCGGATTGGGGAGGTTGCCAAATGGATAGAAAATCAAATTCGGGTACTTGCCAATTCCTTGGTAGGTCTCTCGTGAGTTGGTCTTTCAAGAAGCAAAATTGTGTTGCAGCCTCCTCCACCGAAGCTGAGTATATTGCTGCCGGAAGTTTTTGTGCACAACTATTATGGATGAGGCAAACTTTAAACGATTATGGTGTCAATTGTGACAAAGTGACTCTTTTCTGTGACAATGAAAGTGTCATCAAGATTGCTCATAATTCGGTGCTCCATGGAAAGACCAAGCATATTGAGATTCAGTATCACTTCATTCGGGATCATGTTGAGAAAGGTCATATTGAGATTCTTATGTCAACACCAACCACCAACTAGCCGATATATTCACGAAACCTCTTGGTGAAGCAAGATTCAAGGAGTTGAGAGGAGAACTAAATGTGGTGGACATAAGCAATTGGACTTAGTGGAAAACTTGCATACCTACCCATATTAGACATTTATTTTGGTTTGGATGTAGGCATGGACATAGGGGGAGTGTAGCTCAATTCATGAGTCAACACTCTAATCTTGCATGATAGTTATGTGACCAAAAGTGATTCAAAGATGAGTTTTGATTTTGAGACCAAGATATATCTTCGCGACATCAAGTCATTTATACTCAAACATGGTGGCTAAGGCCACCGCCCTCCTCTTTATTGAGGAGTTGGATCTTTCATTCACTCAAGGTTGTTCTTCATCTAGTTTGAAACATGCCTATTGTTGTTCTTGGCTGTTTTGATTCTTAACCCAATTGGCATGTGTAGAACAATATATATATATCTCATCTTGTGTCTCTGCTGACATACCTAGTCTGTCTCTTCATCTATTGACATATGCCAAAAATTTCAGAAAATTTCGTTTACAAAAAGTCTTTTTCCTTCGTTCGAAATCGGTTCAGAACTCGTCCGGAATTTCGGATGGTTCGGAATTTTCCGGCTATCTACTTACCTCATTCCGACCGAGTCCAGTAGGATTTTGAATTTTTCCGGAATGAGTTCAGAACTCGTTCGGAATTTTCTGATTGGCTCGGAATTCCGGATCTGTTCCAGATAGCAAACTTCTTCCTCTTACCTGTTCGTGCGGGGGGGGGGGGGGGGGGGGGGGGGGGGAGATGACTTTTCTATCCCCACTTGCCCCGACTCCTTTCCACTCCCCTCCGCCGCCACCGCCGCCGCCGCTCCGGGAGGTCTCCGGCCGTCCGGAACTCTGGCCCTCCTGCGGCGTGATAACGGTGGCATAATTTACTTAACGCCGCGCCTGTTTGCTTAAGCGGTGCAATACTGGCTCGGGGACGCGTGGTAGATGGCGTCGACGTGTGGCGGTACGCGTGGCTTCGTGGTGTTTGTTTGGGTCGTTGTTAGGCTGGCAATCGTATGTATTCAGTAGTACGTACTGCCTCGCTGGTCGATCTACATCTTTCCCCACCTTGCCGTAGCTAGGTCGACGATGGAAGGCAGCAGCGATCTCGGCGATATGACTGAGTTCTGGGAAGCTGAGCTCGATGAGGATGGTGCGCGGAAAGATAAAATGCCGCCCCCATTACCGGCGTCAGCTGGTATGTCTTCTTGGATCTAATGGATTTAGCATTTGTTTCTTTTGATAGAATGTTTTCTGAGCTTTGTGCTTTTATTTGTAGAAGATGTGCGACTCGTTCCTCTGTCTATGAAGAGCATTCTTGTTAATGTTGTTAAGGAAATACCAGCAGCAGATCCAATATTTGAAACTTGGTACCGGTATAGGGGTTTTTTTAGTCATGTTCGTGTGTTCGTCCCTGCTTCAGTTGATGCGACAAAAATGCGTGAGGAATTTTGTTCTAGCTTCGAAGAGTTTGGCACAGCCGAAGCTGCAGAGGAGAAAGCTGCCGAGAATATGATCCGAACCTTGGAAACCACTTGTAGATTTGAAGTGAAAGATATGAACTGGTAATTGCGGCGGCGTTTTCATGGTGATAGTTTCAACTCATGTACTCGGTGGCGTGCTGCGAAGGAAGAAATTTGCAGTTTGAAGATGAAGATGGAGCGAATGAAGAAAGGGTGGCGTGATACACTTGAGGGGGTGGATAGGTGGCGTAATTACATGAGCTCATGTGGCACTGGATATGCAGATGATGCGTTTCCCTTTGTGTTTCATGAAGGCATCACAAATTTTGAAAGCGTCTGTGAGGAGAAGTACAATAATGTCTGATTGCTTTCGATGGAGATATGGAAATATGAGGTAGATGCTATCTAGTGGGGAGTTGTAGTAGAGTTCAAATAAAATGTTTCTGAATGTTGTAGTTTAGAAAAATATATGTTATGTTTTTAATATTGTCAGCGTTGGTTGTGTGATCATGTGGGTTTATGTGCGTAGTGCTAGATGCAAAATGGTGGATGTGGTGTGTGAAGAACCGGACGGGAAAAACAGTATGTGTTTTCGAGTTTTATGTAAAAGAAGTGCAAAGCCTGTTCCGCAGTGTTTATATTTGGTAGCAAGTAAATATCCTTGTGAACGCGTTGAGCAATTTTTTGTAGGTAATATTATTTTTTCTGGTTGTCTTGGCAGGCAAAGCGATCGTCTGATACTGAATTTTAAATTTATTCGAAAGTGGAATACATGGTACGTTACATTTATTGAGGAGTGGAAATTACATAGTAAAGCTTACACTTGTCAGAAAAACATGAACTCATTTATTGAGGAGTGGAAATTACATAGTAAAGCTTACACTTGTGAAAGAAACATGAACAACATCATTACATGATATGGAGGGGTCGCACAAGCACAAAAACATCAACTGATGGACATTCTTGTTCATTTTGAGAGGAAACATATGTCAAATTTGTTGATGTAGCTGGAAGCAACTTTATTTGCAGCGTTGATGGTATTCTTTTGTAGTCGCGGCACCATGCAGAACACTCGTAAATGGTAATTGTGTTGCCGAGTGTTTCGTCTGTGTCTGAAATTGTTGTGTGGTGAATTGTGACTAAGGCAAACGGACTAATTGTATGCTCAATAATAGGCGGTGTATTCAGGTTGCAGGGGAGCCCTTTTATCTTCAGTTGCACAGTCTGCTGAATGGCACAGTTGACTGAGCCGTATTGGGGCGACCAATGGGAAAGTTCCAGTTCCCCTCTTTGTATCCATTTTTGCAGCTGAGCTTGCAGGAGAGAGTACAGCGAAGTGTATATGTGCACTTGGTCGAGATATAGCAGATATGATCCACTCTTCAGCAACTTCACATTTACACGGATATGTAAATGCATATCCAAATATGAGCGAAGATCTGCTAGGGTTGCGAAATAACAATCAGGCTGAGTAACCAGAATGACAGCAGAAGAGTACTTGCACAGTAAAGTTGCGTCCAATAATTTGGGCAGAATGTAGCATTGTGCAGGGTATACAATGTGACTTGTAGATACCGTTGGGGCGCTTTCGTACTCACATCTTGTAGTGATTCCATGCAGATACTCAAACTTATCTGTGTAGATAGTGTATTTGTATAATGGCATTGATGTAGTGTTTGCTTCTGGCATAGTTGAGGTTGGAGCCATATTTTGAGGCACCATGACAGTAAGCTCATCAGGGATTTCTAATGTGCGTTGGCACCATGCTATACAGCTATATCCAGATAGATCATCCATTGTGCGTGTCTCTTGGTTTATATATTCTAGTGCACAGTAAGGAGATAATATCTGTTCTACAACAGTGCTTGTCCACAGGTGTAAAGGAAGGTCCCTTAAGGTAATACATACCCGTTGGTCAACAGTAACAGTTCTTACATGTGCTATCTCGTCAGCTGATAAAAATTGATAAGGGCAGCCGTCAATGTTCAGTTTATGTTGCTCTGTGGCTAGAGATAGAGCATGGTATGCTTCTCCATGATGTGCAAAGGAGACTATGATCTTTGTGGGAGTAGACAAATGGATCCTCATACCTTTGTGGATTATTAACATATTTGTCAGATGGCCTGCAGCATCATCAGGATCAACGATTTGTAAACCCGAGATGGGTCTCAGAATGTAAGCGCAATGAAGATAAGCACAGGCTCATGAATGCTGTTGCACATTGGACATGAATAGTTCTTTTGCTGATTGCCGGGATCTTTGTGAAGTACTCATCTGTCATAGGAGAAAGCAAAAATAAGCGACATGAAATGGGAAATATTTTAGGGGAATGAATAAATCGGGAAAATGTGAAACGTGGTCAGTATACACAAAATAGATGTAAGCAAACACTGAGCATACATGAAATAGAAAGTAATACTTACGTCGGCTTTGGAAGATTCAAGACCAAAGGACAATTTGTTAAGATGAGTAAGAAGAGGGTGTAGGGGCTGAACTGAATGGGAAGAGTGAGTGAGAAGGGTTCAATGTGTTCTTATATAGCAGGAACATAGGAAGGTAAAATATATTTGCGGATGGTAAGTGTAGTAGGTGGCTGTGTGTTCGACGGTAAGCAGTTGTGACGTGGCAAGATAGTGCAGAGCCACAATTTCTTAATGCGTAAGAAGACATAAAATGTAGTCATGTATCTGTATGTGCGGACATTAGCTCAATCAGTTCCAAACAGAGTACAAACAAATCTAATAGTCTGGCACACATCTCAACCATATAGAAACAACATGTGCCGGACAAAATCATGTACCGGTGCTGCTACTGTGACCTGACAGTGTACTCTAATCGTTTTAGGTGTTGTCATATAGGATAAACATGAGTGATGTAGCTGTATAGCGAGAGTGTAACGGTTGGCATGCATTTGATGTGTAGAGAGATATTGCTGGCGCTGGTTTTACTTGCTTTTGCTATAAAAGAATTGTGCGGACGTAATTGTGTATGCATCTGAAACTTTGATAATGGCAGAGACACAAAAAGTTAAGAAGGTGTTCGGTAGGCGAGTTAATTATACAAGCATAAGTAGAGGAAGAAATACATAGGTTGGTTCGATCATCTAATTATACATGCATAAGAGATTTCTGGCACGGCAGTGCTTTACACGACAACAAAGTTTGTGAAAAGAACGTAAGCTGTCCATTTGCTGGGGAAGCGGCTCTGTAGTTTGTGCTTCCAACTCCATACATTGTCTGCACATGCCATTTTATTTTGCACATGCCATTTTATTTCGCTGTAATGAATGAAAAGCATAAGCTGCGCTTTTTTTTTCTCTAGGAATGTACATATTGTGTGCTTATGAAATAGATTTTGTAGCAGTACCTTTTGAGGGCATATTTGTTGCTCTGCTAATTTGTCTGAAATAAAGCTTTGGCCGATTCTTTGGCAGCGTTGTTTGTCCTGTGGGCAGGGAAAAATAAAAAGGTGATCCTTTTGTAAACATTGGAACCTGTTTGGATAAGCAGATTCAAAGCAAACCTTTTTGTGGACGTTTCAGATGTCGCTGGTGAACCCCTTCTCTTTCCTGCATCCATGGTTAAAGCCGCTTCCTAATAAGGGGAAAATAAGCATATTTTTTAAGCGATCTGTTAGTATTGTGCGAGATAAAATGGTGGTTAGCGTTGCGTACCTTTTCTGCATGCACGGAGGGCGAGCTTAATATGTCTTTGACGGGTGTTGCTGCTAGATCGTTGCTCGTTGGTGTAGGTGAGCTTGGTTGGGATAAAATTTGCTTTGTTGGTAATGGAAGGGCTAATGCTTCCGCCTTTGATACTTTTAAAATCATATGCCCAGGCTTTTTGTCATAAGTATCTTGATTCACTTCAACTGTGATGTCATATGTCTTGCCAACGATATCAGCAATGGTAGGAGGAGTGTAATCATGGCGACCTCTAACTTGTGAAACCAGCAAAGATGCGTCATGACCAGTGAGAGCTAGACCTTGGTTGCCAAAAAATATGAAATCACTGATGATTTCGTTGTCTGTGTTTGTCGGATGAATGTCTTCAGCTCTGAGTGAAAATTTGTACCTGTGAGTGCAGAGATTGTGTAAGGGGTTTGTCCATAGCCAGTATTCAATTCTGTATATTCTTGTCGGGCATAAGTTTGTACCTTTCATTGTCGGTGCTACCTTTACAAACAGGACATCTACGGATGGCGCCTGCTGGTACCATTTTCTTGTAACATTTTGTACATGCATAGAACCACTAGTCTGTAGGATTGTTTATCTGAGTGACTCGTATTTTCAGCTTGAAGCTCTTGCCCTGTAAACAGAAGAAGTTTGTAAGCTAATAATAACATGACATTATGAAGCTTTATGAAGTGCATCTGAATTGATAGCGAAAAACATGTGTATACCACTATGTTGTCCAAATCTTGGCTCGCTAGTTCAGAGAGAGTTGTTTCAGTTATGGCTGCTTCAACGGGATCATTGCCTTCCCACTCAACAACGGTATGGTCGTGCTGGAAGCTGATACAAATTAAGCCACATGTAAGCTTCATGTGGCTTAATTTGTATCCTCAGAGCCTAATTAATTGCCATACTAAGACATTGCCGTACTAAGACATGTGGCTTAATTTGTATCAGCTTCCAGCACGACCATACCGTTGTTGAGTGGGAAGGCAATGATCCCGTTGAAGCAGCCATAACTGAAACAACTCTCTCTGAACTAACGAGCCAAGATTTGGACGACATAGTGGTGTACACATGTTTTTCGCTATCAATTCAGATGCACTTCATAAAGCTTCATAATGTCCTGTTATTATTAGCTTACAAACTTCTTCTGTTCACAGGGCAAGAGCTTCAAGCTGAAAATACGAGTCACTCAGATAAACAATCCTACAGACTAGTGGTTCTATGCCTGTACAAAATGTTACAAGAAAATGGTACCAGCAGGCGCCATCCGTAGATGTCCTGTTTGTAAAGGTAGCACCGACAATGAAAGGTACAAACTTATGCCCGACAAGAATATACAGAATTGAATACAGGCTATGGACAAACCCTTACACAATCTCTGCACTCACAGGTACAAATTTTCAGTCAGAGCTGAAGACATTCATCCGACAAACACAGACAACGAAATCATGAGTGATTTCATATTTTTTGGCAACCAAGGTCTAGCTCTCACTGGTCATGACGCATCTTTGCTGGTTTCACAGGTTAGAGGTCGCCATGATTACACTCCTCCTACCATTGCTGATATCGTTGGCAAGACATATGACATCACAGCTGAAGTGAATCAAGATACCTATGACAAAAAGCCTGGGCATATGATTTTAAAAGTATCAAAGGCAGAAGCATTAGCCCTTCCATTACCAACAAAGCAAATTTTATCCCAACCAAGCTCACCTACACCAACGAGCAACGATCTAGCAGCAACACCCGTCAAAGATATATTAAGCTCGCCCTCCGTGCATGCAGAAAAGGTACGCGACGCTAACCACCATTTTATCTCGCACAATACTGACAGATCGCTTCAAAAATATGCTTATTTTCCCCTTATTAGGAAGCGGCTTTAACCATGGATGCAGGAAAGAGAAAGGGTTCACCAGCGACATCTGAAACGTCCACAAAAAGGTTTGCTTTGAATCTGCTTATCCAAACAGGTTCCAATGTTTACAAAAGGATCGCCATTTTATTTTTCCCTGCCCACAGGACAAACAACGCTGCCAAAGAATCGGCCAAAGCTTTATTTCAGACAAATTAGCAGAGCAACAAATATGCCCTCAAAAGGTACTGCTACAAAATCTGTTTCATAAGCACACAATATGTACATTCCTAGAAAAAAAAGCGCAGCTTATGCTTTTCATTCATTACAGCGAAATAAAATGGCATGTGCAGACAATGTATGAAGTTGGAAGCACAAACTACAGAGCCGCTTCCCCAGCAAATGGACAGCTTACGTTCTTTTCACAAACTTTGTTGTCGTGTAAAGCACTGCCGTGCCAGAAATCTCTTATGCATGTATAATTAGATGATCGAACCAACCTATGTATTTCTTCCTCTACTTATGCTTGTATAATTAACTCGCCTACCGAACACCTTCTTAACTTTTTGTGTCTCTGCCATTATCAAAGTTTCAGATGCATACACAATTACGTCCGCACAATTCTTTTATAGCAAAAGCAAGTAAAACCAGCGCCAACAATATCTCTCTACACATCAAATGCATGCCAACCGTTACACTCTCGCTATACAGCTACATACATAAAGTCACTCATGTTTATCCTATATGACAACACCTAAAACGATCAGAGTACACCGTCAGGTCACAGTAGCGGCACCGGTACATGATTTTGTCCGGCACATTTTGTTTCTATATGGTTGAGATGTGTGCCAGACTATAAGATTTGTTTGTACTCTGTATGGAACTGATTGAGCTAATGTCCGCACATATAGATACATGACTACATTTTATGTCTTCTTACGCATTAAGAAATTGTGGCTCTGCACTATCTTGCCACGTCACAACTGCTTACCGTCGAACACACAGCCACCTACTACACTTACCATCCGCAAAGATATTTTACCTTCCTATGTTCCTGCTTTATAAGAACATATTGAACCCTTCTCACTCACTCTTCCCATTCAGTTCAGCCCCTACACCCTCTTCTTACTCATCTTAACAAATTGTCCTTTGGTCTTGAATCTTCCAAAGCCAACGTAAGTATTACTTTTTATTTCATCTACGCTCAGTGTTTGTTTACATCTATTTTGTGTATACTGACCACGTTTCACATTTTCCCGATTAATTCATTCCCCTAAAATATTTCCATTTCATGTCGCTTATTTTTGCTTTCTCCTATGACAGATGAGTACTTCACAAAGATCCGGCAATCAGTAAAAGAACTATTCATGTCCAATGTGCAACAGCATTCACGAGCCTGTGCTTATCTTCATTGCGCTTACATTCTGAGACCCATCTCAGGTTTACAAATCGTTGATCCTGATGATGCTGCAGGCCATCTGACAAATCTGTTAAGAATCCACAAAGGTATGAGGATCCATTTGTCTACTCCCACAAAGATCATAGTCTCCTTTGCACATCATGGAGAAGCATACCGTGCTCTATCTCTAGCCACAGAGCAACATAAACTGAACATTGACGGCTGCCCTTATCAAGTTTTATCAGCTGACGAGATAGCACATGTAAGAACTGTTACTGTTGACCAACGGGTATGTATTACCTTAAGGGACCTTCCTTTACACCTGTGGACAAGCACTGTTGTAGAACAGATATTATCTCCTTACTGTGCACTAGAATATATAAACCAAGAGACACGCACAATGGATGATCTATCTGGATATAGCTGTATAGCATGGTGCCAACGCACATTAGAAATCCCTGATGAGCTTACTGTCATGGTGCCTCAAAATATGGCTCCAACCTCAACTATGCCAGAAGCAAACACTGCATCAATGCCATTATACAAATACACTATCTACACAGATAAGTTTGAGTATCTGCATGGAATCACTACAAGATGTGAGTACGAAAGCGCCCCAACGGTATCTACAAGTCACATTGTATACCCTGCACAATGCTACATTCTGCCCAAATTATTGGACGCAACTTTACTGTGCAAGTACTCTTCTGCTGTCATTCTGGTTACTCGGCCTGATTGTTATTTCGCAACCCTAGCAGATCTTCGCTCATATTTGGATATGCATTTACATATCCGTGTAAATGTGAAGTTGCTGAAGAGTGGATCATATCTGCTATATCTCGACCAAGTGCACATATACACTTCGCTGTACTCTCTCCTGCAAGCTCAGCTGCAAAAATGGATACAAAGAGGGGAACTGGAACTTTCCCATTGGTCGCCCCAATACGGCTCAGTCAACTGTGCCATTCAGCAGACTGTGCAGCTGAAGATAAAAGGGCTCCCCTGCAACTTGAATACACCGCCTATTATTGAGCAAATAATTAGTCTGTTTGCCTTAGTCACAATTCACCACACAACAATTTCAGACACAGACGAAACACTCGGCAACACAATTACTATTTACGAGTGTTCTGCATGGTGCCGCGACTACCAAAGAATACCATCAACGCTGCAAATAAAGTTGCTTCCAGCTACATCAACAAATTTGACATATGTTTCCTCTCAAAATGACCAAGAATGTCCATCAGTTGATGTTTCTGTGCTTGTGCGACCCCTCCATATCATGTAATGATGTTGTTCATGTTTCTTTCACAAGTGTAAGCTTTACTATGTAATTTCCACTCCTCAATAAATGAGTTCATGTTTTTCTGACAAGTGTAAGCTTTACTATGTAATTTCCACTCCTTAATAAATGTAACGTACCATGTATTCCACTTTCGAATAAATTTAAAATTCAGTGTCAGACAATCGCTTTGCCTGCCAAGACAACCAGAAAAAAATAATATTACCTACAAAAAATTGCTCAACGCGTTCACAAGAATATTTACTTGCTACCAAATATAAACACTGCGGAACAGGCTTTGCACTTCTTTTACATAAAAATATATTTACTTGCTACCAAATGGTTCCGACTTTTGAAAAATTGTTTCGCTTTTTTGAAAATGGTTCCAATTTTTTGAAATGGTTCCGATTTTGCAAATGGTTCCTTTTTTGAAAATGGTTCCCTTTTGAAAATGGTTCCGAATTAAAAATGGTTCCGTTTTAGAATTTTGTTTGAAAATGGTTCCTTTTTTAAAATTCCGATTTTTTTAAAATGGTTCCGATTTTGTTTGAAAATGCTTCCCTTTTGAAAATGGTTCTGATTTTAAAAAAGGTTCTGGTTTGAATTTTTTTGAAAATTGTTTCGATTTTTTTGAAATGGTTCCTTTCTGAAAATGGTTCCGATTTTTTGAAAATGACTTCTTTTTTGAAAATGGTTCCTTTTTGAAAATGGTTCCGATTTCTTGAAATGGTTCCGATTTCTTGAATTTTTGTATTTTTGAAAATGGTTCCGATTCAAAAAAATGGTTCCGTTTTTGAATTTTGTTTGAAAATGGTTTCGAGTTTTTATGAAAATGGTTCTGATTTTAAAGAAATTTCCGGGTTTAAATTTATTTTGAAAATGGTTCCTTTTTTAAAATGGTTCCGATTTTTTGAAAATTGTTCCTTTTTAGAAATGGTTCCGATTTTTGAAAACGATTCCTTTTTTGCAAATGGTTCATTTTTGAAAATGGTTCCGATTTCTTGAAATGGTTCCGATGTTTGAAAATGGTTCAGATTTTAAGAATGGTTCAGATTTAAAAAAAAGGTTCCGATTTTTTGAATTTTTGTATTTTTGAAAATGGTTCTTTTTTAAAATGGTTCCTTTTTAGAAATGGTTCCGATTTTTTGAAAATGGTTCCGTTTTTCTTAATGGTTCCTTTTTGAAAATGGTTCCGATTTTTTGAAAACGATTCCTTTTTTGAAAATGGTTCCTTTTTGGAAATGGTTCTGATTTAAAAAATGGTTCCGATTTTTGAAAATGGTTCAGATTTTAAAAATGGTTTGGATTTAAAAAATGGTTTCAATATTTGAATTTTTTATTTTTTGAAAAATGGTTATTTTTTAAAATGGTTCCAATTTTGAAAATGTTCTATTTTTTAAAAGGTTCCGATTTAAAAAATAATAGTTTTTTAAAATTGTTTGTTTTTAAAATAAAATAACTAAAATCTATACATTTAAAAAATGACCGTCACTCAAATATGGATAATTTTAAATTTACACATTTTATATCATCAAAATATATAAAATAAAGAAGAACAAAAACAAAAAAATATGCGACTGATTTGCTACAAGTACCTTATGAGGGTTGTTTGTATCACGATGTCAGCCAATGGCGTACTGGTGAGGTTCCTTTGTTCGTACAGGTTGGTTGCGGTTTGGATTACCAGCAACCGCGCGTCCTTTATTTTTTCGTCTCGGATGGTGGCGACGCTGGGCCAAACGCCCAGGCCCATATAGTGACCGTGCAGGCGAGTTGGATCTTATGCCTCGCTAAAAGCGATACATAGGGGTCCCTGATTTGCATGGGGTGCGGGCGTGCATAGGCATTCTTTTTTTTTTGCAATTCAAAAAACTTTATTGATCACTGATGAAGATTACAGTCATACTTAAGAGTATCAGCAAGGAAAGGAGGGATAGGACAGTACTAGGCGTCCCCGGGGGATCTTTCCGTCCGATCCCCCAGGTCCGCAGCCGTACGTTGTGGGACAGGAGAACCGTCCGATGCGGTTAACGCACTCAACCCAACACGGAACACGCAACTGCACCCATCTCCGGCCGGCACACTCCGCTCCGCCCCATCCTCTCCTCCCTGCAGCACCGCGCCCCTGCAGCTTCGCCGGAGAACACGGAGGCCGTCGCCGGAGAAGACACCGCCCGTCGCCGGAGAAACCTTTCCCCGTCCCTGCCGCTCCTCCCGCCGTCGCCGGAGCACAGAGAAGACGCCGTCGCCGGAGCCGGACAAGACGTCGCCGGAGACATCGTCGCAGCCTGGCTCTTGCACACCATCACCGCGGGATTTTGGTAGCATCGGCGCCGTTCGCTCGTAGCATCACCGCGGGGCTTTGGTAGGTACGGCTCACAGCAGCACTGCTGGCCACTGGTAGCACCGCCTCCCACCAGATGGTAGCAAGGCCGACCGCCAATGGCAGCAACATTGGTCTGCTTTGGTAGCAAATCCGTGGAACAGTTATAGCAAAAAAGTTCATCCTATGATGCAAAATCCACAGAACTCGCATGGTGCAAAGATCACAGAACGTTTGTAGCAAACAAAATTTTCAAATAATGCAAAATCACACAACATTTGAAGCAAGCAAATTCTTCAAATAATGCAAAATCACACAACTTTTGTAGCAAAACAATTCTTCAAAAAATGCAAAATCACACAACATTTGTAGCAAAACAATTCTTCAAATAATGCAAAATCACACAACATTTGTAGCAGAAAATTTCTTCCAATGATGCAAAATAACACAAGGACGGCACCCCCTCGTAGCACCCGACTTTGGTGCGCAGCACCTTTGCTGCACTCCTCCTAGGCAGAAGCACAGGATATCGACGCTGGCTACCTCGCATCGGAAGCACCGCTGCCCTCCTATGAGAGCACCGCCGTGCTCCTTCGGCAGCACCGCCGCCGAACCATGGTAGCATCGCCGCCCCACGATGTATAGCACCGTCACCGACCCATGGTAGCATCGCCGCCCCCACGATGGTATGATGCATGTAAAATGCATACATGAACTTTGCACTTTAATTGCTTATATTCCAATCATATTTACATCATATAAGGGTTATACCAATGTTTTATAATGATTTTGGGAATACTTCATAGTTTTCCCATTTATTTGGAATTAACCCTGCTTTTCCAGAAAACGTCTTTTTTAGTGTTTCAGACTTTCCGGGAGCTTCGGGACTCCAAAAAGGGCAAGGTCAAAGAGCACGGTTCAGAATTTTCGAGACGAACGCAATGGGCTCAAAATTGAAGACCAGAAGCCCAACAGGCTGCAAATGGGACGGTCCCACGCGGCCAAAAGTACATGGCCGCGTGGGCCTGTCTCGTTTCCCCCTCGGAGCTCCGTTGCCGTCGATTTTTCTTCCACCGACTCCGTCTTGACCTAAAAACTTCTATAAAAAAGGTCCCCTGGCGTTTCGCGAAAGGAGGCGGCGGAGAAACAGAAAACCACGAAACAGAGAGTCAGAAGGCTGCCGCCGGAGAAGATCGGAGGGGGGAAACGCCGCCGTAATCACCTCCGGAGGGCTCCACCCCCCTCCGACGTGTTCATCATCGACATCTACAGCAAGATCATCTCCATCTCCCCACTGTAAACTCTTGGCAAACATGATGTGTGGTGCAATATACTATTCCCTTAATCTATTGTGTCTCTCATCTGTGTTTGAGAAGTGATTTGTTCATGGCACTTGTGAAATAGTTCGTTGATTGGTTGCATACAAGTGTTGTTATCTTTTATGATTGTCTTTATGTACAATATATGAGTGCACGCATATGTTGGGGAATGCATGTAAGGTGATCACCGTAGTGTAATGGATTGAGTAGGACATGTCGGAGTAGAGAGAAACCGGTGTCTGAGACTTGAAGTTACTTTATGGGGGAGATATTTGGGGGACCCTAGAACTTAAGGCTATGGTGGGACTTTTATGTCTTAATAACTCTTGTGCAGTCATTTACTTGGCCATGAGATCCATCATAAGAGTTGTGTAATTGCTCATTTATTTGGCTACACCTATTTATGGCTCCCACCTAAAAGAAACAACTAAGACTGAAACATGTGCTTCACTAATTGTGACAACCACACGAATGAAATAACAAGTGCTAGAACACTTGCTCCCTTGAGATATTTGCTACTTGAGATCTTTGCTACTTGCTGCTTGAGAAACTTGCTGGAGAAAACTGCTGAGAGAAACTTGCTCTAAGAAACTTGCTACTAGATAAACCCATTCCACGTCACTTGCTTCCATTAGTTAGATCTTTTCATATTTATTGCTTTGCATAAAATGCCATATAAGAGGGTTATAGGGCTTTAGAGAATAGATAGTTTACCTTCAGCTCCTCGTGGGTTCGACACTCAAATACTTATCGAATTGTGCTACAGTGATTCCTTGCTCTTGGGGGTTATCAAGTACTTTTCTGGCGCCATTGCCGGGGAGCGTTGTGCTAAACTTTTATTCTTGTTTGCATTGCATACTAACATATAAATCTAAAACACAAAAAAAATAGAAAATGGAAAAGAACCAAAAAAATTTAGAGTTGTATAATATCTATCTTGAGTTAGGACATGAAGTGTTTGAGGAGAAAATTAAATTTTATTTGCATAACACTCATGTTTGTGGTACTAACTCTTTGAACACCTTTATTGCTAATGCTCTGGAAAAGTTTAAGCTTGGGGAAGCCGTTGAGGATGAAAGTGATTTAATTGAGTTTGATGATCCATTATGCTCATTAGATGATAAGTCTTTATGTGGTGATTCTATTCAAAACTATGTGGGTATGTTTAACTTTAATGCTTGCAACTATTATGAGAGAGGAAGAGATAAGAATCCTCTTTATGTTTCTATGTTATTTAAAATGCAAGCTACTGATCACTACATGCACTGGTTATCACAAAATTGCTGCTATTTATTCATATATAAAATGCCAATGCAAAGGAAAAGAGTTAGACTTAAAAGTTGATGGTTTGATATTCTGTGGTGTGTTCCTTATGCTTTAACTTCCTATTCGGTTTGGACACACCTTTATATCTTGAGAACCATTGCAAAATCTCTATCATTTAAACTTTTCCCAAAGCTAAAACCAAATAAAAAGAGTGATAATAGTAATTCGCTGTCCAGTTTTTGACATATCCTGTCTTTATTCTGCATTACTCTCATTACTTGTGTTTTGTGCGGTTCTTTTGATCAAGGAGCATTACATAACCATAGTAACAGTAGCTAATGTTTAAAATCAATTCATGATATGTCTTTGCTGTGCCTATGTGGATTTAATTTATGAAGGCACTAACCCCTCTAATCAAGTTTGTGACGAGTGTTGTGTAAAGAGAATTTTAAGGTGGAAGAATTGAGGGTGATGAACAAGATCAAGAGGGACAAAAACTCAAGCTTGGGGATGTACCCCTAGGCTCACCCTACATATATCAAATAAGTACAAGAATTTAAGCTTGGGGATGCCAAGCCACCTCACTTCAACCATCTTGATACCAAGTAAGTAAGCCTAGCTATATGGCTATAAAGAAAGCGCTTTGCGGGAGGCAACCCGGTTATTTTTGTGTGTGATTTTTCTTTGTGTCCTCTTGCTGTAACAAGAGATTTGTGTCTAGTTTAGTTTCTGGAGTTTTTAATAAAGTGCCAAGTTTTACCCATTTGGTCTTGAAAAGTTGCTATGAGTTCGGAGATTTTATTCCTGCACGAATCAGTGCACGGTATGATTTTTAATTCTTATGTAACTCCGAATGAGCTCATATTTGAACTGTAGTTGCAACTTTTCATCCTCTGTATGCATGAATTTTTTCGGAATTTTTCGAGAAAGTTTGGTAGGGTAGAAAAATACGTTTTGCTGCTGCTGTTTTTCTGGACAGATTCTGTCCCATTTTGTTTGATGCATGCTTTGAGCTTTTAAGTTGAATCTTTTTGATCCAATTGAGTTTATGAGTAGGCATACAACATTATACACTTTCTGGACATGTCATATGAATTTTTGTTCAAGGATTATATGCAGCAAGAACCTATTTGTTTATCACTATTAATGCACCCCACAGAAAAGAGATGGGAGAAACGGTGTTTTGAAGTTTTTTCACAGGGATTGGAGGAGATGCACCAAGAGCTATCCAAGGATGGTGAAGACCATAAGCTTGGGGATGTGAAGACAACCCCGCTGGACCTACACACTCTCGGTTTGCACACGTCCAACTTCTGTTTTTCGATCGAAACACTTTATCGCATAAACTTGGAGCGTCGTTTTTGTTTTTGTTTGAGTCTTGAGAGACCACCACACTATCAATTATATATGAGAGAGCTACTGGAAATATGGGTTGAAATATGTTGGATGCTTTTATAAGATGGGAAAAGGGATGTTTGAGTTGATTTTTAATGATACATATAGTTGCATGATTCATGAGCTTGTTAATGAGTAATAGTTTGCAAATCTTTTGTAGAGCTATCACTTATTCATGTTTTGGTGCTGATTGTTATTTTACTTGTTTAACATGGATTAGTTAGTTCTATGGACACTCATGCATGCATCTAGATGGTCAACTTTCTCCCTTTTGCTAGCCCAAAAACTCCAACAAGCAAAAACTTGTTTCCAACACCTTCAACCAAAGTTATTCCAGTGAGTCCACCATATCTACCTACTAGCTATATGCTATTCCGAGTATGTTCATCATGATATTTGTGTTATCTATACCTCTGAATGAAAATGATTATGTTATTGATTGCCATGGGAAAAGTTGGTTATATAGCTCTCACGAACTTGATGCACATTTTACTATCATTGCAATAAATAAAACATGACCCATTGTGATTAAGATTATGATGCTAGTGGCTTGATAAATGTTCGAGGTTGGGAGTTAGCCCATATGTGCTGTCACATGCAAAGCTTTCAACATGCTCCTTCATCTCATTTAGTTGATATCATGTACTTTTGTTTATGGATGCCTATCATGGTGAAATGAGGTGGAAATGAAGTAGTTTAAATGAGTTTGTATAAATGGTTAGAGAGACGCCTGGGCCGCTAATCTAAGCCATGCATTATTCATGGTGGAAATTTACTTACATGCTATGGTGAATTATCTATGACACACCTTACAATAAAAAGCTATTCCAATGGTAAATAAAAAGGGTGTTGAGGTTTTTCATCTTGTTTGTTTGTCTTGTCATTTTGATATGGGCTTGTTCCATATCCTGGGACAAGAGGTACCCCAGTTGACGCTCTTGATGATACTATTATTACTTACAATGATATATAACTTGAACTTGCTTTGTTTCCTAAGTTGAGTAATCATGGTGTAGGTACTTGTATTCAAGGGGCATGAGACATCCAACCTTTACTTTGTCAAGCACACTACTCATATTTGCTTCACATTAAACTTAATCATTCAAGATGCTATGATAGGGGAATGAGAGCTTGACACCAAGTATTATACATTGCAATCATTAACTTAAGTAGAGAGTTTGGAGTTAGATGAAACTTATGCATGCTTTACCTCTACTCACTTACATCTTTCCAAAGTGTCCACCTATCATATTCAGATTTTCATCATCACTCTATGACCATGTAGGATGTCTACTTATCATTATGCATACATGTGTCCATACTACTATCTGTTATGTTACACTTTGTGAACTATCATGAACATCCTTGTCTTGAATACTTGATATCACTTCATAAACTATTTGCATATTGCTACTCCTTTGAAGAATGAATCATTTGACTATATGTAGCAATAGTAATCATCTTTGATATTCATTGTTAAGTATTAAATTGCAAAGTCCATGTTAGTTTTATCATCTTCATACTCGAGGACGAGCATGGATTAAGCTTGGGGATGTTGATGCATGTAAAATGCATACATGAACTTTGCACTTTAATTGCTTATATTCCAATCATATTTGCATCATATAAGGGTTATATCAATGTTTTATAATGATTTTGGGAATACTTCATAGTTTTCCCATTTATTTGGAATTAACCCTGTTTTTCCAGAAAACGTCTTTTTTAGTGTTTCAGACTTTCCGGGAGCTTCGGGACTCCAAAAAGGGCAAGGTCAAAGAGCACGGTTCAGAATTTTCGAGACGAACGCAATGGGCTTAAATTGAAGACCAGAAGCCCAACAGGCTGGAAATGGGAGGGTCCCACGCGGCCTAAAGTACATGGCCGCGTGGGCCTATCTCGTTTCCACCTCGGAGCTCCGTGGCCGTCGATCTTTCGTCCACCGACTCGTCTTGACCTAAAAACGCCTATAAAAAAGGTCCCTGGCGTTTCGCGAAAGGAGGCGGCGGAGAAACAGAAAACCACGAAACAGAGAGTCAGAAGGCTGCCGCCGGAGAAGATCGGAGGGGGGAAACGCCGCCGGAATCACCTCCGGAGGGCTCCACCCCCCTCCGGCGTGTTCATCATCGACATCTACAGCAAGATCATCTCCATCTCCCCACTGTAAACTCTTGGCAAACATGATGTGTGGTGCAATATACTATTCCCTTGATCTATTGTGTCTCCCATCTGTGTTTGAGAAGTGATTTGTTCATGGCACTTGTGAAATAGTTCGTTGATTGGTTGCATACAAGTGTTGTTATCTTTTATGATTGTCTTTATGTACAATATATGAGTGCACGCATATGTTGGGGAATGCATGTAAGGTGATCACCGTAGCGTAATGGATTGAGTAGGACATGTCGGAGTAGAGAGAAACCGGTGTCTGAGACTTGAAGTTACTTTATGGGGGATATATTGGGGGACCCTAGAACTTAAGGCTATGGTGGGACAATTATGTCTTAATAATTCTTGTGCACATTTATTTGGCCATGAGATCCATCATAAGAGTTGTGTATTGCTCATTTACTTGGCTACACCTATTTATGGCTCCCACCTAAAAGAAACAACTAAGACTGAAACATGTGCTTCACTAATTGTGACAACCACACGAATGAAATAACAATTGCTAGAACATTTGCTCCCTTGAGATATTTGCTACTTGAGATCTTTGCTACTTGCTGCTTGAGAAACTTGCTTGAGAAAACTGCTGAGAGAAACTTGCTCTAAGAAACTTGCTACTAGATAAACCCATTCCACGTCACTTGCTTCCATTAGTTAGATCTTTCATATTTATTGCTTTGCATAAAAGGCCATATAAGAGGGTTATAGGGCTTTAGAGAATTGATAGTTTACCTTCAGCTCTCGTGGGTTCGACACTCAAATACTTATCGAATTGTGCTACAATGATTCCTTGCTCTTGGGGGTTATCATGGTAGCACCGTCGCCGACCCATGGTAGCACCGCCGCCCCCACGATTGCAGCACCACCAGCACAGATGGTAGCACCGCCGCTCCGATCCTCTGATTGACGTAGCACCGATGCCCTTCCTTGGTAGCTCCGTCACCCACCCCTTGCAGCTCGGCTGCCTGCCATCTACAGCTCCGGCGCCCGCCCTCTGCACCGTGGCGGCGACGGGACGGCTCGCCACAGCCGGAGGGCAAGGAGACGAGCCGCCACTCCTCGCGGCCAAGGGAATCGAGCGAGAGGTTCCTCGTCGGTGGCATGGGCACGCTCACCATAGGGTGGAGCCGAGCTCGGGTGACTGCCATCTGCAGCTCCGGCGCCCGCCCTCTGCAGCGTGGAGGCGACGGGACGGCTCGCTGCAGCCGGAGGGCAAGGAGACGAGCTGCCACTCCTCGCAGCCAAGAGAGCCGAGCGAGAGGGGTGGCGCGGGCGCGCTCACCAAGCCGACGGCGGGGAGAGCTGACGGAGGTAGCGGCGCTCTCATGGAGGTGAAGCCGTCGGTGGTGCGACTTGTGTGTGCGGAGTTGAGCTGAAAGAAATTGGGGAATTTTCTGCCGAGCGAGAGGATAAGAGGAGGACGGGAGCGGTGGTGTCGGTCCACCTGGGACACGTGTCGCACTTAGCAACAGGAGGACGGGAGCGTTCCGATCCCCCGGGGGACTACAAACCTTTCCCATATAATTAAGCCATAAACATCTACGTCTAATATCACTAGCTTTCTTAGCACACAGATGCGCTGCTTCATTTGCATCCCTCCCAACGAAACTCAAAAGGAAATAGAAAAGTTCCCACTTAGCTCCCTGATTTCCTGTAGGATTCCTCCAATTTCTGAACGCTCATAATTCTCTCCAAGCCATAGGCATTCCTGGACGTGTGGCACGGGCGTGGCCTGCGCCTAGGCCTCTTTTAGATGGTAAGTGCTAGTAGTAAAAAAGAATTTGACCCGTATTCATGTGCCTCAGCAGCTAGTTTCATAGGGTTTCCCTGATCAAAAGAAGAAGAAAAAAGTTTCAAAGTTCAAAGCAATAAGGAAAGACCCTGGTGCGCTAGAATCGATGAATCTAGCTAGTCGAGATAGCTTAATTTGGACGTGGAGATTGCTTCCGTGGACTTCGCATCCTAAGGAGAGATGCCCAGCCAGCTTGAACGTGCGCACCTCGCCGGAAAAGTACTAGGCGATCCGCGCCGGAAGATCGGACCTGCACGACATGTCGACGACCGACGGTAACAGCAGCACCGAGTCTTCGTCATCGGCGCAGTGGCCCGACCTGCCCGACGATCTCCTCGGCATGGTCCGCCTCAGGCTTGCCTCCCCGTGGGCTCGTGTGCGACTCGCCGCAGTCTGCAAGGCGTGGCGCGCCGCCACGTCTCGGCTCCCGGCGCCGCTGGCCGTCCCGGTCCTGCTCGGAATAATCTTTGGCTCATGCGGTCCTGCTCCTGTAGTCCTCGGACCGACTCAGCGGTCCGAAGCGCCTGTGTGGTCCCGACGACGCCTGCGTCGTGCGCGTCCCGGACAAGGCAGAGAACATGCGGTTCGTCGGCTCGCACGATGGTGGCTGGGTCGCCGCCGCCAAACCCTACACGCTCGTCATCGTGAATCTCTTCTCTGGCGCTGAGGTGGCGCTCTCCTCCATATGCTTCGACAGTCTATTTCGCATCAGGCCAGATAAAGTCATCTTCTCTGAAGATCCCGCCTCTAATGGCTGCATCCTCGCCTGCATCGCAAACTGGGGGCGCGACATTGCGCTGTGCAGGATTGGTGGCGACGGGAGTAGGTGGACCGTACAATATTGTGTGGATGATGCGCGCGCGAAGACGGTTTATGACATCGTGTTCTGCAACGGCGAGCTCTATGGTCTCTTGAACCCTCGTGAGAAGCTGGTCAAGTTTAAAATCGACATAAAGGAAGACGGCACTCCGGTCATCGCATCAAGCCAAGAGCTAGCAATTCAAAGGCGCCACGGTCCCACTCGCGAGGACGACCTCTTCGCGTACGACTGCCACATTGTCAAGCTACATGGCAAGCCAGCTATGGCGATACAGACCAGGTGGTTACCCGAGCGTGAGCCTTTCTTCATGGTCTTTACACTCTTGTCGACACCGATAACGTCGAGGCTTACAAGTATAAGTGGGTAGAGATGACGAGTTTTGGTGACCATGCCTTGTTCCTGGGGCCATTTTTGTCTAAAGCGGTGGCGGTAGACGAGAACTATGGTCTGGAGAGAAACCATATCTACTACACCGAACATACATTAAAGCGTACAATCTGGTTGCCCAATGATGCGGTGTACTCTGAAAATAGCCGACCGCCAGCACATGTATCGCAAGGAGGGCAAAAGTGTCGGCAATGGTGTAGAGAGGACAGGATATTACGTGACGGGTATTGACAATCGTGGGATGTGGGTTTACCCTCCAGACTTGTAGTTGATATGTTAGTTAGGCTCCGCTTGGTTCATCGTTTTCTTGGAGAAAACCGGTGTAAAACTTGCTCCCATGAATGCTTGGTTCATTGTCTTTCTTTTTTCTCGTTTGTTTTCAGCTGGATACGTCGACAAAAGTTCATGAAACTAGTCGACTCCCTGATTAGTATATGGCGCTAGCTAGCATGAACACGGCGCAACACGAGTGAAGGGACAGGACGTAACGCCGCCGTCGACCCATGTCGTTGTCCCCTGCCTCGTGCGATCCTGCCATTGTTGTCATCGTCACTAGTGCAGAATCGTCTACTAGTGGCGTGCCAAAAAGATTATAACTAGAGAAGTTGCAACCCTACGTTTTTCCCATGGATGTGGAGGTCATCCAAAACATCCCGATCTGCACCAGGTTGCAGTCTGACCTGTGGGCTTCGCACCACGAGAAGAAGTGTCATTTTACTATGCGTTCGGTGTGCATGATGCTCTCGAGTACGAGGGCTCGTCGTGAGGCCTATCTAGATGGCACGGCAACTAGTTCAGACCACACGGGAGTGCAGAAGAGTTGGACAAACTATCGAATATTCTTTTTCGAAACCGAGACAAAAACTTTGCCTCACCATTTATTAAGCAGAAGGTGCCCGATTTATTATGGAAGAAACCGGGCGAAAACCATGCAACAACGCAACGCAACACAACCCACGGGGCAAAGCCCCACAACCTCGAAAACCCACGACGCCGCACGACGCGGCCACCCACAGCCCAAGCTGCACCAGGTAAGCCGCTCGCAGACCACGACCGCCGAACCAACATCCGGGGCCGCCGCCCCGGCCTAAAAGACAACCGTTGCTGCCGCTGCCCAAGCAGCCCCGACAGCCTCGCCGCCAGCACCCCCTTCCGGGACCGCCGTCCCGACATAGCACCGCTCGCAACCGAGCCACGACGCCGCACGAACCAGCCACCCGCAGCCCAAGCTGCCCAAGGAGAGCTGCTCGCAGACCACGGACGTCGCACCAACATCCGGGGCCGCCGCCCCGGCCTAAAAGACAGCCGCAGATGCTGCCGCCACACCAGCCTCGACCCCCTCGCCGCCACCTCCCGCAACCACATGTCCCTCCAGCCGGTCACCACTCCAAGAACGATGCCCCCAAGGGGGAGCATGACACAGAGCGCCATCATCGCCCGACCCGGAAGATCTAGGGTTTCCCCCGGAGTGGTCCGGGTGAAAGGCGAGCACCACGTCTCGACGGCATCTTCAAGAAGAGAAACGGCGCCCGAAGGCGTCGTTGCCGCCTGCCCGACGACAGCCGAAGCAGAGCTTTCGCTCGACGTGCATGCACCCGCTCACCACGAGACCGGAGCTATCGAATATTCTGGTTCCGTCGAAACTGGAGATCTTTCTGTGGCGCTTGGCTCAACACTCGTTACCTACGGCATACCTATTACATCATCGGCATATCTCTACAACAAGGGTGTGCGGGATCTGTGGGCCGGAAGACTCATGGAGGATTCCTGGATCGATTGCATGATGGCGCGGTGTGTGTGTGGACGTTTGCGGATGAGGACATTTCTTAGCACATGTACGAGGTGCAAAAACTAGAGGTGAGGTGGTGGCTGTTTAGTACTCCGTATGATTGATACCTACCGCACGAGTAGTTGGTTCGGATGTGTGTCACTCCTTGGACGATCTGGCATGCTAGACGCAAAGCGATACATGAAAATGGTTTCCAAAGCCCACTGAGTACACACAGTTTTGATGAGCTTCATCTCAGAGCTTGATCAAGTCCAGCAATCAGTACGAGCTAAAAAGAGGGATAAATGATTGATGTTCGGCATCAGGATTTTGGATTAATAGGAGCAAGTCCTTGGTTTTCTTTAGTAAGGATTGCCCAAATGGGATACGTCGGAGGTTATGAAAGAGGCTCTATGAGAAGTATCTTGAAATGCCATCAGCCGTATGTTATGAATGAGGCTCTGTGAGAAGTATCTTGGAATCATGGTCGCCTCAGCGTCGCTTAGTCGTCGCCTAGGCGTCAGAGCGCCCTGGGACGTCAAGGCATCGGGCTCGCCTTAGACTCCTGTCTAGAGCGTCCGCTTTAGACTTTTTAGGCGTCCAGAGCGTCATGAGGCGGGTAAGGCGGCGCTTTAAAGCTGTTTTGGACGCCATGGAAGAGCAGGTCGAGCGGGAAAAAGAAGAGCAGCAAGATTCCTCTCTCTTCCCCATCGTACTTCTTCTTTCCACCCGTGACTGCTACTGTGCTGCTGTGGCTCTGCTATGCCCATGGCTGCAGCTGTGACTCTATAGTAGTAGTAGTTGGCTAGCTGCTGGGATTTTGGAAGTTAGCTGTTGGCTCTGCTATAGTAGTAGTAGTTGGCTAGCTGATGAAGTAGACAAGTCGTAGTGGCTAACTGCTGGCATTTGGATGTTATCTGTTCGCTCTACTGGGCTGATTAAAATATATGCTACTGCTAGCTCATTAGAGTAGCTGAAGCTGGTTTCCTACAATCAGATTACAATAGTTTAAAAACTGTCTAAGGCGTCGCCTTGCCTTACGCTTTAACCGCCTAGGCGGTGAGGCGCCCCCCAAGCGCTTTAAACCGCTTGGCCGCCTTAAAAACCATGCTTGGAATGCCATTAGCCATGCGTGGCTCACAAAAGCGGTGTTTCAAGTATTTAAAAGATGAGACTATGAAAAATGGTTATGCTCCGTTCGGATGTTCGCATTGGGAGCCTCGACATTATATTGGGTTGAAGATATTGATATTGAGTCTAAATGTCAATATTTTTGTTTGGATGTTTAGATATTTAGAACCTAAACTTGATATTGAGATTGAATATCAAAAGCTGTTTCCTGTTTGGATGGTAAAAGTGAGGATTGAGTTGTATGAGACTATGGTTTTTTATGTTTAACATCTAAATACATTTGAATTATTATATATCACATAAAAATAATGATTACAAAATAATGTAATAAAACTTCACTTCATCATATAACTTCCAAAAAAATGAATTTTTTTGTATCGATCAGCAATAAGAAAGTGAAAATAAAGTGAGATGTGTAAACTCGAAAAGGAGAAGGGGCGGCGACGGAGAGGGACCAGGGCAAGGAGAAGGGGCGGCGCCGGGAAGGAGAAGGGGGCGGCGCAAGGCAGCGATGCTGGGCGGCGCGAGGAGACGAGGACGGAGCGGGCGGCGCCGGGAAGGAGAAGGGGGCGGCGCGAGGAGGCGGTACTGGGCGGCGCGAGGAGACGAGGACGGAGGGGGCGGCGCCTGTAAAGAGAAGGAGGTGGCGCCGGGAAGGAGGAGGCTAGGGGGCAGACGGATCGGCGCTGGGAAGGAGCAGGCGGGTCGCGCACGGGAAGGAGCGAGCTAGGAGACGAGCGAGTGGGGGACGGGATGCGAATATCGACTCCCTGATTAGTATATGGCGCTAGCTAGCATGAACACGGCGCAACACGAGTGAAGGGACAGGACGTAACGCCGTCGTCGACCCATGTCGTTGTCCCCTGCCTCGTGCGATTCTGCCACTGCTGTCGTCGTCACTAGTGCAGAATCGTCTACTAGTGGTGTGCCAAAAAAATTATAACTAGAGAAGTTGCAACCCTTTTGGCTGTGTGCATCTCTTGGATGCAGAGGCCGGGATCCGCACCCCCTTATCTAAAAAAAAGAAGTTGCAACCCTACGTTTTTCCCATGGATGTGGAGGTCATCCAAAACATCCCGATCTGCACCAGGTTGCAGTCTGACCTGTGGGCTTGGCACCACGAGAAGAAGTGTCATTTTACTATGCGTTTCGGTGTGCATGATGCTCTCAAGTACGAGGGCTCGTCGTGAGGCCTAGCTAGATGGCACGGCAGCTAGTTCAGACCACACGGGAGTGCAGAAGAGTTGGACAAACTATCGAATATTCAGGTTCCGTCGAAACTGGAGATCTTTCTGTGGCATATCTCTACAACAAGGGTGTGCGGGATTTGTGGGCCCGAAGACTCATGGAGCCCTTGTTCTAATGAGGCTCTATGAGAAGTATCTTGGAATGCCATCAGCCGTAGGTTATGAATGAGGCTCTGTGAGAAGTACCTTGGAATGCCATCAGCCATGCGTGGCTCACGAAAGCGGTGTTTCAAGTATTTTAAAGACGAGACTATGAAAAATGGTTAGGGCGGATGGAGGAGCTTTGTCGGCAGGAGGAAAGAAGATACTTATAAAATCAGTTGCCCAAGTTGTTCTAACTTATTCCATGTGATGTTTTCGCCTACCAAGAAGATTGTGTCAGCACACAAAGAAAAACTTGTTGGATCTCCTGGTATGTGATGACCACTTGACCAGCCCAAAATATATGAGGGGTCTGGGTTTTAGGGATCCAATGCTCGTTCAAGATCTGGACACTAAGTCGGAAGAGACACAAAGCCGGCGGGCCTCACTGCACAAGCGAGGCAACAATGGCACGCTGCGGTAAAGGCTGGGCTGCTGGACAAGCTCGACCACATTGTTTCAGTGGAGGCGAACACATTTCGTTAGTCCCCAAACTGCATTAACCGAAAGTGTCAGATGCAGTAGTGCAGGTGTGGTCTAGCAAGTCGGTAGATTTTGCCTAGCAGTGGTCTAGCCCCTGCACCAGTATAGTACTTTCCCAAATTACCCAGAGTTTAAAAGTCTACAGTACCAATTTAAGTTCATAAGGATAGAAAATGAAAAACTATGATGTCCTTCAGCTAGAAAATCAACAGAGATCTGGCAACAATTCAAGCATAACAAGGTAGACAATAATGCACACAAACATACAAGCGTCACATCGTAAATATAATCCTGAAAACTCCAAATAAAAGGCCAGATTTTCTTCCACATGACTAGTTCTGAATGCCAAAATTTCATGCATATTAATCATCCACTTCCTAATGTAAAATAAGCTTGACACAGAGAACATCCTTCGAACACAGGGCATTAGCATGGATGCACATCAACCTAATTCATCCTTCTTTTTTTTTTTTGCGAATGAACCTAATTCATCCTTCTAACGAGCTGGTTGATGTAGTTCTCACGGTTACCAGCGTCACCACCCTCAACATAGTGGTTCCTCTTCTTCTTCAGGCCACCAAGTGGTGCCTTCAGCTTGAATGGCCAGAGGAAGTTGTTGGCCTCCTTGAAATGTGGGCCAACAGTCAAGATCTCATGAACAAGGTCCTCAATGCAGATGATGTTGTGCTTCCCTAGGCCCTGATTAGAACAACACATTATGGCAATTATCATTTTAGTACGGATACACAAGCAAGATAGAGAACCAGATGGGCTGGTTGAAGAATCAAACCTCCTCGATGACTTTGTTGTTGGAAAGTGGGATCCTCTGCTTGTTGAGCTTTCCATAACCTCTCTTGTAGATCAACTCTCGGACACTCTTCAAGTTCGGGTACCTACACACGTTATGAAATTATATACAAGTTAGCAACAATGCAACAACACCATATCAATTCTGCAGTAATTTGACTCCTGAATAACTACAGATCTTGCCTGATAGCAATACCAATCCTTAACCTTAACAAAGCCTTTTGTCCCAAACAAGTTGGGGTAGGCTAGATATGAAACCCTGTCACGAGGACTTCTCAGGAGGTCACCCATCCTGGTACTACTCTCGCCCAAATGGGTTTCATATCCATAGGACTGGCTAGTTTTTACGTTGGCTCGCCAAGCCTATCACAACCCTTAGATATGAAACCTTTCATGAGGACTTTCCAGGAGGTCACCCACCCTAGTACTACTCTCGTGGGTTTCATATCCATGGGACTGGCTAGTTTTTACGTTGGCTCGCCAAGCCTATCACAACCCTCCTCCTTTATCCGGGCTTGGGACCGGCTATGCCTAGAAGACATAGGCGGAGTTCTGATAGCAATACCAATGACAAAGAAAATGCTTCCTAGTTTATTCCGACATTTAACAAAAGCTAAATATAGAATAATAGATAGGGGAGAATAGAAGTCAGGTTGAGTGTCAGATTCATGCTACTCTTATCCACAAGATTATTTACTTCAAACAATTAAGATGACTTAGTAGACAGCTGATACCACACTGATGAACTCATCAAATCAAGACAATTACAGTTCATTTTCCATCACAATAAGAGTACAATAAATTAAGCTGAGGAACTGTATCACAGTTACTCGAAGTGAACAACATACCCATATGCAACATAGGGCTCAACCCTGCGTAACATGTTAATGGTGGCCTTGTTAACCTTCAGGAACACACCATTGAAGATCTGCAACAGAAAACATTTAGCACAGTGAACACAGCTACAAGTTTCAGTAATACATATATTGTATCCCAAGGAAGCAACAGAATAATTCACAGAAGCAACCAACCCACCTGCCTCAAACGCAAAAGCTGCAAGATCTTCCTTGTCTTTGGGTGCATAGCATTGATACTGCAGGGAAAATATTTACCACAATTAACATCCAATACAAACAGACAACCCAATCCCAATAGATACCATGCTACTGTCTTACCCACGGATACGGACAACAAACAGCAGCTTTGCCTCGGGCTGACGTAGAACCCACCCTTCAACCGGGCCTCGCGCTTAAGCTGCACCAGCTCCTTGTCCTGCTCAAAACATACACATTAGCATATGATGTTCGGTACTTAACATAGTATAAACACTTCACTTAAGTCACGGTTATTAATGATTCTATCAGGCAGAAAAACAAACATCTCAACATCACTCAGTCTATTGATTACACCTATCTGCAGGTGATATAGAAACTTGAACAACAGCACACAGTGTCCAGTGGCAGATGTACCAAACCAAACTGAATCTCTAGTGGCTAAACAACTACCAGCATTCTAGTTCAATCTGAAATAAGATGAATACATTAAAGGCAGTAAAACACAGCACTAATATCATTATAAAACGGTAAGCTGGGAATATATCTTGCACCGAAAAGATGTAAAACTAGCATGGATAGTTAGTTCTAAAATGGCATGAAAACACGCAATAAGCAGAACAGGCATTGGCAGCCTGTAAAAAACAGTATCTCTTAAACATCATAGATAAGTTTAGTTGCTAATGGCAAGCAGATCACATTTCTAACTTCTAAGGACCGCATTGCCATGGGCAAATAATCAACTACAAGTGTGAAGATACGACAGGAGGGATATAACATTTGGTTTGCTGAGATTTAGCATAATGTAGAGCATGTTCACTTCCAGAATTTAGGCAGCTCCATCTAATTTAGCAAAGAGTTGCAAGCGTGCAGAACACAGCATGAGCAATGCAAAAAGCAGCTGCTACATGCTGGCCCTGCACTACAAGAAACCCAGCGCCATGATGGGAGAAGCTCGAATTGAAACCGGAAGGAAAGAAGTTCCAGAGAGGAACTCTCTGGACCCTCGTTTTCAATCTTGCATGGCTATGACTCGACACGCTCCCACGGAATAAAAGGGAGGGGATCTTAAGGGCCGTGCTTACAAAGAAACATAAGCATTCAACAAGCTTAATGATATCCAATTAAGCGAACCAACCAATTTTTCCTACCGAATCGAACACAAGGCACGTTGTGACACCAGTCTTCTCCACTGGGCCCGCACGCACCCAAGACTAATCGGTTCTAGATCCTCACAACACATGTTCGTAGCGCAAAAGTACAGTCACCCTACACGAACGACTACCAAGGAGAGGAGTTGGATCGAGGGTGGGGCGAGCAGCGATCTGACCTGGGCCTCGTACTCCTCGGCGTACTCCTTGGCGCGGGTGAAGATGACCTTGCGGTTCTCGCCGGCCTTCTTCTTCTCGGCGACGACCTTCTCCTTCTTCTCGGCGGCCCATACGTCCTCCCTCTTCCTCTTCCGGAGCACCGACTCCGGCACCACCACCTTCGCCGCCTCGGACGCCATCTGCACGGTCGCTGAGCTTCGTGAAAGAGGGAGACGGCGGGAGATAGGGAGAGGCGGCGGCGGGGATGGAACTGAGATGGCAGATTAAGTAGCAGGGGTTTCGTTGCTAGGGTTTGGAGCGGGATCCGACGGCTGAGATTACTTTGATGCGAGCACGCGGGTCCACACACGGGCTTTCATGGGCTTGGGCCACTACATTTTGAACACTGGTCGTTTTGCTCTTCCACTCGAAGCGAATGGCAACCCATTTCAAACTAACTCGGCGGCCCGTAAACTTTGTTAGCCAATGAGAAGGCAAAAGAGAAGGGATCATTTCCACTCCAATGCTGAATGCTTTTTTTTTTTGCGAAACACAGTACAAACGCAGACGCTCACATATACATGCACATACTCACCCCTATGAACGCACGCACGTACACCCTATCCCTATGAGCCTCCGAAAGACTGAATCGGCGGGTCGAGTCTTGAGATTGACGAAGTCATCACAGGCGCCTCGTTGTCGACGGGAACGTCGCCTCCCACTGAAAAATATTCCGCCTAAATGAGAAACACCAGTGTCAAACCTGTGGTTTGAACTCTCGTGTAAGATTTGGTTTTTCTTGGACGGGTGATCCTCCAGATTTTATTGTTTCTAGCCCGGTGAAAGATGTAACCGTGTTCGAAAATCAATAAAGTGGCCATGATAGCATTCCCTCAAAAACAATGGTGGTTTTTCCCACTTCAGATTTTTTTTTCACTTTTCTACCATGCCTCTTGTAGACTAGCAATGATCCTCGTCGGCCACTTTGATTATTTTTACTTGATGTGTCTTATTAACTATGGAATGGGACGAAAATAACAAGTATTTCCACCATTCTATGTAGTCGTGCTGATTTACTACAAAATTATACAGCGAAAACCTACATTGGAGCACGAGCTAAATGGCTCCTGGTATTTTTTTTAAAATTAAAATTCGACATTTTGAAGTTTCAAAAAATTCTGAAACAAATTCTAGATGTGGCCAATCATGCATTATACCAACGGAGAAAATCTCAAGGGGAAAGACATTGTATCTTTGGCTACACAAAAATGACAAAATCTGACAAAGGTTAGACGTTTCAAAATCTGCACTGTTCTATATTTTAGATCCACGATTTTGTCAATTCTGCACAGCCCAAAATACAGAGTTTTTCGATTTGGATTTTTGCACACTGTTAGAATACATCATCATCTACATCTAGGATTTTTTTAGAATTTTCTAAAACTTTAAAATGTTGTTTTCGAATTTTGAAAAATCCGGGTTCCATGTAGCCCGGGCTCCAAAAATTCACTCCCATTATACAGCTGATGCATGTAAAATGCATACATGAACTTTGCACTTTAATTGCTTATATTCCAATCATATTTGCATCATATAAGGGTTATATCAATGTTTTATAATGATTTTTGGGAATATTCATTTATTTCCTATTTTTATGGAATTAACCCTGCACAGGCAGAAAACCCCGTTTTCTTATTTTAATGTTTCAGGGACCCAAACGTCAACGAAATCACCTGGAAATTTACGGGCGTCAATATTTGGAAGGAAGAAGACCTGTGGGCGAAGGAAGCAGCAAGCGGAGGCCGAGGCCAAACGGGGGTGGCCCACGCGGCCAGGTACTGTGGCCGCGTGGGGCCCACCCGTTTGGCCCTCGTGGCTCCGTTGCCGTCGATCTTCGCTCCACCGACATCGTCTTGACCTAAAAACGCCTATAAAAAAGGTCCCCCGACGTTCTCTGGAAGGAGCGCCGCACAAACACAGAAACACCGAAACGGAGATCAGGAGCTGCAGATTGGAGGGGGAAAACTCCGGCGGGGCGCTGCCGGCGTGGTCTCCATCTTCTCCATCGACTTCTCCACCGTCTCCATGATGAAGAGGGAGTAGTCCACCTCTGGACTATGGGTTTGTGGAAGTAACTTATGTATCTCTCCTCTCTTGAGCTTCACTAATTAGCACCGTATGAGCTGCTGAACATGATTACGGTCACCGTTGTAATACCTTTGTGGTGGATCTTTATGAGTTAATATATGTTTGAGATTGCAATGTTTGTTTCAGTTATGAGTATAGATGCATATTATGTACCCCGTTCTTGTCTACTTGTTTTGATCAAGCATGTTTATGAGAGCGTGTGTGGGGGAACGTGTGCATTAGTTGGAGTAACGGGGGGTGGCTAGTGCAGTGAACGTGAGAGAAAGTTCTGCGATCCACTTTGGTATCTTTACCTTACTTTGTTACCTCACTAGGGATAAACTAAAATACCATGCTACCGGGGATGTGGGCGTGACCATTGCCACTACTCCATGACTAGATCTAGCATGTTCTTATTTTCACTTCATGTCATGATACTTAATGCTATACTCTGAGTTATCTTAATTACTGAGGTGTTATGATTTAGTTCGCATCTTGGTGGAGTATAAGAGAGGTTAATAACCAAAAGATCTCTATGTTAGGACGTGATGCCCATATATCTAAGTAACTTGTTATCAAACCCTGTGTTGCAATCTCATATGTTAACTTTGTGTGTTCCATTGTCTACCACTTTATAAAGAGAGAGTGCATTTGTGAAACCATGAACCCCAGTCCATTTTTAATCATAAGAAACACCTTTCCAACACCATATACCACTTTTCTATTTTCAGCCATCATTAAATCCGAAAATACAAAAATACTTTTCATCTTGCATACATCATTCAAAAACCCAAAAATATCATTTACCATTGCATCCACCATCATTGCATATTTATTTCTTGTTTGCATTGCATAACTATCCTGATATCATTCTTACACCTTGTGCTTGACAACCACAGGTGAGGTTGAGGACCAAAACATCTAACCTTGTTTTGTAGGTAACCAAAAGAAGGATAAGAAGATAAATCTACCACTTCAGATTCCCCGAGAGTTCGATATTAAACCCTCGAGTCACCCCTCGTGGGGAAAACTGTCTTCCACTTACTATACACTCTGCACTTGGAGTCTCAACCTAATCCCGTTTATTTTGCAGGTATCAAGACTTGCTCTTCGGGATCATCAAGACGTTTTCTGGCGCCGTTGCCGGGGAATCGTAGCTGAGAGATTTATCCAAGGGTGTGCATCATCGCATTCATCTCACAACAAAGTCAACGTCACCAACTTGTGCTAACACCTAAGCTTGGGGAGGTTGCACCTACGTGAGCACCATCTTATCCATCTTTACTTACAAAGCAATTTATTTGTTTTGTTAGTGTCATTGCATATCATATCATATTTATTTCAGTTTTGCATAAAAAATTAAAAATACCAAAAAAAAACTTGCTAAAATGAATCCTAGTGCTGAAATGAACAACTTTGGTCAATACTATGGAGAGTCATTGATGGATGCTTGGTATAGAATTAAGGACACTAGTAAAAATGGTGTCATTAAATATACTCCTGCCACTGTGATAAGAAACTTCTATAAAGGTATAGATGGCTGGTCGAAATGTTTTCTAGACTCATTGACTAGTGGAAAATTTGCTTCTGGAAATCCCTCACATGCTAATAATTTGATGGAAAATTTATTTGGGAATTCTATAGAATCCAAATATGAAACTGGGATCAAACAACTAAAAGCTTCTATGGATAGGTCAACTTTATGTCTACAAACTTATGTGGAGGACTATCCTACTAAAAATGATTTGCATTCATTTATCCTTCATACCAAGTCTAGGATGAAAAAGACAAATAACACTCTTTCTGGAATCTCTTTGAAAATGGAAACAATATTGAACTATGCCAAGTCTAAAAAGAAGTTGACTAGGGAATTGAATGAAAGAATATCTTCTATGCTGGAACCTTTAGATAGGGATATTAAGAATCATGTTGAAGAGGAGGATGACCTCCAAATAGCCTTGAATCTTGCTTTAAAGAAAAGGAATGAGAATCTTGCTTGGGAAGAAGTTGAGGAAGTTAAAATGCTTAATGAAGTCAAGGATCCTTTGCTTGACTTAGAAAATTGTAGCTTGCATGAATTAATATCTATCTTACAAAAATTTGCAAGTGATCCTTCCATCAACACTAACCAAGCAGGTTTTGGTTCTTATATTGCTAATCATGTCTTGAAAGAAAAGATTGCTAGGTACAACCAAGAGGCTATGATACCACCTAAGCTTGGGGATATGTGGATACCTAAGGTACTAGTAACTATTGGAAAAGAGACACACCATGCCATACTTGATCTAGGATCTAGTGTCTCTGTTTTATCTAAAGAACTATATGAAGTGCTTGAATTGAAAAATCTTGAAAAATGCTCTATTGAACTAGCACTTGCTGATGACTCTATTAAACATGCTTTGGGAAAAGTAAGTGATGTTATGGTAGAGTTACATATGACTTTTGTGCCTGTGGATTTTCTAATCATGGATATGGGGAATAAAACCTCTAGTCCTATTATTCTTGGAAGACCTTTTCTTCGTACCACAGGTGCTATCATTGATTCAAAGGAAGGGAATGTAAAGTTTCAGTTTCCACACAAGAAGTGCATGGAACACTTTCCAAGGAAGAGGGAACCACCAAAGTTCAAGCTCCCTCATGAGCTTCGTCCACAATAAAACAACAAGTAAGAAGCCTAGCTATATGGCTATAAAGAAAGCGCTTTGCGGGAGGCAACCCGGTTATTTTTGTGTGTGATTTTTCTTTGTGTCCTCTTGCTGTAACAAGAGATTTTGTGTCTAGTTAGGTTCTGGAGTTTTTAATAAAGTGCCAAGTTTTACCCTTTTTGGTTTGAAAAAGTTGCTTATAGCGTTCGGAGATTTTATTCCTGCACGAGTCAGTGCACGGTATGATTTTTAATTCTTATTCTGTAACTCCGAATGAGCTCATATTTGAACTGTAGTTGCAACTTTTCATCCTCTGTATGCATGAATTTTTCGGAATTTTTCGAGAAAGTTTGGTAGGGTAGAAAAATACGTTTTGCTGCTGCTGTTTTTCTGGACAGATTCTGTCCCATTTTGTTTGATGCATGCTTTGAGCTTTTAAGTTGAATCTTTTTGATCCAATTGAGTTTATGAGTAGGCATACAACATTATACACTTTCTGGACATGTCATATGAATTTTTGTTCAAGGATTATATGCAGCAAGGAACCTATTTGTTTATCACTATTAATGCACCCCACAGAAAAGAGATGGGAGAAACGGTGTTTTGAAGTTTTTTCACAGGGATTGGAGGAGATGCACCAAGAGCTATCCAAGGATGGTGAAGACCATAAGCTTGGGGATGTGAAGACAACCCCGCTGGACCTACACACTCTCGGTTTGCACACGTCCAACTTCTGTTTTTCGATCGAAACACTTTATCGCATAAACTTGGAGCGTCGTTTTTTGTTTTTGTTTGAGTCTTGAGAGACCACCACACTATCAATTATATATGAGAGAGCTACTGGAAATATGGGTTGAAATATGTTGGATGCTTTTATAAGATTGGGAAAAGGGATGTTTGACTTGATTTTTAATGATACATATAGTTGCATGATTCATGAGCTTGTTTATGAGTAATAGTTTGCAAATTCTTTTTGTAGAGCTATCACTTATTCATGTTTTGGTGCTGATTGTTATTTCACTTGGTTTAACATGGATTAGTTAGTTCTATGGACACTCATGCATGCATCTAGATGGTCAACTTTCTCCCTTTTGCTAGCCCAAAAACTCCAACAAGCAAAAACTTGTTTCCAACACCTTCAACCAAAGTTATTCCAGTGAGTCCACCATATCTACCTATTGGCTTTATGCTATTCCGAGTATGTTTAACATGTTGTTTGTGTTATCTTACCTCTGAATGAAAATGTTTATGTTATTGATTGCAATGGAAAAAATTGGTTATATAGCTCTCACGAACTTGATGCACAATGTTCTTTTATTTGCATAATAAAACTTGACCCATTGTGATTAAGATTATGATGTTTGTGGCTTGATGAATGTTTTGGGTTGGAAGTTAGCCCATATGTGCTGTCACATGGCAAGCTTTCAACACGCTCTTCATCTCATTTAGTTGATATCATGTGCTTTTGTCTATGGATGCTTATCATGTTGAAATAAATGTGGAAATAGAGTGAGTTTAAATGAGTTTGTGTAAATGGTTAGAGAGACGCCTGGGCCGCTAATCTAAGCCATGCATCATTCATGGTGGAAATTTACTTACATACTATGGTGAACCTTCTGTGATACACCTTGCAATAAAAAACTATTCCAAATGGTAAATAAAAAGGGTGTTGAGATTGTTCATTTTGTTTGTTTGTCTTGTCATTTTGATATGGGCTTGTTCCATATCTTGGGACAAGAGGTACCCCAGTTGACGCTCTTGATGATACTATTATGCTTACAATGATATTTAATTGAACTTGCTTTGTTTCCCAAGTTGAGTAACACATGGTGTAAGTACTTGTATTCAAGGGGCATGAGACATTCAACCCATTCTTTATCAAGCACACTACTCATATTTGCTTTCACTTTAACCTTAATCATTCAAGATGCTATGATAGGGGCAATGAGAGCTTGACACCAATGAATACCTTATTGCAATCATTAACTTAAGTAGAAGAGTTTGGAAGTTGGATGAAACTTATGCATGCTTTACCTCTACTCACATATACATCTTTCCAAAGTGTACACCTATCATATTCAGATTTTCATCTACACTCTATGACCATTGTAGGATGTTCTACTTATCATTATGCATACATGTGTTCCATATTACTTGCTACCATGTTACACTTTGTGAACTATCAATGAACATCCTTGTCTTGAATACTTGATATCACTTCATAAACTATTTGCATATTGCTACTCCTTTGAAGAATGAATCATTTGACTATATGTAGCAATAGTAATCATCTTTGATATCATTGTTAAGTATTAAATTGCAAAGTCCATGTTAGTTTTATCATCTTCATACTCGAGGACGAGCATGGATTAAGCTTGGGGATGTTGATGCATGTAAAATGCATACATGAACTTTGCACTTTAATTGCTTATATTCCAATCATATTTGCATCATATAAGGGTTATATCAATGTTTTATAATGATTTTGGGAATATTCATTTATTTCCTATTTTTATGGAATTAACCCTGCACAGGCAGAAAACCCCGTTTTCTTATTTTAATGTTTCAGGGACCCAAACGTCAACGAAATCACCTGGAAATTTACGGGCGTCAATATTTGGAAGGAAGAAGACCTGTGGGCGAAGGAAGCAGCAAACGGAGGCCGAGGCCAAACGGGGGTGGCCCACGCGGCCAGGTACTGTGGCCGCGTGGGCCCACCCGTTTGGCCTCGTGGCTCCGTTGCCGTCGATCTTCGCTCCACCGACATCGTCTTGACCTAAAAACGCCTATAAAAAAGGTCCCCCGACGTTCTCTGGAAGGAGCGCCGCACAAACACAGAAACACCGAAACGGAGATCAGGAGCTGCAGATTGGAGGGGGAAAACTCCGGCGGGGCGCTGCCGGCGTGGTCTCCATCTTCTCCATCGACTTCTCCACCGTCTCCATGATGAAGAGGGAGTAGTCCACCTCTGGACTATGGGTTTGTGGAAGTAACTTATGTATCTCTCCTCTCTTGAGCTTCACTAATTAGCACCGTATGAGCTGCTGAACATGATTACGGTCACCGTTGTAATACCTTTGTGGTGGATCTTTATGAGTTAATATATGTTTGAGATTGCAATGTTTGTTTCAGTTATGAGTATAGATGCATATTATGTACCCCGTTCTTGTCTACTTGTTTTGATCAAGCATGTTTATGAGAGCGTGTGTGGGGAACGTGTGCATTAGTTGGAGTAACGGGGGGTGGCTAGTGCAGTGAACGTGAGAGAAAGTTCTGCGATCCACTTTGGTATCTTTACCTTACTTTGTTACCTCACTAGGGATAAACTAAAATACCATGCTACCGGGGATGTGGGCGTGACCATTGCCACTACTCCATGACTAGATCTAGCATGTTCTTATTTTCACTTCATGTCATGATACTTAATGCTATACTCTGAGTTATCTTAATTACTGAGGTGTTATGATTTAGTTCGCATCTTGGTGGAGTATAAGAGAGGTTAATAACCAAAAGATCTCTATCTTAGGACGTGATGCCCATTGATGTCTACGCACGCTTCTATTCTTGTAGACAGTGTTGGACCTCCAAGTGCAGAGGTTTGTAGAACAGCAGCAAGTTTCCCTCAAGTGAATCACCCAAGGTTTATCGAACTCAGGGAGGTAGAGGTCAAAGATATCCCTCTCAAGCAACCCTGCAATTAAGATACAAGAAGTCTCTTGTGTCCCCAACACACCTAATACACTTGTCAGATGTATAGGTGCACTAGTTCGGCGAAGAGATATTAAAATACGAGTGATATGGATGATTATAAGTGGTAATTGCAATCTGAAATAAAAATGGCAGCAAGCAAACATGTAGCAGAACTTGTTGTAAACGGTGTTTCAATGCTTAGAAACAAGGCCTAGGGATCATACTTTCACTAGTGGACACTCTCAACAATAATAATATAATTGAATACATAGATATTTCCTCTTCACTATGCTACTCTGAGTTATTCTCTCATTGGATAACGAACACCAATCCACCGCGTAGGGCTATAAAAGCACACCTTAAAGTCGCATTCCATGTCTAGTTAACCCCACACTGTCAACTTGAGCGCCCTAGAATGTACTAGACAAACACCGCAATTTCATAGAGACATCCAACGCAAATAATAACTCATGATAAGTATTCCTGTTATCTTTAGCCTAAGAGCCACACACGGGGCGCACACTGTCAACTTCGCACCGTGGGACAAAGGTGACTCCGGAGATTACATTAATAAAACCACTGAGTAGCATATAAGATAATGAAGAGTACATCTATGGATTCAACTAGATTACAAAGCTCATGATCACATATAGATCACACCATGGGAGAGAGAGATAAACCACATAGCTACCGGTAGAGCCCTCAGCCCGATGAGAACTACTCCCTCCTCATCATGGGAGGCAGCGACGGCGATGAAGATGGCGGTGGCGTCGATGGAGATGGCTCCGGGGGCAATTCCCCGTCCCGGCAAGGTGCCGAAACAGAGACTTCTGTCCCCCGAATTAGGGTTTCGGATGGCGGCGGAGCTCTGGAACTTTTTTGGAGAAATCGTCCAGGCTTAGGGTTTTCGCGTCGGGGGGAATAAGTAGGCGAAAGGGCATCGCGAGACGGTGCACGAGGCAGCGACACCACCCCAGGGCGCGGGCAAGGCCCAACCGCGCCCTGCCCAAGTGTGGGGCCCTCGGGCCTCCCCCGGACTTGTCCTTCTGGCTCCCGGAGTCTTCTGGCGAAATAGAATTTCTGTAATTTTTTCAGATTTTTCTGAGCACTTTGGTTTTCGGGCCTTTTCTGCAATACACAGACATAATAAACAGAAACTGGCACTGTGGCATCTTGTTAATAGGTTAGTCCAATAAATGTCATAATATGATATAAAGTGCATATAAAACATGTGACAATTGATATAAAACATGCATGGAACATCAAAAATTATAGATACGTTTGAGACGTATCAGCATCCCCAAGCTTAGTTCCTACTCGTCCTCGAGTAGGTAAACGATAAAACAATAATTTTTGAGGTGACATGCTACCAACATAATCTTGATCTAATAATGATGTAATGGTAAGTGAGCTGAGATCAAATCATTCAAAGCAAATGTCTATAATTGATATTAAATAAGAGATAATAAAGCAAGATAGTTAAACAAGCTAAAAGTTTTCATGAATGACGGCCTTTAAGACATGAAACCGTACAAGGTTCATTATAGATGTTTTAAGTATCCAGTGTAGGAGTTCTATCCTTCAATTCCAAGCATCAAGCAATTTTTCATAACATAGAGAACGGATCCAGTCAAGTAAAAGTAAACATGAACGTCATGAATCCACTGTTTCGAGGTCTACTCAACCGGTGAGCGTAAGCATTTAGTATTGGCACCAGGATGTTATGGCAAAGAGAACGTTAATGGGGGTTTGGAAGGCCAATGGAAGAAAGTCTCACAAAGCTATAAGTGATCATTAGACAAGAGGAAGTCTTATAATCGAAGCTATGCAAGGAGTAGTGATTGCCATGCAACGGATGCACATAGAGCTATATGTGTATGAAAGCTCTCCAATGGAACTAGTGGGGGTGCATCCAACTCGGTTGCTCACGAAGACCTAGAGCACTTTTGAGGAAGCTCATCATTGGAATATACAACCCAAGTTCTATAACGTAATATTCCCACATAGTTATACTAGTAAAGCATGAAAACTCTCTCAAATGGAGCATAGGTGCTAAACATGAGCACAAATGATGACTATGAATACTGCAAGTGCTAAACATGAGCACAACTTTGATAAAGGATAGTAGTGTTGCCCCCTTTTCTTTATTCTTTTTTTTTCTTTTTTTTCTTTTTTTTCTTTTTTTTCTTTTTCTGTTTCTCTTTTCGATGGCCTCCATGGCTTTTCTAGCAGGGGCAACACTCTAATATGATTACAACTTTTGGTACAAATAACTCATAATGAACAAAACATGATGTATAAAACTGTATGCCTCTGCCAGTGTAGCAGGATGTGCAATGATCTAGCGTAACATGGGTAAACCACACATCAGCTGTATAGAATCATGCAAAGCAATATATAAATGATAAATGACAACAAGTCATGTAATGTAAAATGGAAGTTGCATGGCAATATATCTCGGAACAGCTATGGAAATGCTGTGGTAGGTAGGTATGGTGGCTGTTTTGAGGAAGATGTATGGGTTATGTGTAGGAGAACAAGAGGAAGTCCTCCCACGGGTTTTGGATGTACTGGCGAAGTTTGCACAACTCTCAATGTGAGAAAAGGGCAATGCACAGCACCGAAGAGGCTAGCAAATTTGGATGGTGGAAGTGCCAAAACCGTAGCTTAACATTAGTCAAAAAGAACTCACAAGTTTATTGCAAACAACTAGCAGGTTCAACATTAAGCGCATGGTTAACATTTACCCCAAGGAGGGCCGTTCACGGCGGCACAAGTACCCCGTTAGATCCCTCGACCTTCACACACAACCTAGTTATTACGAACCACTTTTCAGACATGGAAAGCTATCAAGTCCAACTACACCTTCAACAATTTTAGTGTTTGTAGTACGGTGCAAGCTTAAAGACAATAATCCACTAATGATTTTAACTTAATTAACCAGCAAGCTTTACCATCTATTACTTAATACCTCAAAACGTTTGCAAGGAATCAGGTTATCAAAGTTCAATGATCTACAAGATTATGCAAGTTTTCATTATACCACTACCACACGCAACATTTTCTGAACCAACATATTAACCAAGCAACTCTCCAAACAAATATAAGTGAAGCAAGAGAGTACTTTCTACAAAAGAACTAATAGCTCTGACAAGAGGTACATGAAAACCAAGAGCTAGAAGCTAAACAGCGCGAAAATTGAATACTCAACAGATATAAGTGAAGAATAGAGTATTCCATGAAAAAGCGGAGCGTGTCTCTCTCCCAATCAAGAATGTTGTGATCAAGCTTATTGCAAAAATAAAAGTACAATACTGAAAATAAAAGCACACAGACGCTCCAAGAACAGCACATATGATGTGAAAGAATTAAAATATAGTTTCACTAGAGATGACCTGATAATTTTGCCGATGAAGAAGGGGATGCCTTGGGCATCCCCAAGCTTAGACGCTTGAGTCTTCTTGAAATATGCTGGGGAGATCCATGGGAGCCTCCCCAAGCTTAAGCTCTTCACTCTTCTTGATCCTATTATATCATCCTTCTCTCTTGACCCTTGAAAACTTCCGTCACACCAAACTCAAAGTAATCTCATTAGAGGGTTAGTGCATAATCAAAAACTCACATGTTTTATAAAGACGCAATATGACTTGTTACTTTAAACATTAGCTACAGCCACTGATGTTATGTGAAGCTCTTCCACCCAAAAAAGAATTTCACTCAACACTAGTAAAAGAGAGAATGCAAAATAAAAAGGCATAATCTGTCTAAAACAGAACAGTCCGCAAAGACGAATTTTTTCGAGGCACTTACGACGCTCAGATCGAAAAACTCTAGTCTAATGAAAGATTCAGACATTCATAAAGATTACGCACAAAAATTTCAGATTTAATTAACAATCTGGTGATTTTAGGAATTTCGTACAGTGAACAGCAAAAATCTGTTTCTGCGCAGCAATCAAAATTAAGCATCATCTTAACATTAGAGGCTACTCTTGGCACAACAATGCGAGAAAATAAAGATACAAAGGAGTTGCTACAGAAGTAAACAGCACCTTGACTCAAATAAAAAAAAATTGCAGAAATAAAAATAATGGGTTGTCTCCCACAAGCGCTTTTCTTTAAAGCCTTTTAGCTAGGCATGATAATTTTGATGATGCTCTCATATGTATAAGAGGTGAATATGAAAGAGCATCAAGAAGCAAATATCAAACACATTTAAGTCTAACCCACTTCCTATGCAAAGGAATCTTGTAAGAAAATAAATCAATAAAGCACAAAGTGACTAGCATAGGAAGGCAAAACAAGTGCAACATCAAAACTTTCAACATAAAGAGAGGAGACTTAATATTATTGTGATGTATGAATCCATGTCTCCCTCTCTCATAATAACTTTCAGTAGCATCATTGATAAAATCCACAATATAACCATCACATGAAACATTCTTATCATGATCCATATGCATAAAAGTATCAATATTTTCCACATAAGCAAAGTTCTTTTTATTAATAACAATAGGAGTAGGATCATTATGAATAACTTGAACATGATAGACAAGTTGTATATTAGAGGGATGGTTGTGAGTAATCTCTCCATAATTATGACAAGCTTCATGAGGATGATTGTAATTATAACCTATGTCATATTTATCATCACAATGATTATCAAAGACTGGAGGCATAGTATCATCATAAACAATAGAATAGTTATCTTCCAAAGTGTGTTCATTTGTAAACATATCATCATCATTTTTACTAGAAGGAGAGGTCTCAAATATATAATCATCATAGCAAAAGGATTTTCAAAAACATCACTAGGAGGAGAGGTTTCAAAATATAATTATTACTAGCAAAAGGATTTTCAAACACCTCATCCCCAAGCTTAATGCTTCCTATATCATCATTGGAAGGAACATGGATAGTACTAATAGTATAGCAATTATTAACATCATCATTTTCAGAATTGGTACCCAAAAGATTTTCAATATCAAAAGTAGTGTGCTTTTCCCAATCATGATCACTACTATAAGTAACAGGCATAGGATCATCATCGAATTCAGACTCATCAGCAACAACTATAATAGGAGCAATATGCTTAGGGGAAGATACCGTTTCCTCTCTCCTTTTACTCCTCCTCTTCTTCTTCTTCTTTCCCTCTTTAGGAGGGAGAGGCTTGAAAGGAGGCTTCACCACATACCCTGGTTTATTGTTAGAAACAATAGAAGAAGCTTGGGAGGATTCCTCTTTTTCATTAATAAGAGTAAAACAAACATTAGTCCTTTCATATTTTGGTAAAGTCGATCCATCTTTTATAATATTTTGTATGTAAGTGTTGGCATGGCAATTGTTAGCACAATAGAGATGACATCCATGCAATACGCTATTCATATCAAAAGCACTCATATCTAACGAAGAAGTTTTTCTTGATAACTCTTCACACCCCAAAAATAATGTAAGTTCATCATGCTGATTAGGAGTGATCATGTTATCACAAAAGTCTTCCGCAATATCCTTATTAGAACCTGAGCATTGGAATTCGAAGTGACCCTTTTTATAGCAAAGTTCACAAATAAAAGGATAGAGGGCACAAACTTTTTCAGCAAGATCATTTAGAGCCCTGTGCCACATTCTAGTTTTTTCATTCCTATGATGGATACAATAATCTTCTTCGATTTGATTCTTTTCACAAGGTCTAAGTGCTCCACAAAAATTAACATGCTTATAAGAAATAGTATTTTCAGAAGTTTGAGCATGTTTATTGCAATCATTAGTAACAATTTCATTTTCCATGCAAGTGTCTTTGAAAGGTTCATGATACATGTCCCAATTTTCTTTAGGAACATTAATATGAGAAGCAAAGGCTCTACAATAATCAACAATAATTTGAGAATCAAGACCATATTTAGCACTAAGCTCATGAAAACTAGCAGTTTCAGCGAAAGACTTAATGCAATCATACTCATAGTTTATACCTGATTCTTTACCTTTGTCGTTCTCCCAATCTTCAGTATTGCCTTGAATTGTTTCAAGAAGATCCCACTTAGCTTCAACCTTCTTACTTGTGAAAGAACCCTCTGAACAGGCATCTAGATAATCCTTGTAATGACCTGAAAGCCTTGCATAAAAATTAGTAACAATTATTTCCTCAGGAAGCCCATGGTTAGGACATTTGAGTATTAATGTTTTCAGTCTTTCCCAAGCTTGAGCAATGCTTTCTCCATCACGAGGACAAAAATTATAAATGTAATTCCTATCTAAATGCATTTCATAAGGAGGATAAAATTTAGAGTAAAAGAGAAATTCAAGCTCCTTCCACTCCGAATGATGAGGATCATCCAGTAGATCATACCACTCCCTAGCTTTGTCCTTAAGTGACAATGGAAATAATTTCTTCATGGCATTTTCCCTTGATAAACCTGCAACCTTAAACAACTCACAAAGTTCTGTAAGTTTCAACAAGTGATCACGTGGATGGACTGTTCCATCCCCTGCATAACGTTCATCCATAACCTTTTCAACAATTTCCATAGGTATTTCAAAAGGAATACTTTCAGTAGGTGGATTTAGAATATCACAAGCATCATTAGAATTATCACGTATGGGAGACAAAGTATTATCAAAGCAAATTTTCTCCTCCAAAGCTGGGGAACTAAAAAGATCATTTTCAAAACTAGCTTCCCCAAGCTTAGACTTTTCCATAGCATTAGCAATAATGGTGTTCAAAGAATTCATGCTAATAACATTGCTATCACTATTATGCAAACAAACTTCCATAGGTTTTTTAATTTTCTCTTCAAAAGCATCATGTCCTAATTCAATATAAAGTTCATAAAGATCTCTAATTTTTTTGTTGTTTTCCATTAAGCCTAACTAGTGAAATAAAAACAAGAAACAAAAAGATATAATTGCAGAATCTAAAGGAAATACCTTCGAGCACTCACACGTCAGCAACAGTGCTAGAAAATAGCTAAGTAGCTGGAGGATGTGAGTACCTTTTACCTTACCTCCCCGGCAACGGCGCCAGAAAATAGCTTGATGTCTACGCACGCTTCTATTCTTGTAGACAGTGTTGGGCCTCCAAGTGCAGAGGTTTGTAGAACAGCAGCAAGTTTCCCTTAAGTGAATCACCCAAGGTTTATCGAACTCAGGGAGGTAGAGGTCAAAGATATCCCTCTCAAGCAACCCTGCAATTAAGATACAAGAAGTCTCTTGTGTCCCCAACACACCCAATACACTTGTCAGATGTATAGGTGCACTAGTTCGGCGAAGAGATATTAAAATACAAGTATATGGATGATTATAAGTGGTAATTGCAATCTGAAATAAAAATGGCAGCAAGCAAACATGTAGCAGAACTGGTTGTAAACGGTGTTTCAATGCTTAGAAACAAGGCCTAGGGATCATACTTTCACTAGTGGACACTCTCAACAATAATAATATAATTGAATACATAGATATTTCCTCTTCACTATGCTACTCTGAGTTATTCTCTCGTTGGATAACGAACACCAATCCACCGCGTAGGGCTATAAAAGCACACCTTAAAGTCGCATTCCCATGTCTAGTTAACCCCACACTGTCAACTTGAGCGCCCTAGAAGGTACTAGACAAACACCGCAATTTCATAGAGACATCCAACGCAAATAATAACTCATGATAAGTATTCCTGTTATCTTTAGCCTAAGAGCCACACACGGGGCGCACACTGTCAACTTCGCACCGTGGGACAAAGGTGACTCCGGAGATTACATTAATAAAACCACTTGAGTAGCATATAAGATAATGAAGAGTAACATCTATGGATTCAACTAGATTACAAAGCTCATGATCACATAAAGATCACACCATGGGAGAGAGAGATAAACCACATAGCTACCGGTAGAGCCCTCAGCCCGATGAGAACTACTCCCTCCTCATCATGGGAGGCAGCAACGGCGATGAAGATGGCGGTGGCGTCGATGGAGATGGCTCCGGGGGCAATTCCCCGTCCCGGCAAGGTGCCGAAACAGAGACTTCTGTCCCCCGAATTAGGGTTTCGGATGGCGGCGGAGCTCGGAGCTTTTTTGGAGAAATCGTCCAGGCACTTAGGGTTTTCGCGTCGGGGGGAATAAGTAGGCGAAAGGGCGTCGCGAGACGGTGCACGAGGCAGCGACACCACCCCAGGGCGCGGCAAGGCCCAACCGCGCCCTGCCCAAGTGTGGGGCCCTCGGGCCTCCCCGGACTTGTCCTTCTGGCTCCCGGAGTCTTCTGGCGAAATAGAATTTCTGTAATTTTTTCAGATTTTTCCGAGCACTTTGGTTTTCGGGCCTTTTCTGCAATACACAGACATAATAAACAGAAACTGGCACTGTGGCATCTTGTTAATAGGTTAGTCCAATAAATGTCATAATATGATATAAAGTGCATATAAAACATGTGACAATTGATATAAAACATGCATGGAACATAAAAAATTATAGATACGTTTGAGACGTATCACCCATATATCTAAGTAACTTGTTATCAAACCCTGTGTTGCAATCTCATATATTAACTTTGTGTGTTCCATTGTCTGCCACTTTATAAAGAGAGAGTGCATTTGTGAAACCATGAACCCCAGTCCATTTTTTATCATAAGAAACACCTTTCCAACACCATATACCACTTTTCTATTTTCAGCCATCATTAAATCCGAAAATACAAAAATACTTTTCATCTTGCATACATCATTCAAAAACCCAAAAATATCATTTACCATTGCATCCACCATCATTGCATATTTATTTCTTGTTTGCATTGCATAACTATCCTGATATCATTCTTACACCTTGTGCTTGACAACCACAGGTGAGGTTGAGGACCAAAACATCTAACCTTGTTTTGTAGGTAACCAAAATAAGAATAAGAAGATAAATCTACCACTTCAGATTCCCCGAGAGTTCGATATTAAATCCTCGAGTCACCCCTCGTGGGGAAAACCGTCTTCCACTTACTATACACTCTGCACTTGGAGTCTCAACCTAATCCTGTTTATTTTTACAGGTATCAAAGCCTTGCTCTTCGGGACCATCAACAGCCACAACTAATATGGACCAGAGCTAGTAGTGCTTAAAGGAAAGGGGTTTCTTTGGGTGCCATGGTATTATGGTACTATAAGGTAGTGAAACTAATCCTGACCATCGGGGAGCCTTTTTTTCGAGCTACCCGAAGGCACAGAAATGTGACTCGATGTCCAGCATGACACGACAGGCAGGATTTTAGGCTGGGCTAGGCACGAGCCCATTGGGGGTCCTGCCTTTTCCGTTTTAAGGCATGTGGGCCGGCACGAGAAATTGCTGGGCCGGTTGGCACGGGCACAGCACGGCATGCCCGAGCGGTCGACCGGCCCGACAATTTTGTTTCGCGCGAGAAGGGGCACGCTGCAGTTCAAAATTTCAAAAGTTGGGGGGCCACTTTGATGAAATAGTAGTCAACGTTAATGGTCTCCCGGAGTTCAGAGTGAAGTGCAAATGGAATGGATGCACGAGTGTATTGTTTGTACAAAGCAGAGGAGGAACCAGTCACTTGAGGATGTAAAAAAAATCAGAGTAGGAACGGGCCACTTGAGGAGGCACGTCGAGGCTCACGTCAACAAGCGGAGGAGGCACGAGTTATAGTCTTTGTAATTTATTACTAACCTTTTGTAATCTTCTTTCCTTCTAATTTTCTTTTTCTTTTCTTTTGAGCAAGTGTTGTACTTTTTTTTCTTACCGAGGTTTGTCTCCAAGGGGAGTTACCTGGAAAGTTTTAATGAGGCAGGCTTAATAAAGCTCACTATTTCCCTCATATATGACATTTTACTTCCTTTTCTCTTTTTTTATAGTTTCTGCATTGTTTTCTAATTTTTTTGCTGAAATACTACAAGCTGAAACGGAAAAAAAAAGTCGATAACAAAAAAAAGGCTGCAGAAACGGTCTAATCAGACCGACATGGCCGAAAACAGGGCACCGGGCCGTCGTGCCGGTCAGGAAATAGCCTGGGACAGCCTTTTTTGCGTTTGAGGCACGTGGGCTGGCCTTAATCCCCGTAAATCGTGACCATTTCGTAATAATGAACAAGTGGTGAATATTCCTAGCCGAAAAAAAAAAGACTGTCAAGCTCGTGACATGGAATTTCACACTGGACAAGACAAATCCGGAGACATCTTGCGCGGTTCGGATCTGTTTGGTGGTACTGTATGAGTCACGTGCTGGCCCAGCGGCGCAAGGAGACACGAAACGAAAGAGAAGAGGCCAAGAGGCCTGGATACGGCTCGAAGGAGACGTCGCTGGCCCGCTGCCGACTAGACGTGTGATCCGGTCCATCATCTACAGTAGATAAGCTACGTCAAAAAATACGTAACGGGCAACAGCGGCAGAGCTCGATGCGAACAAGACACGACACTGGCGAGCGAGCAGACTGATAGGTTCGCCTACCAGCCCATGCGACGACTGGAGGCTGGAGCTGATCCAACTGTTCCGGCAGCCGTACAAGCGTGCATGTGTATGACCTGTCATGGGAACAGAAATGAGCTCAGAGGAGCTGTCACGTACTACTGCTTGAGGTTGAGGATTTGCCAATTGCCAAAAAGATCTTCCAAATGCCATGTCACCTGCGTAATGATGCTTACTATAGTCCACTATAAACGTGTGATACTGCGATGGCAGCTCTCCGAAAACGATGCTGCAGCGGCTTGTCTGGGAACCAACGGATCGGAGGAGAAGTATATCTGCGTACAAGGCGTCTCGCTTTCGTGGGCTCAACAGCACATGGACTCCAACATGATAATGCAGGAACAAATGGTCCATCGATTTTAATCTTAATTTTTTGCGAAGATGGGTCATTATTTGGTTGGGAGATCTGGCCGACCTGCCTTGAATACAAGTTTTATGAAGTGCTACCTGCATCTGGAAAAAAATGTGCTACCTGAAAGAAGCTTCTAGATATGAGATTATGCCTTAGTTACCGTGCTGCAAGAATGAGATCATCCCTGGTTTCATTCCCAACCAAAGAAGCATTATATCTTGAGGGATAAAGTTGCAGGGCCATTGGCGGAGGAGGTGTTTTGCCCTGTAGGACTAGATACTCCATTATAAAAATAAATGTACAACATTTAATAATGTGAAAGAAAAACCGACAAAAAATTTGGACATAGATCCAGAAAATTAAAAAAAATACTGCATAGGACTATGCCTTAGTTATAAATGTACAACATTTAATAATGTGAATACAAGTTATAAAGTGAATACAAGTTAGAAAATTAAAAATAAATGTACTCCCTCCGATCCCTTTTAACGGTCGCGGACGGATAGCTAGTATAGTACAAACGTGGTGTACAACTCGCGACCATTAATTCGGATCAGAGGTAGTACAACATTTAATAATGTGAATACAAGTTATAAAGTGCTGCATGCATCTGGAAAAAAAATGCTGCATGAAAGAAGCTTCTAGATATGAGACTATGCCTTAGTTACAGTACAAGAATGAGATCATCCCTGGTTTCATTCCCAACAAAGAAGCATTACATCTGGAGTGGTAAAGTTGCAGGGCCATCAGCGGAGGCGGTGTTTTGCCTCATAGGACTAGATACTCCATTATGAAAAATACATTTACAACACTTAAAAATGTGGAAAAAAAAAACGACAAAATTTTGTACATAGATCCAGAAAATAATGTTCCCACAAAAATATAGAGGAAAAAATATATTTGTTTGGCTTCTGGTAAAAAAGATAAATTTTGTAGCAACAAAACGACTTATCACCCGACATTTTTTATCTTTTTGACACAGCCCACAAGAAGATGTCTTTGTTCATTTATTTTGTGTGTGAGCATAGAATGTTGGTACCCCTATTTTTTTCATTTATTTATATATTTTGAAACAGGATTTTGAACAGTGGAGCAAATGCTCGTATGGGTCATAATGGGTTTCCGGGCCATCGGCATAACTCTACCCTAGAGGCCTAGACGGGAATTTCCCATGGGCGATCCTACCATGGAGTCACTGACACGCGGGGCCACTAGAGAATCCAAGTCCATCTTAATGTCCAGATGACCTCTCGCGTTCAAATAATAATCATAATTGTTGGACACGATGTTTTGCCTTGCAGGAGTATCTTGTAGGAACTGCATTTTTAAAAATAATAAGCTTCAAAAATCTGAAATAAAATTTCGGGTGTACCTCTGAACATTTATGTTACACATAAAGTTTCATGTAATTTTTCTGTGTGTTATGTATAAAAAAAGAAAAATTCGGCGGTCAAAATTAACTTTTCACTAGACATTTTGTTTGTCCTTTTTACAGGGCACAAAAAATGTCTTTTCTTTAACAAAAAAGAATGTGCCTACGTAAAATGTCTGGATGCACATCCCCCAAAGTAATCATCGTATATAGTCTCACTCTTTTCGGAATATGCATCAACACATGCTTTGCCATCCGAAAACGGTGCCGAAAAACAGGTGCATGATATGTCGGCTTGATGGGATGGAATAATCTTTCCAAAGTTATTCATGGTCGCATTCTCTTTTACGGTCCAACGCCGACACACGACTAGCAACCGGTTCTCCATACTGTGGAAGTAGATTCTCGTACCGCCAACTGCATCCAACCGCGGGTCGGCAAATAGGAGTAGGCATTGCTCGGGGTTAGGCGAGGACGGAATGGCACGGTTGTGTGGCTCGACCGGGTCAGTGAGGACAAAAACCGGACGGATTTGGGGACGTCCGTGGACCCTTATCCGTTTGCGGTTGCCGTTGCGCCGTGTCGACACAAAACAGACTTGCTCTTCCCTGCTAAAATGAATAATAAACGGACGTGCTCTTGGATCATCATTTTCCTGCCATGCATAAAATAAACATTTTCTAAAAACCTCCATCTTCTCATCAGGACCTACCTAGCACATACTGTACGAGTTTAAACGTAACGGACAAAGGCAAGATTCGAAAGTCCTGTTTACCCTCCGGAGAAGTCAAGTCCAGCGGTCAATAAAATAGGGAGTACTGACGTTGAGGGCAGGTCGATCACGTGAAACAAGAGTGGCAGGTGCAGAGTGTAGCGTGCCCGCCGACCAGCCTCACGGACTCCGCGGCTTGCTCCAGCTCCATGTCTCGACACGTGTATCTCTGTCCAAAACAGAACGCAGGAGAGAAGGAGGGAGGACGCTGCTCGCTGCAGTAGCCACGTCTCCGTCTCAGGTTTCTCACTGCTTTTGTTTATCGCTGTCTGCTCTGCTCGGGCGTCGCCGTCTAGTCTATCCGCGGGTTACTGGGAGGCTCGTCGTGCCTGCCACCTGTTACGACTCCGGAGCAACAGAGCGTGTGCCTTTTCTTTCTTTCTCCGGGTCCGGGTACTCTCGGTTGGGACGGTCACGTCCGTCGACATTCACTGGCCAATATATAATGGCCATGACAATCTAGTTAAACTAGCTGCACCCTCCATTAGCATCTCAATCCGTTTAGTCGGCAATTCCTGTCCCCGTCCGTCACCAAAGCCAAAGGTGGATGGGCACTTGACCAACCGCATCGATTCTCCGCCACAAGGCCACGTACCACCACCAGCTCTCCATCATGTTGCCACGTCCGTCCATGTCGGCACGCCTTCCTGTGTTTACCACCAACTGTACCAGTTCAATTATTATGCGTTAATGCCACGTCACATTCTCTCCTACCCTTGCGAACACGGACATTCCAGACGCCCAATGGTTATATTTATTTATATGTAGTATAGTAGTATATTTTTCAGCGTGGAGAAAACACCACAATTATATTTATATGTACTACTAGTACATTCGAGCTCCTTTCCACTCGCTTGCCACGTTGCAGGGACCTGTGGACAGACCGGCCGGTTCCGTACGTGCTTTCAACCAGATTGGATCATTTCTTCCGTGGAGAAAAGTAGTGAGAAAAAGGAGTATGATTATATGTCTCCATCGTGCGCCGTCGCGGCCGGATACTATACCGTCGGCTTTAGTTTTGTCGATTGGCCAATAAGGGTCGCCACGTCCCGTTCTACTTTGGGAAGGAAGGAACAGCTACGTACGTGTTTGTTTCGAGACGGAGTGAAAAACGATCTTCGTCTTCAGCATGATTCCGTTACTGGAACGATACTTGCTGCCGGGTATCTCTTAACAAATCGAATAAAACACGAGAAACTTAAAATTGTCTACATAAATATGCTAGATTTAGTTGATCATAGCAGTTAAGAGGATAAATTTAATAAACATGAAATGTATGTGTATTTTAAAATTTATTAAAGGTTGTTATCAAGGTTTACCATGACGATGCCATGCACGACACATAATTTTGAAGCAATTATATGATTTTCATCATAAAAAATAACCGGCAAACAATTCACTTGATTGGCGAAACTAATTATGGTGTTATAATTACACACGATTTAATTATGTAATGATGTAGTGGGATGGTGCGATCTTATCAATGGAATAACAAAAAATAATGGTATGGAAAATTTGATGGCCAAAGAAAAAGATGATTTGCATGCATGCAAGTAGAGATAGACAATAAATAATGAATATTAGTGGGATGATGTGGACAATTGAATGACTAAGAGTAAGTGATAAATTGGTAAGATCTTAATAAATTGGTAAAATTGGCGATTGAGAAATACATGCATGACCTATGAACAAAAATGGAGGGAGTAGAGTCCTCTAAATATAATTAAAATACCTGAATATGTATTGTCGTACATGGACAGAACTAGGAGGTCCCTAGGGCCATGAATCCACATATGGTGGATTTTTGTTTGTCAAAATTCCCATAATTAATTTGTGGTTTTAACCCTAAATTTACCCAAATTTAGCAATATGTCCCCCTCCAAATTATCTGATATGCAATGCCCCCTTGTATTCAATTCATGGTTCCGTCCCTGGTCGTATTAGTATCAAATGAAACTAGGAGCGAGGAGCTAGAATGTTGGGGTAAGCCATAAATTATGGATCTCATGTATGAATTCTTGAGAATGATGTCGTCTATATACTAAATACAAGCTTCTCGTGTCAACTATTTATTAAGTCTCTTGTTTTCCATTTCTAGATTTTTTAAAATGTGAACCATTTCACAAAACAGTACATGCAAAAAAGGTGCATATTCCACTAACGTACGACTACTAATACGTAAACCAATTTTCTTAAATTTACAATTGAACTTCCTTATTAATGTTTTAAATGTTTTCCAACCTTCAATATTGTTAATAGATTAAACAAAGCATGTAATTTTGCACTCATTTGTAGGAAATGCTAGTGTGTCTATCTAGGAGTATTAATCGGACACACTGCTAGCGTCAAAAAAAAATTATAAGCCCCAGTGTATGTATCATCGTAGAATTTCCAATTTTATATAGAATATTTTTTCAAACTTTCAGATAGCATGCACATCTTGAGAATAAGAGCAAAAAATCATGTATAGATAATAAATTAGAGAGTAACTTGGGACATTGTTGACTATTGTGAAAATGTAAGGATACAATTTAATTAGGTTATGGAAAGATTATTTTGTGCATATTCATTGGATGTGTAATTGTGAAATTTTAACACGGTACCCGAACAACTCAATTAAGATGTATAACAACAAAGTGGCGATATAAAAATTGGAACGGATGCATAATGCGGTTGCAGCTTGTAAAATTAATCCAACAATAGAACCATTAGATATTTCTAGAATAAAAGGTTAGCTTTCATAGGAACATGTATGGTATTTTTATGAATTTATGCAATATTTGCTTTTTAGCATCCTCTACATGCATAAACATTTCAAGTATCCCGAAACTTCAGATTTGCAAAACTACACTAAAATATGATGGCAAAATTTCAGAGGGTGGTTTCGAGGCGCACAATATTGCAAAACTAGTCTCTTGCGAGTTCCAATGTTTTTCTGGCTTGCGAAAAGCTCATTTTGTATGCGTGTAAAAAATACTGCTTTATTAAGTCATATTATTCTTCGGTATACATGAACTAGAAGGTGGTTTCGTCTCCACGTTAGTTACAACGATAAGATTTAGATGGTGATTTTTTTTCTTCACACTAAAATACAATGATAAGATTTGGAATGTGGTTTTGTCCACCGGTGACTACTTCTACACCGATGAATACCATGACTTAATAAAGTGTATTTTTCATAAAAATAGTTTTGAGCATAAACATCTATTTATGCACAACACAATGTCATTTCAAGATTAAAGGTCTTGTTTACCTTAGAAGAATTAGACAACAACTTGCAAATATACGACCGCTCTTCTCTCTAGAGACGCAAATTCACACAAAGAACTCCTATTTCTCCTAAATACATCATCTTTCTACGATTTGACGTCGATCAGATAGTAGCCTTAGGCACATTGCTTCGACATGGAGCTGTTCCTTTCTTACGTATCAAGTCGATCATCTTGAGACTACTCTTTTAATATTGTGAGTTAGTAAATTGGTAATTTACTTTTAAAACGGTTTTTTTAGTATAAACAATATATTTACGCACAACACAATGCCATTTCAAAGTTAAAAGTCTTGTTTACCATGGAAGAACTACGCAACAAACTCTTAAGTTTACGACCGTTTCTCTCTCTTGAGACACAAATTCGCACAAGAAAACCCTCGATTCTCCAAAATACATCATCATTCTAGGATTTGACGTGATAGTATCCTTAGGTACATTGCTTCGACATGGAGTTCTTCTTTTCTTACGTATCAAGTCGATCGGCATGAGATTGCTCTTTTGATATATATAGTCAAACAATCTTTGAGCTTTTTGAGTTGTTGAACCTACCATTACCGTTTTAGGAATGTGTATGAGTGCATCCAGCTAGTTTCCCCTTCTCTTTGGGTTTGGTTTGCGCTTTAGCTCTCTTTTGTTACGGAGAAACTACTAGCACGACTGTCGTTAAGATCGGGATCTTTAGCTTTGCCCGGTCAAGGGAGGTCGATGTAACGGCCAGCGAAAGAGGTGAACTCACTTGTATGTTTTCCCTTGGAAGTACAAAGCGCTACATGCTTTCTGGCTTCCGTAGAGAATGCACTGTGGTATCAGAGAAAGTTGATGGAGGAAGTAAATAAACAAAGTACTCCACTAGCAAGTTGCTGTTCCAATTCTGTCCAAACTTTTACCTACTCAAGTTCAGTCTCGGCTTGATTAATTAGCGTAGCAGCTTCTGGGTGATTTGATTTGCAAGCACACCTAGTATACTACTCCCTCCGTTTGGATTTAATTGACACACATTTTGTTACACATGGATGTATCTAGACATCAAACAAATATAGATACATCCATATTTGCACAAAACCAAGTCAATTAATTTGGAACGGAAGGAGTAGGTGTAAAGTGCAAACGAACGATTAGCTACTTTTAAAATGCCATTTGGTTCAGGTAATTCATTGCTTTGTCTGGCCGTACGTGTAAAGTGCGGAAAGTTTGATCAGCTCGAGGAGAAAAATACCAGTGAGCTCCTCTTCATCAAAAGTAAACAAGGAGAAGAGACTAGAGTGGAGATTTTTGGCTCCGAGATCCAGTGATCCCTCCGTTTGAAATAATTTGAAAATGATATTTATGAGTCTAAAAAAATCCTGAAAACAAATACGGATGTCACTAACGGTGTATTCCACTAACCTGTAAAATATCAAGTTCAAATATGTATTTTGTGCTACCAAAAAAATGAAAAATGTGTGGATCTGAGTATGCATATTTTCAAAACTCTAAATTTCATCAGATTTTGTCATTTTTGTGTAGCCCATAATTTAATGTATTTGAAATTAATATTTTGCACGGTGTGAGATACACCATTAGCTACATCCAGATTTTTTTCATAATTTTAAAAGTTATAAATATCATTTTCGATTTTTTTTAAACGGAGGGAGCAATGGAGCTCGGGAGCACAAAGCACTTTCCGGTACTACTAAGTTGAAGGAGCTACATTTCCTATGATCTAGTCCACGGAGAGAGCCAAAGCATGTTCTGCTTGGGCGTTCTATGCGATCGAGAATATGTGCTTTGGGTTAGCAGAATTGTTACATACTAGAATGATACCCCGCGCGTTGCAGCGGGATCTTCTTAGAAACTATTTTCTACACTAAAGGGTGTAATATACATGAAACATTTAATTTTCAAATAGGCTTAATCACTCAAAAAGCAACACCTCCAGTTAAATAGCAAAACATGTCCTTGAAAGAAGTAAATAACAGAAAAACACACAGAGGTAATTCTACATTTCTTTTAGGCGAAACAGTGGAGAAAATATTCAAGTGGCAACGTTCCCAACCCAACGCTTTTATCTGCAGCTAATTGGAAACTCTATTTTTGTAAATAAATCAATAGGACGAACCGGAGATGATTCCAGGTACAGAAAGATACATGGAGTGAGGGACCTGCACATGTTTTTGGATACTATTCATCATGTTCCTTCACCTTCTCCCTTCAGCTACCAATGTCAATTTGACTGTCATCACTTGAGGAGAACTGCATCTGCTCGCTGCCTTCCTGACTCTCTATCAGGCTTCATCACCATCGCCGGTCGGCCATCTACGTCATGAACTCATGACTCAGTAGACCGCCTTCTCCACCCCGACCTTATGAACCGCCGCCCTTCTCCCGATCAAAAGCATCAAGCCCAGACTAACATTATACCCATCGACATGACATAGGAAGTGGATAAGACATGCTAGCTGTATTAGTACTGCACACATCTAACTCTGTGCAGGGTGATGGGCATAGCGCATATGGCAATGAGGCAAGCTATTTTTAAAGGCACAAAAGTCTGCTCGTATTCCTTCACCAGTGTTTTGCCTAAAATCCATCCATCAATTACTGTTGCATTTGCTTTGTGGAGGAGAGGAAGTGTTATGACAAGAAACAGCCATCCGTTTTTTTTTTTTTGCAATTTGTTGCATGAAAAGATAGTGGGGGAGATGAAGTACCAGGTTTAAGCTCGTTGTGATTTTTTTAAAAGAAATCTTTGGTGGTTGGAACGTGGCAGGCGACTCTTTATTTTGTGCCAAGCGGACATATTTGCTTTGCTGGAAGAGTTGCATGTAACGGTAGATACTCCATACATTAGTGGAGATTGCTTAGGTGGAATGCATGCAGTGACTAAACAGATAGTGAGCATGTGTGAGAGCCAATAGAAAGAACTGAGGTGATGTGGCTTGCTTGCATGTTGAGAGAATTCCTTATAGTGGGTCATTCCTATTTAGATATAGAAGATATCGGTGTTTTCACGCTAGGCCTGCATGGCATCCTCACGAGGAGCCACATGGACAGCTTAAACTCATTCATGAACCATGATCAGTATCTTTGACTCGAAGGTTAAATGATTAGATGGTCGGTCGATCGGCTCGGATCCAGCGCTCGCTCTTTTGTTGCGGGGACACGAAGTCTTGCGCGAATAGATTAGCACCAAAATTATAAAAAAATACTGATGAACTACATATCCTCTTGTGACTTATTGGCAGGTGAGTATACGCCACAAATATGCAGTTCTGCACCTATACTATTAGCCAACCTGCAATCAGATCGAATTTTTGACAGAAAAGACCACCTCCACAAGTGAATTGTCAAAAAAGACCACCTCTCAAATAAATTGTCAAAACAGATCACCTTCTCCGTGGCGGCAGAACCGGCAGGCGACAGCAGCACCCTGACGTGCAGGCGTGCAGGAACCGGAGCAATGAGCCTGCCGCCAGGCGGCACCTTGCTGCATGCATGTTTTCACGATCGTGTCTCCTAGCTTTTGTTGAATTTGTCTTTTCTACTGAGCCCGAAATACGTGGTATCTCGCAATGAAATTTTGCACGATGGCAGTACATAGAGTTGGCTACATCTAGATTTTTTTTTTCAAAATTTCCGAGACATTTAAAAAAATTCGAAACAGGGGAGTTAGCTAGCTTGCTTGCATGTCCAATCTTTCCTGGCATGCATGCACGTTTCACAGTGAAGATCCATGCGTGGTGGCGGCAGGCCCAGCCGCCTCAGACAGTGGCGGCAGGTGCCACGTGTTGCCTGGGGTCCCTGTCGCCACGAGGAAGGTGGTCCTTTTTGACAATTTATTTGAGAGGTGGTCTTTTTAGACAATTAACTTGTGGAGGTGGTTCTTTTTGTCAAAAAATCCAATCAGATCCGGTCCGGAGTGATGTACAGTAGTGGACTGTGATCAGTAAGTAGTTTTTTTTTTGAACGGGAGTAAGTAGCTTCAGTTCTTCATGCAAAACAGCTGGAAACTACTGCACATTAAACAACTTTTCCCAAAATGGAGGAACAGCGGATTATATCACCAAAATAAGTAAGCAACGTTCTTGCAAACCCGTAGTTTTCGCAACCGGTGGCAGAGTAGGCAGACAGAAGGCGCTGTAGTACGCTTTTCACGGGCGTGTAAACTTCCTGCTCGTTCCACGCAAAGTAGCAGAGACATATGCATGTGTCCTCGCACGCACCATCCTTGCCTTGCCTTCTTGGTGTCGACTAGAGGAGCCCTCACTCACTGCACGGGCTTCACATTCAAGGCAGATGCGATCTCACAGGAATTTATGCTACCGTACACGAACGCACGTTTAACTTTGGGCAATCCATTTATACAAGATGTATTTATAATAGCAAAAAGCACATGATAAATATACATGAGCTGACTACAGCGATTATGAAATAAAGTTAAAAATGTGTAAATATCCAAACTCTTCCTTCTTTTATGACATAATATTTACTTTTTTGAAGATAGCCGTAGAAAAAGGCATAGATTCAAACACATACCTGTTAATATCAACGAGGGTTCTCCCATAATTTTAATTTTGACCCGCAATATCAAACCTATGTGCACGCAAGCAACTATTAAAGTAATCAACCAACATCGACAAGAGTACAACACTAGTATTTCAGGAAAAAACGACCGGTCGACGACGGTAGGAGCCGAGAGGACGAATCACCATTACGAGGACGTAGCATCCGGGACAAATATTGCGAAAACAATCTTCCTCGTAAACCATGGTTTTTTTTTCCAAAATTAATATGGCGAAGCAAGATCTGAATGATTATATCTTGATAAATTTAATGTTCGAACACCACCATTAACATGAGCGGAAGATCACTTACCGTACACGATGCAATCTGCACTGACGAAGAAGATGGTTATCTTAAAAACCTAACCTAATCAATTGAAAACAATATTTGTACTGAAAACTCCACTCATAGACCGCGTTCCCCGCCACTCCCAACATCGACAAGGCCGACCAAAAGAGGGGGAAACCGACGTGTAATGGAGGCGGAGGTGGAGGCGGCAGCTGGGTTTCTCCGGCGAAGACCCGTACGTAATAACGGGAGTGAAAACCTAGTCTTGTTCGCTAATCTTGTTCGGAACGTCGCACACCACTAATTTTACCCAAAGTCGTGTAGGATAATTTGTATATTTAGTGGTTCATTTTTTCTATCACAGACGTTCGTCCAAGAAATTAGGCGCATCAGAGAATCTACAATGGATCGGCGCCTAACTAGACGCTTAAGCATTAAAAATAAATCGAATCAAATAAATTCGGCAGCTAGCGCTTCCCTTCGCAACGCACGGCGCTAGCTGAGACGCTAATTAACGCTTCCGTAGCTTTCCGTTTTGCTTACGCCAGGCAAAATAAGAGTTAGCGTCGAGCGACTGGATCTGCGCCGGACGCCCAGGATCGAAGCCTCCAACTGCCGATCGAACAGGATTGGAATCCTAGCGCCTGTGTTTTAGCGAATGCTCTCAGAGATCTGGACACTGCCACCGTCCGATCTGGCACTCGGGACCACCCGCCAGCGCCAGCCCACGCGTCGCAACAAACAAAAAATGTCCTGGACGTACGGGACCGAGGTGCCGCACTCCTTCCGTCCGTGGTGCAATATTTTTGGGAAATATTTTTGAGCAGCAGAAGCGGGACTCGAACTCGATTGACAGCATGGTTCTTCTCTCTCATCCCACCCGCGCACTACCCCGTTCCGTCCGTCCTCCTTTAAAGCGGCACGCCCCCGCCGCAAAATATCTCCTCTCCTTCCCACGGCCATCTCACTCACGTGCTTCTGGTGGTGAGGAGCGGAGCGGAGAGGGGAGATGGACTCGTCGCAGTCGGGCTCTGCCAAGGCGCGGCGGAGCAGCAGCGGAGGCGGTGGCGCTGGCGACACGTTCGACATCCCCGGCAAGGGCGCGCCCCTCGAGCGGCTAAAAAAGTGGCGGGTAAGCTCCCGCTCCTTCCTCCTCTACCTTCTCTCTCTGCTCTGGGCTTGCGGCGCGGCGGCGAGTTTTGGGTTGTTTCCTGAAGCGCTCGTACGGTTTCGGGGAGCGAGGGTTTCCGCTGTTTGTTTCCGTCAGATTTGCTGTGTTTTTTTGGAAAGGACTAGGGTTTTGTATGTTCGAAAATTATGTCAAGTTCGTCCGTCGTCTTCTGTTTCGTAGTTCAGTTCATATAGTCTCGTGTTTTTTTGCCTCTGCACTTTTAAATCGGCCCTCCATCCGTGTACTACGTATCAGTGGTTCTCCTCACTATCAGTGGCTTTTAGGGAGAGGAGACTGGGATTTCCTCCTTCCCATGCTATTCCCCTCTGCCATTCGTGCTCGCCTTAGATTTCGGAGTTGCTTAGCTCCCGTCTCCCCCGCTTTTGCACGATATATCCCCTTCGGTTCCACCTTTGCTTCCGAGGGGATTATCGGTGGGTTGCCTTCGTTCCTCGATTCGATTTCGCCTCCGGTGGGTTGCCATTTGTTCGGGTTGATTCAGTATAGGTCATTTGGAAAAAAATAATCAGTATACCTTTTCCGGAATCTGTCCGATTTTCCACTTGCGTTGCCCTCGGTGCTTCCGAATCGTTCCGTTGCTTTTTGACGCGACTTGAGCAGTTGCGTTCGATTTGGGTTGCCCTTCCCTTTCTTAGGGATACGCTGGCTTTTGCAAATTTCTTAATCTGCCGACATTGTTTAGAACTCTGTAGATGCCCACTCGTATAATTATAATATATTCTGGAGTAGCCAGCCACGCGTCTAGCTGCGGCCGTATTGGAGCTGCCGACGTGCACTCCTGCTCTGTCGTCGTGGCGTCCTGAATTAGATAGGACAATCTACTAGTCTGTTCCATTTTTTTTTTGGATGATAGGTGTATCTGGGTTTGACTCACCAGTAGAGGTCAAATGCTGTAGACTGTAGTTGATAGGTTCACTAGTACAGAGTACTACTAGTTTCATGGTAAATTGGTCACACTTGAGTCGTTCTTCAAGCAACCCGAGAAATTGGTTCCAGCTTGTCTAATTTTACAGTCTTAACTATTCAGCACTTGCGATGAGCGTCGATTCAGTACCGAACTCTCATTACTGCAAACGACATAATCTGTTGTTATCATGTGCGATTTCTCTAGAATTGCTTTAGCTGGTCTTTTCATAAAGTAATATTGTGTCCAGGACCAGTGGCCACAACTGTCGGACCTTGTTCACAAATTTAATAAGAATGGTAGGTATTAGCTGGACCTTGCTGAAATGTGTGGCTGTAGCTGGATTTGATCCCCACTGGGAGGGGCCTGGTAGCTACATACAAGTGGTTGCTGGTCATTAGTGTTTTGGTCGATTATTGTGGATTTTCTGAGTGTCTGACAGTGTAATATCGTAGTAGGCTGCACAAACTTTGTCCTGTTTGTGCTGGTGGTTCAACCTCTTATCTGCATTTTTTGTAGACGATGGAAGGATCATCATGACATGAACATGACCAAATTTTAATGCTCAGGCATGCTAAAAGGCATTAGTACTAACCGGCTTACAAAATGGCAACAAATGCCCCCCATTATTTGCCTCTAGGTTTATCTCTTATTGATATGTTGTAATGTGTTTCATGTTAGTGAGTAGTGGCTAGTACTATGTCGAATATAATGACTTTTGTCTTGTGTCTATTGCAGCAAGCAGCACTTGTGCTGAATGCGTCTAGGCGCTTCCGGTACACCCTCGACTTGAAAAAGGAGGAGCAAAAGGAGGAAGTCAAAAGAAAAATTCGTGCACAAGCTCATGTTATCAGGGTATGTTATCATCTTGTTTTTTGTTTTGTTTAATTTTGCTCATGCATGCTGATAATTTTTGTTTCCCTCTTCAGGCTGCGTACCGTTTTAAAGAAGCAGCTCGAGTCAGTGATAAGCCAAAGGAGACGGAAGGTACTCTTCTTTTTCCCACTCCCCTGTTAGTTTCACTTGTGCTTATGATCATCTTTAGGGTTTGAGGTACTTCATGTTGTCCCATCCAAGCACCATTTGTTAATGCTTTCTAGGAGTACTGTTGCCAATATGTACTATGCATGATTCGGTCATCCAAATTCAGAATATAATGAATGGATACACGATTCATTTTCACAATTATCTGATATGATTTCTTCATGCTGTTACTTTTGCAGTACCACATATTGATGGTGCACTTGGCTTCGGAATTAAAGAAGAACAGCTCACTGTACTGACCAGAGATCATAACTACTCTGCTCTACAGCAGTATGGAGGGGTGAGTTAATTATGGTGTCACTGTTATTCACATTTTTGTAATAGTTTCACCCTTTAACTTGCCCCTACAGATTTCAGGGGTAGCAAATATGCTAAAGACAGATACGGAGAAGGGAATAACTGGAGAAGATTCAGATCTGACGGCGAGGCAAAATGCCTTTGGGTCGAATACATACCCCCGTAAGAAAGGGAGAAGCTTCGTGGTATGCATATGTTTCTCTTTCTTACATTTGATTGGCAGTTACTGTCTTTTCTCTGGGGTGCTCACTCCTCCTGGTGTGGTCACTGTTATTCAGGCTTTTGTGTGGGACGCCTGTAAAGATTTGACACTCATCATCCTGATGGTAGCTGCCGCAGTTTCCCTTGCCTTGGGCATATATACAGAGGTGTGCATCACATCTTTAGTTTTCCTCTTCCTCACGTCTGAAATTGTCAAGCATAATTTCTCTTTAAGTATGAGTACATGATTTCCTTGCTGTTCATCTGTCATCATTACACATTTGTATCTAACCTCCCTTTTTAAATTTCTTTTGATTCGTTGTTTTGAAGCAAAACATATATTTTTTGATTCATTTCCACTATTTTCTCAGCTGCTTCTCGCTAACTCGATTGTTCGCCACCATTCTTTTCTCTTGTTATGGCTTTGTAACTCTCACTTCAACTTTTCCTTGATTGTAGGGGATAAAAGAAGGCTGGTATGATGGAGCCAGCATCGGCTTTGCCGTGCTCCTTGTTGTATTTGTCACTGGTATGCCAGTGCAATCACGTTTCCTGTCATTGGATATTTCTTTGAGCATTTATAAACTTACATATTTAATTTATTGCAGCATTCAGTGATTACAAACAGTCACTGCAATTTCAAAATTTGAATGAAGAGAAGCAAAACATTCAGTTGGAGGTAAATTTGAGGCACATCACACAATATGTTTTTTTGTTCTTTCCCAAATAACGGCTCGAATAATCTCATTCAGGTTGTTAGAGGTGGAAGGCGAATCAAGGTGTCGATATTCGATTTGGTAGTTGGCGATGTCCTGCCTCTCAAGATTGGTGACCAGGTACAAAGGCGTCTGATCTTCATTTTATATCAAGTGGCTGCACGAAGCTTATAGTTGTGAGCGGCCATTTTTTTGTTTGTTCAGGTACCTGCTGATGGGATCCTTATCAGTGGCCACTCTTTTTCTATAGACGAATCAAGTATGACAGGAGAAAGCAAAATCGTAAGTTACTCTCATATATACTTTTGGAACTAACTTGCTAGAAGTTCTAAGCTGACACTGCAAGGTGGTGGTTCGTTTTAGGTACACAAAGACCAGAAGTCTCCGTTCATGATGTCTGGTTGCAAAGTTGCCGATGGCTACGGTACAATGCTGGTGAGTTTGTCTCTGTACCTACTTTTTGGAGAAAATCAAATATACGGCTACTTTTTATGTCTGAAACTTTTTTACTCTGAAGTAGAAGTACAGTAAAAACCTGCTTGTCACTGTTCCGTCTTCAATAAAAATTGTGCAACTTTTGTTCGCGGGGACTTCATAGGGAATAAGATGATCAATGATTGCTGCTTGAAGCTATTTCTTTGGGAGATCAGAAGGTCTCTTGATGCTATAATTGTTGGTAGTCTAGTGTAGTCAATAAGTTCCCATCTTTGTGGAAGTTAAGTCTATGTGACACTGTTCTGTCACATAGTAGGAACACTAGCCTCTTTTGGGCCAACCTGAGTGGGCTTGAGCTCCGAGCACAGTTATTTTTGCGTGTCTTAGTATGTATATTGAACTAGTTCTTTAATCAATATATATAATTGTCAGGGCCGAGGACAAGCTAGTGAGGTCTTTTATGAAATAGAACATTGATCATGGGAATTTAACTGTATAATATCTAGGTGACCGCTGTTGGTATCAATACTGAATGGGGACTGCTAATGGCAAGCATATCAGAAGATTCTGGTGAAGAGACACCGTTGCAGGTTTGATCTAATAATTCTTACTAACCTTGCATGAGTTCATGCATTGTCATGCTTTTTGAGCACATGCATTGACATTCTTGTATTGTTCTGTTGTAGGTTCGCTTGAATGGTGTCGCTACCTTCATTGGAATAATTGGACTTTCTATTGCTGTTCTTGTTCTTGTTGTCCTCATCGCCAGGTATAATCGATGCATGTTTCAGTTTTGCCAAGTACTCTACCTTTTTGGCTTATCTGTGCCACCACTCTCTCTTCCAGGTACTTCACTGGACACACCTACAATCCGGACGGGACTCCACAATATGTGAAAGGAAAGATGGGTGTAGGCCAGACAATACAGGGAATAGTTAAAATCTTCACAATTGCGGTAGGTATTAGCTTTACTATTCATGGATTGCTGATTCAGTTTTTGCATTTTCTGTTACCTTACCATCTTGGAATGTAACTAGGTCACGATTGTGGTTGTGGCTGTTCCTGAAGGACTTCCATTGGCTGTCACATTGACGTAAGCATGATTTACTGTAGTTTACCAGTAGCACTATTTGCAATAATTTACCTTGCATATTTGTTCCAGGCTTGCCTTTTCGATGCGTAAAATGATGCGGGACAAAGCTCTGGTATGTTGCCATTGCTTGCATGCGTTGGGTACTTTACTTGTTGTGACTTGCAACAGCCTGTCTGATGCATTCTCTGAACTGGTTAATACTTATAGGTGAGGAGGCTTTCAGCATGTGAGACAATGGGCTCTGCAACAACAATTTGCAGTGACAAGACTGGCACTTTAACTTTAAACCAGGTGAAATGCTTGTCATTACTTTCTCAGTACCGTTCTTCTCTTATACTTGGAAATTCAAGATTAGGATCTGTGATTCTTGAAATATGCTTGGCCTTGACTTTCCTCTTTTTACTGTCAATGTTAAGATGACTGTTGTCGAGGCATACTTTGGTGGAAAGAAGATGGTTCCAGCTGACAACACTGAGATGTTATCTGCTACTTTCTCGACCATGATCATTGAAGGAATTGCCAGAATACATCTGGAAGCATATTTGAGCCTGAGGCCAGTCTATACTTGTATTTTTTTTACTTGTTCAGTTGATTGTTCCTGCTTGGCATTTGCGCATCCTTCACCTTTTCTTCCATCCATGGAACCAAATATCAGTGTTGTTTTTCATTCTCATGTTATGGATCAGCCTGGTGGCTACTGACTTTTATTCAATGTCGCAGGGTGGTAAAGTACAGAGGTGACTGGATCGCCAACTGAAAAGGCTATACTGTCTTGGGGGTTGCAGGTACAGATACAGCCCCTTGGTAGCCTCAGCCTAGATTCTTTCTATCTCTTGCTTGGTAACGATGGTCTGCATATTTCTACAGCTTGGTATGAAATTCAATGAAACAAGATCGAAGTCCTCTATTCTTCAAGTCTTCCCATTCAACTCGGAAAAAAAGAGAGGCGGGGTTGCGGTGCAAGTGGTAATTCATTTTATCTGCAGCAATGTCAGCTTCGCTTTTGGATAACAATAATGTTTCATTGCCTCAATGTACTTCCTTGTTAGGCTTATAGCATCCTGTCTTGATAGTGTACTACGGATGGCCTCAATTGTTCAAGTATTATAGTTTGTTACTTTGCACTGTGATCCACACCAAGTAAGGTTCTGGCAGCCGGTTAATTCTGTCTCGTATTAATGGCGTTAGTATGTACAATTACAACTGACTACAGCTAACCATGTACATCCTTGCCTTCAAAGGCTTTTACAAATATGAAAAGGCCGTGCCGCAAACTATTTTTGCTACTCTGTTTTCTCATGCATTTGATTATTTTCGTTGTGTATTTTCGTGATTTAATTAATGCTCTTTCTTCTACATCTGGAGGGTGACTCCGAGGTTCATGTTACTGGAAAGGAGCTGCTGAACTTATTTTGGAGTCATGCACAGATTGGCTTGAAGCAGATGGCTCAAAGCATCAATGACCCCTGAGAAAGTAATTTATTGTTCAAATTTTAATCATCACTCAAGCTCAATAAGATTGTGGAACTAACTAATTAATTATTGTTCAGGTTGGTGAATTTAAGAAATTCATAGACGACATGGCCGTTGCTAGCCTCCGGTGTGTTGCCTTTGCATACAGACCTGTTGAAATGAGTGATGTTCCAAATGAGGATCAGAGGGATGAGTGGGTATTACCTGAAGATAACCTGATCATGCTTGGCATCGTTGGAATAAAGGTAAATAGCAAACATGCATTTTATGCTTTAAGGACTGCTGTGATGGATTATTATAAGTATTTCATAGCCGAGCATTTTTTCTTGATGTCGTGATTAGAGGTTGACACATGTGGTAGTATTTCTGCACATTTGCGTGATCTGTCGCTACATTCTCAATTTACTTCCTGCCACATGTCTATTATTAGTTCTACCGGAACTCACTCTCTGTTGTCTTATGGCCGCATACTTCTGATTAGTTGCTGTATTTCTGTGTATTTTGTAACTTGTACCGAAATTGTTAAGAATAAACTTTAAGTTGGATAATTACTACTCACATCTCAAACACATACATGCTCACATGAAATAAAAAGTACAGAAGAATCAACTCGCAAATTTCGCCCATAGTAATGCACATTGCTAGTAGAGAAATTTCAGCGATAGTAAGATTCGTGTGACATGCATGAAGATCATTCCCTTTTATTTCTTATTTTGTGATTATTGTAATATTTGTGGACTGCGGCATGCACAAGATATGCTAAGCAAAAGTTGTCATATGCATGACCTGCATGAGATCTCATTTTTATGATTTTATCTGTTGCTTAGTTATCACTGTAGCATTTGCCGACATCAAGCAGCAGCTTTTATGGTGCACGAATCATCTAAACGGCATTTTAAAGAAAAATAACTGCATTAGTCTGCAAGAAATTTACTACTGGTTTACGTTATAGGATCCCTGCCGCCCAGGAGTCCAAGATTCTATCCGCTTGTGTGCAGCAGCCGGTATTAAGGTAATTCTTGCTTATTCTCCTGAATCTATACTTCAGTAGTCACTAAACGTGAAGAAATCATGTCTTATATTTGCGAATTCTATACCTTTGCTTCATCCAGGGACATTACTTGGATGTTCTTCCTGGTCAATTTTATTTAGTTCATTGTTTGAATTGTTAGGTCCGCATGGTCACTGGAGATAATCTGCAAACTGCCAGAGCCATAGCCTTGGAATGTGGAATACTTACTGATCCCAATGTATCGGAGCCAGTCATCATTGAAGGAAAGACATTTAGGGCCTTGTCAGATTTAGAGAGGGAGGAAGTTGCTGATAAAATCTGTGTAGGTTTATTCTCCTTGACTTACTGGCATTATGTTGATAACTGCTTCTTTTCTGTGAATATGGTGGTAGACACTAACGTATTGACCTGTAGTTTGTGTATTACATGAGAAACCATGAACTGTTATACCAATCTACAACTTTCAGGCCATGTGGAAAAAACCATACATTGTTTTGTGTTTGTTTGTAACGTTCTTGTTCCCTACGATGATACTTGGACCTGGTTGGGACTTGTGAAACAAAATGCCAAGGAAAATGATCAATTGATGTCATGTGGTGCAGATGGTTCACATTAACTCTGTAGAAATTACCAAAAGTTCTCATATAATGACATTCACTTGTTTTCTCATTTGTATGTTCTGGGGTCTTGTTTTTTTATCGTCCTCAGTTATGTGCTAAATTGTTAAGAAAGATAGCATACGTTGTTCTTCGCACAACTAAACAAGGTCTTCTTTTCTTGATTATATTTACCGTGCTATTTCTTCTTAGATTGTTGTCTTCCTTGCGGCCTAGTTCATACCAATTTCTGTATGTTTTGCATGTAATTATTTGTTTTAGTCTTACAATTAAGTACTTTTGTTACAGGTGATGGGGAGGTCTTCACCAAACGATAAACTTTTATTTGTTAAGGCATTGAGGAACAAAGGTCATGTTGTCGCTGTAACCGGCGATGGCACAAATGATGCTCCAGCACTACATGAGGTTTATGAATTACTAACGTTTTTTTTTATCAAGATGTGAAGCAATTTTCTTGACTGTTCAAGAACTATCACCAGTATTACTTACACAATTATATTTATTAGGCCGATATTGGTCTCTCAATGGGCATTGCGGGGACTGAAGTTGCCAAGGAGAGTTCTGATATTATTATCTTAGATGACAATTTTGCTTCAATCGTGAGGGTATGCACGATGTGTTCTCTTGTGTTAGCCTTCCACTATTGCAACATCTGAAATCTGTTTGTGGATTTAGGTTGTCAGATGGGGTCGTTCAGTTTATGCGAACATTCAGAAATTCATTCAGTTCCAGCTGACTGTAAATGTCGCAGCATTGATAATTAATGTGGTTTCAGCCATCACTTCTGGTGATGTCCCACTGAATGCCGTCCAGGTTTGATTCTGGCACTTTTGGATTTCTTGGCGAAGTTTTCTTTCACTATATTCAGATTTAGGCGCTGTGTTTGACTGTTGTTTTAAAGTTTTTTATGCTTAGATTCTGCAAGTATTTAGTAGACAATATAAAGCTGCTCACTCTAGTTTCTGTAACGATGAGTTATTTTATCTGTTGGTTTTTCTCCCTTTGTTTACAGTTGCTCTGGGTTAATCTAATCATGGACACTTTGGGAGCGCTTGCATTGGCGACCGAGCCACCGAACAACCATCTTATGCAGAGACCACCAGTTGGACGGAGGTTTGTTCCCTGACTTGTGATATCGCTAATCAGATATTTCTTGGTTTCTTGAGATAATTTTGTATGTGAATTTTTTTCTTGGCTTGATAAGAAAAAAATGTGTTTTCTTGACCCAACTTCCTTAGGTAGTGACTGTATACAAACAATTTTGTGAATAACGGGTATATAATATTTACAACAACAATATTGTTCTTCATTGTTCTTTTTGGATGTAGCTGGCAAGGAACTGGGGTAGTGACTGTATACAAACAATTTTTGTGACGAATGGACATACAATATTGTTTTCATTTTTGGATGTAGCTATTGACGAACTGAGGTTGAGCGAGCCTGGAGCTGGGCTCAAACTTTGCTGGTCTGTGCATTTTTTAGCAGAACGTGTGCATCCCCTTAAATCAGCCATGCATCAGATCAGCTGTTCAGTCCACCCTCAAAATAAAAAATATATAGAATCTGGCACAGCCTCTGCGCCAGGGCTCGTTTTCACTTGGTAACAAAATCAGCGTGGTTTTATATATGAGTACAAGAAATCGTAGGGATTCATCTCTGACCACTCCAGGACACCAATGCCAAAAGATTCACCAACACTTAGATGTTACGGTGCTCCTTCCTTAACATCTTTCGGGAGCTAGGCCTTTGTTGAAATCGCACTGCTTATTCATCCAGACCATTAATATCTTATATGCTTATTGTTAATCTATCAAGACGAAAAGTTGGTATCTGTGGGGTATATTTCGTTTGAATCTGGTGTTTGTGGTACGAGGTGGACTTGTTCTGTGTGCCGTGCTGCCATGGTGTAGTGTAGGTCTGATGGTTTGCATTACGTGAAGAACTTTGTGTCAGGCTGGAATTGGGATTGAATCTACACAAGTGAGCTCAAGCAGTTTGTGTTAGCACTAATGCCATTAGATTGCACTTCTCCTTGACCGCCCCATGACTTGCAGTTTGTACTAGACGTCTTCCAGTCTTCCAATACGGTTGTGTTGATACTAGTGGTAGCTTAATGATGTTGATTACTTAACACATACGTTTGTATCACGTGCTGTGCCGGCAGCTTCTGTTCTGCTAATCTCAAAATGTTTTCATTGTGCCTGCTGATGGTGTCTCAACCTGCTTGTTTTCAGGGAGCCTTTGATAACAAATATCATGTGGAGGAACTTGCTCATTATGGTATGCTACTTCTGCAATGCCCTCTTCGTATTTGTATTTCAGTATCTGATATCTATCTAACGACTACTTGTTCTTCCTTCAGGCTTTCTTTCAAGTTGCAGTTCTTCTCACTCTTACCTTCAAGGGGATCAGCCTTCTGCAGTTGAACCATGACAACCATGCGCATGCTGAAAAAGTGAAAAATACCTTCATCTTCAACACATTCGTTCTCTGCCAAGTGAGTTTCTTACCTTTACTCGAATCTGACTCGGAGATGCATACAAATTAATGCAGTGGGGTTTAACGTGGTAACATAATCTCGTCTTCTGCAGGTTTTCAATGAGTTTAATGCAAGGAAACCAGATCAGCTAAATATATTCCAGGGCATTTGCGGAAACCACCTCTTCGTGGCCATTATAGCGATTACAGTTGTGCTCCAGGTAAAGGCGCTAAAATTGTTTTTGTTTATGGCAAATATGGCTATCTAGGTTTTGCTATTGTCATGGGCTCATTCCTGTACTGTATCCAGGTACTTATCATCGAGTTCCTTGGCAAGTTCACGGCCACAGTCAAGCTGAGCTGGCAGCTGTGGTTGGTGTCGATAGGTCTTGCTTTTTTCAGGTAAGATTCTTAGGTTAATGAAGAACATGAGGTCTACTATTGTAACATGTGTCTTATTTTGGAACGATTTTTCATTTATCCTGTTGAAAAAAAGGATATATTATCGAGTCAAAATTTCTTCAGATTTTGATGGCACTTTTGATTGGAACAGTAGCTAATGGATTCCTTGTACTTATGCAGCTGGCCATTGGCAGTCCTGGGAAAGCTTATCCCTGTTGCAGACCGTCCGTTCTCAGATCTCTTTACGTGCTGCTGCCCGGCAAAGAAACAGGGTATGTTTGAATTCTACATCCAACAGTTCGTTACTTGTTAGCCGATTCTATGGGGAGTGAACTTCACTTCATACTTATGCCATTGGCCAACCATCTCTTGCAAATCTTCCCCTGTGGAGACATTTCTTTACATTGATGTCATGTCAACTTTTTGTGCAGATGATGATGTGAAGGAGGGCAGTGCTAAGCAAAGTGAAGTATGAATGCCGGATCTGCGTTGAGGACCTTACGCTGTTTTTTGGTCAAGGTTTAACATGATTTGAGCTGTAGTTATGGTGATTTGACTTTGGCTTGTAGATACTCTAGGCTTCATGTGGATAGCTCTCACTTTTGGCAACTTTTCACGCTATCTTAACCCCACGCGTGACTCCTGAAGGCTGACTTGGGAAACCTGAATTTATCTTGTTTGTCTAGGGGAACACCTGGAATTTGGCTTAAATGGATGTTTGAGAAGAGTACTTGTGATTCTCCTTTGCGTTTGTTCCACAAGTCCATTTATCTGCTTTGTCATCTCTGGCCACATTGCTTGTGTTTTCTGTGTGCTCAGCGCAGTGCCTGCCTTCTCCGGTGCTAGGCTGGAATGGCTCGTTTCAAAGTCACTTGCCTTGTTGATGGATCTATTTTGAAACCTGTAACATATTTATAAACGAAGAGCTCAGATAATGGTTTGATTGATAGCTAGGATAGAAATATGTTTCGTGCTATTCTCTGTACTACAATTAATAGTTCACGCCAGTGATCAACTATAGCAGCAGCTAGCGTAGCAATAGTCTCACGTGGAACTTCCCATGCAGTGCTACTGAGGTACGCATACCACAGCAGAGGAGTGGCGCTGTTGAAAACTGAGCTTAGGCGTGCCTACACTTCAAAATGGGACACGATAGGAACTGAAAGTACACAAACGAGCAGAGTCTTTGCAGTTAGCACTTGGTCTCTGAACTTCCGGTGCAAGCACTAGGGCGCTACACCTACAACACCACAAGCAAGACGCTGTCGAAAACCGAGTTTACGTGACGTGCCTCCACTTCAGCGTCCCGTGCAGGGATCTCTCTGTTTCGCACCCGTAACACCCAATCGATCGCGGTACTTTCAGCATCAAACAATATATGCAGTATTTTAGACGTGTTCCTCGTGTTGCTGACGGAGTCATGGGCCACAACTCTGAAGCAACACAAGACAGCTTAAGTACACGGTTCATAACTGTCTACAGTGTCTGCCGACGAAATTGGTCACGAAAAAAGGGGAAGGTGCCGAAAGGCGACGGGCGCCACACAGTGATCCACGGAGAAAAAGGCACCAATGCGTACTACTGGTACGTACGTTACGTAGCAGCCGGATCCCACAACAATTGTTGACGTTCTACTTACCATCTAGACGAGACTCGAGAGGAAAAAAGTATGAAGATGGGAGGGAGCCCTCATCCCCTGCTTTAGCCGCACCTCTGTTGTTTCGGTCTACTCTATTAAATGCTGTGCTTTTCGTAAAATAAAATTGAATGCAGTGCTCATCCTTATCTGAAAATTTATGTTGGCTTCAACCCTTTTATTTGCCAGTCGTTGGCTCATCGAATGACATGAAAATGGCTACCCCGCAAGCCTAAATCATTCCTGAATAATTGTGTAGCCATCTCAATCTTTTTAGCACCATCTCAATCTTCAGTTGCATTACAACCAAGATATCACCGGCTCCTAGCAAAGTACTCACTCCGTTTCTAAATATAAACCTTTTTAGCCTTTTGTTGATTCATGTGTAATTTAGACTTATTTTAGTGTATTAATTAACTCATTTTAATTCATATTTACTCCATATTGAAATAGTCAAAGTTTTTTATATTTTGGAACAAAGGAAGTAGCTAGGTTCTCCTTATAATACCTACCTTAGAGCATCTCTACCAGATCTCGAACAAGCCCTCAGTCCGGAAAATTCCAGACGATATGCGGTTTTGCCCAATCCGGAAAATTTATCCAGGGATCCGGATAAGCCTCCCCTCCAGCACTATATGAAAGGAGCATTAAGAGTTACCCCTGGTTTCCTCTGATGCGATCAAGTTTTCTCCGTCGCTAGGGTTAGATAGCTCCAGCGAGCAATTAGCCGCTTGCGTTAGCCAACTTCGTCCACTTCTCCGGTAGATCGATGACAGTCTCGTCCATGCACAACAGTGGCGGGCATGGCGGAGGGCGTGTACATCCGGGCGAGGAGGAGTGCCGCCACCACCACCTCTCAGCCGACGTGAGCAAGCGCGGCCGCCTTCGAGGGATCAGGTGGGCTGTTCTGCTCCCTCATGGCATCGCATCGCCCCTGCTCGCATGACGTGGATGCGGGTAGCCCCCGCGCGGTGCTGGAACAGGTGTCGGAAGGGGTGAAGGAGGAGCTGATAGTCTCCATGGGCGGCGGCGAACCGTGACTGTTGGCTTTGATGTGCTCTTCCCACACTTCCAGCGAACGGACTGCGCCGACGATGAACTTACTACTTTTATGAAAGCGGCAACGAATGACGGTTCTGATGCTCCGGCTTGCCTTGAATCCCCCATGGAGGAGCACCAACTCGTGTGGGCGCTGCACAAGTCGGCGTTCCAACACTAACTCGGTTTCGAGTGAGCACGCCAGTAGAGAACAAGACCGCCGTAGTGAAGTTTAGTTCTATCTATGTAGTTTTATCTATGAACGTCTCTATATAGTGTTCTATCTATGTAAAAAAATCTTGATGAACATGACTAGTTGAAATCTCGCGCGAACTTTTTTTATTTATGTTTCCAATACGATTTTAACGGGTCTGTTTTGCCTGAGCACGTGCCATACAGCAGAACCTGTTTTCGTGGGAATCCGAACGGCGTTTTCCGGAGAAATGCCCTTATATATAGTGTAGCTATAGTCGATAGACACAACGTTCGTAGACACGATCGATGGGCCACTGACCAATGGGTCCCGCCCGCGTACTTCTATTATCTGACAAAGGGACGCCAAACGTACACATTCGTCAGTGGTGCAACATCAACTCACACGCGCGCGGGCGGGCCATACGAAACCTGTTCGCAGGGCAGCGAGCCGTGGCACCACCCACCACCACCGTATGTCTCTCCACGGCATGGCGGCGTAGGGTAGGGTCCGGCCCGTCGCCGCCACCACCAGGAATGGGCTGCACACAGCGAAATTTCGCAGGTCATTGAATGCGGGGTTCACACTTCGCCATCGGCGACGTACAGTTCCACCGCCGGGAGATCGGATCGTGGAAGGCGACAGCACGTACCGGCGACAAGCCGGCGGCTAGCTCGCGCGTCGCCTCGCGTGCCCCAGCACTCGACGCCTTGCCGTTCACACCTGTCCAGCGCGCGTCGCCTGTCACACTTGAAAGCTTTACTTCCCGTCTAAGCTAGCAGTAGTAAAGACCGATGGGGCTATGGGAGACGGAGTAGCGCCATCCATCGTATCCGCCGTGGATCCGCCCCCGGGAGCGACGGACTCCGGTCACGGCACCGGAGATTCAGAGGAGGGTACAGACATCGCAGACCGGTGGTTCTCGTTCTGTTTTCTTTAGCTTTCGACGATGGATCCGAGCCGGCGATCGATATCTTGGCCGGGGTCGAGATCGATCGGTGTTGATTAGTGGATACCATCGAGCGGCCCCGGTCGTGACGAAATCACAGTCCTGAATAAATGTGCGTGTACACAGTATACTGTATATACGTCGATCTCACATGTAAACTAGTCTTCTCTCGTGGGGATCTCGGATCTGTACTCTCACGTAGGTGTGCACGTAACACTTACGACTTGCCGCTGCCTGCTTTCAGTGCTGGCCGCTGACTTTACAAGAGCGACGTGTACTGCCAGTACGTACTAGGCACACATGTTTACATTTCAAAGTCTCGCCCTCCAAATTTCTTCTCTGTCCAAGACCTAGCTACAACGATCATACGGCACGATTCAGTGTCAAAATCTGCAGTCAAAACGGGCTTTCATGCCAGACCAGCCATATTGCGCTGCTCGTGTGTCAGCAAAATCCCTCCGGAAGTATGTGGTTGAAAAAGCGACTCATAGCACTCTCTCTCCTAGCATTGCCAATCAGCTGGTCGAAGTTTTCTCAAAGTCTCTACAACATAAGTTAGAATCCAGTTTCAAGTTACAATCCAATTCTCTAAAAAAAAAGAGTCTGAATCCAATCATAGGTCCAAAGATGCACAAACATTGTTTTTTTTTTGGTAAGTAGGAGTTTTTTTTTGTAGGGAATTCGAAGATCTTTATTCAGCTAAAACTGAACCTGCTCTATCAGCCAACATACTGACGATCGATCCAGCTGCTAGTCACCATCAGAGTGCAAGCAAGCTTTGCACAAAGATGAGCCGGCTGGTTAGCAGTTCGTGAAACATGCTGAACAACAAAAGATGAAAAACATAAAGCTAGCTCTCCTATTTCTTGCAGAATTGGATCCATGGCGAGTGTTTCAGAGGTTCACCACCTCCAGGCAGTCGGTCTCCATCGCCACCCTTTCGAAACCACGAAGTTTTTGCAAAAATCTCTCCACCACGTAGAGCTAGGACTTCAGCGATGAGAGGGTCAGAGATCCCCTCATAGGGTTTGCTCCATGCTCCAAGGTAGTGAAGGCGTGAACGAGCTACACCTCCAGCACCACCTTTGCGAGCATGGGTAAAAGGTAAGTACTCCCTCCGTTTTTTAATATAAGATGTTTTAGGTGATACACATGTTATCTATATGCACACTAAAATGTGTGAACACATAAATTAAAATGTGTCTACATACATTTATATGCATGTGAATGTGGACAAAAGTTAAAACATCTTATATTAAAAAACGGAGGGAGTAGAAGTTTGCTAAATCGAAAACCAGACGGCAACGAAGCCTCTACCGTACATTTTGTACATCGGTTCCTTGAAATCGTAGTCCTGAATAATTGTGCGTAAATACGTGTGTGCACTGTGGACAGCAGGACATGCAATCATCCAAAGGATATTGTTGCACCAGGATTCGTGTCTGTCCACCATGATTCTTGTCCGAGATTGATAATGAAACGTACGTGCGGTTCATTGAAAGACATGCTGCCACATATGCATGGAAACCATCGAAAACTACTGCATGCACCACGTACGTATGCCCGGGCCGGCCAGTTCTGAAATCTGAACAAATTTCTTTTTCTTCCAACCTAGGCAATGGATATGATTGATTAAACCGAAAAGAGTTATATAATTTATGCAACACAACGCACTACTCATCGATCAAACCCGACGAAAATCATCACAAATCGCAGAGCGGCACCCAAGGATACCCCACACACACCTCTCCAAAGAGGGTCTCGCCGAGACATAAGGAAGTCTTCATCGTCATTGCATCTCTACTAGGAGACAACATCGCCAACTTGAAAAATCTGAGCATGCGACTCCGACTTCGCCATAGCTAATTGTCGAACCCACACTACAGATGCCATGCGGAGCTGCATGAATACATGAAAATCCTCGCCAGGACTCAACCCCGCGACAAGACAACACAACTTCGACAAACCACCAGGACCCACCACCGAAATTTCGACTTCGCAGTAACAAACATTTTCCTCGTCTCACATTGTAAACTAGTCTGCTCTCCGAGGGAATCTGTCTGACTTTGTCTTGCACGCACGTAGGTGCGCACGTAACACGCATGACTTGCTGCTGTGGCTGCTTTCAGTGCTCTGACTTTACAAGAGCGATGTGTACTACTGCCAGTACTAGGCATGCATGTACGGCACGTCTGTACTTCTCTACATTTCAAAGTCTTGCGCTCCAAATTTCTTCTCTGTCCAAGACCGGCCTAGGTATAATGATCATACGGCGCGATTCAGTGTCAAAATATGCAAAGTCAAAACAGGCACGCAAAGTTGCGAGACCCTATATCGCCACGCTCACGTCAGCGAAATCACTCCGGATCATGTTACATAGGGATGGTGAAATAAGGTTCTCTGTCGAATAGCTCGCGCTTGTGGAGATCACATGTTACGTGAGCAATTAATCGATTTTTTTTAGCTCGCGATCGATATATACTCCGAGGCCTGGTAATATATACGAGACTCTAACTACGATGACGTACCTAATTAAGTTGCAAATGAATAACAAGAACAACCGACACCTATTTTAGTTACATATATAAACCCCTATTCGGTTTAGTAGAACTGATTTGTATCTAATCGGTTGCCAATCAGTAGCTGAAGGTTTCTTAAAAGTTTCTACAACATAAGTTTATTTTTTGCAGTTGGATGTTTCAAGTCCTGGCATGCATGCATGCATGCTAGAATCCAATCATGCAACGAAAGATGCACAAAGATTGTTTTTTTGAATGGGTAGGAGCGCTAGATCGAAAACCAGAAAACCAGAAGACAACAGGAGTACATCAGTCGTTCCTTGAAAACCGTTGGCGCTTACCGAACAAAAGACAGAAAATCAGGTCTAGCATTATATATCACCTCTAATCATGTTCGGTTATGCTAAGTGCTAACCAACATATATACGGACGGTCTAAAAAAGTCTACTTTCCGTCCGGAATCAAGTTCATCAAAAGTGTCTTGGTTGCTCCACCGGTCAACTATCGATCCTACGCCCGTACAGATCGAATATGAGTCTAGCCAGCATGCATGTGCCAGCTTGAATGGCCCAAGGATGAAGTAATCGATCAGAAGGTCAACTTCTCTGCAAGAGAGCTTATCCTTTACAAAACATCAACTTGGCCAGACTTGTTTGAACACCTTCAGCACATATCCATTTATTTTCTTGCAGATACCTATGGTTCTGACATCACGTAGATATTGCCTGTTTGTTATTTGCAAATAGTTGTCTACTTAGTTGTAACTTAGCTACCCATCCTCGCCGACGGCCTTTGTCTCGATGCTCTGTCGCTGCCTATAAAATTTGCGAGTTGAAAGTTTTCTAGTTTTAGCTCGAACTCCTAGGTTTGGTTTTTTCTTCTAGAAAACGAGTCTTTTTTTTTTGAAGCCTTCTAGAAAACGAGTCTAAGTGTTGACTTCTATGCATCGATGGAACCCAAATGAAATTGAGTCTTTTTACGGTGCATCAAATCATTTTAGACCGTTTATTCTGGGTGATCCAACGGTCTAGATAAAAATACTACTCCAAAATTTGTGTAGTATATTTGCTCGGTAGGGGCATTTTGGACAGTTCACTTAACGTTTAGAAAATCCCCGCATCCAGATTTGTATTATACTCCGCAGCTAGATCCGAGTAATTCAGAAACCACCGCTTTCGACGTGCTCGACAATTGGATCCAGCGCTTGAGCCTGCGGGGACGCCGATACGCTCAACGAGGACACCCTCGACAACCGCCTTCTCAATGTCATCTTGGCGTATATATGCTCATCCCGTCGCCGAGATTCTCATGTACTCAGTCGTGTTCCGGCTTCCGCGCTCGCACTACACGCACAATAACCGGACTCACCTCTAGGCGATCATCAACCAATTCAGCTTCTGCCCGGCGGTGTTTCCGGCGGCGAGCGCATACGCGTGATCGACAACGATCGACATCACCCACGTTCGTTTTGCGGCCAATTCAAGTGAAATAAAATGGTGCAAACAAAAAAACATCTAGAAATCCTCCTCACTCTATCCAATTATATGCACAAACTCTTGTTAATGGTTCGTCTGGTCGATTAGTCAGACAAAACGAGCGCTGAGCAGAAAAGACTAAAGAGAATCATGAAGCAGAAAAAAATGTAATCACTCCGGCGTGCGGCGAGTGCGTACACGAAGCAGAGAAAACGAAGCCTCCATTGATCAATTTTGGCTCTCACTAAGCTGCATCGATTTCCGGTTAGCCATTGGAATAGACGACAAGCCTAGTTCACTGTCTCCTCGCCGCGGCACACACAGTGAGCAGCACTGTTTGCTCCCCAAGTCCCGGCCTTCCTCGTCTCCGTTCATTCGGACAGCCCAGTCTCGACCTCGTCGCCCTATCCGGCTGCGTGCCGCATCATCGTCCGGCGCCCGAAGCCCCAGCCGGTGCAGTGCCGATTGTGCCCTTGTCGAGGTCAATCATAGAGCGGTTCAAGATAGAGGGTGCACCTATGTGGGCGCTGATTTTTCTGCGGTCAGCCGTGTGGCAGTTTTCTCCCACTCCGTCGTCGTCATGGCTCATGGCCACGGACGAGCTCGGCCACGGCGGCGCCCAAGGACTTTAGATTTTTTTTTTTTTGCGAGGAAATTACAGATACACCCAGCCAAGATTCTTACAGAAAAGTCCAGAAAACAAAGGAAATTACATCGAGGCCCTTCTGAACTCTGGCGTCATCGTCTTCAGGCAGACCGCTGCGCCGGCGAAACCCGCCGCCGAACCTCCATGACCTTGGACTGGGAGGCCTCCCCGAGCGACTGGGAAGTCGACGCTCCTCGGTGCCTGGACACCTCCACCCTGCAAGAAGAACAGCCACGCCACCTCGGCCTTCCGCATCTGCAACTTCAAGGTCAACCACCGGAACCGCCGTCTCACGATCTCCGGTGAAGGGGATGCCTTCTCGAGAACTCCGGGGAGCCGCGAGCAAGACCTGGGCAGCAGATCTGCGGCGGAGCTCCGCGGAGCCGCGCCGACAGAGGAGAAATCCACCGCCACCAAAAGCCACTCCGGCGCCACCGCATCCTCCCCAGCGCCGCCGGCTGGCACACCACCACGCACACCTAGCTATGTACATACCTAGATTAACAACACGTGAAAGGGTAATTATATCATTAATAGAAATTACCCAAGTTGCCCTTGCGCGAAAATGTGGCGCAGGCCATATGAACCGTTCGATCTTTCTTATACTACACGCTATATTGTGTAGTAAGATGTACCGTAAAATATCTCATGAAATTTGAAGTGTGCGTACGGTAAGGATGGAAAATGTAACGAATCTTGAATTGAATCCAACGATGGAACTCACTGCAGAGTATCTATGTGGGGGGGGGGGGGGGTACTCTGTGGGGGGGGGGGGGGGGGGGGGGGGGGGACATAGAAGAGCTCACTAGGAAAAAGTACGCTACTTTCTGCTCGCAAATAAAAAACTCTCAAAATCATCTCTCGCTAAACTAGCAACCAAAACAGACGTTGCCTCTTTTGCTTCAAAGGATCTCCTGTTCCGTTCTATCCATATGCCAAATCACATACCCAGCGAGAGTCGCCCAAGATCTCGTTTCCTTGATTCTATTGAACTTATGAACTGTTGCCCACCAGCATGCAAGGGAGCTCGACGACTGACCAGCTTCGGTAACCTGTCTGAGTTGATGAGAATTCAAACCACCACTAACACTAGTAGGAAATAGCTTAGTGACAATTTGCTGTCTGCAACGTGCCAAACAAAAAGCTCGTTGCTACCATTAGTGGCATCGTGTCTGGTAGGGGAGCGTTGCTAGTAAGCCCTTACTGGCAACGTGTCAATGAGGACCAAACGTTGCTTGTAAGTTTAGCACACGCGCGGTGCACTGTGCAAACTAGTAGCAACGTCGTTCTAATAGCACATTGCCACTATGAAACTACTCACAACGTGTGCTGGTGACACGTTTGGTACTAGTTTTAGTTCCAGCGTGTCCGAAAAGAGCACGTTGCCACTATGGATTTTTATCTCTATACACGCACGCACCCCTCTCTCCTTATCCATACCCCAACCCCACGGACTCCCTCGATCCCCATCTCGCTCGCGATCCCCTTTCTCTCTCTTCTCCCTCTGCATCTCGATTCCCCTCTCCGACCACCACAATCTCGCGATGCCTTCTCCTTCGCTGCATACCCCGCGCGCCGTGCATGAGCCTATAGGGTTACATGTAGGAATTTTAAAAATTTCCGTCTTACATAACCACCAAGATACTATGAAGATATGCAGCACCCATAATGCAAGATCTAGAACTTACAAACACCGTTGCGGAAGATCTTTGCGTTTGTCGATGACGTTGTCGGTGAAGTCTGATGAAGATTCTCGATCACGTCCACACCGGGAGGTGAGAATGTTGTCGATTCCCTCGTGAGGATCACTTGCGTAATCCCTCGTTAAGTATCCAGGCATCCACTGCGCCAACCCGTCAGCGCTTCGCCGTCCAGTGCTCCGGCGCGACGAAGAGAGACAAACTTGGGGAGAGGGGGAGATGGGGAGGGAGTATATATAGTGTGAGGAGGGGGTATGCCAGCTTGGGGAGGGGGAAGCCCTCCCCTTGGTGCGGCGGCCCTAGGGGATCCGGCCGGATCCCCTTGCCCACTCGGAATGGACTCCTAGTCCAACTAGGAGTCCTTTCCTTTTAAACCTCTTCTTCCAATTTATCCATTCCTTTAAATTAGGGATATATTTAAATCCTGCCATTTAAATAAAAGGAAACTTGGGGGGGGGGGGGGGGGGGGGGGGGGGGAGGAGGAGGAGGGGGGAGGTTGTGCGCCGGCCGAGGTTGACCAAGTGAATCTTTTTCCTATCAGCTAGATTCTCTCATCTCAAGATGCTCTATTGTGTTTCGAAACCTGCCCATCATCCCCAGGTTTAGATTAGCCGAGCCTTTTCTAATTTACGTGCTGGATAAGATTAAAATCCTGAACATCTTGTCATATGGAGAAAATTGGCAAGTGACAACAACCGTGATGAATGACAATAGGTGAAACAAAACAACTACTCCCTCCGTCCTAATACCCAAGGCTTAATTTTTGAATATCTTGGCCCAAGGTGATATTTATTTAGGTCTAAAATCTTGCATGCATTGGTGGAGGAGGCAACCAACCACTGGATGATTGGCCCTCCGTCCTAGACAAACTTGGGGATCTTGCGCCGGCACATCAGAGGGACAACGACCTTAAATTTCACCATTGTTTTAAGATGTGTGCTTGTTTTGTCTCTTCGTTAGCTACTTGTTTATTTTTAATTTTTACAACTTGGTCTGTTTGCAAGTGGGTAATGTAAAACCGCAAGCAACTGAAATATATATGATTCGATTCAGTTGCTTGTAAACTGGAGCGGATGAGTAAGTAGGCCAAGCTGGCCGACATATTGACTTGCACCAGCATCTTATATCAACGGTCGTACATATGGATCGTTATTCGTTACTATAATCGGGTACGGGTAGTACGATCACATGGGCAGCTGATCTAAGCAGAGAAAGATAATGCGTATCAATGTCGTTGTGGCAATAACTTATTCTGATGTTCATTTTCGTCAAATGTCACATTCTAAACCGAGGAATTCTCGCTACCATTTTTTATTTTTCCTTGGCATGTAGTAGCAGCTAGCTGGCTAGTAACTAAGACAAGTTTTGCAAAGGAGACAAAATCCTTGTCTTGCTACAATTTTTTTTCTCGAGATACTTGTAAGTTCATTGGACATTTGGACATGACCTACCTGGACTGGTCTCAGAAATAACCACGGAGAGAGCTTCAGTTTTTGACGAGAGGAAATGCATGGAGCCGTAGGTTTCGTCGGTCAAGAAGGCTACCTGGACATTTGGACATGACCTACCTTTATGAGCATCGTCTGGAAGACTTGCCCCCCCCCCCCCCCCCCCCCCCCCCCCTCCCCAAATGCTCCTTCTTTGCTTGGCTGGCCGTTCAGACTAGGCTGTCGACCTCGGATAGGCTGGCAATCCGTGGCTGGCCCCACCGGCCCACGTGTCAACTTTGCAGATGTCAGCCTGAGACGGCAAGACACATCCTTTTCGAGTGTCGCTACGCCAAAAGAATCTGGGCCGAGGCTGCGATCTGGCTGAAGTGTCCCTCTCTCATGTTACGCCTCAACACGACTAAGCCTAAGGTGTTCGATTACTGGAATGACCTGGCGGCCGCGGCATCCCATCTCGTAAGGGACTCAAGATGGCCATCACCTTGATAACTTGGGAGATTTGGAAAGAGCGCAACGAAAGAATTTTCAACAACAAGTTTTCGATGCCCACCGTCCTCGTCTAGCGTATCAAGAGCGAGGGGAAGAATTGGACCCTGGCGGGGGCCAAAGCGCTTGCGGAAATTATCGCCTGATTAACTTTCCTTTACCATGTAATCCTTTCATTTTGGCCTAGGCCTGGTCCCATGTTTGCTCCTTCTTTATCTATACTACTATTAAAAGAGCAAACTTGTTGGGATACTTTAAATCTGGACCGTTTAATATCCGATCAAACAGCCCAGATCGTCCCAATGTTTGACAACTCAACATTGTCCGATTTTTCCTGTTTTACCCTCCCACCAAATCACATAATACTACTAAATTGCCACTCATCTCCGAAGCGTTATTTTTGTCTTCCCCTGAGTTAGGCTCCTCGCACGGCGGCCTCAGGTCGAGCATCTTGGATTGGATTTGTGAGCAGACCCGCCTGTCCCAGCTCCGTCATGCAGCGCCGCCGGCACCATAGTAATGACAAAAGGCTGAATTACCGTCCAGCCGTGAGAGCCTCCCCTGCGCAGCCGACGCCGTCCGCGCCGATCGACCGACGAGCTCCTTGATAAAGTCGCCGCCGTTCTGCACCCTGCTCGCATATGCGCTCCCGCTCCCCTATCCGCCTCGCCGGTGGCCAACGCCCTGCTATGCACTGCATCAAGCACGACGCCTTTTCGTCGCCGTCGGCGCGCGGGGAGATGCGGATGAGCCAGGCGACCTCCTCGAGCGTGCCTGCCCCCAAGAGGGCCAAGACGACACCTCCCCACGCGTTTTCTCCCCGACGGCAACGCCCCCCTCCCCGCAATGACAGGTTCCCCACGGTCGGTGACGCGGCGTTCCCCACGCGAGATCTGTAGCTTCGGCTTCCATCCACTGCGGGAAGGACGCCTCGGCTGCCGTCGGTGGAGGCGTTGTCCTCCTCATGCGAGCCGCCACCTCCTCCTGCACTTCCCCGGTATAGGCCCTGTCTTCTCCCCAATGGCTCAGTGGAGATGCCGCCTGGTGCACTGGCCCGATCTGCACAAAGCAACCGCTTTCTTGATGCCTACAGATTGTTCGACCCAATGCCTGACGAGTTTTCAGTTACTAATGCTAATTCAGCCAACTCCTGTCCATGCAAGTAAATTTCATTTGACAGCTCACGTGCTCTTTGATTTATTCAATTTCTTTTCTTAGAACAAACAACGGTGGATCAAAGCCATTTTCAATGGATGACCTATTCTTCATTTCCTAGCCTGAAATCCTAATTACATATTGTTAACTTCTAAGGTATATTTTCAATGGGTATATTTTCAGGTTTAAGACGGAAAGATTTTGATACATTCAAGCTAACTGATCCATTGAGGGTTTAGGAGGTATGACTATTGTACACTTTCTCATGGCTGCTCCTCCCTGCGCGCCGTATGCCATCTACGCCGGTGTCCGCGAACCTCCAATGGGTATGCAGGGACATCAATGGTTTGTTCCCAACATGTTCTCTGGTTGCTCCATTCAAATGGTGGGTATGCTGGCGAGTCATTAGAATCATTGTCTAATCTGCCTACACTGTGATTGCATATCATTTTAATTGATGTACATACTTCTACTGTGCATGTATGGTTTCGTGGTGCATCTTCTGACAATAAACAACATCATGTGAGGGAACAATACACAATAATGACAGATGTAATGCTGCATAAAATTCGTGTGTATAAGATGGGAATACAACATACCAAAGCCACACCAAAGCCACTTTCCTGATATTCGAAGTACTCAATTGTTGAAAGATTTAAAAAATTTACAAACCATTTTTCTTGGAGAAACGATGAAGATAGATCGAAGCTAATGTACGGAAGGTTTGTAAGAATACACCATCGGCTCACTTGATTTATAAAATTCTTTGACCAGTGCTTCTTTACCGGCTTTAATCCACTTTTTTTAATCCACATTATAGTGGGCATGCTTTATTTATCTACACAAGGAATTCTTTCTCAGTAGGACACCATGTACTTGTTCGTATTTATTTTTGCACAGATCTAATTGGTTGTGAATGAGGGTTCTGCTCACAGGCTTAAGTAAATAAACTAATTGAACCATGCTTTCTACCTTGAGAAGATAGCAGGTAATTGTGTAGTTATAAAATGACCAGAGTAGAACTAGCTAGCGTCTATATTGTACCAACTTGTTCAGATTCAGAGAGAAATCAAGTTTAAATTTGATCTAGCAGTAACTTACAAGTGAGTAAATGAGGAAACAATTTAAATACCATCAGTGCATTTTCTTAAAATAATTTTATATGAATATATACGTTTCCTAGCTAAACTTGATCTAGCAGTAGCTTCAGATTCCAAGTATTAATTCCTCAGACAATATATACGTTTTCTCGCTTTTTTTGTTCTTTTTGTGATTGCAGGATCTTCCTAGGGATAAAAATACGCAATGGTTCAGAAAACATAAGACTGGACGTACATTATGTGCTTATATGAATGGAGAATTATTAGGGAGAAGAGTTTCGGTACCCTTTTAATTTTTTATGTTACTTGAGATGTGATGAAGGTTATGGTAATGTGTACATTGTTAAATTAATGTGTATATTGTCCCTAAGACCTTGACTGTCAAAAGTAAAAAAAAAGAACTTAGAATCTACAAATGATGTAGCATTGTCGAAGTAATGTAGTTTACAATGTACATGTGATTTTCATGTGTAAATGTAATACAATAAGTCTCTATCTCGATATTTCTTGAAAGATGAGATGATTTGAGTATCATGGGTATATGTGATTTTCATGTGCAATACAACAAGTTTCATAACTGATGTTTCTTGTCAAATGAGTTGTGGTGCACTCTATGAGATTACATGGTTGATGTATTAAGAGAAAATTTATTAATAATCATAGAAGAAGGGATCACTTGTAACTTCTTTTTACTCAATAACCTCTAGAACCACAGGAAGGTTACCTACGTTCACTATTCCCGAAGCCTGATACGAGCTATTTAGTTCGTGGGGACGAGGATTTTCTTACATATATGTTAATGACTCACCAGCCCAACAAATCTTCTCTCTTCCATTTAACTAATAAAGCTACTGTTATACCCTAAATAAAATAATGATCCATAATCAATCATCTGAATGAAATTACTTGGTTGTTTCGTCGCAAAAATCACAACAATGTAAATAAAAGGCAACTTGGTTATTGACTTGTTTAGAACGGGATAATCATATAATGTGCAGGGATCCAAGGCCCACAATGCAGCCCTCTCCCGTCATATAATAAATCATCAGATGGAGTAGTATCGACATTTTGCGATCTTATATATCCATGAATTATCTCCCACGACAAGTTTATTGATTTGAGGATAGGCGAAGAAATTTCTAATATTGCACGTGTGTTGCGTGTAAATTTGTATATTTTAAAGACGTGCGTTGCACGTGCAAGGCTACTAGTCAATATAAAAGGCAAAACTTTTGCCCTTTCTTCAAAAGAAAAGAAGGCTAGCGAAGAGATTGAGGTTGCAAGCTTAGCTGGCCATGTCGACCGCGTCTACATCGATGATGACCATTTCACATTTTCACTCTTTAATCCCAGATGGCTTTATCGGCATCTCAGATCTAGTTAGTCATCCTTATCTATATTTTATATCAATTTTCTTCTGCTAGATGACATTTTTTACACCAAGAGTCAGACAAGTCATGTTTAACTAGTGTAGCACTGACGCTGACCTTCTCTGAATAAGTTAGTTTTTGCAAAGCTACTGACCATGCAACTGATGCCTTCCCGTAAGACGTGCTCATGCTGGGCGATGGAACGTACGTACTGCCAGTACAGAACGTAGTACGATGTCAACGGTTACGGCCGGGCCGACACAGCCAATATTTTTTTCCCGACCAACTGACCTTTTCTCGAACGAATTACAGCTAGTTTTAAGTCGACCTGTCTTTTTTTTAAACTTACAAATTGCAACTAGCTAAGTACTCTCTCCGTTCCAAATTAGATGACTTTCATTTGCACACATGTGAATGTATCTAGACATGTTACAAGTATAGATACATCCACTTTTTGACAAATGGAAGTCATCTAATTTGGAACAGAGGGAGTACAGAGATCGATCAGCGTGACAAATACCAGTCAAATTCAGCCGATCTCGCAAGTGATTCAGCAACGCACGAGCTAGCACAAGTAGTACGTGTACACAAGAGCAAATCTCTGTCAGACTCAGAGCCTGTCAGTTGGTACAAATAATGGGAGTTGGAGAGCTACAAGCTAGCGACGGAGGCACGATCATGATCTCTTCAACCGACCAAGAACTTATTTCGATTGTGCACCACACCTTTCTTACCGTCGAGAATTAAATCTGAAAGCGTCCGGTCATTGCAGATTTTAGGTTACGGCGTTGAAGCTACAGCGTATGTAATTTCTTTGGGAGCAGAATTTTCCAACCGCGTGTAATGAAAGGCCGGACGGTTTCTTTTCTTTAGCAAAAAGGAAATTACACCGCCTAGCCTCTCCATCCGCGGCTACACCATCCTTAATATTATTTGGAGTAAAGTGTGTTTAAGTGTATACGTGAATTGCCTAGCTAGCACTTTCCATCATTTTGGATTTTTGAAATAGTTGGTTAGTTCATAAATCATGACATGGTATCGGAGCCCAAGGTCTTGAGTTCGAATCCCGGCTTGCGCAATTTATTCTAAAATTGCTGTTGCCTGCTTTTTGTCCACGTATAGGCCTCTCTCCTCCACCGAAGAAAGGGAGATCAAATATCCCGATCATTGACTTGGATGACGATGGTGAAAGAACATCGACATCAGGAAGCATTGGACGGCCGGATGATAGGAGGAAGGGGAAGAACATTTTAAAGAAGAACGATGTAAAAACATGGGGGAGAAGATCGATGAGTTGTTGAAGTCCAGGAAGGAAATATGGGATCAAGCTTTGGAAATGAATAGGGAGTTCGCCGAGAAGAAGCAACCAGATAAGATGACAAGGTGGCAAGACATTAGAGGAAATAAGGAAAAGAATATAGCCTAGGACAAGCACAAGGACAGCTTGAGGATTGTCGAGAAGAAGAAGATGGGGCAAGATATCATTGTCAAGGAGAACCTAAACTCATAATTATGGATCCAAATGTAATGAACGAGAAGACAAGAGCATATTGGGATATTAGAAAAAGGGTAACACCAGTTCATCACCCTACATAGATATGAGAAGAATGAGTGAACGAAATGCAAACTCGATAAAAAGATATGTCGGCTTAAGCTGTCCAGTCTCTATTTCGATACTAGAGGGGTCTATTTAATAGAGTCCAACATATGGCCCAAGCAAGATTGAGGTTTTTCTAAAGGGAAGGAATCCCGCGATTGAAGATGCTTTGGATGGGGATGATGGGAGATGGAGCTTCGACTGGGGGTGGTGGCAACGGAGGTGAGCAACGACAGCGGTGTCAATGGAGGAGACGGCAACAATGGTGTTGCTTTATTTACAGGACATTTTACTCATGCTTTTGGTCACATATTTAATTGCTAATTGTTATATGATGGGTCAAATTTTCGGATTGAAAACTATGCTCAAGTCTAGAATTTAAATGTTTATAATTCAAAAATATTATCTGAATGTTGAGTTCCGAAACTATTGCGTAAATGGTAGTTGTGAAAGTAAGATAAATTTGTTAAAATCATAAGATTTGAGTTTACGGTACCACTTTTGCGGGATTTGTTCGGACGAAAATCCGTGTCATACCGTAAAATTTAGGTACGGATTTTGCGTGTTCTGTTCGGGCGGGTACCGCGTCATACCTACCATAGAGTGACGGTTACGCGGAGTAATCCACATGAGAAAACGTAAACGAGCCATGGATGTACATACGCAGCAGCCGGATCCCACAGCAATTGTTGACGTTTTAACACCTCGACGAGAGACTCACTGGAAGAGAGAAAAAATGCAGATGGCACCACCTGTTATCATCATGTACACTGTGGTTGGCTGGTTGCGCCACAATTTTTTAAGATGAACTTTAATTCGCACTGGCTTTGTTCGTTCCTGCTGGTCTCTCCCTATCGCGACGGTTGTAGCTGCGAGCTTGAAATGTGAAACCTCAGACGAAAACGTACCACTCGCGAGTGGCGACAACGGGGCCCAGCCCATACGAGACTGCTCCCGCAACGACCACCATAGCAGCATAGCACCATCACCTCTCTCTTAGCTCCTACTGTGGATAGCTAGGTGCGCGCGCGCGGATGAGGGCGACCGCCGTCTCCACCGTCTCGGCGCGGCCCCACACGTGGACAGCGCTGGCGCGAGAAATTCCGCGCGGCATTGAATGCGGTTCGCCACCGGCGACAAACAAACGCCACATCGCTGCTGCCGCGTCGGCCTCGTGAGCCCCGGCGATGCTCCCGGCGTTGTGCGGTTCACACCTGTCCATATCCGTCGTGCTCGCTCGTCGTCTCGCTTCCCCTAGCAAACTAAAACGAAGAACTTTCTCGTGGTGTTCCGTTCGCGGTCACGCCATCATTCACAAGAGGTCACACGGCTGAAGAACCTGCCTTTGGTAGGATGGTTAGTAAGGTGGTTGTACCCCACTTCACCATAGTTCAAATCCCAGATTTAACATTGGTGTTTTTTATTTAGTCGAAATATTCTTCAGTGGGAAGCGACGTTTCCGTCGATAGCGAGACGACTATGATGACTTCATCAATCTCAAGACTCGACCCGTCGGCTCAGTCTCTCGTAGGTGCTCATAGGGATAGGGTGTGCGTGCGTGCGTTCATAGGGGTGAGTGTGTGCATATGTATGTGAGCGTTTGCGTTTGTACTGTGTTTCGAAAAAAAAAGAGATCACACGGCTGATGGAGATCGAGCCGTTCTGAGCGGGGTCGTCGTCGTTTCGTTTTATCTAGAGCAGCTTTCGACGAGCGATCAGGATCTTTGCCCGATCGAGGCCGATCGTGAGAGGAAGCTACAGTCTTGATAGATATCATGGTGGCGTGCCCCAAGATTGCATATGCGATCGAGCTGGGTCGTCGTGAAATCGCGGGTCCTCGCATGAACAGTCATTGTACCTACGTACCTAAGTGTGCACGGCGTGGGCAGCAAGGCAGGCAATCTTCCAAGGTTGCTGTAGCTTCTGTCTTTCCTCATGGCTACGTGCTCACACGCCCATGGCGCACTGATTCTGTTTCTCTTTTGGAGGCTCATGTGGATCAGGATCGGGGCTCGGTCGCTAGCTACACGCGTTGGGGTAATATCTTTGCACACTTGGAAACTGCAACACGAATTAAAATAATACTGTGTTATACTAAAAACAAATACCCACCGTTCATTCTTTCCCGTAGAGAATAATGGGGTCGATCCACTGTTTCTGACCTGAATTTCCAGAGCAAGTCGATCCACACCAACATTTCTTCGTCTCCACGTGTGTAACGGTGGCAGCTACTCTACTGATCTAGCCTAGCCCCATGGTTGACTTAACCATGCACATGCGTACGGCGCTTTTGGCTTGTCACAAGTCTTGCTCTTTTCTTTCCTTATCTTCTCTAGTAAACAAAGCGTGCTCCGGATATGGCGGTTATATGGCGCGCGATTCTTCACTGTCGGAGTCTGCAAAGTCAAATAAGTACATGCTTGTGAGTAGTCCGGATCACATGCTCGTGTCAGCAAATCGATGCAGATTATATTGCCTATGGATAGAGAGATCATCGAGGTAATCGAAATGGAACTATATGAACTGCTAGTATAAAGTAGTTTTTTGCTTGCGGCAATGAAATCACCGGTAACAAGTAATCACTTTTTTGGCTAGCTCTCAATCACGACTCGATCTATCCAGGGGCCATGTATCAGAGGACAAGTACAAAAGAGACTTTCTGCAACTAGGATGACATATGCCTGCCTAATGGCGTCGTAATCCAAGCTGCAGAGTAACTGACAATGAAGTAGTACATAAATTTCCGGGAAGCTCTTTTTTAATACTACGATTCATCTGCACGACACAAACGATTATCTTAACCACAGTTGTATGTTGCACCAACTTGTTTTCGAAGTCCATGCATGGAAGGAAGGAACCAACTCACAATGGAAGATGTGATGCAAATATATACTTTTTTCGTTGGGTAGGGATTCAAAAACCAGAAGCTGGATGTTGGAGCCGTACGTTTGGTACTTCGATTCCCTGAGATCGACTCCAATCAATTATTTATCATGTCCGGTTGCGCTAACTGAACATATACGGACGGCGGTTTTCTTTCCAGCCAGGATCAGGGGCCGGTCAAGAGAAAAGTGATTGTGCAAACGGCCGGTTGCTCCAACGGTCAACTACCGTTCCTACGCCCGTACAGATCGAGTTAGGTCAACTAGTGAGCACCACGAAGTACATAGGACCACATGAACAAATCGATCGGAAGGTCAACTTCTCCACACACTACCGGAAAATCGAAATTTGCCGTGCTGGGCTTTCGTTGCCGTGTGCCCCCGTTCCTCGGAACACGGCAAAGAATACTTTGCCTTGGTGGGAACACAAACCTCACGGCACAGAAAGGGGCCACGGCACAGTGCATACAAGGAGCACGACAAAGAACACCTCACGGCAAACGGAGGGCAAAACACACGGCAAACAAACAAAGCTCGGCACAGATCTCAACTTTCCCGCGCTTCAACTTTCCCGTGTTTGCCGTGCGTCGTAGTGAAATATCACGGCAAAGACTGGACAAATTTTGTCCCCCCCGTGGCGGCCAATTTCCCGCGCTCTAAATAATTGGCAGGAAATGCTTTGCCGTGCGTCTTTGTGAGCTGTGCACGGCAAACAAGCTCTTTGCCGTGTATCTTTGTGTGCTGCACACGGCAAAGAGCCCCACTATTTTTTTTCCATATCCTTGTTTTTTTATTTTCTTTGTTAAGCCTTCTAGTACGTTCATTTACTTCACTTAATTATGTTTCTCGATAATATATATAAACCCTCCGGTGTGGGCCGCATATGTGTGTCGAAACCCCGAAATTAGTGAACCTAACGTGTGAGGCGTCGTCTACCCCTTCCCAGGCGGTGAATGGGAGCGTCGGAAACCCACCCAAAACTAGGTTTTTTCATACCATGTGTGTACCAGTGTGTTGGGTGTTTTGAAAGTGCAAGATTTTACTCCGGTGTATGACCGTCTTCACCGACCGCACTCTCGATCTCTCTACTAAGTTTCTAGACTTATAGGTGAAAACTCCCGTTTCAGGGGAACCGGGGACAATCTTGTGAGAACTTGTGATAATAGTTAGTTTTCCATGTTCATATGTCCTTACCTAACACAACCAAGCCAAAAAGTCCACTGGCCTACCCCCTTTCGACGCCGTTGAAGGGGGTAGACGAAAACGTTAGGGTTTTTCAGCGGATCTAGGGTTTCGCCGAATCGGAGCCCCGGAGCGTCGGAAACCCACCCAAACCTAGGTTGTGCATACCATGTGTGTACAAGTCTCTTGGGTGTTTTGGAAGTGCAAGATTTTACTCCGGTGTGTGACCGTCTTCACCGACCGCACTCTCTCCACAAAGTTTCTAGACTTATAGTCGGGGGAACCGGGGCAATCTTGTGAGAACTTGTGATAATAGTTGGTTTTCCATGTTCCTATGTCCTTACCTAATACAACCAAGCAAAAAAGTCCACTGGCCTACCCTCTTTCGACGCCGTTGAAGGGGGTAGACGAAAACGTTAGGGTTTTTCCAGCGGATCTAGGGTTTCGCCGAATCGGAGCCCCGGAGCGTCGGAAACCCACCCAAACCTAGGTTGTGCCATACCATGTGTGTACAAGTCTCTTGGGTGTTTTGGAAGTGCAAGATTTTACTCTGGTGTGTGACCGTCTTCACCGACCGCACTCTCTCTCTACTAAGTTTCTAGACTTATATGTGAAATCTCCCGTTTCGGGGGAACCGGGGACAATCTTGTGAGAACTTGTGATAATAGTTGGTTTTCCATGTTCCTATGTCATAACCTAACACAACCAAGCAAAAAAGTCCACTGGCCTACCCTCTTTCGACGCCGTTGAAGGGGGTAGACGAAAACGTTAAGGTTTTTCCAGCGGATCTAGGGTTTCGCCGAATCAGAGCCCCGGAGCGTCGGAAACCCACCGAAACCTAGGTTGTGCCATACCATGTGTGTACAAGTCTCTTGGGTGTTTTGGAAGTGCAAGATTTTACTCCGGTGTGTGACGTCTTCACCGACCGCACTCTCTCTCTACTAAGTTTCTAGACTTATAGGTGAAATCTCCCGTTTCGGGGGAACCGGGAGCAATCTTGTGAGAACTTGTGATAATAGTTGGTTTTCCATGTTCCTATGTCCTTACCTAACACAACCAAGCAAAAAGTCCACTGGCCTACCCTCTTTCGACGCCGTTGAAGGGGGTAGACGAAAATGTTAGGGTTTTTCCAGTGGATCTAGGGTTTCGCCGAATCGGAGCCCGGAGCGTCGGAAACCCACCCAAACCTAGGTTGTGCCATACCATGTGTGTACAAGTCTCTTGGGTGTTTTGGAAGTGCAAGATTTTACTCCGGTGTGTGACCGTCTTCACCGACCGCACTCTCTCTCTACTAAGTTTCTAGACTTATAGGTGAAATCTCCCGTTTCGGGGGAACCGGGGGCAATCTTGTGAGAACTTGTGATAATAGTTGGTTTTCCATGTTCCTATGTCCTTACCTAACACAACCAAGCAAAAAAGTCCACTGGCCTACCCTCTTTCGACGCCGTTGAATGGGGTAGGCGAAAACGTTAGGATTTTTCCAGCGGATATAGGGTTTCGCCAAATCGGAGCCCCGGAGCGTCGGAAACCCACCCAAACCTAGGTTGTGCCATACCATGTGTGTACATGTCTCTTGGGTTTTTTGGAAGTGCAAGATTTTACTCCGGTGTGTGACCGTCTTCACTGACCGCACTCTCTCTCTACTAAGTTTCTAGACTTATAGGTGAAATCTCCCGTTTCGGGGGAACCGGGGGCAATCTTGTGAGAACTTGTGATAATAGTTGGTTTTCCATGTTGCTATGTCATAACGTAACACAACCAAGCAAAAAAGTCCACTGGCCTACCCTCTTTCGACGCCGTTGAAGGGGGTAGACGAAAACGCTAGGGTTTTTCCAGCGGATCTAGGGTTTCGCCGAATCGGAGCCCCGGAGCGTCGGAAACCCACCCAAAGAGTCGAAAGATCTTTTTGACAACGGTGGTGGTTTTGGCAAGGGTGGTGGTTTCATTAGCTGGTTCCCGGGTTTGGTATTGTTCTATCTAACTTTTCTAGTACCGTGGACATTCATCGATCATTCCTCGTTCTAAACTTCTCGTGCTAAACTTGTAGGCAAAAAAGGACAAAGAGATGAAGCCAGAGCTTAGAAACATTGCCCATGGCTTTAGTCATTCCGTCAACTCATTCCATGCTTATGACGTGAATGGATATCGCTTCCATACCCGTGAACACACAACAAACCGGGGCAACCGGAAGACAATAAATAGTGGGGTGTTATGTGAAGGCTCAGATAAACTCTATTACTATGGAAGAGTTGAGGCTATATACGAGTTGAATTATGGTTTTGGTAAAGGGCTAGATCCCGTTGTATTCAAATGCAATTGGTTAGACCCGCGTCGGGTTAGACGGGATCCTACAATTGGATTGGTCGAAGTTGAACGAAGCTCCAAGTATTCGGGAGACGACGTCTACATTTTGGCTACCCAGGCCTTCCAAGTATTCTATCTCCCGTACCCGTGCAAGAAAACAGCAAAAGCATATCAAAAGCGTCTACATGGGTGGGATGTTGTGATGACGGTACCGTCACACAGTAGGCCGGCTATGCCTAACGGTCAAGATTACCGCCGCCTAGACCCCTCAACATCTGACGGAGAGTTCTATCAGGATGGAGGGCTCCCTGGGAAATTCACTATCAACTTGCCGACCGATGATGACATGGAATACGGTGAAGAAAACGAAGATGCGGGAATGGAGGAAGACACCGCGCATGATGAAGTCGAGGAGGTTCATAACCAAGCCGACGTGACTTTGCTAGAGCGCTTCCACGCAGGACTTCATGTCGATGAGCCAGAGGGACCACCTCCAGGTTCCGTGGATGGTTGGTGGTGTGGCGACCCTGACAAGTGCGAGGCCATCCTTTTGACGATGGCCTCTAAGATGGTGACGGACATGCACTACGAGGCTCGCGTGAACTCTGTCCGTAATTGGTACGTCGAAAAGAACATTGCGCTGGAAAAGAAGCGTGCTCGGGACATCTTGATGCAGCCATGGCAGTACCTGCAGGTAGCGTCATTTCTATATTATCGATTTTGTTGACCGTCGTGTAATATCATTAATATGTGTGTTCTGTGTACGTAGGTGCCTCCTCCGTACGTCGGTAACAACGGCGCGTGCCACCTCGCGATGGTAGCGTGGTGGACTAGCCAGGAGTATCTCAAGATACACGCGGAGGGAAAGGCAAAGCGGGCGGAGAACAAGGGTGGAACACACCGCCAAGGCAACCTCAGCCTCTCCCAATGCATACAAAATGAGGTGAGCAAATGCATTCATTAATCCACCTATGTTCGTGCTCTCTTTTGCAATATCGTCTCCTTTTCACCTATGTTTGTGCTCTCTTTGCAGAAATTGAAGACCGACGTAGACCCCTCGCCCTTCGCTGTTTGGGCAAAGATGCGTACCAGGGATGCGCCGGATCCTCTCACAGGGTCGATGTGGATCAACGAGAACGCCGAGCTCCGGAGCAAGGGGTAAACGGAGAAGTTTAAGGAGCGCAACGATGATGAAGCTGACCCTCTCACCAGTCCACTTGACGTCGAGGCTGTCGTGCTTGCGGGGGAAGGCGCGACGAATGGCCGCTTGTGGATAGGTGACGGCTCCATCGACCCTCGCACCGTCCCGTCTCTACGCCAGGTCCGCCGTGGGAGGGCGCCTGGTGCGCCTGCTGTGGAGACCTGCCCACGAGTTTCGAGTCTAGCTGTCGACGAGCTCCGGCAGAAGCAGGTGCTCTATGAGCAGCAGCTGGAGCAGCAGCAGGAGCAGATCCGGCAGCAGCAGGAGCAGATGCGGCAACAGCAGGAGCAGCATCAGGAGTTTTGCAGGCAGCAGCAGGAGCACCACAGGCAGATGATGGAGTGGATGTTTGGCACGGTGCAGCGCATTGCTCCTGGGGACGGGGCTGTTGCCATGGGAATGTTCCCTCCACCGCCTTCACTGATGTTCCCATGGGTATGTTCTCAAACTTGTCATTCTATCCATCTTATTGTTGTAACTAAATTACTTGTGTAATGCGAGACTTTTTCATATTGTAGGTGAATCCAGGATCGGCGGGTGGATCTCACTCGATGGCGCCGCCGCTTGGTGGCCAGGACAACCCGGAGGGGCAGCCCCATGTCTCCAACCCTAACGTTGTCCGGAGGCTCCCGTGGGTATGCTCGTATGACTTGTCAAAATGCCATTGCCACTTTAGTTAGCCATGCCATTGCCACTTTAGTTGAACTTGTCAAAATTTAGTTAGTTGAACTTGTCAAATTTTATCCATTAGTTGAACTTGTCAAATTTTAATTAGTTCAACTCATCAAATTTTAGTTAGCTTTCTTTTAACGCCATGACTATGCCATTTCCACCTATTGTCGAACTCATCATTTTTTTGCAAACATGTAGGACGATCCTCCTCAATGATGTTGAGGACCTACTCCGCCGTCGGAAGGCTAGTAGAGGTTAGTTACCATTTCAACTTGCTACCACTCTCGTTCGAAAACTTACTTCCTGTCTCACTTAGATCGACATAGCCAATCAATGAATCTCCAATGGTCACTTGTGTCTTTTGGTTTACCACATAGATCAACTTGTGTCTTATTGTTTACTACATCTAACTTAGATCATGTCTTTTGGTTTACTACATCTAAACTTGTGCATATTCTTGAATTTGGATTTAAGAGTGTGACCAAAATATGCACCATATATCAACTTGTACATGGTTTACTTCATGTCTTCTATGCAACATAGTCTAAGAATCAAAAATATGCACATTCATTGATTTAAACATCTAAACTTGTACATGGATGCGTTGCGGGATGATATCGATGGCATGGATGCGTTTCACGATGATTTGATGCCACCATTTGTTGTACTGACCTTCCGTATCAGTACTGTTGTAAATAATGATACCTGGATATAATAATTGTGAAGTTTGTGCTCAAATTGTGAATTATGTGTGATCTGGCCCCTATATGGGTTGAATTTGATGTCGTGGGGTATTCTGGGATATATTGGGTATATATATGTGTTTAAATTGCAGGAATGGAACCAAAAACAGAAACAAAACTGGACCATATTGTCAATTTGCCGTGTAAAGACACACGACAAAGATCTTTGCCGTGATGGGGCGCACGGCAAAGAGGACAAGCGGCGCGCACCTGTGCACCTGGCGACTTGCCAGATGACCATATGGTCGATATGCCGTGTGGATATACAGAAAGCACACGGCAAAGTCTTAAAATGCGGTGTGCTCGAGCTGGGATGGCACACGGCAAAGATGAATTTGTGCCGTGCTTGTTCTTGGAAGGCACACGGCAAAGAACATAATTGTGCCGTGCCGGTCTGGAGCTGGCACACGGCAAAGAGCCGAAATGTGCCGTGCGCACTAGACAGAAAGCACATGGCAAAGATATTACGTGTGCCGTGATCACTTTGGCCCGGTGCACGGCAAAGATAGAAAAACGGCAAAGAGGAGGCAGAGGGTTGACCAGGTTCTGACAGCATTATGCCGTGCTATGCGTGGATGGCACACGGCAAAGTGTTTGCCGTGCTCTTTTGGGGCAAGCACACGGCAAAAGGCCTTTGCCGACGCGTATTAGGCCGTGTGCGGTTTGCCGTGCGATATGACACGGCAAATCCTGTGTCGTGTTCCGAGCAGCCTTTGCGTGCGATTTGAACGCACGGCAAAGTACTCGTTTCCGGTAGTGACAAGAGAGCTTACCCTTTATGATACTCCAACTTGGCCAGACTTTTTACATCTCAACTTGCGTATTGTAGCAGACCTGCACATGCCGATTAGTGGTCGCCATAGAAGGTAGTAACTGAAGAACCTGCATGAAACCCACAACACTACTTGTAATATTGTAGCAGCAGTTTGGTTCACGAGGGTAGAGAGAAGAGAATCTTACCAAATGCGCGCGCAGGCCGTATATATAATATAATTTAGGGTTCCCATTTCTAAAAATATATAATTTAGGGTTCAGTAGCTGTACTCTTTATCCTTACCGGTAGGCTCACCCTGGCTTGAGGCCCGCACGTTTCCCCTCTCCTCCTCTCGCGATAGAAGAGGCGATTTTTCTGGAACCGCCTGGTCGCCTCACTCCCACCGTCGCCGGCCGCGGGATCTCTCTCCCCCCGTCCGCTCCGGCGGCGGTGTGGGTGGGGGATCCCCGGACCACTTCGTGTGAATAGAGTAGAGGCGAGCGGGTTCCCGCCGGCGACGCTGTGGAGGCGGTGGTGCGGCTGGTGGGCGTTTTGGTGTCGGCGACCTCCCCCTCCGGCGGTGGAGCTCCGGTGGAGCTCCGTCGAGTGGTGGCCGGCCTTCCCGTGCTCGCAGATCCATGGATCTGTGGTGTACGGGCTCCCTTCTCCGGCGGCCGTGGTGCGGCGGTGCTGGAGAGGCGTTTCGGGCGGAGCTGATCAAGCGTGGTGGCCTCCGGCGGCGTCGTCGACGGTGACGGCTGCGGCAAAGAGGCGTGGAAGGGCCGGGGGGACGTCTGCCCGATTCGTTCAGCGGCTCAAGTTCCGCCGTGGCGCGGCGGAGGATCTCGGTGGCGTCTTTCAAGGGCGAAAATCAGCCCAGGCTCTGGTAAGGAGGTGGTCTCCGTTCGTCGTCTTCCTCGACGCCGGTGCCGCCGCGGTTCTTGATCTGTGCTCTGCTTCTTCCCCTTCGTATTGTACTTTCTTGTTCTTGATCTATGTACGGTGTATGTGGATCGGTTGGTGAATATACGAGGCTGTTTGGATGTGTCAAAAAAAAAAAAAGGACCTTAGATTTCTATTCTTCTTTAAGATATCCTCGTTTTGTCACTTTGTTAGCCGCGCATATTTATTCTTTATTACTAGGTTTATTTATAACTTGTTAAGTAGCTGTTGCCAGTGGACTTTTTTTCTTGAAAGAACTACTATTTTAACGAAATTGCTGCATCAAGGTATTTATTGCACGAGAAGAAATTGTTCTAGGTAGTATCTTTCCGTGGAACCGGCATATACTTCTGCAAATTTCAAATAGGCACATGTGACATATTTTTGATGATTGATTGAAAATAACACATCGCTTGTTATTTTTCGTATTATTTCGGGACAAGAAGCTCATATTAAGCATGAGGATAATGTGCACGATTAATTCAAGTAGTGACAAGCATGTATCTTGCGGGGTGCAAGTGCGACTAAGATGCAACTAGTCAATTTGCAAGTGGGCAATGTACACAGCTGAACGTAACTAAAAAAATATATACATAAATTTGGATTCGTTTGCTTCCAAAATGGAGCAGTTGTGTGAGAGTAGTCCAGATTGGCTGTACCTAGGGCCGGCTGGCCGACACAACGACTTTCACCACCTTCTTATCAGATGCTTATCGTTCGTTTCTCCTTATAATCGGTTGGTACGATCACATGGGCAGCTGATGTAAGCAGACAAGGAAAATGCATATTAATCTCGTGGTCTATCTTGTATTCTCGCCTCCGATATCATATACTCATATTGTAAAGTGAGTTCTAGGCTTCTAGCTATACCATTTGTTATTTCAGATGGTATACAGCTGGTATCATTATGGATAGATGGTAATGCAAAGTCTAGTCTCTGCAAAGAAGGAGACAAAATCATTGTCTTACTATTTTTTTTTTTTCCTGGGACACTTGAGTATATATAAATTCACTGAACATGACATAATTAACTTCTTCCATGTAGTGCTTCTAGCCTTCTAGTGTATATTTTCTATGAAACTTAACAGGTACATTTAAAACTAAGAAAAGTACACCCAGGTAAAGAAAAAACTAAGAAAAGTACACATGCTCGAATTACTATGTTTATCCCCGAGAGCCCTTTCTCTCATCGAAATGATATGAACCTTCATCGCACAAGTCAATATCCATCTACCGTGTTCTCTGAACGGTAAAGGACTCCTGTAAGAAATCTCTACGTGGTATGTCTTTTCACAATTCTGACAAAAGAAAAAGCGAGGCATGTTTTTAGCGTTCAAGAAGCCATGTCAACGACGTACGTCGACTTCTTAACATTTGATCGTCTCTGCTTTACTCACAACAAAAATAACTGGACATACACGAATTAATCAGATAAGTCATGTTTAACTACGCAATGCCTGCCTGCAACGTCCTGCAAGTACGTACAGACGTGCCATGTCAACGGTTACGGCCGGACAGGAAACGTCTGTTTAGACTCAAACATCACTGTCCTTTCTGTCTTCTATTTTCTGTACGATATGATGGAGGATCCGCCAAATCACAGGCTTGCTAGCTACTAAAGTAGAAAGTACTAGTCGTATGTAATTAAGTATATGTTCTTTTGTACCTAATTTTTTTCTGCATTTTAAATAGAACAGATTTCAGATAGTGGGTGGCAAAAGTCAGATCGAAGCTCGAAGTCATACGTGCTTGTCGTACAAGTAACATGCATGGTTGTGTTGCCACGTTGCGAGCCTGCTTAATTATCGGTTAGAACTGTGTAGATGTTTTTCTTTCTGGTACTTTCGGCGATTATTTTCGGATAATGTTCCAGCGTGTAGAGTTGAACTGATAGTTAACCACAGAGGGAAACTCAGGAAAACGCACGAACACACGCTGAAGAGACAAAAACAACTCTGTCAGAACCTGTCAATTGCTTGTGTGAACTGGAGTTGGAGATAGAGGCATAGATCTAGAGCTATCTAGACTCTAGAGCGACGGAGGATCTAGCAAGAATCTCTTCGATTGGCCATGAAACTTCGACTCGGCGCCACAAGTTTTTGCTACCAATCGAGAATTTCAGAGGGATCGACCACTAGATTTTTAGCTTGGGATGGTGTAAAGATAACTTTTCTAAAAGGAGGCAAAGTCCTCCACATGTGTATCAATTGATTCACACAACCAATTAATTAAAATTTAACAAAATTTCAGGTATAAAATAAAAATAAGTTGAGGGCACACAACCTACATTACACGGAAACAAGAATACAAAACAAACTTTTGCATTATTGATCATATTTCTAAACCGATTGAATAATCCCCGTGCGACCATTTCTAGTAGGTTATATCAAGAGTGCTAAAGCTCATGCGCTTCCATACAATAAAGTAAGAACCAAGTACGGATCCAATATGTAGTTTTCTGGATACTTACAAATAGTTAAAAGATTCTCGATTATGTCATTATGGTGATTCCAAGTAGGAGTAGACCAACATAAGACATTAACGCCCACATGGATATGTGCCTTAACTGGCTTATTAACCTTTCCTCAACGAGTTTGCGAAAATATTTGAAATGCTAGTTCGAGTTGGTAAATTAAAAGCAACACACACTACTTTTCTCAATAAAATTAACTACAAAAGGACAAGATAAAAAATGATGATTTATCGTTTCATCACAATCGCACAAGACACACTTTGCCAAATTATATTTTGTTTAAATAACTCCTCTGCTAAGGTACCAATCAAAAATCTTAATCCTAGGTGTAACTTTCAGCTTCCACATGTATTTATTTGAAAAACAATATTGTATTAACCATATCACCATACATGGACTTTAGTCCAAAAAATCTGTAAGGGAAAATGTTCCATCGAAACACATATGGTCCCCAGGATTGATCAATATACATCAAACATTGAGCTAAATGCATCTATGGCATCCATTTTCACCAAATAAGGAACATCTGCAACTAATACTGAGAGGTGTGTTGAATCTAAAACAGTAGCAATTGTAACATATTTATGTTGCACTATATTATATAAAGAGGGATATTACTGGCTAAAGGATGTGTCTCCCAGTCAGGCATCCTCCCAAAATCTGGTAGGGGTGCCATCACAACCAAAGAATGACACACGGCTACTATCCCTTCACTCTCATGAGGCTTTTCCAAAATAGAGAATTAGAAGGCTTCCTTATCACTTATGACAATGTATTTGAGTAGAGGTACTTGTCACGAATAAATTCATGCCATGCAACAACCATTTGTTGAGTAAATATATATTTCTAATCTCAATATTCTCAACCCCTAGATAACCTTGATCTATCGGTCTGCAAGTTATACTCTACTTCAATATGCTCATAACATTGCCAATTTTTTTGGATCTATAATAGTCGAATCTTTACATACCCTTTAGGTACCTTAAAGAAATCCATCATGAATAGTATGTCATTAAAAAGGACAATTCCTCCATCGTAGGAGTAGTTTTTCCTCCCAATTTCATAGCTTTTTCACAAACCTAGCCTCGACTACCTTCCACTTCTTACTATTGAGTTTCCGAAAATTAAATGATATACCATGTAACAAAATGGGAGGGCCCCAGACTCACATCTTAAGTGTTGCAAATAATGTTCTTCGGCATCTTTAGCTTTACCAAAAAAGAGTATATTTTACTTGTCTGAAAATATATTTTCAGGGCCAGGAGTTTTTCGAAAATACAAAGGATTAGTTTCATATTCACTGCCTTTTCTATGTGATGCTCCATGAAAATGACAATGCCATTCGCCTGCCAAACTAGATGAATAAAACCCATGCGACCATCTCTAGTAGGTTGCACCCATTGTGTGGAAGCTCTTGCGCTTCTATAAGGACCAAGTACGGATCTAATATGTAGTTTTACGGATGATCTACAAATAGTTACAAGATTTGGCCTTGTGAAAGGCATTATCACTATGATGGTACTAAATAGACCAACATAAGTACTAACCCCCACACAGATATGTGCCTTAACTGGCGTACTAACCCTCTCAACCATTTTCTGAATATAATCGAAATGCTAGATGAAGGTGGTAAATTAAAATAAACATTCACCTTTTTGCATCGTAAAATCACAAAAAAAAACAAGATCATAAATGATGATTGATTGTGTTTCGTCACAATCTCAAAAGAAACAATTATTTTTTCCTCTCTAGTTGCTCTTAACCAAATAACATTTAATAATTCCTCTACTAAGGTACAATCAAAGATCATACTATTAAGCAGAACTTTCAACCTCCAAAGGAATTTATTTCAAAAAAACAATATTTTATAACAATATCTACATACATGGATTTTACCTAAAAAATCCTGAAGGGGGGAAGTTCCAACAAAACACATCCGGTTCCTTGGATAGATCAATATCCATATGCCACTTCAAGGAAGTCCATTTGTCACCAGATAAGTAATGTATGAAAGTAATATTGAGAGACGCTAAATTTGAAACGATAGCAACTGTAACATCATTACATCGCATGATGTAATACAAAGAAGGGTATTGCTGGCTAAGAGGCGTATCTTCTAGCCAGGCATCCCCAAAAATAAGGTAGGGGTGCCATCACCAACAAAGAACGACCAACAACTAAATTACTCCCCCTCTGCCATACCATGTCCTCATTTAAAAGTTTAAAACAATCATATTCCGAGTAAACTTTTTTTGTCAAAATTATCTACCCCTACTCCACTTTGTTAACTGGTAGTTCTTCTTCATGCGCGTCACATTGCTAGAAAAAACTGGATTTGTAATTGTCGAACCTTCTACATACCTCTTTAGGCACCTCAAAGAAAAACATCGTAAACATCCGTAAACTAGTGAGACAACATTAATAAGGACAAGCCCTACACCCCTTCCAACTTCTTAGCTTTTTATGATCCCTATCATCGATCTCCTCCCACTCATGAGTTTCCGAAAATGAATCGGTATAGCAAGGTAACAAAATGGGAGGGCCCTAGTAGGATTGCATCTTCAACCTCTTTGTCCTTACCAAAACAAAATATTTTCCCGGCCCCTAGGTATGCACGTTCCAACAGTTGGAGGCAACTTTTGAAGAGGGGAGGGAGAGATGAGCGAAGGATGGAGAAGGTGATGTGCGGATATCCATGTGGGCAACCATGCACCAAATTAGATGGGAAAAAAGAGCGCTTTGGGGTGATGATAGAGTGAGTGAAGACATAATATGTCCAATTTGGAAAAATAAAGCATTAGTCGTCCAGTTTCGATCTGACTCCGCTAGTGATAACAAAAGCCAACAATGGCAAGAGAGAAAAAACCAGTCTATGATGACGGTGTAGAATTTTGAAAAAGTATCATACAAAAACACTGGGAAGATGCTGCATCAAATCGTGTTCTGTTTAAAGATGTGTGCGCTACCGCTAGGCCCTAGGAGTGGGTATTGGAACTGATCGCCAAGCCACAAAAGCGCCGATAGTCAACCTGTAGGTATGCGTGTTGCAGTCAACCGTTGCCTGTTGGAGATACCTGCCCATTGAAGGGGGAGGGATATATGAGGAGGGGGAAGAAGAAGGTGATGTTTGAATATCCATTTTGGCGACCATGGTGTTAATTGGATAAAAAAGAGCTGTGTTCAACTTGGAAACTTATTTTTTCTTTTGTTTGTCCCGTTTTGAACTTGATTGACCAGGCCGCTTAGGATAAAATACTAGTGTTTCCGAATTTCGGTAAACAAATATGTTCGCAAAAAACATGTTGCGGTCGAACTTTAGTACATATCTCGGACTAGGGTTAACCTCGTTGGTTGACCTGCCGCAAAGCCTGCACTGCAACTCTCGTTGGCATCTTCCATCGTTCTCCCGTTCCCCGATGCGTTTGACTTTCCAAAATTAACCATAGCCGCCGCCCAAGCGGGCAAGTAGCACGCAGAGAGAGAATGGGGAATCCTTCACGCCAAACAGTACGCACACCAGCACAGATCTGTGGGCCCAGCCGGCGGGTTCGTACCACACGTACGTACGGACTCGCCACGTCGGCGCCTGCTGCTACCATTCTCTTGGTAAAATGAGTGATTTTTTTAATACATAAAATCCCGTTATACATCAGGCCCGTATAGGCCGTAGCGGGTGGGAGTACTACGCACACTGGAACGTACTGTACGTACAGTACACCGTGTGGAGATGGAGGACCGTTTCCGGGTAAGCTGTTGGATCGGTTGGCATCTCTCTCTTCTCCCACCCGCTTATATATGGAGGCCACCTCTCCTGCTTCCAAGGGGTCATCACCTAGCTCGCCTCCTTCATTTTTTCAGGATAACCTCGCCTCCTTCATCTCGCCTCTCCTCTCCTCTCTTCTCTTCTCTCATCGGTACTCTCCTTCTAGCTAGCTTACTTGGTTGCAGCTGCAGGAAGCTGATCGAGACCGCCGGCAAGCTAGCGCGTCCAGGTGAGAGTTCATTTCGCTTTGATCTCAGTTAATTTGCTTGCGATGTTGTTCTTGTTCTTCAAGATAGTTTCTGTTCGTTCTTTGTCTCTCCCTCTCAGTCAGTAATTTGCATGAGAGGCGAGGCCGGCCGTGCTTCTCTTCTCATGCATGCATGCTTTGCTACTGGTGGCTAGACAGTAATTTTACTCTTCGATCGATCTCAACTTGTTCTTCTCTTTCTTCTTTCATTCTTCTTCCCAGAATACATTAGTTCTTGGGGTACGGTAGAAAACATCTTCTTGCATGCGAATTCGGTCACTCGTTGCTAACTCTGGTTATTGCTGTTAAGCGACGCCGATTTCTAGAGAGCTTGCGAGTTCGAACTTCCTGTGAAATGTTCTTGGTCTCAACGTTCTTGTTAAATCTGGTGTTGTGGGAGCTGTCCGTCTCCAGCTCTCCTAGTTCTTGACCAACTCATAGCGATAAGAAAGGTCATGTGGTTCTAGGCGCGTCAACTCAGTTTGCGCCTAGAACAAAAGACGAGAAACAGTAGTGCGTTCGGTTAGAGAAGCAAATATCACCATACACTACTCTACCACTTGTGCCTACACTAATCAATCTCACAACCCTCCTCCTCTGTCCATAAGCCAGTTATAAAAAAATATGTTTTCCTTAACTTCTCTATTTCCATGACTGGTCACATATCACTATATTGCCGGTTGTGGTACGCAGTTAATGCTGGATGTCCTTGTGTACCCTTGTTAAGACGAGTCTCCACGTCATGTCTCAATCTTTAATTAGTTGCATAATGTTCAACGTACAGCGGTGTTAATTAATTATAATATAGCTGGAGCTGGTGTCACAGCTCTCTCCTTGATCAGTTGATCTGATGTGCTACCAACGGCGCAAATTTGATTCTTGCAGTTCAATTAGACATTGGAGAAGAAGGTAGCAGCTGAGAAGATGAGGGACATGGGAGAGAGGAGATCAAGGCATGGCCATTTCAACGCTGTTGGGTTCGGAGCGGCAGCAGCAGGAGGAGGAGGAGGAGCCAAACACGCAGAGCATGATCAGGAGAAGCTCATTGAGAAGAAGCTGGACATGAGCGGCTTGTCCATGGACACTATCCCACATATCACCATGTCTCTCCGCCACATCACCACCTTGGATCTCTCCAACAACAATCTCGAGGTTGGTTTTCTCCTTGTCTTGTAATTATGTTTTAGTTGCTTCTTCCACAGTTCTCTGATCTTATACTAGTATCAAGTATCAGCAAGACTTGCCGTTTTGCCTCCATTGTTTTCTCATCCGAGCTTGTCTCTTGTTTCGTCCGTTGGGATGGATAACTAGCAAGAACGTATCTTGAAACGGCAGTGCCATTTTTTCTTGCACCGTATCTGGTGATAAGTTAACTTGAAGATAAGCATGTGGATTATTAATAATACATCAAGGCTAGTCATGTACGCCATGGCAATCTACTAGTACCCAACTGGAGTAGCATATAGTATCACCGGTGGCAATCTTCTATGTTCTTTCACTCTGTCACCTCTCTTGTAAATTCAGGTCTCCCAAAAGTATAATACATCACGCTGTCTCACAGGCTCACGTTCTAACGTAATTTTTTAAAACCGCAGAGCATTCCAGAGTCAATGATCGCGCGGCTGCTGAACGTGGTGGTCCTGGACGTGCGCTCCAACCAGCTCAAGTCGCTGCCAAACTCCATCGGCTGCCTCTCCAAGCTCCGCGTCCTCAACGTCTCAGGCAACCTGCTCGAGTCCCTGCCGTCCACCATCGAGGAATGCCGGTAAGCACGCCACCGCCGCAATCCTCACTCACTCACCCACAATACATGCAAAGTAGGGTAGGAAACTAAGAATGCTTCGACTAACCTGTGCAACGTTTTGGTGCACAGTGCCCTGGAGGAGCTGAACGCCAACTTCAACCAGCTGACGGGCCTGCCGGACACGCTGGGCTTCGAGCTTCACAACATTCGCAAGCTCTCCGTCAACTCCAACAAGCTCGCCAGCCTCCCCTTCTCCACCAACCACATGACGTCGCTGCGGGCACTTGACGCACGCCTCAACTGCCTCCGCTCACTCCCGGACGGCCTCGAGAACCTCGTCAACCTCGAGGTGCTCAACGTGAGCCAGAACTTCCACTTCCTGAGGGAGCTTCCCTACGGCCTCGGCCTCCTCACCTCGCTCCGGGAGCTCGACATTAGCTACAACTCCATCACTGTGCTCCCGGACTCCATGGGCTGCCTCGCCAAGCTTACCAAGTTCAGTGCCTGTGGGAACCCACTCGTCTCCCCGCCCATGGATGTAGTCGAGCAGAGCCTCGACGCCATGCGCACTTACCTCACCTCCAGGATGAACGGCACTGGTGTCAACGCCAAGAAGAAGAAGGGCTGGTTGCCCAGGCAGCTGGTCAAGTATAACACCTTCTCTGCCAGGATGAGTATGACGCCTGGTCGCAGGATGAGTATGACGCCTGGTCGCAAGAGTGTCCATGACAACTCAGAGGGCTTCTTGATGTCGGATTACCGTTCGCTCAATGGTGTCAGGTCGCCCGGGTTTCTCTCCATGCTTTCACCGCGGCGGCTCTTCTCACCACGGAGGGAATCACCCAAGCGTCATTAAGGGTGATCCACGTTTGTATGTTGTTTGCTCCTTCAAGTTGTCAGATGAGATACTCTTAGGTTCTGCTGTTGCTGCAGGTGTGTACATATGTCTGAGAGATATACGTATATACAGTAATGTACAGTAGTACAATAGGGCATTGATGTACATAAGAACTAAAAGGGGTGCTTTTATTATCCTTCTGTATTTTTGTTTACTCCCTTTTGTGAGTGTATTATGTGTAAATTGTAATCCTCTAGATGTTGAATAAATATAAAGTTTGAGGGTTTTGAGTGTTTCCTAATCACTTCAGTCAACCAAACTTGAATATATAAGAAACAACAGAACAATACAATATCACTGCTGACTTGCTAGATGAAAAATGATATTTTTTATATTGTTTTTTGCGGGGAAGCAATTTCTATAATCTATACCTATAAGGATTGTGATTAGTGCAATTTAGCTCCATACGACGGGCACCAAATCATATGAGAAATCAACAATTCAACATAGTACAGGAAGTTACCTCCATGCATGGCTCCTAGGATAAGAAAAGCCCTCCTTGCTGGCTAAAACTGGCACCGAATCATCCAAAATGGAAGATGTAAATTCTGAGTTTCTGACTGAACACTAGATCCAACTCAGTATTCACAGCTGAAACACAATCAATCAGAGCGATGGCAAGCAGTAGATCCAAGACTGAAATCAATTCATTCTCTACTATTTGTTACTCCGATATACCAGTACATCCATTTCTGAAACAGGGGCGACCAGTTGATCCAAGAGTGGAACAGGTATCAATAATACATGGTCGCAAAATGCGCGATTTCAAAGCTACCAATGCCAAATGACGACACCAGAATCAGCACAAGAAAAAACTGGACGGTCTCAAGTTTAATGATCCTCACAGATAGGGCAAGAAACAGGATTGGAAATATTCTTCAGTCATTTGCAAAGCTTGAGCTTCCTGAAGAATGAAGCAACCTGCGACTTTGGGCAGGGTGCTGTCGCTATGCAAGTCGGGATGTTCTCGGGCTGCTCTATCCACAGCTTGTGCCGGACGCCAGCTGCTTCAAGTTTCTCGGCCAGGTTCTTCAGCTGGGTCTCCCCTTTCACCTCCAATGTTACCTGTTTACGAAAAGTTCTCCAGATCAAAACAAAGTATTAATGCAAATGAGACTATACTATAACCCATCAGGGATAACAAGTATTGAATACATGGTAAGACTACTGAAATTTGAACTTTTTTGCTCAGTCCCTTTATGAAGAGCCTATCAAGCACCGGTACAATAGAGAGTTTCATTTGGTGTTTCTAAATTTGTTTCGTGGACTTGACAGACTAACGCCATCTTATGACATCACAGGCATCTTCTCTAGTGAAGGAATTACTACCAGTCAGAAATTTTCCAACTTCCAAGACGTCCAAGAACCATCTCGTTGTTCAAGGCATTAAGGGCTTTGAAGTTTCAGGAAGCATTGAATGGCGTCATGAGCTAATCAGCCAGCTCACCTGTGTGGGAGAAAACGATTTCCAAACGCCTACTGTCTTTCGAGGGATGCGCGATGGAAGTGACATTTTCTAGATGCTCGAGGAAAACGCTGAAGATAACTGAAAAGTGCAAGGAGCACACAGAGTTCGTGTGAGGCAAAAGGTCGAACATGCCTTGTGCATGCGGTCGAGGTTGTCGGGCTCGCAGTAGGCGGCGGTGTCCGGGTGGTCGCGGTGCGCCCAGACGGCGGCCACGGCGGCGTGGCACCCCTGCGCCACCACGCTCCCCAGCGGCCACGCGTCCGCCAGGTCGCGCCGCAGCACCACGTACTGGACCACCACGTCCTCGGCCTCCTTCCTCGCCTCCTCGCCGACGGCGGCGGCGGACGGCGCTGGATCCGGCGTGGAGGAGGGAGCCGCGCTCATGCTGGCTCGCGGCGGGATTCGGTGGATGGTAATCCTGGTGAGGCCTGAGAGGAGGTTGGCGGCGCTTGGGAGCGTGCTGGCTATGGGGGACGGCAAGCGAAGGGGCAGGAGGGACAACATTGTGGTCATTTCATTCTCGAAAAAAAATTGTGGTAAGTTTACCGCATGGGATGATCTAAAATAAAATAAAATCGTTTTAAAAATAAATAAATAAAAGGCTTGTGCTATTCATGTTTTTTTTTTCCCAAATCTGGCCCTTTTGAAAAACTAAACACATGTACACATGTATGCCGCTGCTCAAACTATTTCCAAGTCTGACCCCTAGGGTCGGCGTCGAAGAGGTTAAAGACAGACTTGTACAGTTTGACGCCATAATCTTTTGACGCCGGACACCTATTTCGATTCCACAATTTTTTCTATGGATTTAGAAATTTTAAAACGGAGGTTGGCTCCAGAAAGGATTAGCCGACATGTACAAGTTCGGCGTTACCTCTTTGATGCCAATCTTAGGAGTCTAATTGAAAATAGTTTTCAGAAGGATAAACACGTGTTTAGTTTCTTAAAAGCTCTCAGCTAGACCGTGCTCATATATTCTGACTTCGTTTTCTTCTATAAAATTAAGGTACGTAGTCGCGTACTCCTGATTTTTTTTGTGTGGAAACCGTCCCATTAGTGTCATAAGTTGAAATACGGATATACGAAGCAACATAAGTTAACTATCCACTAAAATACGTCTTGATACGTACAAATCAGAAACCCATAAATTTAGAAACGGAGAGAGTAAAAATAAAGTAGCCCATGCCCTTGTGCAGAAAGGTGCAAAATTTAATGTAGACACATCTATGTCAGGAGCGGTATGAGGTGCCTGAGCGTGCCACTGCTGACTGCGATTATGCAAAAACGTCTGACCCGCTTTAATTATCGCGGAGAGATTAATAGGCTCCTACAAAATACTATGCAGACTCACAAAATAATTTTGGATCAGACAAAGTACTCATAGGGCCTCTTTGATTCGTACGATCCTAAAAGCGCGGGAACAGAAAAATTATAGGATTGCAATGTCGTGCCCAGTCTAATCCTACAGGATTTTGTATGCACAAAAGTTTTTTTTATTTCATCACGGGAAAATTAAAGGATTTTGAAAAAGAGTTTTGAGTGATTGTTAGATTTCCTATGAAACATAGTGCAAAGGATTGCTGAAAGTGCATGTGTTGCCCCATGCGTGGTTTTGATAATTAATGACAATCTCTATGGATTAATATTTGCATTGAGTTATCCTTATAGATCTTGTCCATGGAAAAGATTGGATTTCATATGTTGGACTCTAGAAGATAAAGTGATGATCAAGGTTCTATCCAATGATTTATATAAAGAATGGTCATCTAGAGTTGAGCATATTCCAAGTATGTCTTGAAGGATTCAAAACATCTTTGTGAAAAGAAAAGATTAAAAAGTGCAAATTCAATATGATTCATCTTGGAAGATATCATTGGATTGAACCTTGCAGTGGATACATAAAGACGGAGCTTAGCGAGGCTCTCCCATAATGGTGTATGGGGGAGTATTTGGAGAAATCTTCATCAAGCATGTGCTAGCAAGCACAATCAAGAAAGGTGTTCCAACTTGAGAGAGTCAAGATCGTCATCATCTAGCTCAACTGGAATGCGCAAGGCAAAGGTATGATCTTGATAGGGTTTCTATTTTACCGTCTCATGTGTTAGTGGGAGACCGGGTTATAGGATAGACGGCGTACTATCAAGAGGTGATCTCAAGTGAGTAACTTGATAGCATCTTTGTGGAGAACTCAAACATTTGCATACTTGGCATACCAAGCTCTAATTCATCAAAAACGGGTTTCATATGCATATCTTGTTGCGTTTTTTAGATTGGAGGTTTTACCGGCTTATCTTTTCTAGAGAGCTCAAACTCTATCCTTGTGGTTTCCTCCTCACGTGATGGACTATGATGTGTATATCCATGATCTTGTAGGGCTTGTGATTATCTTCGAAACAAGCCCAAGATCATAGAAAACAGAGTCTTGATGATTATCTTGTTGAGTTTTGATGTTGGAGGATTTACCGGTTGTTCTTTTATAGAGAAGGTTTACCTTTCTACATTTTGTTTTATCCTTCCATGTTGTACTATGATGTTTCTCTGCATGATCTTGTAAAGCTCTTCGTTGCGATTCCAACGAGCCCAAGAACATCGAAAACGGAGTCCGGATGATCAAGATATGTCTATTTTCGTATTGGGTGTTTCTGCAGTTTTTCATTAGGACGGTAGTACCGGTTTGGCCCAGTAGTACCGAGTTTCCATGCCCAGTACTACCGTGTCAAGTACCAGGGCTAGTACCGCATCTCCCCGGATGGTTCTGATGTTTCCGCTTTCTTGCCCAGTACTACCGCGGGCTGGCCCACTACTACCGCGAAGAGAGTAGTACCGGGTCAAGCCCAGTACTACCGCCCCGGGGCGAAAAACTGCCCAACGGGCAGATTTTCTGGGACCCATTTAAGGGGACTTCTTCCCCAAACGGTCAAAAACTTCTTGAGCTTGTTTTTTCCCTCTCTCTCCTCCATTGTTGACCATTGGAAAAGCTTGCCCCCTCTTCAATCCCTCCCATGATTCTTGGATATCTTTGAGGGAAAAGTGAGAGGAGATCTAGATCTACATTTCCTCCAATCCATTCCTCCTCTAAGTGAGGGAAACCTAGTTGATCTTGATCTTGGAGTTCTTGGTGTTTCTCCTCCATTGTTCTTCCTCTCTTATTCTCCCATAAGCATTTGTTGCTTTGTTGAAATTTGAGAGTGAAGGATCTGAGCACTTGTGCTCTTTTCTTTGCTTTGTGCATCGGTTTGTGCTCTCCACGAGGATTCGTGGAAGTTGAAAGTTTGTGAGCTTATTACTCTTGGGTCTTTGGACTCTAGACGCCTTTGTGGTGGTTGAGACCTTTGTGGTCACTTGTAGCCGTTCGGGAACCCCCAATCCAGTTGTGGGTTGTGCCTCGGATTGTTGTTGTAAAGGCTCCGGATTCCGCCTTGAAGGATTCCGATAGTTGAAAGTGAACCAAACCTTTGTGGTGCGGTTCATCGGAGAAGAAGGTGAAGCATTTGTGGCTGTTGAGTTGACCTTTGTGGTATCTCACACCTCTCCAACGAGATGTACTCACCTAAAAAGGAGGAACTCGGGAATACATCCTCTCTCTCCGCGTGCCTCGGTTATTTCTATACCCGAGCTATTTACTTATGCACTTTACATTGTGATAGCCTTCGTGCTTGAAGTATTGTATTTTGCTATCACTTTGTTGTTTGTCTTGTTTAGCATAAATTGTTGGTGCACATAGGTGAGCCTAGTATTTAGGTTGTTGGCTTGTTAATTTAAACACCTAGTTTTATTCCGCAATTATCAAGCCTAAACCGGAAAAGTTTTAAATCGCCTATTCACCCCCCCCCCCCCCCCCCCTCTAGGCGACATCCTTGTCCTTTCAATTGGTATCAGAGCCTGGGCTCTCTTTTTGGGCTTTACCGCCTAGAGAGTAAAGATGTCGCTTAGAGAATTAGTGCACGATCCCACTCTTATATTCGATGGCACAAATTATGATGTTTGGAAAATTCGCATGCTTAATATTTTTAGGGCCATGGGTCCAAATTATATCAAGAGAATTGTAGATATGGGTTTTTCTCCTCCAATGGATTCCCAAGAATTATCTATAGAGAATGAGGAAAACTCTTATCTCGATACTCTAGTATCTAATGGTCTTATATGTGTTTTGAGCGATGTATTTCTTGCGTCAATTATGCCTTTTCGGAACGCTCATGAGCTATGGACCAAGCTTCAAGATAAATATGAAGTGTCCAATATTATTGAGGATGATTGTTCTCCCTCCACCTCCGGCCGTGACGAGTTCACAACTTCTTCCACTTCACCAACATGTGATTTGTCACAAGATAATGATATGGTGAGTGGTGATAGAAATTGCTTTGTTAATGGTGAATATTCTATTGACTATACTTCATCTCTATCTCATTGCAATGATCTATCTTTGGACTTAAACACTTCTAGCACTCCAAATGTTTTACATGCTAGTGTTGCTTGTCCTTGCATATCATGTAATAGTTGCTCAACTAAATCTCATGATGATATGCTTCTTATGTCTTGTTGCCATGAAAATAATTCTTCCATATCCTCTAGTATTTGTGTGGCTAACAATGTAGAGGAATCCTAACATTTGTTGGAATAAGACATGGGCCTCAATGGTGCTTCAAGTAATTCTTCATCATCAACGTCCATTACCCTCTTTTGCCTTATGGCCAGAGATTCAAAGGTATCTCCACCTTTGGAACCCTCTACATCTTGTGATGATGTGGATGAGGATTCTTATGGAGAACATATGGATGTTGAATCTTTAACAAAGAAGGGTGAGATGGTATTTGGTGCTCTCCCCAAAGGTAGCAAAGCTATCCCTCCTCTATGTGAAATCATTACTTATGCTATTAAGAGTAGGGAAAGCATTGAGGGCTTGCAAACTCAATTTGATGAGAAATGTGAAATTGAGAGAATGCTCTTGAGGAAGAGCAAGATCTTAGGGCTTCTCTTGAAGAGATACTTCAGTCCCTTGATGAGTCTAATGATCTTATTATTGCTAAAATCATTAAGGAAAGAGATCATGCCCTTGCAAAATATAAAGTGCTTAAAAAGGAAAAAGTTGAATTTGGTGTTGGCAATGCAAAAATAATTGAGGACATAGAGAGACTTGACAAAGCTCACAAGGCTTTAGAAAGTGAACACTCTCTCCTTATCAAGTCTCATGATCAACTTCAAACTCAACTATCTAAAAATGATGAGCTTTCCAAGTTGTCTTCTTCCATTTCTAATATTTATGATGCTTGTGCTACTAACTCCACTTCTTGTGAAGCATCTATTTTGAAGGAGAATGTTGAGCTAAGGTCTCAACTTGAGTTGCTAACTAGCAAGTATAGGAAATTGGAAGAAAGTCATGAAAAGCTATCTAGCTCTAATGATGATCTTCTAGCATCCTATGCTAAGCTAAAGTTAGCTCATGAGGCTATTATATCAAAGGTAACATCTTGTGAGCCTCATGTGGACAATGGCACAACTTCCTCTCTCAATGCTTTATTGCCGTGTGCTAGTCCTAGTAATTCTACATCACATACTATTGCTAAATCTTGTGATGAATTACCTTCCTTGTCTTGTTGCTCTAACAATGAAGCATCTACTTCCTCTAGAGTTTGTGTTGATTCTAACAATGTAGAGGAATTAAAAGAGCTCAAGGCCCAAGTCACTTCCTTGAAGAAAGACTTGGAAAAGCGTCATGTTGGGAGGTCCACACTTGACAATGTGTTGAGTGTTCAAAGACACCCCAATGACAAGAGTGGACTTGGATTCAACTCTAACAATAAGAACAAGTCCAAGCCTATCAAGAAGAACAAGGGCCAAGAACAAGTCAAGGATTCAGCCAAGATTGTTTGCTTCAAGTGCAAAGTTGAAGGGCACAATGTTAGATCTTGCCATTTGAAGAAGAAGCCTCTTAGTGTGAAGCAACAAGGGAAGCGGCCTCAAGTTCAAACTCAAGTTTCTCAAGATAAAGCAAGGCCCCTTCCCAAGAAGAATCAAGCTACCCCTCTTCAAGTCAAGGTTCCTACTAAGAAGAAAGGAGAAAGCCAATGTTGCTACATATGCCGTGAGAAGGGCCACTTTGCTTCTTCATGCACTAATGGTACCTTATCCAACCCCATTATAATTAATGATGTTTATTCTCTTCAGAAGGATTAGGTTGGCAATGTGTTTGCCAAATATGTTGGTACTCAAAGTGGTGTCAAGAAAAGCACCATTTGGGTTGCCAAGCCTATTGTGACTAACCTCTTAGGACCCAACTTGGTTGGGGACCAACAAGCTAAAACTTGATCAATAGGTGTTGTTGGAGGGCATTGGAGACTTGGCTACATCATGAAGAATTAAGGGATCTTCATCATTTATATTATCTCAAGCCAAGTCATTTGGATTATATTGTTCTATCTCATATCCAATGTTCCTCCTTGCGGTAACTTTTATTTAAATCATATATACATTGAGAGTTGCTTGCACCCTTGCATGTGTTAGGTTTTGTACCTTGCTAGTATTTGTATGTGTTGTGCTCTCTACTTACTTATCTTGAGTAATCAAGTATGTGTATGTTGGTTTGCACACCATTTACTTGTGTTGAGCCTTATTGCTTTTTATTTGTTAACTTACCTTGTTGGCTCTATTTTTGAGAGATTAACAGACTATCCTATTTTGGGGGAGTGATATGCTTCGTGCACTTCACAATCCTAAAAATGTGTATACATGAGGAATACCACTTAATGATGATATACCAATATTATCTACTCTATATGTGGTATGTCATTCTCATGAGAAATTCAAATTCTATAATGTCCATTAATTATCTCTAGTTGGTTTTGTTTGCCTCTTGTTAAGAAAATTGGATTATCACATTATGGGGAGTAATAAGCTATGTGCATATTACAAGCCTAGAAAATGTGAACATATGAGGTATTGCCACCTAGAATTGATATTCTTCATTATCTTATTCCTTTGTGGCATGTTTCTCAAACAAGTTCCCTTTTGGCTTAAATGATTTTATTTTCTCACTCGTTTGGATATTGTTTGTGTTGGACGTTCTTGGTACGGCTTTCCCCAAATATGTTCGCATATATTTTTTGGGAAACCGATTGCTTCAAACTACTCTTTGTAGTTGCTTTGCATGATCGCGCGAATATTTGAAGCTATCAAGAATATCTATTTATCTAAGCATGGCTTTTAAATCTTATCATTTGCCATATGCGTATTTGTTGTGAAATTGGCCTTCAATATCATTCCTATATACCACCGAGAAATATCTCTATATACTCCTTGTCCATAACAAGTGATACTCATATTTGTGGTGGAATTTGTGGACCATCTTCACTTTGGCTCTTGTTTTGAATTGCCTTATTTCTTTTGCCAAGGATTTGGTTTGATCTAAACCCTCTTGTCATCCTTGTATCTTTTGGATCCTTGTTGCTCTACTCAAAATTTGTTTTATGCTTTCTTGAGGTAGGAAAAGCAATGATCCCCATTCTAGTGCATTTTCATTCAAAGTCATACTTCTAGATAATGCACCATTCTTGGGAAGCTATCCTATATTGAGTAGAACATCATTCTTTGAATTGGTTTTGTATCCTATTGCTTTCCTTGAACTTGACTAGTGTTTGAATAATATGTATGGAAAGTGATGATCTCATTTATGTGCATTTTGTATTCAAATTCAAGATCATAAATAATGCACATATCTTGGGGAGCAATCCTATATGCTTTTCAACATTAGTTGTCTTCAATTGGTATTTGATCCCGATGACGTGTCTCTTTGGAAGACAAACATTTCTCGTCTTGGTACTTTGTGCCATCATGAGAAGTGTAGAGGGTTTGGTTTATTCCTTGATGGTAATTTCATCATTTGGTATCTTACTTTCATTTGGCATCTTTTCAAAGTGGTATCTTCAATCATGTGTTGAGTTCAGTTTTTGATATAATTTGGACAATTCTGATGGCCCTTCACGTAGTTACCTGCGTGAAAAGTAAATGGGTTAGGTTGAGACTCCAAGTGCAGAGTGTATGTAGTAGTGGAAGACAGTTTTCCCCACGAGGGGTGACTCGAGGGTTTAATATCGAACTCTCGGGGAACCAGTATTTCAGGTGTTATCTCCTTATCCTTCTCTTGAGAACCTGCAACAAAATAAATTGTTTTGTGCCCTCAACCTCACCAAGTGGTTGTTAAGCACAAGGTGTGAGAATGATAATAAAATAAATATGCAAACAGTAGTAAATATGCAATGATGGTAAAATAAATATGCAAGGATGATGGTAGTAATGATAAATGATATTTATGGGTTTTTTATGATGAATGCAAGATGTAAAAGTGTTTTTGTATTTTCGGATTTAATAATGGCAGCAAACAAAAGTGGTGATAAAAGTGTTGGAAAGGTGTTTCTTATGATTAAAAATGGACCGAGGTTCATCGTTTCACAAATGCACTCTCTCTTGATAACGTGGTAGACAATGGAACACTAAAATTATCATGTAAGATGGCAAGACATGGTTTGACAAGTTATTAATAATATGGGCATCACGTCCTAACATAGAGATCTCAAGTATAAGTTGTTCTCTCTCTTATACCCCACCAAGATGCGAACTAAATCATAACACCTTAGTAATTAAGATAAATCAGAGCATAGCAATAAGTTCAATGACATGAAGTTAAAATAAGAACATGCTAGATCTAGTCATGGAGATAGTGGCCAAGGTCACATCCACTCTCCGGTAGCATGGTATTTTTGTTTATCCCTAGTGAGGCAACAAAGTAAGGTAGAAAACCCAAGTGGATCGCAGAACTTTCTCTCACGTTCACTGCACTAGCCACCCCCTGTTACTCCAACTAATGCACACGTTCCCCCTCACATGCTCTCATAAACATGATTGATCATGACAAGTAAATAAGAACGGGGTACATGATACGTCTCAAACGTATCTATAATTTTTGATGTTCCATGCTTGTTTTATACCAATTGCTACATGTTTTGCATCTACTTTATATCACTTTTATACATTTTTTGGGACTAACCTATTAACAAGATGCCGAAGTGCCAGTTCCTGTTTTCTGCTGTTTTTGTATTCCAGAAAAGCTAGTCTGGAAATATTCTCGGAATTGGACGAAACTACACGGGGTGCCTATTTTTCCAGAACACACCTGACGGAGCGAAGGAGCAGCAGAGGAGGGCCACCAGGAGGCCACACGCACCTAGGGCGCGGGCCCCCCTTCTGCCCGCCCTAGGGTGGTGTGGGCCCCTCGGGGGTCCGCAGCCGCCGCCCTTTCGCCTACTTATTCCCCCGACGCGAAAACCCTAAGTACCTGAGCAAATATCCACGAAAAGATCCAGAGACGCCGCCGTCGTCAACCCTAGCTCGGGAGGGTTCAGAACCTCTTCCCGGCACCCTGCCGGAGAGGGGAATCGTCACCGGAGGCTTCTACATCGCCATGCCTGCCTCCGGAGTGATGCGTGAGTAGTTCATCCTTGGACTACGGGTCCATAGCAGTAGCTAGATGGTTGTCTCTCCACTTTGTGCCATCATGTTTAGATCTTGTGAGCTGCCCTACATGATCAAGATCATATTATTGTAATGCTACATGTTGTGTTTGCTGGGATCCGATGAATATTGAATATTATGTCAAGTTGATTATCAATCTATCTTATATGTTATTTAAGATCTTGCATGCTTTCCGTTACTCGTAGATGCTTTGGCCAAGTAGATGCTTGTAACTCCAAGAGAGAGTATTTATGCTAGATAGTGGGTTCATGTCTCCGTTTAACCTGGGACAGTGACAGAAAGTTCTAAGGTTGTGGATGTGCTGTTGCCACTAGGGATAACCTAACGATGCTATGTCCACGGGCATATGTGTTTGTTTACATTACGCACTTTACTTAATGCAATTATCCGTTGCTTGCAACTTAATACCAACGGGGGACTCGGATGACAACCCGGCGGTGGATTATTAGTCATAGATGCTGTTGGATAACGGTCTATGTATTATGTCGTAATGCCCAATTAAATATCATAGTAGTCAACATGTCATGTATATGCATTGTCATGCGCTCACTATTCGTCAATTGCCCAGCTGTAATTTGTTCACCCAACATGTTAGTTATCTTTTATGGAGAGACACCACTAGTGAACTGTGGACCCCGGTCCATTCTTTTACACTGATTAAACAACCACAAACTGCAAACTGTTCCTTTTTCATTCTCTGCAATTTAATACTCATTTTCCACACCATACGTTTAATCCTTTGTTTTCAGCAAGCCAGTGAGATTGACAACCTCACTGTTTCGTTGGGGCAAAGTAGTTTGATTGTGTTGTGTGCAGATTCCACGTCAACAGTCCAGACTCCCTGCGACAGCTATTTTTCTGGCGCCGTTGACAACCTTCTGAAGAGTTGCTGCTCCTACTGGTTCGATAACCTTGGTTTCTTTCTGAGGGAAAACTTGCTGCTGACTACATCATACCTTCCTCTTGGGGTCTCCCAACGAACGTGTGTTTCACGTCATCAAGCTATTTTTCTGGCGCCGTTGCCGGGGAGACAGCAGTCTTCTGCAAGGGGAGTTTCACGCTTCCAATCTCTTTACTTTGTTTTTGTCTTGCTTAGTTTATTTTATTTTATCTTGTTTGCTTTCAATTATCAAAAACACAAAAAAATTAGTTACTTGCATCTAGTTTATTTTCTGTTTGGTTTTTATTATTTCATCATGCTTCTCCCTAAGTATACTTTAAAAGAAATATCTGTGGGTAGTGGGTCTATCATTGGAAGAGATAACATTGAGGAATTCTTAATCATGTTAGTATGGTTAAAGATTTTGAAGATAGATCCTTGGTAGAACTTGCTCCAAATTATGAAATTGCTACAGCTTCTCTAGTTCACATGTTGGAAGCTCGGTTTGTCAACCTTAGTCCCATAATGCAGCACATGTTTCTAAAACTCCATGATACGGAAGATGGTGAAAAGAAAGATTTTGTTTTAGAAACCCTACTTAAAGAATTTGGTGATGTTGCTAGGGAAGCTAGAAAAGTTTTTATTAAATACAAGATGCTTGGTTATTGTATTGACGTTGTTAATACACTTGAAAAACTTGAAAAAGAGAGGCTCAAGTACACTAAGGAAACTAATGGTGAGGGGGAAGTTAAAATACCAATACCTTTTAAGCTTATAGGAATGCAGGAGGCACTAGAAAAGAATTTTGATTGGATTGTTCCTGAGAACCCATTTGATGAAAATGATGAGCCTAGAGGTATTGAGAAAGGGAATTCCGAAACTACATAGATAAGATAAATTGCATTGTTGAGAAAACTTCCGACCTCTTTTGATGCTTCTTCACTTGGTAATACTTGATGCATGCTTTGTGCCTAGCTAAAAGGCGTTAAAGAAAAGCGCTTATGGGAGGCAACCCATTTTATTTTTCTGCAATTTTTCTTTTATTGAGTCAAGGGTTGTTTACTTCTGTAGCAACTCCTTTGTATCTTTATTTTCTCGCATTGTTGTGCCAAGAGTAGCCTCTAATGATAAGATGATGCTTAATTTTGATTGCTGCGCAGAAACAGATTTTTGCTGTTCACTGTACGAAATTCCTAAAATCACCAGATTGTTAATTAAATCTGAAATTTTTGTGCGTAATCTTTATGAATGTCTGAAACTTTCATTAGTTCAGAGTTTCTCGATCTGAGCGTCGTAAGTGCCTCGAAAAAATTCGTCTTTGCGGACTGTTCTGTTTTAGACAGATTATGCCTTTTTATTTTGCATTCTCTCTTTTACTAGTGTTGAGTGAAATTCTTTTTTGGGTGGAAGAGCTTCACATAACATCAGTGGCTGTAGCTAATGTTTAAAGTAACAAATCATATTGCGTCTTTATAGAACATGTGAATTTTTGATTATGCACTAACCCTCTAATGAGATCTACTTTGAGTTTGGTGTGACGGAAGTTTTCAAGGGTCAAGAGAGAAGGATGATATAATAGGATCAAGAAGAGTGAAGAGCTTAAGCTTGGGGAGGCTCCCATGGATCTCCCCAGCATATTTCAAGAAGACTCAAGCGTCTAAGCTTGGGGATGCCCAAGGCATCCCCTTCTTCATCGTCAAAATTATCAGGTCATCTCTAGTGAAACTATATTTTAATTCTTTCACATCATATGTGCTTTTCTTGGAGCGTCTGTGTGCTTTTATTTTCAGTATTGCACTTTTATTTTCAATAAAGCTTGACTGGACCCTAGCATTCTTGATTGGGAGAGAGACACGCTCCGCTTTTTCATGAGAATACTCCTATTCTTCACTTATATTTGTTGAGTATTCATATCTAGCGCTGTTCAGCTTTTAGCTCTTGTTTTCATGTATCTCTTGTCAGAGCTATTAGCTTTCTTTTGTAGAAAGTACTCTCTTGCTTCACTTATATTTGTTTGGAGAGTTGATGAAATAAATTGATTGGTGTTTGGTTGGTTCAGAAAATGTTGCATGTGGTAATTGGTATAAGGAAAAACTTGCTTAATCTTGTAGATCACTAAAATGGATAACTTGATGCTTGTCAATTGTTTTGAGTTAACAAGTAGATCATGATTAAATTGTGCATCACATGAGTTAAGCCTATTAGTGAAGAACTACCGTAAAGCTTGTTGAAAATTTGGTTTGCATCGGTGGTACCTCTAAGGTCTAGATATTTTCTAATAACAGGGTTTGGTTAACAAGGAAGACGGTATGAAGTCTTATAACGTTTGCAATATGTTTGTCATATAAAACTTGGTGTACGGGTTGATATTCTTGTTTGCTTACATAACCTTGCTAGCCTAAACTCTGTACTGAGAGGGAATGCTTCTCGTGCATCCAAATCCTTGAGCCAAAATCCATGCCATTTGTGTCCACCATAACTACCTATATGTGGTATTTCCTTGCCACTCCAAGTAAATTTTTCATGTGCTACCTTTAAATTATTCAAAATGTTATTATTCCCTTTTTGTGTCAATGTTTACTAGCTCATGAGGAATTAGTGTGGTTATTCTTTATTCTATTTGTCGAGTGGACTTTTACACCTGGACTAGTGGCATATACATCCGCTTATCCAATAACTTGCAAAAAGAGCTGGCAACGGGGTGCCCAGTCCCAATTAATTACAACTTTAACCAATTAATTCTCTTCACACTTTTGCCCTGATTCATCAGTAAGCAATGACAAACAGTGAAATACCTGAATGTGTGTAAACCAAAGAGAAAGAGGGATGATCTGCCTTGCTGGTAGAAATAACGTCCTTCATGGGAGCCGCTCTTAAAAGTCCGTTCGACAGGTAGAATACTGTTCTCACCCGCTACCATTCGTTGACAATTAACAAACACCTCTCAAAAATAGATACTCCTCCATGGTATGTGATTGATGGAAGGCACCCGAGGATTCGGTTAGCCATGGCTTGTGTTAGCAAGGTTGGGAGGAGTATCAAATATTTTATGCAATCTCTATATGCTTTCAAAAACCTAAAAGCTCTAGCACATGATTTAATCCCTGCTTCCCTCTGCGAAGGGCCTTTCTTTTACTTTTATGTTGAGTCAGTTTTCCTATTCTTTCTGTCTTCCACAAGCAAACACTAGTGTCAACTTTGTTACAACATGCGTTATATGCAATGTATTGGACTTGTTATACTACTTTGTGTTGACAATATCCATGAGATAAATATGTTGAAAGTTGAAGCAAATGCTGAAACTAAATTCTTCCTTTGTGTTGATTAAATACCTTTTATTAGAAACTATTGCTTTATGAGTTAACACTTATGCAAAACTGTTTGATGCTTGTCTCGAAAGTACTATTCATGAAAACGTTTAGCTTGTGTGATTCATTGTTTACTCATTATCTATTTGGTAGCAAATTATAGACCATTGACTTGGATCACTTCATTCATTTACATGTGCCTTGCAATATTATATGATCAAGATTATGATAGTAGCATGTCACCTCAAAAATTATTTTGTTTTTATCGTTTACCTACTCGAGGACGAGTAGGAACTAAGCTTGGGGATGCTGATACGTCTCAAACGTATCTATAATTTTTGATGTTCCATGCTTGTTTTATACCAATTGCTACATGTTTTGCATCTACTTTATATCACTTTTATACATTTTTTGGGACTAACCTATTAACAAGATGCCGAAGTGCCAGTTCCTGTTTTCTGCTGTTTTTGTATTCCAGAAAAGCTAGTCTGGAAATATTCTCGGAATTGGACGAAACTACACGGGGGTGCCTATTTTTCCAGAACACACCTGACGGAGCGAAGGAGCAGCAGAGGAGGGCCACCAGGAGGCCACACGCACCTAGGGCGCGGGCCCCCCTCTGCCGCGCCCTAGGGTGGTGTGGGCCCCTCGGGGGTCCGCAGCCGCCGCCCTTTCGCCTACTTATTCCCCCCGACGCGAAAACCCTAAGTACCTGAGCAAATATCCACGAAAAGTTCCAGAGACGCCGCCGTCGTCAACCCTAGCTCGGGAGGGTTCAGAACCTCTTCCCGGCACCCTGCCGGAGAGGGGAATCGTCACCGGAGGCTTCTACATCGCCATGCCTGCCTCCGGAGTGATGCGTGAGTAGTTCATCCTTGGACTACGGGTCCATAGCAGTAGCTAGATGGTTGTCTCTCCACTTTGTGCCATCATGTTTAGATCTTGTGAGCTGCCCTACATGATCAAGATCATATTATTGTAATGCTACATGTTGTGTTTGCTGGGATCCGATGAATATTGACAACCTCACTGTTTCGTTGGGGCAAGTAGTTTGATTGTGTTGTGTGCAGATTCCACGTCAACAGTCCATACTCCCTGCGACAGCTATTTTTCTGGCGCCGTTGACAACTTCTGAAGAGTTGCTGCTCCTACTGGTTCGATAACCTTGGTTTCTTTCTGAGGGAAAACTTGCTGCTGACTACATCATACCTTCCTCTTGGGGTTTCCCAACGAACGTGTGTTTCACGTCATCAAGCTATTTTTCTGGCGCCGTTGCCGGGGAGACAGCAGTCTTCTGCAAGGGGAGTTTCACGCTTCCAATCTCTTTACTTTGTTTTTGTCTTGCTTAGTTTATTTTATTTTATCTTGTTTGCTTTCAATTATCAAAAACACAAAAAAATTAGTTACTTGCATCTAGTTTATTTTCTGTTTGGTTTTATTATTTCATCATGCTTCTCCCTAAGTATACTTTAAAAGAAATATCTGTGGGTAGTGGGTCTATCGTTGGAAAGCCCTGGGGGGGTCTATATATAGTCGTTTTTAGGTCAAGACGAAGCTTCGGGAAGAAAGATCGACGGCAGCGGAGGCCCGAGGGCCAGGATGGGGGACCCTACGCGGTCAGGGAATCTGGCCGCGTGGGCCCACCCCTTTCTGCCTTCTGGTCTCCGTTTCTTCGATTCCTTTGCGCCTACGTTTCGTTCCTTCCAAAAAATGATCCCCGTAAAGTTTCAGGTCATTTGGACGTCGTTTGGGTCCCTGAAACATCAAAATATAGAAAAAGGGGTTTTCTGACAGCGCAGGGTTAATTCCAGAAAAATGGGGGAGTTGTTAATTATCCCCAAAACTCAATATAAATCATGAATATAACCCTTATATGATGCAAATAACATGGAATAACATGTAATAAAATGTAAAGTTCATGTATGCATTTTACATGCATCAACATCCCCAAGCTTAACCCATGCTCGTCCCGAGTATGAAGGTGATAAAACTAACATGGACTTTGCATTTTAATACTATCAATGGATATCAAAGGTGATTACTATTGCTACATAAGTCAAATGATTCATTCTTCAAAGGAATAACAATATGCAAGATAAATTATGAAGTGATATCAAATACTCAATGTAAAGATGTTCAATGATAAATTCACAAAGTGTAACATAGAAGAAAGTACTATGGACCAAATGTATGCATAATGAAAAGTAAAAACATCCTATGGTGGTCATAGAGTACTTCTTATGAAAACTGAATATAAAAGGTGGACACTTTGGATAGATAAATAAGTAGAGGTAAAGCATGAATAAGTTTCATCTAACTTCCAAACACTTCTACTTAAGTTAATGCTTGCAATGTGGTAGTCATTGGTGTGGAGCTCTCATTACCCCTATCATAGCATCTTGAATGATTAATGTTTAAAGTGAAAGCAAATATGAGTGGTGTGCTTGACAATGTATTGGTTGAATGTCTCATGTCCCTTGAATACAAGTACCTACACCATGTGTTACTCACTTTGGTCCACAAAGTAAATTCAAATAAAGGTCATTGCAAGTAATAATAGTATCATCAAGAACTGCACTGGGGTACCTCTTGTCCCTTGACATGAACAAGCCCATGTCAAAACAACAAGACAAACAGACAATGAACAATCTCAGCACTCTTTTATTTACTATGGGTATAGCTTTTTATTATGAGGTGCATCACTGAATGAACATTATGGTTATGCTGTAAATTTCCACCATGAATGATGCATGGCTTAGATTAGCGGCCCAGGCATTTCTCTAACCATTTATACAAACTCTTTGAACTTACTAAGTATCCACATTCATTTCACCCATGATAGGCATCCATAAACAAAAGTACATGACATCAACTAAATATAAATAAGTGCAATGTTGAAAGCTTGCCATGTGACAGCACATATGGGCTAACTCCCAACCAAAACAATTGTCAAGCCCACAACTTCATAATTTTAATCACAATGGTTCATGCTTATTAAATGCAATAAAAGTAAATTGTGCATCAAGTTCGTGAGAGCTTTTAACCAATTTTTCCCATGACAATCAATAACATAAGCATTTAAATTCAGAAATGTAGATAACACAATATAACATGATAAACATACTTGGAATAGCATAAAGCTAATAGGTAGATATGGTGGACTCACTGGAAAAACTTTGGTTGAAGGTGTTGGGAAACAAGCTTTTTACTTGTTGTAATTTTTGGGCTAGCAATAGGGAGAAAGTTGACCATCTAAATGCATGCATAAGTGTCCATAGAACTAATCAATCCATGTTAAACCAAGTAAAGTTAAAATTCAACATCTAAACATGGTAAAAGATAGCTCTTGACAACACACTTGCAAATTAACATTCATTCAAAGCACATGAATTATGCAACTATATGTATCTTTTAAAATCAACTCAAACATCCCTATCCCAATATATTTAATAGCATCCAACATAATTCAACCCAAACTTCCAGTAGCTCTCTCATATATAAATGATAGTGGTGGTCTCAAGAAAATAAAAATCAAACCGAAATAACAAAAGCAAAAAAAACAGACGCTCCAAGTTTATACGATAAAGTGCTTTGATCGAAAAACAGAAGTTAGACGTGTGCAAACCGAGAGTGTGTTGGTCCAGTGGGGTTGTCTTGACATCCCCAAGCTTATGGTCTTCACCATCCTTGGATAGCTCTTGGTGCAGCTCCTCTAATCCCTGTGAAAAAACTTCAAAACACCGTTTCTCCATTTCTTTTCTGTGGGGTGATATTAGTAGTGATAAACAAATAGGTTCCTTGCTGCATAAAATCCTTAGGCAAAAATTCATATGAATGTCCAGAGAGTATATAATGTTGTATGCCTACTCATAAACTCAATTGAATCAAAAAGATTCAAGCAAAAAGCTCAAAGAATGCATCAAACAATATCAAGACAGAATCTGTCCAGAAAAACAGCAGCAGCAAAACGCATTTTTCTACCCTACTTAAACTCGTCAGAAAAATCTGAAAAAATCACGTATACAGAGGATGAAAAGTTGAAGCTACAGTTCAAATTACAGCTCAATCGGAGTTACAGATAAAAATGAAAAATCAAACCGTGCACAGACTTCGTGCAGGCAGAAAACTCTCCGAAAATGAATAGCAACTTTTCAAACCCAAAATAGGTAAAACTTGGTTCTTTATTAAAAATCCAGAAACAAAACTAACAAACTACTCTCTTGTTACAGCAAGAGGACTCAAAGAAAATCTCAAACAAAAACAACCGGGTTGCCTCCCGTAAAGCGCTTTCTTTATAGCCATATAGCTAGGCTTACTTACTTGATATTTATTGTGGACGAAGCTCATGAGGGAGCTTGAACTTGGTGTGTCCCTCTTCCTTGGGAAGTGTTCATGCATAATACCAGGGTCCCATGGTGTTCTCAAACCAATCAAAATAATAGTCAAGTTGAACCCTAGTTGAGAGAAAAACAAAACACAAAAGTAATAACAACGAAGTCTAACTTTCTTTCTATGCATTGGCATTTTGTATATGAATGAATCACCATAAATAGAAGTTTCCCAATGCATATTAACAATATTTACTTGCAGCATATAATTATTAGTAACATAAAGAGGGTTCTTATCACCTCCTCTTTCATAATAGTTGCAAGTAGTAGAAATAAATTCAACCATATAACCACAAGAATCATTCAACTTAGATAATTTAGGCACATAAAGAGGATTATTAAATTTATTATGGAATTCATTAGCATGCTTCCCTCTTTCAAAATAGTTAATAAGATCAATATCAAGTTTAATATCATGGTTGCAACAAATATTTGGAACTAAAGATAATTGCAAACCACATAAGTATTTCTCAACATAAGCAAATTTCTCCTCTATGGTGTAATTAGGAGAATTCAAAACAAAGTAGGACTCTCATGAGTAAGAGTACATCACAAACAGCAAGTATATCATTTTTATCCTCACATAATTTAGTAACAACTAAACATGGAGGTTTATCAATAAGCATAGGACCATCATCTAAAGCATTATCATATAGCATATTTAAGCAATACTCCTCATTATCATCAATAAGTTCACTAGTAGCATTAATAGAAAGTAAAGGAGCATTTTAGTTTCATCATAATAGCATGGGTTATCATATAGGACCATAGCATTTTCAGTTTGACACTCATCATAACATGGATTCTCATAAATAACAAAAGATTTTTGAGTTTGAGTGCTATTATCAAATGTTGATGGTGAAGTTGGGAGATCCAACTCTTCCCCAAGCTTAGGTTGGAGCACATCCATTTCAATCTCCTCTTCACATACTTCCTCTTCCAAGCTTATGTTTTCATCATCCTCTTCCTGCAAAATATTAGTACTTTCCATGGAAGCAAGAATTCTTTCTTTAACATAAACATTATCACTAAATTCCTTTTTGCAAAGTTGGAGAAGAATAGAAATGTGTCCTTTCATTACACGAGCTTCATGACTAGTTGCAAAAAATTATCAATAAGAAAGTCTATCTCATGGGTGCAACATAAGCAATATATTTCTCAACTTGTTCTATATCATGGCATGCAAATTTACACTCTTGATAAGAAGCAATAATAGGATCACTATTATACTTACATTGATAGAGAGAGTGTTTATAGTCTTTTCTAAAGCAGCAAGTTATATTATGTAATTCACAAAACTCAGTGGCCATATCATTAAGATGTTCAAGCAATTCAAGCATTCTATTTCCTTCTTTGGTTGATCGGTATTCATAGTAAGCTCCCATAGTTTTGACATAACCTTTCTCCATAGCTTAGCATACATATTAAAAACAACACTAGTTTTTATGGGTTTTTTAATTTTTTATGCAAAACTGAAAGTAAAATGACACTAATGCAACTCGAAATAACAAATGCAACACAAAAATGCAAAACTGAATATAAAAATGCAAACCGAAATATAAAGATGATATGCAAGACAAGAACAAAACAAAATAAAATGATTGTAGGTAAAGATGGATAAGATGATGCTCACGTAGGTGCAACTTCCCCAAGCTTAGGTTGTTACACAAGTTGGTGATGAAGTTGACTTGATGTGAGTGATCCTTGGATAAACCTTTCAGCTATGGTTCCCCGGCAACGGCGCCAGAAAACGTCTTGATGACCCTTCACGTAGTTACCTGCGTGAAAAGTAAATGGGTTAGGTTGAGACTCCAAGTGCAGAGTGTATGTAGTAGTGGAAGACAGTTTTCCCCACGAGGGGTGACTCGAGGGTTTAATATCGAACTCTCGGGGAACCAGTATTTCAGGTGTTATCTCCTTAACCTTCTCTTGAGAACCTGCAACAAAATAAATTGTTTTGTGCCCTTAACCTCACCAAGTGGTTGTCAAGCACAAGGTGTGAGAATGATAATAAAATAAATATGCAAACAGTAGTAAATATGCAATGATGGTAAAATAAATATGCAAGGATGATGGTAGTAATGATAAATGATATTTTTGGGTTTTTTATGATGAATGCAAGATGTAAAAGTGTTTTTGTATTTTCGGATTTAATAATGTCAGCAAACAAAAGTGGTGATAAAAGTGTTGGAAAGGTGTTTCTTATGATTAAAAATGGACCGGGGTTCATGGTTTCACAAATGCACTCTCTCTTGATAACGTGATAGACAATGGAACACTAAAATTAACATGTAAGATGGCAAGACATGGTTTGACAAGTTATTAATAATATGGGCATCACGTCCTAACATAGAGATCTCAAGTATAAGTTGTTCTCTCTCTTATGCTCCACCAAGATGCGAACTAAATCATAACACCTTACTAATTAAGATAAATCAGAGCATAGCAATAAGTTCAATGACATGAAGTTAAAATAAGAACATGCTAGATCTAGTCATGGAGATAGTGGCCAAGGTCACATCCACTCTCCGGTAGCATGGTATTTTTGTTTATCCCTAGTGAGGCAACAAAGTAAGGTAGAAAACCCAAGTGGATCGCAGAACTTTCTCTCACGTTCACTGCACTAGCCACCCCCGTTACTCCAACTAATGCACACGTTCCCCCTCACATGCTCTCATAAACATGATTGATCATGACAAGTAAATAAGAACGGGGTACATAATATGCATCTACTTTCATAACTGAAACAAAACCATTGCAATCTCAAACATGTATTAACTCATAATAAAGATCCACCACAAAGGAATTACATAGATGACCGTAATCATGTTCAGCAGCTCATACGGTACTAATTAGTGAAGCTCATAGAGAGGAGAGATACATAAGTTACTTCCACAAACCCATAGTCCAGAGGTGGACTACTCCCTCTTCATCATGGTGTCGGTGGAGATGTTGTTGGAGGGGAAGGAGACCACACCGGCAGCGCCCCGCCGGAGTTTTCCCCCTCCAATCTTCAGCTCCAGGTCTCTGTTTCGTGGTTTCTGTGTTTCGGCGGCGCTCCCTTTCGCGAAAGCCCTGGGGGGGGTCTATATATAGTCGTTTTTAGGTCAAGACGAAGCTTCGGGAAGAAAGATCGACGGCAGCGGAGGCCCGAGGGCCAGGATGGGGGACCCCACGCGGTCAGGGAATCTGGCCACGTGGGCCCACCCCTTTCTGCCTTCTGGTCTCCGTTTCTTCGATTCCTTTGCGCCTACGTTTTGTTCCTTCCAAAAAAATGATCCCCGTAAAGTTTCAGGTCATTTGGACATCGTTTGGGTCCCTGAAACATCAAAATATAGAAAAAGGGGTTTTCTGACAGCGCAGGGTTAATTCCAGAAAAATGGGGGAGTTGTTAATTATCCCCAAAACTCAATATAAATCATGAATATAACCCTTATATGATGCAAATAACATGGAATAACATGTAATAAAATGTAAAGTTCATGTATGCATTTTACATGCATCAAATTCTTTTTCTTGTCACACTTGTGTGTGCTTTCTTGGTTTAATTGGTGTTTTGTCCAAATTGTATCTAGTTTGGTTCTTGAAAGTCTCGTGCATGCATATTTACTATATGTATATCTTATGGCATGCTTACTTTCGTTGATCCAATATATAGGATAAACTCCATCAAATCCTAAATGGCTAAGATGTGCATGAAATTCATGTTCATATCAATATGCACATATTTATGTGGAGTTTGTCCTATGTATTGTAGTTGCTCTAACTACTTTAGACCCAATGAGTTTGGGTACCATTTTGTACTTGAATTTGTTTTAGGTACATTGGAGATGCATTGGAAGCTTGTCTCATTTACAAGTAAGGTGTTGTCACCATGTGCTTATTGGAGCCAAGCTTGGATGATCGTGAACTCTTATCTTTTACACCACCAATGTTATCTCGGTAACAAGTATCTACCTCATGCATATTCTTCTAGCTTTCAACCTTGTGTAGGTTGTATCTTGGCATGAATCTCTCTAGTTGCATTTGATTTGGTTTTGCAAAGTTCTTATCAAAACATCTTTATTGTAAATGTGAGCAAGCCGGGATGATTACATATCAAAGGGAATATATATGATCATTTTTATGATTCACCGATCCCAAATATGTTAATCTAGCAATTCTACTCAAAAGTCTTTCATGCGCAAAATTGATGATTTTTCAAAATCATTGCCTTTGTGATACTTGTTATCTTTCTCGGAGCATCCCATCTATCTCTTTCCCTTGTGGATATTCTTGATGCTATGATGAGATTTTGTTGGAAGTTCATCTATATCATTTTAAGATAAAATTGAGCTTTGTGCTATGCTTTTAAGCAAAGATCTTATTGGTATATATATGACTTCCACTAGGATATCATGTTCTTCACCGTAGTATCTATTTTGTGTGTGCATATTTCTTTGTGGACTTATATCTTCATGATTGATGTCTACTTAGAAACTTATACACATGAGAGTAGTTACATCTTTAATTGGTATTTTAAAAATACTCTCTTGCACTTGTTTGTGTTCTAAAATTGTCTAGGAGGGAGTGAGGATTCCATGTTGTGCACTCCATATTGCTTTTCAAATCCTACTTTTTGCACGTACCTTGGGAAGTTCCCTCTTGTTGTTTAGAACATTGTTTTTCGATCCTTTTGATTGCTCACTTCTTTCTTCGAAGTATCTTTCTCTTTTGATTGGATCCTTGATATAGTTTGATCTCCCTTCATCTATTTGTCATTGGATATGTGCATTTGATTTCACTCATATCATGAGAAATGCACACTTTATGGGGGAGCTCTTATTATATTGGCCTTCATAATTTTTCACCCTTTCGGCAATCGATGCCAATGGGGAGAGATTTAGAGGGTTTAAGGGAATATGGTTTTGTTCTTTGTTCTCTTGCATTCTTGCTTATTGTGTTGCATGGTTGCTTAATTCTTTATATAAACCCTCGTAAAAGGGATTGTCATCAATTACCAAAATGGGGGAGATTGAAAGTGCATGTGTTGTCCCATGCGTGGTATTGGTAATTAATGACAATCCCTATGGACTAATGTTTGCATTGAGTTATCCTTATAGATCTTGTCCATGGGAAAAGATTAGAGTTCATATGTTGGACTCTAGAAGATAAAGTGATGACCAAGTTTCTATCCAATGGTTTATATAAAAAATGGTCATCTAGAGTTGAGCATATTGCAAGTATGTCTTGAAGGATTCAAGACATCTTTGTGAAAAGAGAGAAGATTGTGCAAGTTCAATATGATTCATCTTGGAAGATATCATTGGATTGAAGCTTGCAATAGATACATGAAGACGGAGCTTAGCGAGGCTCTCCCATAATGGTGTATGGGGGAGTATTTGGAGAAGTCTTCATCAAGCATGTGCTAGCAAGCACAATCAAGAAAGGTGTTCCAACTTGAGGGAGTCAAGATCGTCATCATCTAGCTCAAGTGGAATGCGCAAGGCAAAGGTATGATCTTAATAGGGTTTCTATTTTACCGGTCTCATGGTGTTAGTGGGAGACCGGGTTATAGGATAGACGGCGTACTATCAAGAGGTGCTCTCAAGTGAGTAACTTGATCGCATCTTTGTGGAGAGCTCAAACCTTTGCATACTTGGCATATCCTCTTTCTTGGTTCTTATTTGGCTTTTATCCATGTGAGAATTTAGAGCTTGTGTTCATCTCCATACCAAGCTCTAGTTCATCAAAAACGGATTTCATATGCATATCTTGTTGCGTTTTTTAGATTGGAGGTTTTACCGGCTTATCTTTTCTAGAGAGGTCAAACTCTCCTTGTGGTTTCCTCCTCACGTGATGGACTATGATGTGTATATCCATGATCTTGTAGGGCGTGTGATTATCTTCGAAACAACCCCAAGATCATAGAAAACAGAGTCTTGATGATTATCTTATTGAGTTTTGATGTTGGAGGATTTACCGGTTGTTCTTTTATAGAGAAGGTTTACCTTTCTACATTTTGTTTTATCCTTCCATGTTGGACTATGATGTTTCTCTGCATGATCTTGTAAAGCTCTTCGTTGCGATTCCAACGAGCCCAAGAACATCGAAAACGGAGTCCGGATGATCAAGATATGTCCGTTTTCGTATTGGGTGTTTCTGTAGTTTTTCAGTAGGACGGTAGTACCGGGTTTGGCCCAGTAGTACCGAGTTTCCATGCCCAGTACTACCGTGTCAAGTACCAGGGCTAGTACCGCATCTCCCCGGATGGTTCTGATGTTTCCGCTTTCTTGCCCAGTACTACCGCGGGCTGGCCCAGTACTACCGCGAAGAGAGTAGTACCGGGTCAAGCCCAGTACTACCGCCTCGGGGCGAAAAACTGCCCAACAGGCAGATTTTCTGGGACCCATTTAAGGGGCCTTCTTCCCCTAAACGGTCAAAAATTTCTTGAGCTTGTTTTTCCCCTCTCTCTTCTCCATTGTTGACCTTTGGAAAAGTTTGCCCCCTCTCAATCCCTCCCATGATTCTTGCATATCTTCGAGGGAAAAGTGAGAGGAGATCTAGATCTACATTTCCTCCAATTCATCCCTCCTCTAAGTGAGGGGTACCTAGTTGATCTTGATCTTGGAGTTCTTGGTGTTTCTCCTTCATTGTTCTTCCTCTCTTATTCTCCCATAAGCATTTGTTACTTTGTTGGAATTTGAGAGTGAAGGATTTGAGCACTTGTGCTCTTTCCTTTGCTTTGTGCATCGGTTTGTGCTCTCCATGAGGATTCGTGGAAGTTGAAAGTTTGTGATCTTGTTACTCTTGGATCTTTGGACCCTAGACGCCTTTGTGGTGGTTGAGACCTTTGTGGTCACTTGTAGCCGTTCGGGAGCCCCAAATCCAGTTGTGGGTTGTGCTTCGGATTGTTGTTGTAAAGGCTTTGGATTCCACCTTGAAGGATTCCGATAGTTGAAGGTGAACCAAACCTTTGTGGTGCGGTTCATCGGAGAAGAAGGTGAAGCCTTTGTGGCTGTTGAGATCTTTGTGGTATCTCACACCTCTCCAACGAGACGTACTCCCCTAAAAAGGAGGAACTCGGGAATACATCATTGTCTCCGCGTGCCTCGGTTATTTCTATACCCGAGCTATTTACTTATGCACTTTACATTGTGATAGCCTTCGTGCTTGAAGTATTCTATTTTGCTATCACTTTGTTGTTTGTCTTGCTTAGCATAAGTTGTTGGTGCATATAGGTGAGCCTAGTATATTTAGGTTGTTGGCTTGTTAATTTAAACACCTAGTTGTATTACGCAATTATCAAGTCTAAATCGGAAAAGTTTTAAATCTCCTATTCACCCCCCCCCCCCTACCCTCTTGGCGACATCCTTGTCTTTTCAATTGCTTGGGAAAAAATCCATCAAATAACCAACTTAGGAATAATTCCTAACAAATTTTTTTTCTATGCAAATATTTTGAATCAAATAGGCCTTTATGTGGTTTTCCTAAAAGCAAAGCCAGATTATACCACTTTGATGTTCACGTTCTCTGCCACAATTGTCTTTTTTAGGAAACGTTCTCTGCCACAAATTAGGAGCCCGGTCGTTACCCGGGCCTAGAAGCACCAAACAAGGCCCAACAACGCTTTGTCCGTACCTTTTCTTTTCTTCCTCTCCCCACTTCCGAGTCCACATACTCGTGACCGCCGACCTAGAGCTGCCGCCGACGGCCCGACGCCTCCACCCCCACTCCTGCCTCCCGCCTCTCACGCCGCCTCCATCGTTGTTTCCCTTCTTCCTCGCCCCACGGAACACCGCGCGCGTTCCTGCTGCTGCCGCCAATCGGGCCTCCTGCCAGTTTGAGGTATAAGCTAGGTTGTTTCCATCCGGCGAGCGATTCTCCTAGTCAAATCAATCCCACTAGCGAGGGGGACTTCACAATCTCACCATCTAGATCAGCCCCTGGTACCAAGAAGCGGTCGGGAGAAGAGGAGATGGTGTTCGGACAGGTGGTGATCGGGCCGCCAGGCTGCGGCAAGACCACCTACTGCAACGGCATGTCCCAGTTCCTCTCCCTCATCGGAAGGTATCCAATCACTCCCACCTTGCTCTGAACTAGCTGCTACTCCGTCACTACAAGCGTCTTTCCTGACTCCCAAGTGCTAGTATTTTTGTGTTCCAATGCTCGCTCTTGTGTTCTGTTCAGTTCAGTGTAGTGGTGTTTATAGCAAGTCTTTGTTCTGATGTTTGAGTGAATGAATCGAGGTGTATAATTTTCCTTGCATGACTGTCTGTGCTCGCAATGTTATCCCTTCTGGGGCTTGCAGAGCTTTTCTTCTTGCAATTGTGCCAATTACTGTCTTCCTAATTAACAAGTTTATGTGCTTGATTGCAGGAAAGTCTCGGTTATCAATCTTGACCCTGCGAATGATTCATTGCCGTATCCTTAGCTCGTTGAGCCTCAAAATGATACCCCTATTTTGTTCTTGTACCATCTGTTTGCCATGGTGATCTGCAGTTAGATTTAAAATGTGCCCTTGACAGTGTTAACTAGATATGAATGTGCCATCAACATTGAGGACCTCATAAAACTCAGTGATGTCATGTCTGAGCATTCACTTGGTCCTAATGGAGGTTGGTCCATTGTTCACGAATAAATCGGTCTGGTTTGTTTCTATGCTTACTTATGCTCTGTTTTGATATCTTTATCAGGGCTTGTGTATTGCATGGATTACCTGGAGAAGAATATTGACTGGCTTGAAGAAAAACTGAAACCTCTTATTGAAGGTGAGTGCTGAGTGCCTTTCTGTAGTACAATCCTATAGATCCACAAAACTGAAGGTTTCTTAGATTAGCCTTCTTTACTGGATAGCAAAACAGGATATACCAGTTTGATACATAACTAAACCACCGCATTGTAGTTTTCCATTGAAGTGCTTGGTGATAGGTTGAAGTAAATAGCTTTTCCAGAAAACAACGGAACCATTGTTATACATTTTTTGATAGACAAAATAATATTTTTATGGCACAATCAACAAATATATTAATAAGTAGACAGCACCACCAGATTGCTATGATCTTAGACAGAACCTCATAAATTGTCATTTCAATTTGCTATGATCTTTGACAGAACCTCCTAAATGGTCATTTCAATTTGCTATGATCTTGGACAGAACCTTTTTGCTATTCCAAATTAGAATTGTGAATCATCTGGCACCCCAGATTGTATTATTTGGCTTTTTATTGAACTATCCTTTGAAAGATTAAAGTCATAGTGGAGGACTATTGAGCAGCTACACATCAATACTGCGCAACTTGTATTGTTTTCCCTTATGACTCGCTGAAGGTTGGTGGTTACTGCAGATCACTATCTGCTATTTGATTTCCCGGGGCAAGTGGAACTTTTCTCCCTTCACACGAACGCAAGGAATATTATCAATAAACTCATCAAAAAGCTAAACTTGCGGGTACATTTGTGTTTTCAGTTTTATCCATATTACTTATTGTGCTAATGAATTGCATTACCCACTCTTTCTTGGTATTATGCAGCTGACTGCTGTGCACCTTGTTGATGCTCATTTATGTTGTGATCCGGGAAAGTATGTGAGTGCTTTGCTTCTTTCACTATCAACAATGTTACACTTGGAGCTACCGCACATCAATGTTTTGTCAAAGATTGACCTCATTGAGAGCTATGGAAATTTAGGTATTTTGCTTGTCTGAGTATGATTTTAATTGACTAAATGTTTCTAGCGTGGTTGTTACTCATTTTCTTTATTTTCAGCATTCAACCTTGACTTCTACACTGATGTGCAAGATCTGTCCTATTTGCAATACCATCTTGATCAAGATCCTCGTTCTGCCAAGTACAGGTAAATTTGACAACAGCCACCTAATCTTAATACCTCAATAAGGGGTTCATGCAATCTGTGCTGTCCCTATTGAAAGCCACAAACCTGTCCGAACTTGATAACATTCATTTAACGATAAGTGCTTTAGTTGGCGTGTCCAATTCTAGAACTCTCCCTGTTCAGATAAGATACTGATCTAATGTAGTAATGTGCTTAGACAGTTACATTCATAAATCATAAGTGCTAGAGGACCTCATGCATCTTCAATAAATTACCGTTGCTGTGGCAAATGTTATGAACCCTTAAATGTGGTAACTTTGAAATCATTCACGACAAAACCTTGGTGATCTTATACTTACATTGCGTTAATCATGACATGATATTTTTACACTTAGGGTTATTTGTAACCTTTTTTTCTTTTGCCGACAGGAAACTTACGAAAGAGCTATGTGATGTGATTGACGATTTTAGCTTAGTCAATTTTTCAACTTTGGACATCCAGGTCTGTATTGGAAAGACTTGATTATTTCAACTCAGTTCCATGTTGTCTCGATTCTTACAACTTTTGCCTCCAGGACAAGGAAAGTGTCGGTAATCTTGTGAAGTTGATTGACAAGAGCAATGGCTATATATTTTCTACTATAGACAGCAGTGCTGTTGAGTTTAGCAAAATTGCAGCCGCGCCTCTTGACTGGGATTACTACAGATATCCTTTACTACCTGTTCTACTAACGTACTAAAGAATCTTTTGTCCATCACTTATATGGTATCTTTAATGTTGTAGAATTGCACTATTTAAATCACCTCTCTCTGGCATGTACAGGCATATTGCAGGTCCTTTCTTTTTTCATTCCATGACAGCAAAGCTGTGGCTAGATAACTTTGGCATAAGCTGAGTAGCATTTGTGGCAAGTATATGGCGACTAGATCACAATTCAACGAATTTGATATTCTATCTCAGTATGTAGGTGTGGTACTACTAGATTTTACACTATGATCTGCTACTTTTATTGGCAATGAAATGCTTGCAATGCACCGATATCCACCCCCAAGTACCTGCACATTATTTTTTTCCTTAACATGTGGTTACAACAGCAGCAGTGCAGGAGAAGTACATGAAAGATGATGAGATCGTGCAGAAAACAAGCAGGATGCAATGAGAACTAGTCCCGCTGGCACCAGCTGCTGATCAAACATGTCAATGTTACTGATGGCTCATGTTTATCATTACAATGTGGATTGTTTACCCAGCTGTAGATGTTTGGAGTTTCTTTCTAGTCTCTAGACGTGTAAAATTTTGCCATCATCTCTAAGGTGAAGATGGTCTGGAGTGAAACTATATATCAACTTGTCAAGTACTCCGCTGATTTCAAGTAGATGCGGTAGGAGTAGAAGAAACTTCCAGTTTGGCAGTGCATGTACGTGTTGCGGCTGCAGAGACGAAATATAACTCGGTCATATGTTGTATACTCCACTATAATTTCTTTGTCAGTAGGACTCTACTATAGTTTCTGTGCTATAATATAGAGCGGGCTGTATTCCCATTATGCAATGAACTAAGTACTAACCTGTTGACGTCGCGGATTTGGGCTGAAGCCTGAGGCTGGCCAGTAGCAGCAGCAGCATCATCGTGCTGCACCCATGTCGGTCACGGGCTCACGGCTGGTGGCTCGCTAGATCCAGGTGGCAGGTGCCTTGACTACAAGGCGGTGAGCAGGTTCCTGAAGGCGCCGGAGCTGGTGGTGATGCTGGATCTGATCTACTTTGTCGTCCTGACATAGGTCTTCTTTTATGTTAGAGTGGCCTAGCTCCCCTCACTCGTCGAGCTGGATCTATATCTATAATGTTATCTGAATACAATACAAAAAAGATAGTTCGACAAGCATCAACATGTATTCACATCATCATTTTGTATAAACCAGATGGTACATAGCAACTTAACATCACTGACATTATAACGATGTCATAATTTCAGACTTAAAAAGGTTCACTACTTACACATCGGTCACCAATTCCCAACTTATGAAGTGACGTGTGAAGATAAATTAAGATTGCATGGCCTTTTTGATTCGCATGATTTAAAAAACATAGGAATAAGAAAACCACAAGAATATGATAGGATTGCACGCAAAACAGAGGAATGCGAAAACACAAGGATTTTGTGAAACATGGGTGTTTGATTCTCAGGAATATGAAAAACGCGGAAATCCTAAATAGCGTAATCAAATCAAGTTAAAACAAAAGCGAAGGTAAGATTAGATCATTAGTATGCAGCTTATTGTATTTTTCTTGTTCTTCCCGCATAGTATTGTAAAAATTGAGTTTCAAGGGATTGTATAATTGCTTTGTATTCCCTTTGAAACCTAAACCAAAGGAAAATTTCCTCCATTTTTCTATGCTTCATTATGTTGAATCAAATGGATGAATATTGTCATCAAAGATTTTTTTGTATTTGTACGATTTTCCCCTGTAGAGATTTCTTACACCCGAGCTCCAGTGCTCCTGCCATTTCAAGAAATTCGAAAAATATATTTAAAAGTTTCAAAAAATCCAAAAAATCATGCATGTTAACAATGCATAGTTTGAAATCTCCAAAAAAAATTATTTTTGTGTAGACTATAATATAAAGATTTTGTATTGAGATGTTGCACGCTTATAGTATATACATCATTGTGAACATACATGATTTTTCTGAACTTTTAAGTATAATTTTTAATTTTTAAAAAATAGAGAGATCACTGGAGTTGCTGAATAAAACAACTTTTCGGATTTTCCCACACTATTCCTATGAATCCAAGAGGCCCTCAAAGTTCTGGCCAAGATTTTTTTAGCCAACTAGTCTATGTGCCTCACGCGGGGTATCATGGGGGGGCTGGGGGCCGAGCAAGATTGCTCTGTCCAGAGCCCCAGACTGAAACAAGGAGGTCAAAAGTTCGTCAGGCATGGCCACTGTCGATCAATCCAGTGAGAACTTTGAGCGAGAAGTAGAGTGCGCGGAATCACATCCCATAGCGGGCCAAGCCGGGGACGACGACATACGATTCTCTTGGGACTCGGCACAATCCTGGGAGCAGCATGGAACACTCGGTCATTCCTCTCGAGCCAAACTGTGCGCAGGACACACACAATCAGCGAATTCACACCCTTGCGAAGCACCGCTGAAAGGGAATAATCTTCGGCCCATGCGCTAGGGCGCCCGGCACCAATCTGAACCATTCGCAAAACCAAGTGGATCTGTGCCCCAGGCCCACCTTCAACTGCTTTTGACCCCTACGCCTGTCACCTACACGTCCTACCCAAAGCAAAATACGGCTAGAAATTAGTAGTAGCTCCCTTCCGTCTGAACGTGTGGCTGCGACACACATGGGTGGGGCCCAGCTTGTTTCCAGCTTAGTTGCGCTCTCTCTCTTCGTTCTTCACAGGTCCATGCTTTTTTTTAGTTTTTTCCCGGGGTGCTATGTGTCCTATCCATAGGGCACACAATACTAGCACACTTAGATAGCTTTTTTTAAATAAAACAAAAAAGATTGCTTTTTAGATGCTTTTTTTCAATGTTGCGTACGATTTCAAATTTTTATAAAAGTCACGAGTGGATAGCTTCGTGTATGGGCTGTTCGTTTGGATAACCGTATCAAATATGAAAAAAAATCCAAATATTACAAACAATGGTTATCCATGATACCAATTGAATATATTCGGATATCCATACTAACTAGTAGGGATGTCTTCGTCAAATTTGCCCCGTTAGCCATAGCACCGGTTGGGAATATCTTCGTCTCGAGGATATCTTCGTCGATCTTAAACATCTCATTTACGATATTAGCCGGTTAACAGTCACCGGTTATCCATATTCTCACTTGTGGATATCTTCGATCACGTATGGGTCGCTCGCTTGGATAACCGCGTCAAATATGAAAGAATCCAAATATTTACAAACAATGGTTATCGATGGTACCAATTGAATATATCCGGTTATCCATACTAAATCGTAGGGATGTCTTCGTCAAATTTGTCTGGTTACCCTAGTACCGGTTGGGGATATCTTCGTCGATCTTAAACATCTCATTTACGATATTAGCCGGTTTACAGTCACCGGTTATCCATATTCTCACTTGTGGATATCTTCGATCACGTATGGGTCGCTCGCTTGGATAACCGCGTCAAATATGAAATAATCCAAATATTTACAAACAAAGGTTATCGATGGTACCAATTGAATATGTCTGGTTATCCATACTAAATCGTAGGGATGTCTTCGTCAAATTTTATCTTAAATGGAAGTATGATTATGTTAATTAAAGAATATTAATCCGAATTAGTTTAATCAAGGTGCGTTGGTACAATTCGGTGAGCGGAGAGCTATTCAAATGCCATTAGAATAGACAGCCATGCATCATGATTGGAGAGATTAGCATCCTGCCTGCATGATCATGGGTGCTAAAAGTGTAAAAAGATGCTCTCCCAAGTTTAACAAATATAAAAGGAGGGGTGGCGTGCTGTCCCTGTCGGCTGTATATGCATGCAGGTGCAGCAGGCGTGGGTCTTCCACCAAATACGAAGCTAAAAAATAAATGGCATACCTGACACGCATGCAGATGCAGCAGGCGTGGGTCCACTGGTCAACATGCAGGCTCCAATCCACAAGGAAAAAGGACGGTGGAGATTGGTGATGGGCGCCATAGCGCATGAGCAAAATCCGCATTCGAAACGAAAGCTGAAAGGCTGGTTCCTCAACCACCACTCTAGGATTATGTCCTGACTTTGGGGAGTTACTAGTTAAATTTTGCGCGGCGTCACGCCGCGGCCTTGCTGAGATTAATTTGTGGTATTTTTTTTTTAAATCGTGGTATATATATTGTAAGGAAAGGCAGTAGTTATAACGTGTATAATGTAGTTAGCGCAAATTCAATTTGAAATCATCTTGAAATGTGCATGTAATAAAGCGTTATTTAAATTTAAGTTCATATTTAAAGAGATTTAAGTTTACTTTAAACATTTAGTAAATTGAATCGTATAATTGGAGCGAGTTTAGGTATATTATTTCTAAATGTTAATCTAGTCGGTTTGGTATGGTATGCTTGTGTTTTATCTTACATATTAAATTTAACTCAATAATCGGAGGGAATTTTAATTGAACCCAATATTCGGAGGGAGTACATTGCTTGAGCATTTTTTGAATTTAATTTTAAACTCATAATATGTGGAAAATGAATTTGCAGGAAATATTTTGTATAAGCATTTATTAAAGTAAGTACATAATTAGCTGAAATGAGTTTGTATTTCCTACAAATATCCAACTAATCAAGCATTTTTAAATCTAAATAGAAATTAGAGAAAACTTAGCCATATTACCTCTAATATGTTAGCTAATTTGAAATGATAAAATTTGTTTCCTATTCTGACGTAAGTAGTTTATTTAAATTCATAATTAGAGGAAATACATTATGATTATATCGAAATATTCACCAGTTTGAGCGTTTATTAAATTTAACTACATATTTGGAGAGAGATTAATTATATTATATTATATCTAAATGGGCACTATTTTGAAATGTTTGTATTTTGCTTTAATCATTTATTAAATTAAGTCCATAATTAGAGGAAGTGAATTTGTATTTGCTTTAAATATCCATCTAATAAATGTTTTTAAAATTTAAGTATACAATTAGAGAGATTTTAGTTATATTACATCTAATATGTTAGCTAGATTAAAATGATAAAATATGTTTTCCTTGGTGACATAAATATTCTATTTAATTTCATTTTAAGATTAAAAAATATTATGGTTATGTAGAATTTTTAACCAATTTGAGTATTTATTTAGTTAAATTGCATACTTAGAGAGAGTTTTGTTATGTTATCTTTAAATGCAAACTATTTTTTAAATGGTATAATATGTTTTTATGCTGTCTTAAATAGTTAATTAAGATAGTTAAGTAGAGGAAATAAAGTATATAATATTTTTTTAATTCGAAATCAACTTCATTTAATGGTAGATTTTAAACCATTAATTTTATAGTATCATTTATTTCCTGCAAATTATTTAAGTGAGTTGGGTCCAATTTAGAAAATATCAAAAAATGTTTGTATTATGATATAAGTAATTAGAATTAGAATTAGAATTTATTTTTTCTGATTATTTCGATATATTTTGCATATTTTTGTGGTAGGTATATTTTAAACCATTAATTTTATAGTATTATTCATTTTCTGTAAATTATTTAAGTGAATGGGGTCCAATTTTAAAAATGGCAAAAAATGTTTTGTATTATGATATAAGTAATTGGAATTTGAATTAGAATTTTTTTTATGATTATTTCGATATAGTTTGCATATTTTTGTAGTAGGTAGATTTTAAACCATTAATTTTATAGTATTATTCATTTTCTGCAAATTATTTAAGTGAGTTGGGTCCAATTTTAAAAATGTAAAAAATGTTTATATTATGATATAAGTAATTAGAATTTGATTATCTGTTTATGCTGATATGTTTCTTACATTTTTCTGGTAGATAGTTCTTAAACTATTGATTTTGTAAAAAAAAATCATTTTCTGCAAATTATTTAAGTGAACTGGACCCACTTGTCAGGGTTTTAGTATTCACGCCGCGGCCTTTAAGAGAAATTTTATGTATGAAATGTTTTGTTATGATGACATAATAAATGTCGAAGGAATTTCGAATCTGACGAAATTCGTGGAATGGTTGCGCATATATTTCGTGTATGTATTTTTTGGGAAACGCGAGGTTTTTGGCGAAATTTTTTGACAAAATTCGTCAACGTTTGTGCGAATTTGGATCCAAAATCGAGGAGTTAGAGCCGACAAAACTCGAAACCGTTCACGGGGATGGAACCCACTCGTCGACGCGAATATATTTCATGTATGTAAGTTTTGGGGAAACAAAAAAAATTTGAGAAGAAAAAGTGGGGGAAAAAAATGTTGAAAAAAAAAAAAGTGCTACAGTACCCGGACACTGCAGAACACTGTAGATGAACAGTGCATATACAGACAAAATTCATTTTCTGCAAATTCTTTAAGTGAACTGGACCCACTTGTCAGGGTTTTAGTATTCACGCCGCGGCCTTTAAGAGAAATTTTATGTATGAAATGTTTTGTTATGATGACATAATAAATGTCGAACGAATTTCGAATTTGACGAAATTCGTGGAATGGTTGCGTATATATTTCGTGTATGTATTTTTTGGGAAACGCGAGGTTTGTGGCGAAAAATTTGACAAAATTCGTCAACGTTTGTGCGAATTTGGATCCAAAATCGTGGAGTTAGAGCCGACAGAACTCGAAACCGTTCACGGGGATGGAACCCACTCGTCGACGCGAATATATTTCATGTATGTAAGTTTTGGGGAAACAAAAAAAATTTGAAAAGAAAAAGTGGGGGAAAAAAATGCTGAAAAAAAATCTGCAAAAAAAAAAAAAAAAAAATCGCTACAGTATCCCGGGCACTGTAGAACACTGTAGATGAACAGTGCCATCTACAGTGCCCGGGCGCCTCACAGGCCGCGGAAGTGCTCAGCTTTTATATATATATATATATATATTATTATTATGATATGTTGGAATAATACGATACAGCTAGCTGAGGCCGTAGAACCAGACCTCTCTCGTGAAAGGGCATTGCATAATCAGGTGTTCGATGTTCTGTAGAGCTTGCGAGCAAAGTGGACAAGCTGACTGATGCGGAAGGCCGCGCGCGGCGAGGCAATCTGCCAGACGTCCAGCATCTGTTGCGCACAGCGAACTAGGCGTTTAAGGAGACGAAGGTGGTTCTAACTCGTTGGATGGCATTTGTAAGCAGATGTGCCGTTTAAGTCGGTGCTAACACCTAGCACGCCATCCATAACCTGAATTGCAGTTCGCTTTTCTTACCGCCCGCAGCTCAAATGTTTGTAGTTCGTACCGTGAAGTGTTTAGATACATGTTGCGACTTCTCTTTGTCAACATGCACCCACAACTCATTTGCTGGCGTTGTGTGGAAGAGGCAAGTTGGTTCTGCTGCCGTGCCGCGGAAGAAGGAACAAAGAAGTTCAGAGAACTAGCTGTGGGCGAGCGCGTGGGCGGCGGAGTTCGTGACGAAAGGGCGAGGTAGGGACAGACCTTTGTATCTACTACACGGGAGAGGATCGAGAGTTGGAGCAGAACAAGATCTATAGCATCAATTGCTAACCCTGCGGTCCAAGAAAAGATAGTCCAGAACCACGACGCAGACAGCCCTCGCATATGCATATCTGGTATCCAGTTCCCGTGCATGTCCATGCATGGTACGATAGCCACATCCGTAAATAAATACCAGCGCCTCCTCTTCGATAATCATCAACGCAACACGAGCACCAATGCCCCTGGCCGCCGTCCCCTCGCTCCCCGGTGGCACCATGAAGTTAACGGCGATCCTCTCGGTCCTCTGCATCCTCCTCGCGCTCAATGGTACGCGCGTTCTGGATCACTGTTTTGCTCGCTAGCTATACGCACATCTTGTCTCTCTAGTTTCTGGATTGATCTTTACTCTGATTATCATATTATATACACAGCTGCTCGTGTGGAGTCACGGCGAAATCCTGATGATCGTCCGGAGTTCCGCCACATCTTCGTCTTCGGCGACTCCTTCGGCGACAATGGCAACACCCCGCGGCCGTGGACGGATCCCTTCTTGGGCACGGCCGAAGCAGTCACCGAGAAGTCACGCCAATGGTTCTTCCCCTACGGCTCCTTCACTGACGGGCGCCGGCACCCCACCGGCCGCTTCTCCAACTATATGGTCCAATCCGATCTCGTTGGTACGTACGTCATATGCATATTTCTGTATCGGGCTATCTACTTTTATGCACTCAATCTAAGAAGCTTTTAGCTTTACATCCTGATCTTTGTTTATTACGCATTCTAATAAGCTCTGAAAATCGTTTGATGCTTGCAGCTTTTATGCATTCTAATAATTGCTCAAAATCTAAATTCATATTTTCATATCGGGGTTGCTACTTTTATGCACTCGATCCAAGAAGCTGTACATCGATCCTGATCTTTACTTATTTATTGCGCATTCTAAAAATTGCTGAAATCGTTTGATGCTTGCAGCAAAGATCATGGGGCTCGACATAGCACCCCCTGCATACATGCTCACGAAGAAGAACACCTGCGACAACTCCGGCATGACCTTCGCCGTCGGCGGCGCCGGCGTGTTCCCGGTGCCTAACAAGGCGGCCACCCTAGGCGATCAGGTCGACACTTTCGAGTCCCTCATCGCGGATGGAACCATCTCAAAGAGTCGCGTCAAGCACTCGGTGGCTCTCATCGCCATCTCCGGCAACGACTACGCGTCCCTCGGCGCTGAACGCTTGGACAGCCACATCCACGCTTTTGTCACCAACGCGACGATCCATGGTTTCATCAAGAACGTGACGAGGGAGATCACGGCCAATGTGCAGCGGCTGCAGGAGATGGGCGTGACGAAGGTCCTGGTGAATAACCTTCCCCCTATCGGCTGCACGCCGTCGAAGACCGTGCCGAACAGCTTCACCGAATGCGACCGTGGAGGCAACCATTACGCTTCGGTCCACAACAGTAACCTGAAGAAGCTACTTAAAGCGATGGAAGACGTGCACATTGTTGATCTCAACACTGCCTTCACCAACATCATCAACCCCGCTAAAGGTACACTCCATATCAGTGTACATTGCTATCTAGCTCCATTGTCGCGTGCTACTAGCTTGAAATTTACACCAGTGACCATTGGTATGATGTATATGTGTAGGAGAAAACACGGAGGTGTCAAGCTTCTTCGATGAGAAGTTGGCGCCGTGCTGCCAAAGCATAGATCCAAAGGGGTACTGTGGCCAGATGGGCGAGTCGGACTCGGACTTCCTTTACACACTTTGCGAGAATGCCGACAAGTACTTCTATTGGGACGACATGAACCCCACGCAGGCTGGATGGGAGACGGTGATGGAGCAATTGGAAGACCCTATTAAGGAGTTTTTGGAGCTCAATTAGATCTTTAGATACCATACATAGTTTAGCGAGTTAGTAGATTTTAATATCTCGGCAAGATTTCAGTTATGTTTTGGGAACTTTTATTGGTGCCACAGATCTTTTTAGTTTAGCGAGTTAGTAGATTTTAATATCTCGGCAAGATTTTTGGATTTGGAGAACATCCCCACTCGTTGGTCATGAGTCAACCCGTTTGATAATGTTTCACAAATTATATTTTGCACCTAAATTTACATTTTGGCTTTCTTTCTTCTAGACACCGGTGTCATGCACCAGAATCTAATTGCTAGGCATGTACGTGCGTGTAGTCTATGAGTTAGGAAATACCTACTGCGCATTAATCTCGTTTGAACGTTTCGTGTATCTGTGTATGATAGGTGCAGCCGGTGCGGTCGAGCATACGAACCGTCTGGGTTGTGAGTAGTTTGTGTGTTTCATTGTTTGAGTAGTGGCTTGATTAGATGTGTTCTGGTTATAGTTCAGGCCTAGAGAACTCTTCCGTGAATTAGTGGTAGCCGTGCATAAGCGCATAAGGGTTAGGTCTCGGGTTCGAGTCCTCACTTCTACCTTAATGACAAAGCCAGGATGGAGTCCTCCCTCCGGTCTTGTTGTTGTTCTTTTATAGTTCAGGCCTAGTCTTCAGCATACTAAATTTGTTTTCGATCAGATTGTATTATTAACTATTAAAATAGATACTTTTTTAGAATAAGATACATTTATTATCAACTGATGGATGGACCGGAAGGACCTTGGACCTTATCCCTTCCCCGCTACAGTGTTGAACGGCGATTTCTGAAACCGATTGTTCGATCCACCTCGCCGTCGGCGATTCGCCGGTTCCCTCTCCCTCCAGCGGCGGGAGGGTAGGGGAACCCCGGATCTCGACGTGTATATAGCGTAGGTTTCGAGTAGGCTTCTAGCCGGCGGCGTTGAGGAGTTGGCGGCGCGGTCGGAGTGGAGTTTTGGGGCGGCGTTCATCCTCTTCGGTGGTGGGGCTCCCTGGAGTTCCGCCGCGGATCGGCCGCCTTGTCCAAGCTCGCAGTTCCTCGGAGCTACTGTGCGTGGTCTTCCCTCACCGAGTCTAGGGAGCGGCAGATCCGGACGTTTGTAGAAGCCGAAGCAGTTGGTGGTGGTGAGCAAGACGATGGCGTCGGCGGAGCAGGGTGGAGGCTCTCCGGAACCAAGGTTCGACGACTTCCCGGCCGAAGAGGGGCTTCTCCCGGTCCAAGGTTTGAGTGGAGCAACAGCGGAGGCGCGCCATCGGCATGTCCTGGTCGTCGGCGGCGGCATCGAGATCCAGAAGGACTCCTTTGTATTTTTTTCATTTTTCTGGATCGTTCTGTAAGAAACTTGCTCTAATATTATCAGCTCTTTTCCCGCAAAAAAAAACTGATGGATGGACCGATCGAGTGGATATGGTTTGTTAAGTTGGTCTAGGTTCTTTTCTTCCAAATCTTTCACACTCGCTACCGTTACAATCCGTGAAGATGGGCCGGAAGCACCCTCGTGTACCACACTAAACTTTTGGTTCAGTAATCCACTGGCTACTAACTGGGCCGGGCAACGATCCAACGTAGTATGGGCTGGCCGGGAAACCCATCAGACCCAAGTTAATCTGATTCTAGAGATGTTTTACTTCGTTAATGGTCGCAGGCTCCCAGCGAGTTGCAGCGGGGTAGGACTAGGAAAAGGTTTCGAGAGGAGATTTGTGTCCCGAGTATCAGTGATCCTGGTGGTTCAAAAAATTAAAACAAAATTTATGAGGTTTAAAAAATTCTAAAAAAAATCACGGATATAGCCAATTATGTAACCCACAAACATGCAGAAAATCAACTTCAAATGCGTTGTATTTTGGGCTACACGAAAATGATAAAATTGGAAATTTGAAAATATACATATTTAGATCTACACTTTTGTCATTTTCGTGTAGCCCAAACTACAACGTATTTGAAGTTGATTTTTTGCATATTCATGGGATATATTGTTGGCTACATCCCTGATTTTGTACAATTTTTTTAAAACTCATAAATAGTGTTTTAGAAAAAAAATTAAACCACCAGAATCACTGGTGTATGTTCAGTGCATGAGAAAATATTGTGTATGCTCTGCTGAACGTGCTAATTCATTTCATCTTTCATTATGGCATGGTTAATATATAGCACCAGGCTATGCAATTAGAAGACAAAAACACTTCCAGTCCCGGTCTTTTTAAATTTGAATTTTGTTTACAGGTTTCCAATTCTAGATCTTATTTTTTTTGTCGTTAATTACGTTACTTATCATGCTTTGTCCTCTGCTACCTAGGTCTAATTTACTTACGTTGCTGAAAAGATATCTTTCAGTGTTTTCATAATTGATGCATATGTTTTGTAATACATTATGCCATAACACTATATATGCTACAGGAAAATGATAAAATTGGAAATTTGAAAATATACATATTTAGATCTACACTTTTTAATTTTCGTGTAGCCCAAACTACAACGTATTTGAAGTTGATTTTATGCACATTCGTGGGATATATTATTGGCTACATCCCTGATTTTTTTTTAGATTTTTTAAAAACTCATAAATAGTGTTTTAGAATTTTTAAACCACCAGGATCATTGGTGTATGTTCAGTGAGAAAATATTGTGTATACTCTGTTGAACCTGCTAATTCATTTTGTCTTTCAGTATGGCATGGTTAATCTATAGCACCAGGCTATGCAATTAGAAGGAAAAAAACAAGTCCAGTACATGTCTTTTTAAAATTTGAATTTTGTTTACAGGTTTGCAATTCTAGATCTTATTTTTTTTGTCACTAATTACGTTTCTTATCATGCTTTGTCCTCTGCTACCTAGGTCTAATTTACTTACGTTGCTGAAAAGATATATTTCAGTGTTTTCATAATTGATGCATATATTTTCTAATACATTATGCCATAACACTATATATGCTATTGTTTACCCGTTCATTATTAACATCACTGCTTGCATCGACATGAAAAATTGACACATTGCCACTATATTTAGCAATTGTTTCTCACCTAGCCCAATATTATGAGAAAATTAATTTTCATTTTATTTGGCCTAATAATATTTTGAATAGTGGAAAACAAATTATACCTACCTACGTGACAATGGAACTTATTATCTGTTGATTGTAAACAAATTTTGAATAGTATCCAACTCCTGGACAACATGGTGAAGTACGTGAACCCCTTAGGCTTCGTTCGGTTGCGCCCACCCGGCTGGGATCGGGGCCAAATCCCGGCGGGTAAATCGGGATCAGACCCGCGTGGGTCGAATCCCGGAGCTGTCTGTTGGCACGTTCGGTTAAACCCGAGAGGGATTAGATCCCGCCCTATTCCTCGCCGATCCCGGTTATTTCGGAGGGGAATTAAACCTCTACTTGTATCTCGTGGAACGAATCCACGACTCTCTCGTCCTCGTCTCTCTCTCTCACACTCTCTCGCCCACGATTCGGAGGGGCAGCTGGTGGCGGCGGCGCCGGCATAGGGACGGCGGCGGCGCGGCCTATAGCCGTGCGGAAGAGCGAGACGTGGGGCGGCAAGAAGCTACCGCGGATGCAGCGTGCCGCCGACAAGGCCGTCGCCACGCGGAGGAAGATGCGGAAGTCGGCGTCGATGGTTCCACCCTCGGGCGCGGCGTCGTCGTCGTCTCATTTCTCTTGATTTCGTACCTATTCTCGTCTGCTTCCTCCACCAACCCGTCCAGATCGAGTTTACCGGTGCTCATCGCCGACGCTGCGTGACCTTGAGGCGACCCATGCAGATCGGCCAGAGGTTACGGCGGCGGCAACAGGCTCCCTATTCGCTGTGATTTGAGCCGGCGCCGCATCTCCCCGTGTTTTTGGTGCTTGTCGCTATTGTTCGTGAAGGGATTAACCCAACATCATTAGTAGCAGGGATTAGGACGGAAGGGATTAGTGGGGATTGGGGTGACAAGTGGGGTTCACCCAATCCCTGCAGGTGTCAGACCCACTAGGGGATCTAATCGACTGCAACCGAACAAAGCCTAAAGGCCTTGTTTGGTGCTAGGTTATTTTAGAGGATTGGTGGGATAATCCTCTAGGGGATTGGTGATCCAATCCACTACCCCTACCTAGTGGATTGAGTATTGAGAAAAATGCACTAGAATTTGGGGAAATGTGGAGATAATACATGTCCAATACACTAGAACCAAACAATGTTTTGAGATATGTGGGGATTCATGGGTTTGACCGGTAGTATAATCCCCACCAATCCCCTAAAATACGCTAGTACCAAACAATTGTGGGCAGCATGTAACTTGACACGATAAAACCACACAAGAGAAATTCACTTTTATTAAAGCCCAAGCTGAAACAGTGGATGAATCGACTGACAACCGAGCGCCACATGGCGTACGTACTGTTGGATCGGAGACCGGATTCCCGGAGCAGTAAAGCTTAGACGAGATTCATCATCCAAGAAGTGTTCTTACGGAGCTGGTGCCTGAACGGTCATGTCCCGCAGTCCTGACGCACACAACACTGTGACAGTGCTCGGCGAACAGTCCACGTTGTTGAGTGAAGTTGTCGCGAAAGTGATGGGTGGACTTTGGCGATGTATCAACTCGTTCATCCACCATCGATCGATCATCGGTTCAGTAGTGCACGCGCCTGAATGAATGAGATGGAGGTAAATTCTAAGCTGTGACAAACGTCGCTCCTGCTGTGCTGGATGCCGGTGTCGACAAGAGTTTTCCTGCGCGTCGTGACTCGCTCACAAACCTGTACTAGCGCAGAGAAGAAGCTATAGCAGGTCTATCGACAAAAGATGACAGCTGCGTGTGCATATATACCGTTGCCGTGCGTATATGTGCACCACAAGTTCACGGAACATACTCCGATCTCGCCAAAAGTCAGCACGAATCGGATCCCAACCGCACACACTTGTGGCCGCTGAGCTATAACCTTTTCTACGCCCACGCGCCGCTCGTGGCCAGGGCAATGTATCAATCGATGCAGACATATATGATCCATGGATGCTAGCTGCAGCTTCTTCTTCTTCTTCACCTCGAGAGATCTGATAGTCTGCTAAACTGACCGTTTTACTCCGGCCAAGCGGAAGATTTTTGCTCGACGACGGGAGAGGCAAAGCTCTGGCTGATTACGTTCGTACTCGTCCGTGGTTGCTTCTGGAAGGGAACGTCAGGCAGGCTCTGGAGGCGCCTCGATCGTGGTGGTTGGACGACGCAGACAATGTGTGGCGCACGATTAGGTTTGACAAGTCCGTAATGATTGCTGTCATTTAAACAAGGTGGTGGTGGAGTCAACTGATCGATGCAGGTCGATCTTTATCCGGCGCTGGTTTTAATTAGTATCTGAGCTAATCAATCTTTTTCCAGCAAATCGGGGATGATCATGAAACGTGTGGGAATGGATCGATGCAACAACTGTAGAGCTGACCTTTCCTACAACTGGATGCACAACTGTAGAGTTGACACTTCCTACAACTGGATCCAGAATAATATTAATAGCTTACTGGGCCTAGTTGAGTTATTAAGTTTATTTGGTGGAGTAGTGTTGAGAAGACCCTTTTTATACTCACTCCATTTTCATATATACAATGCTATTAAAACCCCATTATGAAATACAATTTCATACTATATGTAGTATTTGGTAGTACTACTGTAGATTTTTAATATATTTTCTTACGCACCAAAACTAATATGCATTGGTTCGTAAAAAAAGGGAGTAGCTCCCCACGTCATCTTTATATTTATACCGTGAGCATCATATGAGTGCATTAAAATCCGTCGTGGCTAAAACTTGAGAAAATCCACTTTTACCAGCTAAATGAGATTTATTTTAGTCCGACTACATTGTGATACCTTTTGCCCTATTTTATTAGTTCTCAAGTTGAAATTTAGAACAACTTGTTAGAATAAAATGACGACAAACTATGGAAAACATGTCCGGCGTATACTAGTTATCAACAATAGCAAATTAATCCAAAATCGCTTCAATGCAAATTAATCCAAAATCGCTTCAATTTTATGAAAACTAGACAGACTCTATTAATTGTGTCAACTTTCCTTTAAAAAATTATAGCTAGTTGCACCACCCTACTCTCCCTTGCGGGTGTGTTGTACATCTAATCAGTTGTCAGACACTTTCCCCCACCGCTCTGCCCCTTGAGAGTCGTAGCGAGGCCTCCTTCTTCTCCTCCGGCTCGCTCCTCTCTTTTCTCCGGCGGCGTTGCCGCTCGGCGTGGAGGAGGATGCGCTGCGCGGAGTGTACATATTAGCTGTAGGTTTAGTTTTTCTTCTGCTTGTTCCCTTGTGGAGTCTGGCGTGATGCCGTCTTTCTCCCCTTTCCGAAGGCCTTTAAGCTTGGCGTCATGGCGCGGCGCGAAGCTAGCCGGAGCAAGCTCCTCTGTCAAGCCTCCATGGTGGAGGATGGGTGGCGGTGGCGGATCTGCGGCGGTCTTCTTCAATAAGTGCTGTTGTGGTGCCCATCTAGATCTTTGCTGCTTGCTTGTGTTCGTTCTTCTCCTCCTGGCCGGCCGAGGTGGTGAGGGGGATGGGGAGAGCGGCATGATGGTGGCCAGATCTGCTGGGTGCGGGGATCGATCTGCTGTCCTGGTGCTGAGACGCGGCACTGGGCGGTTGCCTTCTTGGCTTGGACGGCAGCTTCCTTGGTGGGAGAGGCGATTTGAAGCTCGGGGGGCAGATTCCTTCAGTAATCTGCGTCTTCGTCGGTCCGCTGGCGAGCTTGACGATACCCTCCTTCTCTTGGCCGGCCGTGGCGGCGAGGGAGATGAGGGAGGTGATCGTTTTGCTGCTGTTCGAGGACATCGGCGACAGGGGAGCATGGAAGCAGCTCCTGGGAGTTCTCCAACGGCAACCATGCGCTGGTTGCTGTATCTGTGGGTCGACGGGCGGCCACTCCCAACCTCGGCGCCGGCGACGGTTCCTCCGGTCGGTGTTTGCAGGTTTTCCTCAACCTCCAGGCAGAAGCCAAGTTGGAGGCCCTTTCCCCTCTGCGCAGTAAGCTCCCGGCGTCCCAGGCCAAGTGGTTTCGTCCCCGGCATGGTGGCGCTTGATTGCGCGGTGGTGCTTGAATGCGGTGGTGCCGGAGCTGGACTCGTTGGTTTGCAAAGAAATTTTTCTAGGGTCCTTTGTGCTAAAGTGGTAGGCTTGGTTGTAATTTTCCTTTCCTTGCTAGCCTTATCTGTAAGTTGTCCACCGCATAATTGAATGCTTCCAGGCCCTTCTGGGCCTTTACCTGTTCAAAAAAAAAAAAAAAAAAAAAAAAAATCAGTTGTCAGACGTCATCCAGACAAATGAGTCAATGTTCCTAGTTTGATAAGATAATAAAAATGGCGTAATAGCTGCCACAAGGTCATAACTAAAGGGTAAAGTGGGACATGAGATTTTAAATGGGATAAGTATTGTCATAGGGCGTAATTAAAGGTTAATAGCGTGAAATTTACTCTTTCATATTCCAAAATAATAACCTGTCCTACACTGGCGACTTCTGGAAGGAGAAAAATGCATGCTCGGAGGTTCTAGGAAAACTTGACTCGAATGTTCGAGATGAAACAAAATGGTGTCTCAAAATGTTTTTCTTGACCAACTCTCTTTCTTAATGGACCAGAATTTTTGGGATGGTGTTTGTATAATGGAGACAAAACTAGTTGTATTTCTTAGGAAGTTTCTGCGATATTCTATGATGAACCAAGTTCGTGTTACCAGTTAGATGCCTCTTTTCACAGTGCGTCTTACACATGACCCAAACAAAAATGTAAAACCTAAACTTTATCGTAGCCATCCCTTCTCGCAATTTTTAGGGATCATTATTGACTTAACCCAAAGAGCGCATATGAAGTGAAAGGTACAACATTTAATGTCATCAATCATCCTAAAATCAGAAGGAATCGTAGAAGAATTTCCACCTCGAACGAACAAATATTTAGAAAAATCTCCCAAACAAAACTAATAGTCCATGATTCGGTAATTACGTCAGCTCGTTAATAGTACTCCCTCTATATTTGAAAAGGCCACATCACATTTTTAGGACAAACATTAATCATTAATTTTGTCAAGAAAATCTGAGTTATATAACACAAAAAGTATGCCATTGGGTGCACATTTCAAAAACATTTCAGTGATATATTTTGTTGACCAAAATTAAAGGTCAAAGTTTGACACAAAAAAAAGAAGTCTTGTATATAAAAATGGAGGGAGTACTTTGTTATGCGTCAACGTTGGATGTTAGGACCGGTACTCTAGGATTGAAAAAGTTTATTGGATTCTAACACTGTAAAAAGATCATATTTTATTTGAATGACATAGGACCTGCGACTACAAATATTATGTAGAAGAATTAGAAGAGAATGACAAATAGTTGCTGAACTGTCACACAATTCATCGTCATGAGGGGATGTAATCGATGATCAGAAGCAAGAAGGAGAAGGCAGTGTCTCGCTTCAATGCCTTGGTGAGGTTAATCGTTGGCTTAGGCAACAATGAGATGGCAACCAATTGATTGAAGAGCAGAAAATAATGGGGTTATGGGAGAAGGTAGAAAGGAGAAAAGGTAGAAAGGAGAAGGACGGGTACGCGGGGGGGGGGGGGGGGGGGGGGGGGATTCAAAGGGATTTTCGGTGGTAGGAAGCAAAGTGCACAAAAAAAAACGCCAGTTTAAATTTTAACAGAATTAGTCCGATAAAATATGGGCATGTCACAAAAAATAACGTAGTTCACTTAAAAACAGAAGTGCGTATTATTGTACTCTCTCTGTTCGGATTTAATTGACACATATTTTGTTACACATGGATGTATCTAGACATCAAACAAATATAGATACATCCATATTTGAACAAAACCAAGTCAATTAATTTGGAACGGAGGGAGTAATAAATTAAAACTACACAACCGAGAAATATTCAAGTCACTGAGATATGATCACTCGAATCTGATCACTCAACCTTTTCCTTTTTTTTGTCTCGTACTTCCGCAAACCTCCGTTCAAGAAAACTTGTGGAAACCTAGCAACGCGACACGAAATGGTGACCCGCCATGGGCCCACGTCCCAACGGTAAACACATCAGATCGGACGGATCAGCTCAGCACACTCCCCGATCAGGCGGCCAAAGTCGTCCAGGCTCCATGCGCCAAGAAGAGCAAGTGTGCGCATAGTATACTTGCCTTCATAACCACGTCTAGTTTTATCTCCTCTATAAAGCTAGGAGGCCAGTGCAATTAGTACTCCGATGACTTTTTTCGCTTGACCCATTTTAGCGCTCCCGTCGTAGTACATTGTTCTATTCTTTCTAGAAAGAGAAAGTTTGCTTTGGCAACGCAAAGTAAACTCGGCATGCAGCGCCTTCAAAACTTGCTCGGTTTAACACGTCCGCTTTGTTTGTTTAGAAATGGTGGCACCCAGGAGATATCAGAGTCAAGATTCATGGAATTGCGCGGGTAACCCGCGATCTGGGATTGAATCGTTGAAAACAGTGCTACCGGTTTGACAAAACATGAGGGCAACTTGGGTAGAATCTCAAATTAGATAGGATCTATGAGATCAATTTTTTTTAATGGACAAAACATGTTCAAATATTTTCAAAAAATTGACAACACGTATCTTTGTTATGTATGGAAATTCAAAAATTGTCTGCTTCAAATTCAACCTATACTTAGAGAGGCAAAAAAAGAGAAATTTTGGTGTGAATAGATAGTTTAGCATTTTTGTTTCTCTAACTGTAGGATGAATTTTGAGCTGAAATTTTTGAAGTTGTACAAACAGCCTGTAAGTATGTTGTGTAATTTTTTCAGATTTTTTAACAATTTGCATATATAGTTTTTGTGACATGATCATATGATCTCACTTAAAAAACAGATCCTATACAAGTCTCCCCGGACAAAACATGTTGTCTCTTTTGTTGAGAAATCAACTCGTACCGGGTATCCGATGCTGTACAACGTGCACACATACATCATAATCGACAAATCATGTTTGTGCTAGTGGGAAGGAAGAAATCAAGCGCAATCACTTGTGTAGCGAACCACGAACCGACGGAAACAAGATCAGTCATTAGAGACAAAATTGAGTTGTGCTATTTGCACAATTTTGGACAGTAAAGTGGGTAGACAACGGTGCAAGCAAATTTACCAAGACTGAAGCAAGGAGACAATCAGTAATCCTGCACATGCTTCAACACTTGTCTTGCTCAAGTCTGAACCAAGATTCACATATTTTCATTCTGATTCTGAACATGATGGAAATATCAAGATATATGGGCGAATAATCAAATCTCTCATAAATATATCAAGACAACTGAAAGAATCGTATGACACCTAGAGGGGGGGGGGGGGGTGAATAGGTGCTACTTCAATTTTAGTATTTTTTCAAATTAGGCTTGACAAAAAAGGTAAATTCTCTAGATATGCAACTAAGGTGAATTTACCTATATGACAAGCAAGCAACTAAACAAGATACACTAAGTAAAGACTATAAACAAGGATAGAAGTAACCGAAGTGAAAGCACGCGGAGACACGGATGTAATCCCGAGTTCCTCCTTTTTAGTGGAGTACGTCTCGTTGGAGAGGTGTGAGCTACCACAAAGGTCAAAACTCAACCGCCACAAAGGCGGACGCACCTTCTTCTCCGATGAACCGCACCACAAAGGTTTGGTTCACCTTCCACTATCGGAATCCTTCAAGGCGGAATCCGGAGCCCTTACAACAACGATCCGGGGCACAACCCACAAGAGGATTGGGGGCTCCCGAACAGCTACAAATCTGTCACAAAGACAACAAGTGAGTACAATAAGAAGCTTGGTTTTCCTAATGGAAATCCTAGCCAAGGGGCCCTCAAGTAAATGAGGGGGAAATGAAGAATGGCTTGGTGAAGATATAGATCCGGGCCTTCTCCTTCAATCCTCCAAAGATCAACGAGTTTGGGTGGAGGGATTGGGAGATCTAGTGATTCTTGAGCTTGCAATAATGGTGACTTCAAGTTTGGGCGAGCTAGCAGGCTGGAGGTGGGTGGAGGGGTATTTATACCCCTCCCAGAAAAACTAGCCGTTTCAGTCCACTTGGGCCGGAGACTCCGGACTGGAAGTCCGGAGACTCCGGGCCGACCGGAGACTCCGGGGGCACTCCGGGGTCACTCCGGACCCTATACCGCAGCTGCCGTCGCTTGGTCACTTAGCTTCAAAACTTGTCTAGGGGCGGAGACTCCGGACCAGAGGTGCGGAGACTCCGGTCGGGCGGAGACTCTGGGGTAACTCCGGACCCCTATACCGTAGCTGCCATCGAGTGTGTCAAAGCCTGAGAGGCCGGAGACTCCGGCCCCTGAGCCCCTGAGGACCGGAGACTCCGGACTGGGCAAGCAAATGCAGACTTCCTTTTTCCTGTCAAGTGTTTCGATGCAACGTGCAAATATTTCTTTTGACTCCTGCACCACTTAACATCACATTAGATATATCCTAGTGTTGTTGCCTAACACACAAAAACTAGGGGATATAAAATATGCCCTTTCAATCTCCCCTTTTTGGTGTTAGATGACAACACTCGGATTTGCAATAAAGCACACAACAAATATCGACATGTTCCACAAAGGATTCGAGAGGCTCCCCCTACATGTGTGCATACAAGTAGTTTGTATTTGAATACAAATGCTCAACATGTAGGGGAGAGACAACTCACAAGAAATATTGAACATGATAAATTTCATAAGCACAAGGACATATCAAGATAATGGTTTGAGAGGAAAGGGAACATACTTTGTGCATAATATTGTAGAATATAAAACCAATGCACAAAAATATATCACAAAGATAGATACCATCTCAACCATAGATAGAATGAAATATCCATAAGTCTCACACAGACGGAATAAAACAGTCTCACACGAATAAAAAGCAAATGAGTTCAACAACAAAGATAAAAGGACACAAGATTCAAAGAAATGATAAACGAGCATGCTTGTGTCCGACCCATGCAGATCCCACGAGAGAACCTAGTAGAACTACTTCTCCCCCTTTGGCATCGAAACGCCAAAAAGGGAAAAGAGCGATGCTAACGAAACCCAAGGCGATCACTCGTCGTCTTCATCATAGTCTTCATCACCACTTGCTACACCACTAGCTTCATCGCTTGCTTCACCACTTGCTTCACCACTTGCTTCACCTCATCACTTTCTTCTTCATCATCACTTTCTTCTTGAGCACGCATAGGAGCCTTTCGGTGTTGCGAGAAGAGGAAGGCATGGAGGTCACATCATCATAATCATTCCAAGGAAAGATATCCACATTCCACTTCTCAAGAGGAATAGTTGCTTCGGATGGCGGAGATTCGGGTTCATCTTCTCCGCGAGGAGGAGTGAAACCACCATTGTTGGCTTTGCGCATTTCCTTTATCATTGTGGCTTGATTGGACAAGATCCTCTTACTAGTAACATATTGTTGATGATTTTCCTTGTGGGTCGCAACACCCATGCACATCATAGCCTTTTTCCACCAAGAAACCTTCTTGAACTCATCATTGACTCTTTGCTTGCCACCAATATCCCAAGAGGGTGGAGTGGCATTTTTCCTTTTTGCCCTAGGCGCTTCTTCCGCCTCGACCTCTTCATAAGAAGCTTGAGTAAGATGATGGGATAGCACTTGAAGACTGCCATACGTGTGTTTCTTGAAACGGGATTGATCAAGTTGGGGAACCTTCTTGAGGATAAGCTTCATGACATAGGGAGCATACATAGGGTTCTTCTTCTCATAAATAGCAAAGTTGATCTCACACCGGATATAATCCATGACATCAATCTCAACCCCTTGGCAGTCCGGAGCGGCAAGGTATGTCTTGTGGCAATGATGCATGAGGTTGACAAGAGCTCCACGAATAGCATCCGTATTCCCGGCTTGGGGTGCAATGCTCCAACGAAACATGCGAATCAAGATGTTGTAGATGGGCTTGAGTCCTCGGGTGGTAGCAATGGCACCATCTTTGGCAGCAAGAGGGGCGAGGAGCTTCTTATCATAGGCCACTCCTTCAACATGCATTCTTCGACCAACGGAAATGTTCACACCTTTGAACACATATTCCAAAGCCTCTCCAAATTCTGAAAAGTGTGCACTAACTTTGAGAGGCCCCGTCATCCAAGTCATTTTGGTGTCCTCCTCATCTCCAAGCACAAGAGTGGCAAAAAACTGTTGCACCATCTCAATATCATAATCTTGTTGGAGGGAGCATAGGGAGCATACATAGGGTTCTTCTTCTCATAATAGCAATGTTGATCTCACACCAGATATAATCCATGACATCAATCTCAACCCCTTGGCAGTCCGGACCGGCAAGGTATGTCTTGCGGCAATGATGCATGAGGTTGACAAGAGCTCCACGAATAGCATCCGTATTCCCGGCTTGGGGTGCAATGCTCCAACGAAACATGCGAATCAAGATGTTGTAGATGGGCTTGAGTCCTCGGGTGGTAGCAATGGCACCATCTTTGGCAGCAAGAGGGGCGAGGAGCTTCTTATCATAGGCCACTCCTTCAACATGCATTCTTCGACCAACGGAAATGTTCACACCTTTGAACACATATCCAGAAGCCTCTCCAAATTCTGAAAAGTGTGCACTAACTTTGAGGGGCCCCGTCATCCAAGTCATTTTGGTGTCCTCCTCATCTCCAAGCACAAGAGTGGCAAAAAACTGTTGCACCATCTCAATATCATAATCTTGTTGGAGGGAAATGAGGTGCTCAAGACCAATCTTTCTAGCAACCCAAATTGCGTCCTTAAAGTATTCCTTCTTGGCAAACACTTCAAACTGCAGAGGTTTTTGTGGACACACAAGGGCTTTTGGGTCCAAATTTGCATAGAGTTCCTTCATAATGAGCTCTTGCTCCCGTCTCCAAAAGTGACCATCGGTTGAATTGTTGGGCATGTCATAGAAATTATGTGCCCTCATGGATCGGAACTCCTCCTTGTTCAGGTCCTTCAAAGTGGTGATGTTGTCAAACTTAGCCTTCTTGGCCCTTTCTTCTCGAAGGAGGTTAGCCTCTTGCCTAGCCCGAGTAGCCTCAGCAGCCTTTTGCTTCTTTAGGTCACCACGCTGCACATGCTTGTCTTGTTCTTCATCATAGACCAAGTAGTCTCTACCGTGAAGCTTCTTCTTCTTCGACTTCTTGATATTCGAGGATGAGGATGAAGCACCGGGGTACCTTTTGTTAGCTGTGAAACAGGAGTAGATAGGTAGCATTGAGATAAGCATACATGTCCATGGAATCAAAAGAGAGAAACAGTTGGAGAGAAATTTTCTTCAGAGACGATCTGGACCGGAGTCTCCGGTCTCAGGGGGGCGGAGTCTCCGGCCAGATCGGAGTCTCCGGTCAGGGGGACCGGAATCTCTGGCCTGAGACAGGAACTTCCAAACTAGGTCAAATCTGAACGAAAAATCGACACCAACAATTTCCTAGAGAGTACATTGCCATCCTAAAGGTTCTATGATACGTCTCAAACGTATCTATAATTTTTGATGTTCCATGCTTGTTTTATACCAATTGCTACATGTTTTGCATCTACTTTATATCACTTTTATACATTTTTTGGGACTAACCTATTAACAAGATGCCGAAGTGTCAGTTCCTGTTTTCTGCTGTTTTTGTATTCCAGAAAAGCTAGTCTGGAAATATTCTCGGAATTGGACGAAACTTCACGGGGATCCCTATTTTACCAGAACACACCTGACGGACCAAAGGAGGAGGAGAGGAGAGCCAGGAGGGCCCCACACGCCACTAGGGCGCGGGCCACCCCCCTGGCGCGCCCTAGGGTGGTGTGCGCCCCTCGAGGGTCGTCAGCCGCCGCCCTTTCGCCTACTTATTCCCCCGACGTGAAAACCCTAAGTGCCTGAGCCAATATCCACGAAAAGTTCCAGAGACGCCGCCGCCGTCAACCCTAGCTCAGGAGGGTCCAGAACCTCTTCCCGGCACCCTGCCGGAGAGGGGAATTGATGACCCACAAGTATAGGGGGTGTATCGCAGTACTTTCGATAAATAAGAGTGTCGAACCCAACGAGGAGCAGAAGGTGCTGGCAAGTAGTTTTGATCAAGAATTCACTGTAAAAGCTAGCAGACAGGTTTTCAGTAGTATTCGAAACAGCAGGTAAAAACAGTGCAAGTAAATAAACGAGCGCGGCAACAAATGCAGCGAGTGGCCCAATCCTTTTGAGTGCAAAGGACGAGTGTGTTACTTATAAGAGACAAATGTTCCTGAGGACACATGGGAATTTCGTCAAGTGCTTTCGCTTCGTGCAACTGGTTAATCTTCATTGTTTTGATAAGTGTTGTGTGGGTGAATCTATGCTAACGCACCGCCCTTCCTAGGACTAATACGCACTTGTGATTATACCCCCTGCAAGCATCCGCGAATGCAGAAAAGTAATTAAGATAAATCTAACCACAGCTTTAAACTCTGAGACCCTACGCTCCCTCGTGCACTATCTTACTAACGGGGGTTCAGGTTTCTGTCACTCCGGCAACCCCTCAACTAGCAAGCTAGGTACACGATGCATTCCCCTAGGCCCATAAAGGTGAAGTGTCATGTAGTCGACGTTCACATGACACCACTAGAAGAATGACACCACAACTTAAATATCAAACCATTAAATATTAACGCAGCATTATTTCACTACTAACAACATGACTTCCCCATGTCCTCAAGAACTACAAACTACTCACAAGACATCATATGGATCATGATCAGAGATGATATGGCAATGAATAACAATCTGGACATGAACACTAATCCACCAAACAAACTCAATAGCATCAATAACAAGGAGTAATCAACACCGGGAGAGTCTCCCCAATGAACTAGACAAGGTACAGCCCTAGATGTTACAGCAAGATGGATGTGGAGTCGGTGGAGATGATGGTGATGGCGCAGTGGATGGTGGTGATGATGATCCCGATGAAGTCCAGCGTGATGACGATGACGATGGCGATGATTTCCCCTCTCCGGGAGGGAATTTCCCCGGCAGGATCTCCCTGCCAGAGAGCTCTTTCTCTCTCGGTGGTTTCCGTCCCGTGGAGGCGGCGGAATATTTCGTGGACGTACCCCCCGTGCTTAGGTTTTCGGGAGGCAGATATACGCGAAGAGGCAACCTGGGGGGTGGACCCAGGTGGCCACGCCATAGCTGGGCGCGGCCCACAGGCCAGCCGCGCCCAGGTGTGGCGTGGGGCCCACCTGGCTGCCTCCTTTTGGCTGCCTCCGGCATCTGACATTATAAGACCCCCAGAATTGGTTTCGTGATTTTTGGAGTTCCGCTGATATGCTGACTTGACGACGCTTTTTCCAGCAGAAACCTGACTCCGGAAGGATAATTCCCAATAATCATCAAACATGCAAAATAAGGCAAAATAACATAAGTATCATGTATTAATATGAAATATAAGGATAGATAATGACAAATTATGATATAAAATAGTGATGCAAAATGGACGTATCAACTCCCCCCAAGCTTAGACTCGCTTGTCCCCAAGCGAAAACTGAGCTCAGTAAACAAGTCCACATGTTTATGGAGTGAAGTGTCGATAATAAAGAATACGGACAAGAAGCATCAGTATTTACTCAGCTAAACAAGTCATTTTAAACAGCAGTCTCTACACATTCTACTTAACTTGGAACAAGTAATGGAACAACCACAAATAAAGGTACATTAAGCAAACCAATTGGATGTGGCAAACTGTGTTCTTGGTCAGAGAACAATCAACATTCTAACTTATCTTTCAAGAAGAGTCTTTATACTAGAGCTATATTGCAGAAATAGAGTTGCTCAATCATCACTGTTCCTTTCACATTCCAAAGAAAACTGTCAAAGTCATATTCTCAAAGATAAAACTTCATGTGCTCAAGCAAAGTAGACAAAACATGATAGGAAATATTATGAACTATAAATGATTGTATCTATAACAATTCGAGTGCTTGCTCGGGATAGAGGGAATAGGTTTACTGACTCAACAATAAATAAATGATAGGCCCTTCGCAGAGGGAAGCAGGGATTAAAACGTGTGCTAGAGCTTTTTAGTTCCCGAAGGCATAGAGAGTGTAAAAATATTGCTTTGAGAGGTGTATGCTATTGGTCAACAAATCAGTGGTAGAATCCTTGTCATCTTCCATACTAATTAACTTTTAGAGCGGTTCCGAGAGTTTATAGAACTGCACTTGTAACAAGCACTTATTGATGACACTCCTCCCAACCATTTCTTTCCACAAACCATGGCTTGACCGAATCCTCGGTTGCCGACCAACAATCACCGTGGAGGAGTGTCTATTTATTTATTTATTTATAGGGTGGACTAACCAGCTCTTTTAATGCAAAATAAAAGGTGGAGAAGCAGATGAAGCTGCCAATCCTTGTAAATCAGTTAGCATGGAAGATGACACATCTGCTACCACGTCCTTATGAGCTTGGTGAACAGTGACACAAAAAGGGATATAATAATAGTTTTGAATAGTTAAAGGTAGCACACGAGAAAATGTACTTGGAGTAGTGCGAACACTACATGATAGGTAGTTATGGTGGACACGAATGGAGTGCTTTGGTTCAGGGTTTTGGATGCACGAGAAGTATCTCCTCTCAGTACAAGGTTTTAGGCTAGCAAGGTTTAGTAGCAAGCACAAGAATTGAGAGAGACAAACACTTATAGATCTAATAGAACAACCATGCTATCTACTTTGTGGGCACAAAACACTTTAATTCAAGAATAATAAACTCATTGGCCAACAAAGAGGAAAACAATAGGGATAATGTTATTGCAACCAGTTCCCTCTTTTCTACTTAAGTGTAAAAAGTATTGATACTACTGACCAGTCTAAGTTTGCCACAACCAACTAAATTTACTTGCTGCACCCAAAGTGATGCCAATACTAATGTAACAAGATCAGCATATGACAAAGGACTTGCTGGCTAAAATAAAGTGTGCAGAAAGTAAAGATAAAGCTTCTCATTAATATTCCATCACAATAAACCTCACACCAACGGATACAACGATAACCAACTAAGGAGTGATACTCCACATTGCAAACTATCTCATATGATAACTTCTCTACTCATGGTACTAAGCAAAAATATAAAGATAAAGATAAAGATAAAGATGGTGATACTGAAAACACCCCCCCCCCAAGCTTGAAACAAGCTGGGAGTGTGTTGTTACCCATGGTGAATTACTCCCTGTCTGGTGATTGCGGTGATGATTGAGGCCCATTATTATAATTCTTCCACCAGAAAGGATTCCCATCAACAAAGGAGGACTTGGTTTCAAGGGTCCTGGCGCTGGCTCCCAGACTCATGCGATGAAACCTGGTTTCATACTCAAAATTTTGATTCTGCAGGTCATAAATTTGGGCCTGCAACTTTGTGGTGGACTGATGGAGCAGGAAGATATCATCCCATAACCTAGAGGTCTCCTCTTGGTGTTTATCCCTGAGCTCGGAGATGATCTTGTGATTGGCTTCTACACCACGCTCTATCATCTTCTGGTACCTAAAAACTTCATGTTCCACTTCTTCTAGCCTGGCCATGACATCTCCCTCCTTCTTCGGTCCTCGAACATCTTCTTGCACCATGACACCGTCAACCTTGCGCAACTCCTGTGGGTGCCTCTTCACCTCAGCCATGTATGGGTTGACGCTCCCCTTGAGAGGTTTGCCCTTCGGAGCTCCGGAAGAAGACATGGTGGATCTAAATCTTGATAGGAAACCTGACAGAAACTGCTCGAAAACAAACGCAACAAAAACACGAGATACGGACCTCGGGAGATCCGGGTAAATATATAGCGGAAAATAACGCGTGAAAAGGAAGGCACAGGGCGAAGCGGAGTCGGAGGGGGTCTCCGAGGCGACCACGCCATAGCTGGGCGCGGCCCAGGTGGGGCCCGCGCCCTGCTGTGGCGTGGTGCCCTCGGGCACCTCCTCCGGCACTTATTCGTCTTGATATTTCCAAAATTGTATAAAATAACTAATATAAAAGTTTCGAAGTAAAACGCGGACTTTTTCTTACCGAAACTCATACCTACTTCAAATCAGACTCTGCAGTTTCCTGTTTCTGAGTTTTAATAAATTCCTCCGGAGATACCATTTGAATAATATCAACATTTTCATTATAAGATTCTCCAGAAATATAATGTTTAAGTCTCTGCCCATTAACAACTTGAGGTTTGTCACCGTCAAGTGAATTAATTTTTATTGCACCAGAACGATAAACTTCTTCCACAATGTAAGGTCCTTCCCATTTTGAGAGTAATTTTCCTGCAAAAAATCTGAGACGAGACCTATACAATAAAACTTTATCACCTATGCAAAATTCTCTTTTTAAAATTCTCTTGTCATGCCATCTCTTAACTTTCTCTTTGAAAAGTTTAGCATTTTCATATGCTTCACTTCTCCATTCATCTAGAGAGCTTAACTCTAGCAACCTTTTCTCACCAGCTAATTTGAAATCTCTATTAAGCTCTTTGATTGCCCAATAGGCCTTGTGTTCTAATTCTAGAGGTAAATGACAAGCTTTTCCATAAACCATTTTATAAGGAGACATGCCCATAGGATTTTTATATGCTGTTCTATAAGCCCACAAAGCATCATTAAGCTTTCTAGCCCAATTCTTTCTAGACCTATTGACAGTCTTTTGCAAAATCAACTTAATTTCTCTATTTGATAACTCTACTTGACCACTAGTTTGAGGATGATACGGTGAAGCAATTCTGTGATTGACACCATATTTAGCAAGAGTTTTTCTAAAACCACCATGAATAAAGTGTGAACCACCATCAGTCATGAGATATCTAGGCACACCAAACCTCGAGAAAATAACATCCTTAAGCATTTTTAAGGAAGTCTTACCATCAGCACTAGAGGTTGGTATAGCCTCTACCCACTTAGTAACATAATCAACAGCAACTAGAATATGAGTATAACCATCTGAAGCGGGAAAAGGACCCATAAAGTCAAATCCCCAACAATCAAAAGGTTCAATAACAAGAGAATAATTCATAGGCATCTCATTACGTCTACTAATATTCCCAACTCTCTGACATTGATCACAGGTCAAAACAAATTTTCTTGCATCTTTAAAAAGAGTAGGCCAATAAAAACCTGATTGTAGAACCTTTTGTGCAGTTCTATCTCCGGCGTGATGTCCTCCATAAGCACTACCATGGCATTTATCCAATATTTCCTTCTGCTCATGCTCTGGAACACATCTTCTCATAATACCATCAACTCCTTCTCTATATAAATGTGGGTCATCCCAAAAATAATGCCTCAAGTCACAGAAGAATTTCCTCCTTTGCTGATAAGTAAAAGTTGGAGGCAAATACTTGGCAACAATAAAGTTAGCATAATCAGCATACCAGGGACAATCATTCGAATTTACCTTTATAGAAGCCAACTGCTCATTTCGAAAATTGTCATCAACAGGAATAGGATCATGCATTATATTTTCTAATCTAGACAGATTATCAGCAACAGGATTTTCAGCACCTTTTCTATCAACAATATGCAAATCGAACTCTTGTAACAGGAGAACCCATCTAATAAGTCTAGGCTTAGCATCCTTCTTATCCATAAGGTATTTAATAGCAGCATGATCAGTATGAATAGTTACCTTAGAATCAACAATATAAGGTCTAAACTTATCACAAGCAAACACTACTGCTAAAAATTCCTTCTCAGTAGTAGCATAATTCTTTTGAGCTGCATCAAGAGTCTTACTAGCATAATGAATAACATTTAACTTTTTATCTACTCGCTGTCCTAAAACAGCACCTACAGCAAAATCACTAGCATCACACATAATTTCAAATGGTAAAGTCCAGTCTGGTGGTTGAACAATAGGAGCAGTTATTAAAGCCTTCTTCAAAATTTCGAATGCCTCTTTACACTCGTCATCAAAAACAAATGGAACATCCTTTTGAAGAAGATTGGTAAGTGGCTTTGAAATTTTAGAGAAATCTTTAATAAACCTTCTATAAAAACCAGCATGACCAAGAACACTACGAATACCTTTCACATCTCGGGGGCATGGCATTTTCTCAATTGCTTCCACTTTAGCTCTATCAACTTCAATACCTCTTTCAGAAATTTTATGCCCAAGAACAATGCCTTCATTAACCATAAAATGGCATTTCTCCCAATTAAGAACAAGATTGGTTTCTTCACATCTCTGCAAAACTTTGTCAAGATTGTGCAAACAGTTATCAAAAGAAGTTCCATAGACGGAGAAATCGTCCATGAAGACTTCCACAATTTCTTCACAAAAACCGTGAAAAATAGCAGACATGCATCTCTGAAAAGTAGCAGGAGCATTACATAAACCAAAAGGCATACGTCTATAAGCATAAGTACCATAAGGACAGGTAAAAGTGGTTTTCTCCTGATCTTCCTTTCTAACAGCTATTTGGGAAAAACCAGAATAACCATCAAGGAAACAAAAATGAGTTTTCTTAGACAACCTTTCTAACATCTGATCAATAAAAGGCAAAGGATAATGATCTTTCTTAGTAACCTTATTGACCTTACGAAAATCAATGCACATTCTATAACCAACTACAACTCTCTGAGGAATAAGCTCATCATTTTCATTAGGCACAACAGTTATTCCTCCTTTCTTAGGAACACAATGAACAGGACTAACCCATCTACTATCAGCAATAGGATAAATTATACCTGCTTCAAGAAGTTTTAATACCTCATTTCTTACCACTTCCTTCATCTTAGGAATTAAACGACGTTGATGCTCAACAACAGGCTTGGCATCAGGCTCAATATTAATAGCATGCTGACATATAGCAGGAGAAATCCCTTTTAAATCATCAAGAGTATAGCCCATTGCGCCTCTATGTTTCTTCAGAACTTGCAATAATTTTGCTTCTTCATCTCCTGAAAGTTTAGAACTAATAATAACAGGATATATTTTCTTATCATCAATATGAACATACTTAAGATTATCAGGTAAAGGCTTAAGATCAAAAACAGGGTCTTCTTTAGGAGGGGGCGCAATTCCCAGGTCCTCCACAGGTAAATCATGCCTAAGCATTTGAGGTTGACGCAGAAAGATGTCGTCAATCTCCCTTCTTTCTTCTGCAAAAACTTCACTTTCGTGGTCTTCCAAAAATTGCTGCAAAGCATTGTTAGGACCAACAGCAATAGAAGCAAGCTGTTCAACTTGAAAGTTCTCATTAGGCATTTCAGGTTCATAATGATTCTTAGCAAATTTTGAAAAATTAAACTCATAAGACTCTCCATCGAATCTAGTAAAAATTTCTCTTTTTGACAGTCAATAATAGCACCACAAGTATTCAGGAAAGGTCTACCAAAAATAATAGGACAAGAGTCACTAGCAGCAGAACCGAGAACTAAGAAATCAGCAGGGTATTTAGTCTTACCACATAAAACTTCAACATCTCTGACAATGCCAACTGGACAGATAGTTTCCCTATTAGCAAGCTGAATAACCACATCAATATCTTCCAATTCGCAAGGATCAATTTCCTTCCTGATTTCCTTGTAGAGAGCATAAGGGATAGCGCTGGAACTAGCACCAATATCACAGAGACCATAATAACAATGCTCACCTATTTTAACAGAAAGCACAGGAACACTAGGCTTTCGAGCTCTTTTAGGATGTGTAACCATGTTAGAAGCTTCTTCACAAAACACAATATGACCTCCTTCTACATTTTCAGTTACAAGTTCCTTAACCATAGCTACTTCATGTTCTACACTAATTTGCTCATCAGGTTCCCTAGGTTTACGTTCACTTTTGCTAACCACACTAGCCAAAATAGAGTGTTCTTTTACTTTAACAGGAAAAGGTATTTTTTCAATATAGGGTTCTGGTATAATGCGATCAACAGTTTGAACTTCAACATTTTTAGCAAGAGCAAAATTAGCATTATCTTCATAAGGTTCATGATACTTTTCCCAACCTTGTCTAGGAATATCGAGATACGAGGCAAAGGCCTTAAAGTAATTAACAACAACTTGAGAATCAAGACCATAAGTAGCATTAAAATTACGAAAACTATCAGTCTCCATAAAGGATTTAATGCATTCGAAATCATAATTTATACCTGACTCCCTACCTTTGTCGTTCTCCCATCCTTCAGTATTTTCCTGGATACGATCAAGAAGATCCCATTTATCTTCATCCTTCATACGAGTGAATGACCAAGAACAAGAAGTGTCCAATAAATCTTTATCATGATAGGAAAGTCTTGCATAAAAGTTATTGATGACAATATTACTTGGAATCCCATGAACAGGGCATTTGAGCATTAATAATTTCAATCTCCCCCAAGCTTGGGCAATACTTTCTCCCTCATAAGGCCAAAAAGTGAATATAGAATTCCGATCCTTATGAATCTCACTTGGAGGATAAAACTTGTAATAAAAGAGAGGGACAATTTCAGCCCAGCTCAATGAAGGACCATTCTTCAGCAGACTATACCATTCAGCAGCTCTGCCATCCAGCGACAGAGTAAATAATTTCCTTTTAATAATGTCCATCGAAATACCTGCACACTTGAACAAACCGCATAGTTCATGTATATAAAGCAAATGATTACCAGGATGAACAGTTCCATCATAGCGGTTATCCATAATACGTCCAACAATTTTCGTAGGTATTTTAAATGGAACAATCTCAGCAGATGGAGGATCATCTACTACCGTAGCAGTGGTAGTAGTCCTCCCAAACAGCGAACCAAATGGATTTGACTCCATAACAGTCATTACAGTAAATAATTTCCTTACCAATTTCCTTACCAATAGCGCTTCACTCCCCGGCAACGGCGCCAGAAAATAGTCTTGATGACCCACAAGTATAGGGGGTGTATCGCAGTACTTTCGATAAATAAGAGTGTCGAACCCAACGAGGAGCAGAAGGTGCTGGCAAGTAGTTTTGATCAAGAATTCACTGTAAAAGCTAGCAGACAGGTTTTCAGTAGTATTCGAAACAGCAGGTAAAAACAGTGCAAGTAAATAAACGAGCGCGGCAACAAATGCAGCGAGTGGCCCAATCCTTTTGAGTGCAAAGGACAAGCCGAGTGTGTTACTTATAAGAGACAAATGTTCCTGAGGACACATGGGAATTTCGTCAAGTGCTTTCGCTTCGTGCAACTGGTTAATCTTCATTGTTTTGATAAGTGTTGTGTGGGTGAATCTATGCTAACGCACCGCCCTTCCTAGGACTAATACGCACTTGTGATTATACCCCCTGCAAGCATCCGCGAATGCAGAAAAGTAATTAAGATAAATCTAACCACAGCTTTAAACTCTGAGACCCTACGCTCCCTCGTGCACTATCTTACTAACGGGGGTTCAGGTTTCTGTCACTCCGGCAACCCCTCAACTAGCAAGCTAGGTACACGATGCATTCCCCTAGGCCCATAAAGGTGAAGTGTCATGTAGTCGACGTTCACATGACACCACTAGAAGAATGACACCACAACTTAAATATCAAACCATTAAATATTAACGCAGCATTATTTCACTACTAACAACATGACTTCCCCATGTCCTCAAGAACTACAAACTACTCACAAGACATCATATGGATCATGATCAGAGATGATATGGCAATGAATAACAATCTGGACATGAACACTAATCCACCAAACAAACTCAATAGCATCAATAACAAGGAGTAATCAACACCGGGAGAGTCTCCCCAATGAACTAGACAAGGTACAGCCCTAGATGTTACAGCAAGATGGATGTGGAGTCGGTGGAGATGATGGTGATGGCGCAGTGGATGGTGGTGATGATGATCCCGATGAAGTCCAGCGTGATGACGATGACGATGGCGATGATTTCCCCTCTCCGGGAGGGAATTTCCCCGGCAGGATCTCCCTGCCAGAGAGCTCTTTCTCTCTCGGTGGTTTCCGTCCCGTGGAGGCGGCGGAATATTTCGTGGACGTACCCCCCGTGCTTAGGTTTTCGGGAGGCAGATATACGCGAAGAGGCAACCTGGGGGGTGGACCCAGGTGGCCACGCCATAGCTGGGCGCGGCCCACAGGCCAGCCGCGCCCAGGTGTGGCGTGGGGCCCACCTGGCCCACCTGGCTGCCTCCTTTTGGCTGCCTCCGGCATCTGACATTATAAGACCCCCAGAATTGGTTTCGTGATTTTTGGAGTTCCGCTGATATGCTGACTTGACGACGCTTTTTCCAGCAGAAACCTGACTCCGGAAGGATAATTCCCAATAATCATCAAACATGCAAAATAAGGCAAAATAACATAAGTATCATGTATTAATATGAAATATAAGGATAGATAATGACAAATTATGATATAAAATAGTGATGCAAAATGGACGTATCAGGAATCGTCACCGGAGGCTTCTACATCGCCATGCCTGCCTCCGGAGTGATGCGTGAGTAGTTCATCCTTGGACTACGGGTCCATAGCAGTAGCTAGATGGTTGTCTCTCCAATTTGTGCCATCATGTTTAGATCTTGTGAGCTGCCTACATGATCAAGATCATATTATTGTAATGCTACATGTTGTGTTTGCTGGGATCCGATGAATATTGAATACTATGTCAAGTTGATTATCAATCTATGCCCTATGTTATTTAAGATCTTGCATGCTTTCCGTTACTCGTAGATGCTTTGGCCAAGTAGATGCTTGTAACTCCAAGAGAGAGTATTTATGCTAGATAGTGGGTTCATGCCTCCGGTAATCTGGGAGTGACAGCAAATTATAAGGTTGCGGATGTGCTGTTGCCACTAGGGATAACCTAACAATGCTATGTCCACGGTCATATGTATTTGTTTACATTACGCACTTTACTTAATGCAATTATCCGTTGCTTGCAACTTAATACCAATGGGGAACTCGGATGACAACCCAGCGGTGGATTATTAGTCATAGACGTTGTTGGATGACGGTCCATGTATTATGTCGTAATGCCCAATTGAATATCATAGTAATCATCATGTCATATATATGCATTGTCATGCGCTCACTATTTGTCAATTGCCCAGCTGTAATTTGTTCACCCAACATGTTAGTTATCTTTTATGGAGAGACACCACTAGTGAACTGTGGACCCCGGTCCATTCTTTTACACTGATTAAACACCACAAACTGCAAACTGTTTCTTTTTCATTCTCTGCAATTTAATACTCATTTTCCACACCATACGTTTAATCCTTTGTTTTCAGCAAGCCGGTGAGATTGACAACCTCACTGTTTCGTTGGGGCAAAGTAGTTTGATTGTGTTGTGTGCAGATTCCACGTTGGTGATCGTGTTGCGCCGCGCGAGCCACCAACAACCTTCTGAAGAGTTGCTGCTCCTACTGGTTCGATAACCTTGGTTTCTTTCTGAGGGAAAACTTGCTGCTGAACTGCATCATACCTTCCTCTTGGGGTCTCCCAACGAACGTGTGATTCACGCCAACAAGCTTTTTTCTGGCGCCGTTGCCGGGGAGACAGCAGTCTTCTGCAAGGGGAGTTTCACGTTTCCAATTCTTTACTTTGTTTTTGTCTTGCTTAGTTTATTTTATTTTATCTTGTTTGCTTTCAATTATTAAAAACACAAAAAAATTAGTTACTTGCATTAGTTTACTTTCAAGTTATTTTCTGTCCTATTTTTAATTCTGCTAAAATGAGTACTCCTGAGAACACTAAGTTGTGTGATTTCACTAGCACGAACAACAATGATTTCATATGCACACCTATTGCTCCACCTGCTGCTTCAGCAGATTTTATGAAATTAAACCTGCACTTTTAAATCTTGTTATGAAAGAGCAATTTTCTGGTGTTAGTACTGATGATGCTGCTGTTCACCTTAATAATTTTGTTGAACTTTGTGAAATGCAAAAGCTCAAGGAAGTAGATGGTGATATTATTAAACTGAAACTTTTTCCTTTCTCCTTGAGAGGACGTGCTAAAGAATGGTTGCTATCTTTGCCTAGAAATAGTATTGATTCATGGACTAAATGCAAAGATGCTTTTATTGGAAAATATTATCCTCCTGCTAAGATTATTTCTTTGAGAAGTAGCATAATGAATTTTAAGCAATTTGATAATGAACATGTTGCTCAAGCATGGGCTGACTACTTGGATGATCATCCAAACCTTCTATGCAGGATTAAATTTTTCTTCGAGGAATTTATTGGATTCGGCCGCTGGAGGTACCTTTATGTCCATCACTTTGGGTGCTGCAACAAAGCTTCTAGATGATATGATGATTAATTATTCTGAGTGGCACACCGAGAGAGCTCCAACAGGTAAGAAGGTAAATTCTGTTGAGGAAACCTCTTCCTTGAGTGCCAAAATTGATACTATTATGTCTATGCTTGCAAATGGTCAAACACATGTTGATCCAAATAATGTTCCTTTAGCTTCTTTGGTTGCTCAAGAAGAGCATGTTGATGTGAACTTCATTAAAAATAATAACTTCAACAACAATGCTTATAGGAATAATTTTGGTAATAGCAATTATAGGCCCTATCCTTCTAATAGTGGCAATGGTTATGGAAATTCCTATAGTAACTCCTACAACAATAATAAGAGTGTACCCTCCGATCTTGAAGTTATGCTTAAGGATTTTATTAGTACACAAACTGCTTTCAATAAAACTGTTGAGGAGAAATTTGGGAAAATTGATGTCTTCCTCTAAAGTTGATAGTCTTGCTCTTGATGTTGACTTGTTGAAACTAAAGAACATGCCTCATGATGTTAAAGAGAGCAAAACTCTCAATGCTATACAAGTTAAAATTGATAACAATGTGAGGATGTTAGCTGAATTGCATGCTAGATGGGAAAGAGAGGATGAAATTGCTAGAAAGAATAATATTGCTAGAGTTTATACTATTACTACTTCTGAAAATGCTTCAAACTCAAGTGTTAGCAAACCTCCTACCATTAATGGCAAGATAATTGGTGTTGGTAATGTTTCCACTTCTATTGCAAAATGTCCTAAATTGCCTGATAACTCTGAAACTGTCCTTGATAAAGATGCTGAAATTTCTAGCAATAAGGAAGATAATAACTCCATTACTTTTGATAATAATGACTTTGATTTTGATGGTTGCAATATTTCTGAAGTAATTAAGTTCTTGCAAAAGCTAGCTAGAAGTCCTAATGCTAGTGCTATAAACATGGCTTTTACTAAACATATTACTAATGCTCTCATGCAAGTTAGGGAAGAGAAATTAAAACATGAAGCTTCTATCCCTAGGAAGTTAGAAGATGGTTGGGAGCCCATCATTAAAATGAAATTGAATGACTTTGATTGCAATGCTTTGTGTGACCTTGGTGCTAGTATTTCTGTTATGCCTAAAAGATTTATGATATGCTTGATTTAGCACCTTTGGAAAATTGTTACTTGGATGTTCACCTTGCTGATTCTACATTAAAAAACCTTTGGGAAGAATTGATGATGTTCTTATCATGGTTAACAACAATTATGTCCCCGTTGATTTTATTGTCTTGGATATTGAATGCAATCCATCATGCCCTATTGTGCTGGGAAGACCTTTTCTTAGAACTGTAGGTGCTATTATTGATATGAAAGAAGGGAATATAAAATATCAATTTCCTCTCAAGAAAGGTATGGAACACTTTCCTAGGAAGAAGATTAAGCCACCTTATGATTCTATTGTTCGAACAAATTACAATGTTGATGCTTCTTCACTTGGTAATACTTGATGCATGCTTTGTGCCTAGCTAAAAGGCGTTAAAGAAAAGCGCTTATGGGAGGCAACCCATTATTTTTATTTCTGCAATTTTTCTTTTATTGAGTCAAGGAGGATGTTTACTTCTGTAGCAACTCCTTTGTATCTTTATTTTCTCGCATTGTTGTGCCAAGAGTAGCCTCTAATGTTAAGACGATGCTTAATTTTGATTGCTGCGCAGAAACAGATTTTTGCTGTTCACTGTACGAAATTCCTAAAATCACCAGATTGTTAATTAAATCTGAAATTTTTGTGCGTAATCTTTATGAATGTCTGAATCTTTCATTAGTTCAAGTTTTTCGATCTGAGCGTCGTAAGTGCCTCGAAAAAATTCGTCTTTGCGGACTGTTCTGTTTTAGACAGATTATGCCTTTTTATTTTGCATTCTCTCTTTTACTAGTGTTGAGTGAAATTCTTTTTTGGGTGGAAGAGCTTCACATAACATCAGTGGCTGTAGCTAATGTTTAAAGTAACAAATCATATTGCGTCTTTATAGAACATGTGAGTTTTTGATTATGCACTAACCCTCTAATGAGATCTACTTTGAGTTTGGTGTGACGGAAGTTTTCAAGGGTCAAGAGAGAAGGATGATATAATAGGATCAAGAAGAGTGAAGAGCTTAAGCTTGGGGAGGCTCCCATGGATCTCCCCAGCATATTTCAAGAAGACTCAAGCGTCTAAGCTTGGGGATGCCCAAGGCATCCCCTTCTTCATCGTCAAAATTATCAGGTCATCTCTAGTGAAACTATATTTTAATTCTTTCACATCATATGTGCTTTTCTTGGAGCGTCTGTGTGCTTTTATTTTCAGTATTGCACTTTTATTTTCAATAAAGCTTGACTGGACCCTAGCATTCTTGATTGGGAGAGAGACACGCTCCGCTTTTTCATGAGAATACTCCTATTCTTCACTTATATTTGTTGAGTATTCATATCTAGCGCTGTTCAGCTCTTGTTTTCATGTATCTCTTGTCAGAGCTATTAGCTTTCTTTTGTAGAAAGTACTCTCTTGCTTCACTTATATTTGTTTGGAGAGTTGATTAAATAAATTGATTGGTGTTTGGTTGGTTCAGAAAATGTTGCATGTGGTAATTGGTATAAGGAAAAACTTGCTTAATCTTGTAGATCACTAATGGATAACTTGATGCTTGTCAATTGTTTTGAGTTAACAAGTAGATCATGATTAAATTGTGCATCACATGAGTTAAGCCTATTAGTGAAGAACTACCGTAAAGCTTGTTGAAAATTTGGTTTGCATCGGTGGTATCTCTAAGGTCTAGATATTTTCTAATAACAGGGTTTGGTTAACAAGGAAGACGGTATGAAGTCTTATAACGTTTGCAATATGTTTGTCATATAAAACTTGGTGTACGGGTTGATATTCTTGTTTGCTTACATAACCTTGCTAGCCTAAACTCTGTACTGAGAGGGAATGCTTCTCGTGCATCCAAATCCTTGAGCCAAAATCCATGCCATTTGTGTCCACCATAACTACCTATATGTGGTATTTCCTTGCCACTCCAAGTAAATTTTTCATGTGCTACCTTTAAATTATTCAAAATGTTATTATTCCCTTTTTGTGTCAATGTTTACTAGCTCATGAGGAATTAGTGTGGTTATTCTTTATTCTATTTGTCAATGGACTTTTACACCTGGACTAGTGGCATATACATCCGCTTATCCAATAACTTGCAAAAAGAGCTGGCAACGGGGTGCCCAGTCCCAATTAATTACAACTTTAACCAATTAATTCTCTTCACACTTTTGCCCTGATTCATCAGTAAGCAATGACAAACAGTGAAATACCTGAATGTGTGTAAACCAAAGAGAAAGAGGGATGATCTGCCTTGCTGGTAGAAATAACGTCCTTCATGGGAGCCGCTCTTAAAAGTCCGTTTGACAGGTAGAATACTGTTCTCACCCGCTACCATTCGTTGACAATTAACAAACACCTCTCAAAAATAGATACTCCTCCATGGTATGTGATTGATGGAAGGCACCCGAGGATTCGGTTAGCCATGGCTTGTGTTAGCAAGGTTGGGAGGAGTATCAAATATTTTATGCAATCTCTATATGCTTTCAAAAACCTAAAAGCTCTAGCACATGACTTAATCCCTGCTTCCCTCTGCGAAGGGCCTTTCTTTTACTTTTATGTTGAGTCAGTTTTCCTATTCTTTCTGTCTTCCACAAGCAAACACTAGTGTCAACTTTGTTACAACATGCGTTATATGCAATGTATTGGACTTGTTATACTACTTTGTGTTGACAATATCCATGAGATAAATATGTTGAAAGTTGAAGCAAATGCTGAAACTAATTCTTCCTTTGTGTTGATTAAATACCTTTTATTAGAAACTATTGCTTTATGAGTTAACACTTATGCAAAACTGTTTGATGCTTGTCTCGAAAGTACTATTCATGAAAACGTTTAGCTTGTGTGATTCATTGTTTACTCATTATCTATTTGGTAGCAAATTATAGACCATTGACTTGGATCACTTCATTCATTTACATGTGCCTTGCAATATTATATGATCAAGATTATGATGGTAGCATGTCACCTCAAAAATTATTTTGTTTTTATCGTTTACCTACTCGAGGACGAGTAGGAACTAAGCTTGGGGATGCTGATACGTCTCAAACGTATCTATAATTTTTGATGTTCCATGCTTGTTTTATACCAATTGCTACATGTTTTGCATCTACTTTATATCACTTTTATACATTTTTTGGGACTAACCTATTAACAAGATGCCGAAGTGCCAGTTCCTGTTTTCTGCTGTTTTTGTATTCCAGAAAAGCTAGTCTGGAAATATTCTCGGAATTGGACGAAACTTCACGGGGTCCCTATTTTCCAGAACACACCTGACGGACCGAAGGAGCAGCAGAGGAGCCAGAGGGCCCACACGCCACTAGGGCGCGGGCCCCCCCTGCCGCGCCCTAGGGTGGTGTGGGCCCCTCGGGGGTCGTCAGCCGCCGCCCTTTCGCCTACTTATTCCCCCGACGCGAAAACCCTAAGTGCCTGAGCAAATATCCACGAAAAGTTCCAGAGACGCCGCCGCCGTCAACCCTAGCTCGGGAGGGTCAGAACCTCTTCCCCACCCTGCCGGAGAGGGGAATCGTCACCGGAGGCTTCTACATCGCCATGCCTGCCTCCGGAGTGATGCGTGAGTAGTTCATCCTTGGACTACGGGTCCATAGCAGTAGCTAGATGGTTGTCTCTCCACTTTGTGCCATCATGTTTAGATCTTGTGAGCTGCCCTACATGATCAAGATCATATTATTGTAATGCTACATGTTGTGTTTGCTGGGATCCGATGAATATTGAATACTATGTCAAGTTGATTATCAATCTATCTATGTTATTTAAGATCTTGCATGCTTTCCGTTACTCGTAGATGCTTTGGCCAAGTAGATGCTTGTAACTCCAAGAGAGAGTATTTATGCTAGATAGTGGGTTCATGCCTCCGGTAATCTGGGAGAGTGACAGAAAGTTCTAAGGTTGTGGATGTGCTGTTGCCACTAGGGATAACCTAACGATGCTATGTCCACGGCATATGTGTTTGTTTACATTACGCACTTTACTTAATGCAATTATCCGTTGCTTGCAACTTAATACCAATGGGGACTCGGATGACAACCCGGCGGTGGATTATTAGTCATAGACGCTGTTGGATAACGGTCTATGTATTATGTCGTAATGCCCAATTAAATATCATAGTATCATCATGTCATATATATGCATTGTCATGCGCTCACTATTTGTCAATTGCCCAGCTGTAATTTGTTCACCCAACATGTTAGTTATCTTTTATGGAGAGACACCACTAGTGAACCGTGGACCCCGGTCCATTCTTTTACACTGATTAAACACCACAAACTGCAAACTGTTCCTTTTTCATTCTCTGCAATTTAATACTCATTTTCCACACCATACGTTTAATCCTTTGTTTTCAGCAAGCCGGTGAGATTGACAACCTCATTGTTTCGTTGGGCAAAGTAGTTTGATTGTGTTGTGTGCCGATTCCACGTTGGTGATCGTGTTGACCTTCTGAAGAGTTGCTGCTCCTACTGGTTCGATAAGCTTGGTTTCTTTCTGAGGGAAAACTTGCTGCTGAACTGCATCATACCTTCTCTTGGGGTCTCCCAACGAACGTGTGATTCACGCCAACAAGCATTCTACACAAGAATTTCAACAAGAACTACTCTCAAAACTAGATCTAGGAAGAATCCTAGAGAAGAGAGAGAGAGAGAGTGGTACCCGTGTCCTTCATGGTGAGATTCAAACGGAGGGGAGGAAGATCCCCGATGCTTGGGAGGTGGAGGAGCCGGTGGCACGGCGGATTCCAGCGGCGGGGAGCGGCCGGAGACGGTCTTGGAGCACCCGGCGGCGGCTGGGGAGAGTATTGGGGTCGGGGTGTGGGGGAAGTTGTGAAACAACTCCCCACCCGAGCCCTTAAGGAATCCAACTAAACGACCGGGTCCGGAGTCTCCGGCCTAAGCACCGGAGTCTCCGGCCTGAGCCAGAGTTTTCCAGGTTTAGGGCGGAGACTCTGGACAGACCGGAGTCTCCGGTGTGGCACACCGGAGTCTCCGGACCCAAATGCTCCAAAACTGCCAGAATTTGTGTGGGATATGTATGTTGCAAGAGGAGCATGTTTTTAGGTAGGAAAGGCTTAGGATGAGAACAATGTCACTGATGGTGGGATACACACTTGGAAGTTGCAAGATCAAATTAAAAGCCAATTTCCAAGTGTTTCTCCCAAAGACAAAATAAAAGGTCTAGAAAACCCAAATAAATCCAATAAGCCCAAATAAGATCCAACTCCTCACAAAGAGGAGGGCGGTGGCCTAGGCCACCATGTATGAGTGTGTGGTGTGACACCGCGAATATGTATCTTGGGTTCACGGCCACTACTCGTCATTTAAGCTCACAATTCATGAAATGAAAATATAGAGACAAATGAGGTCTTACTATCGGCATAATGGGGGGAGGGATAGTCCAATGGATTAGGACCGCACTCCCCCTATGTCCATGCCTACACCTAAACCAAATAATAGTCAAAATATAGGTGTGTATGCAAGATGGTCAAGTCAAGCTCCTAGAATCCACGATATTTAGCTCATGCCTCAAGAAGGTGAATCTTGCTTCATCAAGTGGCTTCGTGAATATGTCGGCAAGTTGATCTTTGGTTGGAATATAGCCAAGCTCAATATCACCACGAGCAATATGATCCCGAATAAAATGATGACGAATCTCAATATGCTTCGTTCTTGAGTGTTGCACCGGATTGTGGCCAATCTTGATAGCACTTTCATTGTCACACAAAAGAGGCACTTTGTCACAATTGACACCGTATTCCTTTAAAGTTTGCCTCATCCATAACAATTGAGTGCATGCACTAGCGGCCGCCACATACTCGGCTTCGGCGGAGGAGAGAGATATGCAATTTTGCTTCTTAGAAGACCAACTCACCAAGGACCTACCAAGAAATTGGCATGCCCCGGAAGTTGATTTCCTATCATCCTTGCAACCGGCCCAATCCGAATCCGTGTACCCGGCAAGAGAGAAATTAGTGCCCTTTGGGTACCACAAACCAAACCTTGGGGTATCAACCAAATATCGAAGGATTCTATTGACCGCCACCATGTGGCTTTCTTTAGGAGCGGCTTGATACCTTGCACACACCCCTACACTCAACACAATATCGGGTCTAGATGCACAAAGATAAAGCAAAGAACCAATCATAGAGCGATAAAGTTTTTGGCAAACATCGATACCGTCGGGGTTAAGTTCAAGATGGCATTTGGTGTCCATGGGAAACCGCTTCCCTTAGCATTGTGCATATTGAACCTCTTGAGCATGTCTTGGGTATATTTGGTTTGAGAGATGAAAGTCCCTTCATTCAATTGCTTGATCTCAAAACCGAGAAAGAACTTCAATTCGCCCATCATAGACATCTCGAACCTATCGGTCATAAGCTTTGAAAATTCATCATTGAAAGCTTTGTTAGATGAGCCAAATATAATATCATCAACATAAAGTTGGCATATGAAAAGCTCCCCTTTGACCCTCTTGGTAAAGAGAGTGGGATCGATTTGCCCCAATTCAAATCCACGGTCTAGCAATAGCTCTCTTAGGTGCTCATACCAAGCACGAGGTGCTTGTTTGAGACCATAGAGCGCCTTATCAAGCTTGTAGACATGGTTAGGGAATTTAGGGTCCTCGAAACCCGGTGGTTGCTTAACATATACCAACTCCTTTAAAGGACCATTAAGAAAGGCACTTTTCACATCCATTTGTTGCAATTTAAAGTTATGATGTGATGCATATGCAAGAAGGATACGGATGGACTCAAGGCGAGCCACGGGTGCATAAGTCTCTCCAAAATCAATGCCTTCAACTTGAGAGTACCCTTGTGCAACCAATCTTGCCTTGTTCCTCACAACCATTCCATGCTCATCTTGCTTGTTCTTGAATATCCACTTTGTGCCTATAACATTGCGGCAATCTTTTGGCTTCTCAACTAGATTCCACACTTTGTTGCGCTTGAAGTTATTGAGTTCATCATGCATAGCTTCTAACCAATCCGGATCTTCAAGAGCTTCAAACACTTTCTTTGGTTCCACCATGGAAATATGAGCTTGATGTTCACTAAAGTTTGCCAATTGCCTTCTTGTGGTAACACCCTTCTTGTGGTCACCAAGGATGTTTTCTAGATGGTGACTCTTTAATTCAAAGTCTCTTACAACTCTTGCTTTACGACGGGCTTCGATATCTCTATTGCATCTTGGAGGTATCTCTTGATCATCTTGATCATTTGAGTCCCCGTCTTGACCGGAATGTTGACCTTGATCATCTTGAAGCACATCTTCAACAATGAAGGAGAGGGTTGATCTTGGTCATGACCTTGGCTAGCATCAACAATAGGAGAACTTGGTTCTTGCATAGCAACTTGGTCAACATGAGGAGGGTCTTGAACTTGTTCTTGGGGTGGTGCATCATTTGCTTCCATGATAGGCGCCGTTTCAACTTGTGATGAAGAGGCCTCCACTTGAATGGAGCTTGGACTTGCTTGAGGAGACTCGTAATGAATCTCAACGGGACGATGGAAACCAATGCCCATTCTTCTTATAGCATCTTGAGGCTCTTCATTATCTACATCACAAACATGAAATTGCGCCACTTGGGAGCCGTCATTCTCATCGAACCTCACATCACAAGATTCTATGACTTTCCCAACGGTTTTGTCATAGACTCTATAGGTGTGAGATTCGGCACCGTACCCAACAAAAACACCCTCTAAAGCTTTAGATTCAAATTTAGACAAACGAACACTTTTGTTCTTATAGAAACACTTACAACCAAATACTCGGTAGTAGGAGACATTGGGCTTGTTGCCGGTGAGCATCTCATAAGATGTAAACTTCTTGCCAACGCGAAAGAATAGCCGGTTAGATGAATGACACGCCGTGGAGATAGCCTCGGCCCATAAGAATAGCGGAGACTTAAACTCCGCCAACATAGACCTTGCCATATCCATGAGAGTCCGGTTCTTCCTTTCGGCTACACCATTTTGTTGAGGGGTATATGCAGCGGAATATTGATGACGAATCCCCTCTTCACTAAGAAACTCATTTAAGGTGTAGTTCTTGAACTCGGAGCCATTATCACTCCTAATGACCAATATAGGGACATTGTGTTGGCGTTGAACTTCATTGGAAAAGTCGATGACGGCTTGTTGGGTCTCATCCTTCGTCTTGAAGAAATAAACCCAAGTAAATCTTGAATAGTCATCAACAATCACCAAACAATATTTCTTCCCACCAAGACTAGGTTGAGGCACGGCACCAAAGAGATCAACATGAAGAAGTTCCAATATCCTCTTTGATGAAATGATGGTCTTGCTTGGATGGGGAGAATCATGCATCTTTCCTTCAACACAAGCCCTACAAAGACGATCTCTAGAAAAAGAAACATTGTCTTTTAGTCCAAGAATGTGGCCACCCTTGTGAAGACTTTGCAAAGTTCTCATGTTGACATGGGACAAGCGGCGATGCCACAACCATCCCACGTCGGCCTTTCCGAATAGGCATATTGCTTGAGTGTTGGTAGACCCCGAAAAGTCCACCACGAACAACTCATTTTCAACATACCCAACGAACATGACCTTTAGAGTCTTGCTCCTCAAGAGTACCACCATATCAATAGTAAAATGGACATCAAAATTCATCTTATTAAGTGCACGAACGGACATAAGATTGTAACCGAGGGACTCGACAAGCATGACATTTACAAGGGTGATATCCTTTGCAACTACCACCTTGCCGAGACCCGTTACCTCCGCTTTTGATTTATCACCATAGGAGACGGATGCTTGATTTATATTTGGTCCCAACTCCGTCATGATCTCTTGCTTCCGGTCATATGACTAGTGCATCCACTATCAACCACCCATTTAGACCCACCGGAAGCATAGTCCTACAAGAAATCATTGCTTGGTTTTAGGTACCCATTTCTCAATGGGTCCTCTTTTGTTAGCAACAAGGGTCTTAGGAACCCAAATAGAGTAAGCAATGTAACCATCATAAGGACCAACATATTTTGCATAAACATCCCCATAGTAATCAACATAAAGAAAGTAGTTGGGATTGTTATGCCCCGCAAAGTCACTACGAGTGGTCTTGCCCCTAGTGGCATTACCACCCGCAATGGAGTCTTGGCTTGTGCGGGCTTGGCATTGGTGTTGCTCTTCTTCTTCTTTGCCTTGGCCACATAACCAAGGCCCTCCTTCCCTTTGTGTGGCTTTTGCTCAAAAATTTGAGCAACAACCTTTTCTTTACCTTTAGGAATAGAGGTCTTGGCACTAGTGGCCTTGGCAAGCTCAACCTTCAACCTAGCATTTTCCTCAATAACATTTGCATGATCACAAGAGGGAGTAGAGGTGCTAGGTGAGTTAGATTTAGAAAGTTGAGTTTGAAGTTGCTCATGAGACTTGACTAGAAGAGAGTGGGTACTTTCCAAGGCCTTGTGAGCCTTGTTAAGTTTCTCCACATCCTCAAGGAGTCTAGCATTAGCAACCACAAACTCGGCTTTCTCCTTTTTAATCACTTTATATTTAGCAAAGACATGATCTCTATCCTTAATGATTTTAGCAATTATTTCATCATTTTTATCATCAAGAGACTCAATTCTTTCCTCAAGAGAGGTTCTATATTCACTCTCTTCTTCAAGAGAAGCATTCAAGGATTCTATGGAAGCATTCAAGGATGCTATGGTGAGAGAATCCTCTCTCTCAATTTTTCCCTTGTCATCAAGGATTTCTTCGGCCGCATCAAGTTGTCTCAAGAGAGACTCAACATATGCCTTAGTTTCACCTTGCAAGTTAGCCACAATAGTATCGGAAGCAACAAGTTCTTTCTTAATCACAAGACTAGTTTTATCATCTATTTCATGCATAGTCTTGGGAGTAGAAGATGATACCTCGGTGACGGAAGCCATGAGGCAACGAGCGGTGTTGATGGAGAGGTTCTCATTGGGGGATTCGAAGAGAGAAGGAGGTGGAGTTGATACAATGGCCAAAGCGGCCACCTCACGAGTGGGTTCTTCTTCTTCTTCGGAATCCTCGGAAGGATACTCTTCTTGAGTCAACAACACAATTCTTGGTGCTTTCTTGAAGAATGGCTTCCTCTTGACAAAAGGCTTCTTTTGTATCATGTTTGATTCGCCCTTGAGGACAAGCCTTCCACCGTTTTGCTCTCTATTCTCATAAGGACAATCTTGATGAAGTGATGCTTGTTATGACAATTGTAGCAAGTCTTTATCCTATTAGCAAACTCCTTCTTCCCACTTGGATTGTTTGTTCGATCAAGTTGAGCCTTTGCCTTGGCCGGGTCATTCCAAAAGTCCTTGTTGCAAGAGCTATGTGACCATGGAGGGCTGGTTCAAGTTCATCGGGAGGAAGGTTGTTCGGGCATGCTTCAACTCATCATGTTCATCAAGGCACACAACCTTGGCCTTCAAAGCAAGAGAGGGACCTTGCTTCATTCCCATGGCCCTAGCACGGTTGTCTAGAGCATTCTTGGTGGCAACCTTGGAGGCTTGTATCTCTTGCATAACTTCATTGGATGTCATCTCAAGGTAGTTGAATTTTCCTTGAAGGGCCTTCAAGTCAACGGGCTCGAAGGGCATGAGTGCATTCACATACTTCCTCTTGATCCAAGCATCATCCACATAGGTTGCCCCAACATTGAAAAGGCTTGGCAAGAATCTTGAGTCTTGCATACATCTCTTCATGAGTTTCACTATCAAGCATGTAGAAGCCTTCGACTTCATTGTTCAAAGCATCAAATCTATTCCTCTTCATGCTTTCATTTCCAAGAAATGCCACCTCAAGGCACTCCCAAGCTTCTTTGGCGGTGGAGACGTTTTGAATGTGATGAAGACCACTTTCTCCAACGGCAAGTTCAATCATGTGGAGAGCGGAAGCATTGAGTTGTTTCTCGGCCACCTCTCTTCTTGTCAAGTTGTTAGGATTCACGGCCTTGTATCCCTCTTGAATGATCCTCCAAAGCTCGATAGAGGAACTGTTGATATGAGATTTCATTAAGTGTTGCCAAGTAGCAAAAGCCAATGCATTAAGTTTAGGAGGTGGACCCAAAGGGTTTATGCGAGTATGATGGATAGGTGGGTCGGGAGAGTACACAAAGGGAACCCCATGGTACTCCGGCTTCCCACCTTCGGGAGTGGTGGTAGATGTGGAAGATTTCTTAGGGTCGGTTTCTTTATCTTCAACCCCTTTCTTTTCCCTTTTCCCTCCTCGGTATCACCGTCATGGGAGGTAGCGGAGTCATCTAGTGGGGTGGTCTCCTTAGGAACCTTGCCACTTGCGAGTTGTGTGATCAACTCACGCATCTCGGCAAATTTGGTATCCATGGACGATATCAAAGATGTCTCCATCAATTTGAGATCGGCCATGGATGCCGTAGTGGCTTGGTCATCCACGGGATCACCATCACTTCGTGTCATACTTCTCTTAGGCGGTTAAGCCCAACAAGAGAGCCGAGGCTCTGATACCAATTGAAAGGATCGTATGACACCTAGAGGGGGGGGGGGTGAATAGGTGCTACTTCAATTTTAGTACTTTTTCAAATTAGGCTTGACACAAAAGGTAAATTCTCTAGATATGCAACTAAGGTGAATTTACCTATATGACAAGCTAGCAACTAAACAAGATACACGAAGTAAAGACTATAAACAAGGATAGAAGTAAAAGTGAAAGCACGCGGAGACACGGATGTAATCCCGAGTTCCTCCTTTTTAGGGGAGTACGTCTCGTTGGAGAGGTGTGAGCTACCACAAAGGTCAAAACTCAACCGCCACAAAGGCGGACGCACCTTCTTCTCCGATGAACCGCACCACAAAGGTTTGGTTCACCTTCCACTATCGGAATCCTTCAAGGCGGAATCCGGAGCCCTTACAACAACGATCCGGGGCACAACCCACAAGAGGATTGGGGGCTCCCGAACAGCTACAAATCTGTCACAAAGACAACAAGTGAGTACAATAAGAAGCTAGGTTTTCCTAATGGAAATCCTAGCCAAGGGGCCCTCAAGTAAATGAGGGGGAAATGAAGAACGGCTTGGTGAAGATGTAGATCCGGGCCTTCTCCTTCAATCCTCCAAAGATCAACGAGTTTGGGTGGAGGGATTGGGAGATCTAGTGATTCTTGAGCTTGCAATAATGGAGACTTCAAGTTTGGGCGAGCTAGCTGGCTGGAGGTAGGTGGAGGGGTATTTATACCCCTCCAGAAAAACTAGCCGTTTCAGTCCACTTGGGCCGGAGACTCCGGACTGGAAGTCCGGAGACTCCGGGGGCACTCCGGGGTCACTCCGGACCCTATACCGCAGCTGTCGTCGCTTGGTCACTTAGCTTCAAAACTTGTCTGGGGGCGGAGACTCCGGACCGGAGGTGCGGAGACTCCGGTCGGGCGTAGACTCCGGGGTTACTCCGGACCCCTATACCGTAGCTGCCGTCGAGTGTGTCAAAGCCTGAGAGGCCGGAGACTCCGGCCCCTGAGCCCCTGAGGACCGGAGACTCCGGACTGGGCAAGCAAATGCAGACTTCCTTTTTCCTGTCAAGTGTTTCGATGCAACGTGCAAATATTTCTTTTGACTCCTGCACCACTTAACATCACATTAGATATATCCTAGTGTTGTTGCCTAACACACAAAAACTAGGGGATATAAAATATGCCCTTTCAACAACAACAACATTTTTTTCATACCCCACCAATATCAGCAAAACAATCCGATTTTTCAAATAGCATACCGTGACAACTCACAATATATCCAATGAATTGTGTGGTGAAAACAATAGAGAAAATCTACAACGGCATCTGATCTACAAGATGGCGTGCTAGTTTCACACCACTAGAAAAAAATCCATCAAAACAATAGTGCTGACTATGCACCATCTGGTGCACAAGAAACACCACTTGATCCTTGTGAAGAATTTCTCTAATGGCTTCTCCGGTTGCACCTCAACATTTTTCTGCGTGAATTTATTAACGATTTCTGATAAATTTATTTATTTGTTTTGCAAGTCCAACATTATTAGCCTCAAGTGACTCCACTAGCTTTTCTAATTCCAAGATTACTGGTCTCAACAAACTCAACATGTTTTCTAAGTCCAACATTACTAGCTTCAAGTGGCTCGACTCACGCGTTTCCTAAGTTGAACATTACCAGGCCCAAGTGTTTACGAGTAACTGAATTCAACGTAATTGCCGCGCGGTCGACACGAACCCCGAGACCTTCGTGGCAGTCGCCGCCGGGGACGCTTTCTCGCATGCCAATTTTAAGGGGTTGGTAAGTAAACCGTCAACTATTTATACTGAACTTGTGTACCTTTTACATGTTCATTTTGTCGCCGCATCGTGATGTTCTTCATTCCAAATTTATCAAACGATCTTAACTTGTAAAAATTATTGTATTTAATAACATGAAAAAACATAACATTGTTGAAAGTCCAATATGTACAGTTTAGGTATCTATTATTAATAATACATCGGTGCTAAATTTAACTTATGTATTGGAATTAAGTTATTTAGAGAAAAATATATTAGAACATTTCGATCCATGAATTCCAAATGCATGTAAGGAAAGCAAAAATGTGTCGAATTCATATTCACTTACATATTATTTTTTGATACTTTGTGTGTCATGATATAGTTTGTTTATGTGTTTCTAGTATTTACGCTTATCTTAATAGAAGGTTCTACAATATACTAATCTAGCAAATATCATAAGTATTTTTTTGTAGATATAATTCTCTAGCTCAGTTGCAACTATCAAAAAAATTGTGGGTTTATGAAGTGTGAACTAGTGGGTTGTTCTTGAGTTTCATCACTCGCTATTTCTAGTTACCATTACTCGATTTCTTTTTTTTCTAGTAAAACCATCCTTATCTACAATGCATAGTTTAGAATTGGCCAGGAGATATGCTAACTCTAGAAATATTGTTTGCACCATGCATAATATTGTAGAATCCAACCTAAGTTTTAACACATTTTTGCTTCTTAATTGGGCCGGTTTACAGATGACAAGTCTAACTACAATAGAGATCTCTACAAGTTGCTAGAGGAAAAACTACAATATACACATTCTCATGGTGAGCACCGGAGCAAATGTAGGAATTTCTCTAGCTGATTGTCGGAGTAATCGTACTTTGATGAACCATGAGTTTTGCATAAAAAAATCTGCAAAATTGCACCGAAAACATTGGGAGTCAACAAAGTTGCACATGAGGAGAATTGCATTCTAGCTCCCATGTCCCAGATTCTTCTTACATCATTCGAGGTGTCCTGGAACAGTAATGCGTATGCCATGAGGGTTCCGTCGTAGATAGAGCCGTGGGGTAGACGTCCGGTGATCCGGGTGCACGCTTGTACACGAGCATTTACCCAGTTTCAGATTCCACAGCGGTGGTAGAAACCTGCGGCTGCTATAATTCAGTATAGGCGAATATGTCACGCACCGTTTATAGACTGTGTGAAAGCATGGCGCTAAGGCTTCCCGTGGTTGGGCTTATATAGATGACCAGATCTAAGCCTTACAAGCAGAGATGTAACCGACTAGGAAATAGAGTCCTAGATTAATCCGGCTTGGGCGTGGCTTGTACTCCAAAGCGGTTGGACAATTGGCCATCGTGGTGAACCTTCCTTAGCCGACTTGGACTCTATCTTGTGCTTCAGCAAGCTAGGCTGCCTGGTAAGCGAGCTGGCATTTTCGTCAATGTGTCATCCTGGCTTGCTAGAATATCTCCATGTCGTGGTGCACCCATTTGGTATATCCCATACCCAAGGGGACACCTTCCCCCTATTCTTTCAAGATTCTTACACTGTAGGCAAGGACGTATCTAGGGAGGTGCCATGGCACCCCCTCCAAAATTCCAAATCAAATTATACAATAGACTTAACACATCTTATGAAAAATTCAAATTCATATCCCAAGGATCCGATGCATATCTTAGTTTTACTAAAACACACTAAAATTTGTGGACTCAATGAAACATTACATATGTTTGTAACGAGATGCAAAATAACCCATCCAATAATCATAATTTTATTCGATCTTCTAGTGAACAAAAAAGACATAAAAATATAGTAACTCTTATGTTTCTTCGAATCGAACAAGTATGTTCAAATATACCATGCTCTATGGTTTTGCAGTTTTTTCTTAAGATGCACACTTATATTAAAAAAAAAGTGGCGCGTCATGCAACCATCTCAAATTTCGCTTTCCAATTATTTTACTTTAGCTCAACCGTCATCTAGAAGGCCATTTTGATCTATATGACATCCTGGTATTCTAGCATACTTTGTCCCATATTTTTTTGCACCTTCCCCCTAAGATGCACATTTATACAAACAAAATATAATCATGCAACCATCTCCAAAGTCTGCTTTCTCAGTAAAACTATCTCAAACTAGATTCGAACGGCGCGGCCCGCCGCGCACCGCTTGTTTCTTCTTTGAATTTCTTGCCCGTGGTTTCGATCATTTATACAGACCACTAAAATGACATTTATATTCATATGAACTTGATCATATTATACAGATTTAAAAGGCATCTTGCTGTTATCAGGCATTGGTATCCAAGTTCATCTGGTGGTGTCCATGGGAGAAACATCTTGTCACTGGACATGTTTTCGGGCATTGGTATCCAAGGTGCATTGACAGTCCTAGAAGACCACGGTAGCTCCGATGGATTAGGTGCTGCAAGAGCTACTACTGCCTTTTCATCAATGGGAGGGGCTGGCAGCACATCTGATGTCATCGGTAAATCTAGGAGTATAAACCAGAAACAACACAATCTATGTGAACAAATAAAGTAGGTATCTCGGAGTCCCATGCCAATAGCATTTTAATTTCTTCTAGCATGAAAAGAGCAATATACAATGAAGAATGCCTATCAAAAATAACAGAGGGGGCAGTCACGTTCACATCCCAACATGCACACAAATAGTAAATTCCATTCACTAAGGGCATGCACATTTCATCTTACAAAATACAACCAATAGACACCTACAACATGGCAACCATAAACGAAGAAGCCCATGGCTAGCAACCATAGTGAGGATAGAACGTTTAAGAGAAAAATGTAGGGAAGGCAAATACTGGAAAATGATCTAAGGTAAAATGCTCTATGTGAAGTGAAATAATTAATTTAAGTGCAGCATAGATCCATCGGTACAGGGCAATGATAGGTACCACTCAAATGCAAGATATTTGAAAAATAAAGCGCCGCACAAGTCACAAACAATTAGATGAAAGATGATAGAACAATTCATTCAGATTCACAGTTACCTAATTTTTGTATTCAACACTAAGTTGCTTAGCTAAATCATGCCATACTTCAGGACAAACAAAGAAAATGAAGACAATCCTTCTGTACCATAATGGCATAATCAGATAGAAGGAAAGGAACATATAGTACTCACGATGAAAACTTTATCCAATATATGAGAAATACAATTACTTTTGAGTCCACAGACAACAGAAGTTCTGCATATGGCCAACAGAAGGATAGGATATTACAAACTAAAAATTTGGTCCTCTAATGCTTACTAACAATATGCTTATCTTAAAATTACGAAATGAAAATAAGCAGGTGATGGTTTAATTACTCTCATGATAAGAAAAATTGTAGAGCCAAGTTTGGTCATATTCGGCCTCAACATCAATTTAAGAAAAGACAGAAAATGATATACAAACGGAAGCATGTCGCAAGAAGACAAAGTACACATAGTTTCTTGTAGGCCCGTAACCAAGAAACAATTGGTAATCATAGTAGCAACAAACCAAGTTGCAAGAAACAAAAGGAAAAAGGAATAGGTAATTTTTTGGTACCAAGCGAATGTTGACTGGATATGCAAATAGGCAGTTTCTCTTCTTGTCTAGACTATGCCAGCGGGATCTTAGTGAAAAGGGACATTCAGAAGGCCACAACAAATAATAAGAGTAAAAGGACCAAAATAAAAAATGAGAAAGCAACATCTGGCACATGATAAAATAGCTACTAAATCTCCACAAATGGTACAACTAAACTGAAGAAGGAATACTCATAATAGGCACTGTGGATAAGGGATTATGGCTGTAGAATTCCAATTTACTCGAGACGAATCGATCTGCCCCTAAAAAGCCTCTAAGCATGATAACAAATAAAGAGTAGAAAGAAGTGATCCTATGTATCAATGTCTCCGGTGAGACCTCAAACGTCGGATGCGCCGCCACACAGCCATCCGAGCAGCCACAACGGAAGCTAGCAGAAGATTAAAAGAAGCAACAAAAGCATCCGATGCAAATGGAACATCAATATTCAGCAACTTCAATGTGGCCATGCTCAAGGGCAGAAATTTAGCCAAGCAGCAAAGGCCACCGCGTAGGTATGTTCTTAATAACAGGAGAAGAGGGCATTAAAATACAAAAGGAAAAGTGAGATTTCTTAGTAGAAAGTGTTGCATCCTCGGTATGTTCTTAATAACAGGAGAAGAGGGCATTAAAATACAAAAGGAACTTATATGCTATATGTGGTGCTAGCAACAAAAGGAAATAAATCTAAAGGATGAAACAGTATGCACCGGCTTACCATATTTCACCATAAGCGGAGAACATTATGCCACTGTCTAAATAAATGGGTGTAGTCCAGAATTGGCCAATATTAACATGGATGCTTTGAGCTTTCATCTGCAAGTGACGAAAGGAAATTGCAAAGGTGAATTAACATATACTGCAAGAGAAGGAAGGAAGTATCTAAGCAAATAGCTTATTATAGTAAGCATAGCACAAATAGCTGTAGAAAATCATCGAGGTAGATCCCGGTGAGAAATTCTCGACTACTACGCTGGGCATCGCAGGTATCCAACGCCCAGGCCTAGGTTGGCATGAGAGGAGGTGGCAGTACTGGACAACAGTCCACATCATCCCACGACATCCAGTAACAAAGAGGAGAAATTGGAGGTCGTGGATACGTAGATTGATAGGGAATGAACGCTAAGGTGAGATCTTGCCTGATATTTAGACTGGAACGAAACATATAACAGGCAGTGTGAAAACAAAGTAGCAGTACTTACATACATAAGGCCATTAAATTTACCTGGGTTGTAAGTTGTAACTATGACTGCTCTTCACCTCACGCCATTACAGCTACTTCACACTGAGCGTTTGCAAGCGGGGAGGAAGGAGTAGAAAGAAAGAAGACCAACCTGCACATGTGTTACAAATCTAAGCTAACATACACACCCACATCCAGAAATTTTTGAAAGATTCTCAAATTGCAAGGAAATAAACTAAGAAACGCTGATCATTCTAAAAATATATTATTCAAGCTATGCCTCAATCCCAAAAAATTAAGCTGAAAACAGAGAACATTTATAGTTCTCGAGAATAAAAAAGAACACAAAAATGCAAGGTTAAAATAAGAAAGAAAGAGAACATGACAAATAGTGCTCCTACAAAGAGTATAACACCATTTCAAAGAACATCTTGCTGAGCATATGAACAAAGGAATATCCTAAATGAAGACAATCATTCACAAACTGCAAAAGCAGAATAAAAAACGGAGAGTATGATGACAATGCCCAGGAAAAATACTATGTTGAATTGTTAGAGTAATAAGAATTATCTCGTGGTTCATTTTCAATTGGATATTTCACAAAACAAACATATACAACCAAAAAGATGTCCTAGGTTTCGAACGGCGCGGCTCGCCGCGCAACGCTTGTTTCTTCTTTAAATTTCTTTCCCGTGGTTACAACCATTTCTACAGATCATTTGAAGGACAATTCTATTCATATGAATTTGATCACATTTGAAAGCGTATGTGAAATGAGAAGGTAGAACATTATACAATGAAAGCCTTAAGCAACATGAAATGAGTATTCGAAACATCATACAAACAAAGTCTTAAGAAACCGCTATTTCATCATCTTATTGGCTGGCTAATATCTGAGGAACTGATTTTGGTGTGATAAGAAATAGTGTATCGAACTATTATGTGCGTGAAATATAACCCAAGAAAACTCTTCAAGTCAGTATGTAAGTAAATCCTTTTAGTCAAAAGGCAGCCATTCATTGTTGCTCTGATTTTAAGCAATAAAAACCGAACAGAAAAACATTAGAGGTGTGGAAAGTAATAACGAAATTTACACCACACTGACATAATATAGATGGCATTATGAGAGTCTCATCTAGTGGTACATAATATATATGCACACATAAAAGTAGAACCATTTACATAATAATTGATCAATTCAGAAACACGATTTCATACACCATATCGATAGCTAAAAGTAAGCTGCTGCTAGGTACCGTCTCATGCAGTAATAAAATCTGGGTATCACATGATTCAGTCTCAATAATCTACAAAAACGATCAAACGATATATAAATAGGAACTTTGAAGCAGGAGGGTACCCACATAACAGTTTACACCATAATAATACAACATAGGATAAGTTAGCACCTTTTTGAACTCGACAGTAAGCACACAAACATTTCACAAACCGGAAAGCAAGTTATTTGCATAGGTACTACAGAAAATATACGCTACGCCAGCATTGCCTGGTCAAGACGATGATAGACCCAGAATAACATCATTCTTGAGAGGTTGGAAGCAAGGATAGTTGGACCACCTGTATATAGAAAATAAGAAAATCAGTAAAATGAAAATGTAGACTTAGCTGGCAAGTTTTGTAAGTCTGGCCGAAAAGAAAGACTTGATTTGAATCGATAAGTGTACTTGGGTGATGAAGGAACTAAAAGGCGTGCCCGTAACTTCTCTATAAGGCATTCAATTTCTTGGTCCTTCCAGGTCAAAATATGAAGTACCTTGGAACAATTTATTTCACAAATCATCAGCTTTTAAACATTGTTCCACTAATTTGTTCTGGAGATCAGGTTTTAGTAACATCACAGTCGATAAATGATATCATTTCAGAAACATCATATGTGCCTAATACAAAGAAAATGACACACTGGTCAGAAAACATGGAGAAAATCACTGGTATCATCACAAAATCTGAGTGGTTCCTAAAAGAAAGGAAATGGTAGTACATAGATCCAAAATCAATGGTTTCGTCTACCTAAGGAGCCATCCAAAATCTAAGTGGCCTTTCATTTGTCTCTTTGAAAACTAATATACACGCCTCATGGCCATCAAATAGATTTTGAGAACAAAGCAAGTAACACCCAAAAATCTAATACCAAAAAAGAAATTTTATATAGCGCAAGCAAGATATAAAACTGATGCATCGGTATTATTTTTATGGCATCAGAGTAGGAGAAACCAGATCCACCGGATGGACCTCAATGAAAAGATCCACTACAGGAAAGGAAACATTCAGCATGAGATTGGATAGCAGGCGGGGTTTGGTGAAACCCATTTGAAAACACCTTCTATGTATTAAGGTGACCCCGGGCGCAAGCATCCAGAGCAAGCTGACTGCAATCCATGCTTGCAGGCTAAACCCTCTTCCTCGCTAGCTTCTTCACTTAAACTCTGAAAATATAAGGCCAGGTTGAGTCACTTCACACCCAAAGATAATTTCTTTCCATATCAGAATCTATTATATTATTAAAACAACAAACAAACAACGGTCAGGATTAGCTAGGCATAATTCACTCAGAAGCAACGACCAGGATTTAATTTCCAAACGTCCGGCCGGTGCCGACTATTTAATGCTACATCCAGAGTCCTATCCCACGTCCAGGAATAATAGATCGATCAACCCTGAAGAAGTAGTAACTGCCACGTTTGCATGTTTCCTCGACCTAATGAGCAGTAACCAACACGTTAGCCTAGACGTTTGATTGCCGCTTTATCTTTCCTTTGTCCGCCGATTACCTCAAACCTAGGTCAGCCTCCATGGCGTCTCTCATGGCGGCGGGAGCAATATAAGGCAAAGTCGGCCCTGAGACGTGAGCTTCTATGATCATCCAAGGCTGGCGAGGCTCGGATATTTGAGGAAAGCCAGGAAAATCAAACATACAACTGCTGTGTCTTTACATCTCTAACCCCAGGTGACGCTATGGTGATGAGGCCATGCACAGCTTGCCGCAGCGCAGTAAAAGGTGAAGCACAATAGCAGCCCACGGCCAGCGACCGTTTGCGACAACTGCAATCTCCGTGGATCCGACGAGACAACTACCTATACAAAGTTAGCCGCCAGGTGCGTTCATGGATCTAATACACCTAAAAGTGCAGTCCGGTTCATCTGTTCTTCTTTTCTAGATGATCTCTTGACATTAGTTAGCTCTGTTTTTTCAGTCATGTCTAAAATACTCGGAGATGGGAGAAGGTACCGGGTGAGAAGGTCAAATCAGGGAGGGATAGACTGGACTGATATTGGTGGTTTCTTCATATCTGGATTTCAGGAACGTCTTTACCATCCCAGCAATGTACTGCAGTTCCTAACCTAAAAGCAGTGCCTCTAAATCATAGTATTAATAGTATGGATATGCTATGATTAAACTGTACCTCTTTATATTTATGTTTGTAGCAAAAGAAATTTAAGTTATTTAGAAGCAACTATTTAAATTACGTTTTTTTGTGTGCATAATCTTTTCTGACGGTCCGACACTTTGAAGTGCATTACAATCTGAAAATCTCACTATGTAGTCCAATCTGATTGATGTTGTCACATCAAGCATTAGGCCTCACGAAGCAATATTGTCGGCGGTATCGACTACATGGCCGTGCAGGCACCATGATACATGTCCATGGACAGGGACCTGCTCGATGTCGCGATGCCGGGCATGTAGTTCCTCATGCCGCACCACGACGTCAGCAAAGGCACGATCGATCTTCTTCAGTCCGCTTCAATTGGCCAGGAAACCAAGATATATAAGTACATGTTTGATGTTGTGGTATGGAATAATCATCTAATGTTATCTATTGTTTCTGTATTTATAACATTCTACTAATCTGAACATCACAGTTTATTATCATATTTTGTACACTATTCAAATGGGATGTTAGGTACCGCATTTAGCTCTACTACAGATTGCACTTCATTTGATGAAGAAGCCAAGAGAATGCTCAACACATCAGTCTTAGTCTTGCTGGACTCTCTCGATGGAAAATCCCAAGAAATTCTAGCGGCCATACAACAATTATGTGGATGGAAACTTATCTTTCGACTCAGACTAAACAACAAAAATCTCAGTCTTGGTATGCAAAACTATGCCGTAAAAAACCATTTGTGTCTGATGACAAGCTTAAGAAGCGGTACTTCAGTGACAAACCAGAAGAGGGGTAATTGATCCATTCTATCTATCCATTTAGAAGTAACTATGGCATTTTCTATAACAATATAGTTATGATCGTCATGAATCTTCATTGTGCTGAACAGGATTTGATGGATAGTGACGTGGAGAATGTTAAAACAGGAAACAAAAGAATTGAATGGAAGCAGCTAGAGTAGTATGTCTATGCATATGAACTAAAGCGTGTTAGACTGACGTAGATACAACGCTTGACCCAAGCAAGAATCCATACACTCCGAGGGCAAAATTGAGTGAATTATCAGTTTAAAAGATTGATTTCAGGTAAAAAAAAACTACTTCTTTTGTACTTCTTCATTTGAATAATTTTCAGGAGTACAAAGTAAAACTTCTGGTGCGATGTTTTAGATCAGCCGTGCTATTAGGCAAATCATGTTTTTGTGTGATTGCATGGCCAGTCTTTCTTCAATTATTTTAGATCCTTTAACTCTATGCGTTGACAAACAGTATATGTGCCCTTATAATTCATTTCATCTGAAAAATGGTTAAATATGTCAAGTGTTTAGTTTTTTATTTTGGGTTTTGAATATTGAGGCATCGGTATCACAATATCCAATCAAGGATATTTAACCACCATATTTGTTTATACTTTTGATAGAGAACTCATCAGTCAATACATTATCTTAGGTACCCGAGTACCCTCAATTTATGCCTCTGTGTGAACACGTTCCCTGCTTACTAAAAGGCAACGCACAATCCTCTCCATACATGCGGAACATGAAGGGACGAACAAGCAGGTCATTTCTTGATTTGTCATTTTATTTGTTTGATTACTTCTTGACAGGTCTACCATGACTTGATTAATTTTCTGGATTTTCTTTAAGCCCGTCATATGCTGTGTTTCTCCATGTAAGCCATTTAAAACATAGATCAATTCTGTTGTAAGGGTCTACAAGTCCACGTCATATGAATCCAATCTTTTACCTAGCTCGCCGGCCGGTTGCATTGGACTATGACTTCGAGCCATGTATGACGATGAGTAGCAAACAAGAATAGTTAAACAAGGAGCACCAATGTTAGCTCAGGAATTGGTTGCGCATCAGTTTTGCGTACCTGTGGTAATGTCTCTGCATCAATACGGCCGATGGACAACACATCAATAAAACTAACCTTTATTCTTAACTATTTATTTACTACCCAAAATATCAATTATCATGCAAAGAAAATAAGGTATCATGCCGAGTCCGGCAACATGAATTGTAGAAGATGTGACTGTATTTTCTTAACCATTAAGTGTACTCTTTCTGTAGGTGAAACAATATGGTAGCTAAAGGTGAAGTCTTCGGCCATATGGCAGAGTGAAGTCTAGGTTAAACTGAGTGATTATCTGGTCTCTAAAACATGGGGTTCTTGCGGAGCTTTTGAACTTTTGATGTAAGTGACGAAATCTACCAGTTTCGATGTGGAAGTGATGCATAGTAAACTTTCATATGAGGCTCCCAGTTCATCAGAAGAATTGGAAATATTATTATTTTGTTTCTCTTTCTTTGGAACTAAATAGTATGGTCGGCATGTGTTTTTGTTAGTTATCTCCTTATGCATCCGTATTTATTAAAAGAGGAAATACTTATGATTTTCTGAATTCATTTTCTACATTGTTATTTTCTCGGGTGAAACTTGCGTGAGAGCCGTATGAGTTATTCTTGGTGTAGGTACTATTTGTTCTGTTACTTCAAAATCACTCCTCTAAATACGCCAGTCAATTTCCTAAAATTATATCGTGCTGGATAGTCTTGAAAAAAAAAACTTACTTATGAATCTACTAGAGGTATTGTAATTTCCATTCATTATCCGATATGATGTATCCAATAAATCACTTATCTTTCATGATGTTACTAGCGAGGAGTCAAAATCAATTTCTGTAGTTTCAGGGAAAACACAAATTGAAGGGTAGACTTCAGTACAACATAATAGAACTCTCAATCCTAAACTATGAAATTACTCAAAATTTGCATTTATAACAAAAAGTGTTTGATCTAGCCACGCAATTGCGCGGGCCGCCCAGTTTGATCTAGCTGGTTGGCCCGCGCAATTGCGCGGCTAGATGAGACACTTTTCGCACATGTTACAAATGCAAAACTTGAGAAGTGCAATGTTTAGGCTTAAAAGTTCCATTTTGATGTACTCTACATTTCAATTTGTGTTTCTTCCTCAAGCGGAAGCAATTCCTTGTGACTTTTGTGCTCTTGAAATGTTTTTTCCATCAGTAGCAACATTATAAAAGATGAGTGGTGTACTGATACAATAGCGACATCAACTACCTGTTATGCTCCTTCCTAATCAATCGTGTGTATTATAATACCTCCAGTAGATTCATCTAATCTATATTGTTACCCTGATAGCCTAAAAATGAATCAATATATTAGATGTTAGGGGCACTTTTCTTATGTACATAGTTTGTTAGCAGAGATAAAAAGAAAGAAATAAAGCTACCGGACATCAAGCTGAATTACCGAAATTTTGTTGTCATATAATCAACAATCCTTGTCCTAAAAAATTCGACGCCTCATAACAGATAAATATTAAGAGAACGCTTTGTTGTTTTAGATGACCTGAGAATATAAGGTTCAGTTGTTGTTTTGAGCATAGATAGTAAAAGTATTGCTATAATATGTTCTCCTGCCAAAGATATTGGTATGAGTTTCCATTCAGCCATCAGCAAGGGCTTTCTCTCTCAAGCGTATAAGCACAATATAATATTTAGGAAATTTAATTGCGTCTCATATTTATTGCCGTATCTAAATGACGTGGTGGGTAAGAGAAGACCCGCCTCACACATTCGTACATTTTCCAAATGTATGAAGGATAGCCAGACTCTATCACAAAATCTGCAGTTACTGGATTTCTCTATAGTACCATTTCGTTGACATTGGCCATGGAAAGAAGCTACACAGTGATATTTAGGAGATTGTATTGCATCATTTATTGTTGAAATGACTTTGAGAATTACCTGATTCTAGAAGCACAACGGATCCTCTTTGTAAGTGCCGCTTTGACCTGTAGGCCCTTCCTCATTTTGTTCCATGTAGAGATGACGCCCAAATTTTGGCTATTCCCCAAGCACATCACACAAAGTTGATTTGGTCTAAAAATAAAATTACTATAAGCTGTGTAGCACGTTAAAATTAATTAAAACGGCAGTGAAGAAATCCAATTATTTAGGATGCCTTACAGCTGATGTAATTGAACCAACTCACTGTACAATTCAAGAAATGTAAGACATGAATTGTATTGCATCATTTATTGTTCAAATGACTTTGAGAATTACCTGATTCTAGAAGCACAACGGATCTTCTTTGTAAGTGCCGCTTTGACCTGGGCCCTTCCTCATTTTGTTCCAAGTAGAGATGACGCCAAAAATTTGGCTATTCCCGAAGCACATCACACAAAGTTGATTTGGTCTAAAAAAATTACTATAAGCTGTGTAGCACGTTAAAATTAATTAAAATGGCAGTGAAGAAATCCAATTATTTAGGATGCCTTACAGCTGATGTAATTGAAGCAACTCACTGTACAATTCAAGAAATGGAAGACATGAACAGTGTAAAATATACACTTGCCAACTTTCTAACATAAACATGCAATATTCAGTGCTTTTGAAAAATATTGATGGTTGACTGTAAAATCAAATTGTAGGACCAGCAACGTAGTTAGCCAAATTAGATACTTCAAAGACCTCACAGGTGCTTGAAATACTAACACAGTTAATATCCTGTTAGATACCGTATCTGATTCCGAGCAGAACGTCATCTCTAATGGCAGTTGGAAAAAGAATTACATATGATTAAATGGTTAAACCCACCATTTTCTAATTAGTAGTCACAGTAATTAATCCAGGCCTGTCCAGAAGGTTTTTTAAATAAACCAATCGTATGACATATTTTCTGACCAAAAATCAAACTCGTGTTGGAATAACAACATAGTATGCAAGGTTACACATGAATTCATTAATTTAAGCTTTATCGATCTATTGAAAGTACATATACAAAGCACACTGATAATGAAATTGAAACGTATGCATAGAAGCACACTGACATAATCATCATGTACCATGGATTGGGAAGGCCAATTAACTAACACAGTTTTCAAATGATTTTAATTTCAGTACATCAAATGTAAGAACTGAAATCAAAATAAACTACCTAGTATGGAGCACAACAACAGATACACACAGTGTGCTTTGGAGGATCGGGAAATTGTCAATATATACAGATACACACAGGAAAAGAAGTAAACCTTCTGACGATCAGGAGCACAACAACAGCACGGACATCGCAAGGGTCAACCGCAGCAATTCTTCAAACCTGCAGAAAGACAAAGGACAAAAAATATAGATGTAAATATCCAAGGTAGGATCCACATCAAAAAAACATGATTCCAAAAGCAGCAACACGGCACATCTAGATCGGAAACAGGAATTCCAAATGCAGCAGCATGGCACATTTACATAAGAATATCCAAGGTAAAGTCCGCATAAAAAAAGAACACAACAGATTGTAGGAAGAACTGATACAATTAAACTGGACCAAACCTGACTCTTATATACATGTAGATTAAACACTTGAGAAATTAACCGAACAAAATATAACTCATAGAAATGACCTTTGTGTGAGAGTGAGAGCTCGTCGATGGGATTAAGGACAGGGGATTGGCCGCCAAGCTCATCACTTAACACATATACAGTTAAAGTTATAGCTGCCCATTGAAACCCTCCGATGGGACTGTCCATTCTGACCTTATGAAGGACAACTGTATAAGCAAGAAAATAACAGATCATTAACCAATTGAACTATATTGCTTGTATAAAGACAAAACTGAAGAGACCATAACAGGAAGTTAATATTTCTCAGAATTTAACTACATCGCTTATACTGAGTCACCATGATGAGTAACAGAGAAAGGGTGGGCTTTATAATTTCAGTGAACCAAACTGGGAGATCTTATATTTACAATCATACACAAAGAACAAGAGTAATTAAGGCACACAATCAGTTTTCTGATCCTATTTCCATGAATAAAGGTACACAAAAGCTGGATAGAGACAGCCCAACGGATAGCAGAGATAATTTGGCTCGTAACTTTAAGTGAAGTGGCCAAGAGTTTTCTACAGATAAATTGGGTGAGAAGGAGCAGCCAATATCTTTACTGAATTAAATAACTCATTTGAGGTAGCTTCTCAGCTACATCTGTCATGGAATTAGGCATGAGAACTCTTCAAGCGTTTGAATAAATATGACCAAAAGACAAACCGATTACAGGGATTGATGGTTCCTGATGAAATACGTTCTACCATGCACTAAATAAAGCCAAACCACTTGAATTGTCAAATCTAGTATAACATCTAGGATTGTACTGAAGCTCTAGTAATATCTCACATAATAAAATGACTGGTCAATTTTGTAGCATTCAGTTTGTAGGAACCAAAGCTTTCAGTCTGCAACAAAATTGATTTAAGTCCAAGAAATGGTCTCACAAATATATAATCAGAAATGATCTCATAAATATATAGTCAGACCTGAGGTAGAAATTGATCTTAGAAACCAGTATGAACTGAAACCAACATTGGCTTTTCATTTGTACAAAATAAAGAAGAGAAACAGTATTAACACAGGCTCATGTTGTCTAGAAATATTATTTGCAGCGTGTACATATCAAACCGAAGCTGTAGATGGAACTTTAAAACTTCAAAATTTGTCACCTACCAGGCTTTACTTGGTCACCATCGAATTGGAGCTAGAACAACCTCTTAGTCCAATTCTTCCAAAACCTGAGCACAATGATACAGAACAACAAAGAAAATTTAGTCTGGCCATAAATTGACACTTTCATTTTGGTTATTCGCAGCAAATTAGGAATCTTTGTGTACAGCTTTCAAAGCGAAAAGGTAACAAAATTCTTGACTCATATATAAAGCAATGATACAATGCTAACAACTAATTTCGAAAAATGTCATTATGCAGAGGCATATCAAGCAATTCAAAATGCAGTTGTAATGAATCCTTGACAGTGCAACAAATATTCAAAGAACATGCTTAAGATTTAGTTAACAGCGAAGGAAAAGGACCAGCTCATTCTGGTCTTGTGACCTCAGCCGTGCTCACCGTCGCTCGACGCTTCCCCAGCCGCACCTAGGGTCTGAACGCCCCTTCCGCCGCCTGAACAGGCTGCTGGAGCACGCTGCACTCACCAGCGTTCAGATTCAGTTAAAAAGGAAGCAAACCACATCACACGAGTTTGGAAAAAGAGAAGCTCACTTTGGCGTCTTGACATCAGTTGTGCTCATTGTACTCGTTTCCCAAGCCATGGCAATGGTCTGAACGCTGCTCCCACTGCCTATCCAAGTTGCTGTGCGAACTTTGCTTCCAATTACTGCAAAAATCCAACTAAGTAAAACATAAATCCAAGTAAAATATATCAACATCTGTAAGGAGTTTAACGTACTACCTAGGGATGGTGATTTCTCACTACCAAAGAACCAAAATGGGAATTTGTCTTCATGTGGTACCTTCAGCTTGGAAAAATCCCACCACACATCTATTGGCTCCAGAGTTTCCCCTTCTCCCTCACCAGAACATGAACAAGAAAGAAAAGTACAAAGCGTCAACGCTCAGAAATCCGAATATTACCTCCAGTCCAACCAATTATCCTCACCTTAGAGCGATTCCATGTCATCGCAGCTTCGACCCCGCCGCCGCTGCAGCCCTCGCTCCGCCACCGTGCGGGGCGGAATGGAGCCGGGGCTTCGACCCCGCTACCGCTGCAGCCCTCGCTCTGCCACCGCGCGCGACGAACTGGAGCTGGGAACGCTGCAGCCCTAGCTCTGCCAGTGAGCGCGACTCGGCTCCTCCGGGAGAAGTGCGACCGGCTCCTCCGGATGGGGAGGCTGACCTGCTGCTGCTGCCGCTGCAGGGCGCCTCTAGGGTTGAGGAGGCGGACGACGAGGAGCAGCACCAGGCCCGCCACGGCGGCGGCAGTGCGGGCCGAGCAGGGGAGGACGCGCCTCCGTTCCCCATTCCAAGCGAGGCAAGGCTACACGGCCTGGTCCGTGGGCGCCATGACTGAAGCAGGCGGAGCTCGACGCGGGAAGAGGCCAGCGAGGCGGCGCCGTCGTCCGGTTGCCGGCAGGGAGGAGGAGGAGGAGGGGCGGAGGCGGGGGAGAAGAGACGCGGGGACGGGTCGCGCGGGGGCTGGCGGCTAGCTAGGGTTTTCAACGCGCGGGTGGGCGCTTATATACCACATGTGCAAAATGACCAGAATGCCAGAAAAGCACCGTCGGAATAACGGCCACTGCCACCGCGCCGCTGTGTGCACCAAAATTTCCAGCCACCAAGTCAATGACCGGTGGGACCAGGGACCTTAAAAAAAAAATCACCACACGATCGGACGGTTGAGAACGCATCAAGATTCTATAGGGCGGTCAGGAATTACTGAGCGATGGTGAACGTCGTGGCACCCCCAAGGATGTTATCTTTAGATATCGTTCGCATGGCCCTTGGTGTCAACCATGCTAGCTGATTTGTCCACTAAAAAACTTAAAATACATTTGTTTGTCCCCAAATGTGAACACATTACGTTGAATTTTTATTCCATGAAGCAAGTGCAACATTTCCAATCCACAAAAGTATTATTTCTCCACCTATCCTATTAATTAAAATGGAGTGGCACAACAGCACGACCACACACAAAATAATACGGAAAACAAATCTTTTTCCTGTTGAAGATATGGAAAATAATGCAACCCCTGATCACACAGGAGATACGCCAGCTCTCACAGACAGCCCGTCAACGGGCTAAACAAAGATGAAGCGGAGGTGGTGGGAAAGTTCTCAAAGCCGGCAGTCCAAATGGCTCAATTCAATAAACAAAAAAGAATACTATACTAAAAAGAAACAATATCACAACGGGATAGTGCTGCTAGGGGAGAAAGAAATAATGCCCCTTTATATCATGGCCTACTTTTTTTCTGTTTAAAGCAGATATGCACACACCATTATACCCAGGACATCACCCTCTCTCCATAGTTGACTTTGAAGCCAAGGCACAAGACACATATGCATATGATATTTTCTCCCTCTCTATCTGCTTGTGATGCTAGCAATACCGGATTTAAAAAACCGATTTATTCTTATCCCCAAAGTCCACTATCTCGTGGGTCATGGCCAAGAAGAAGATGTCATTATCACACCGCATTGGGTGCTTTTTCGAAAGAGGCCCTCCCAATTCCGAAGTGATCACAGAAACCCCTTGGTTTCTAGGATATGCAAAGGAAACCCAGCAACAGAGGTGAACAATTCAAAGTGTAACATGTGCAGCACTGGGTAGTAGATGAATTCCCATGCAAATAAATTGAAAACCAGAACAATTATAATGGATTTGTTATTTTTTACAGAGTCAGCAATTTTTGAGATTTTCACCTCCTAAATACTAACAGTAGAAGGCCCACTGTGTTCATGTAAAAACTTACCCAAAGAAGGACAGGTGGTGAAGTATCACATATTTTGAGATAAGTTGAGGGACCTAGCAGAAAAGACACAACCATCATTGACTCGCATCTTCTCCTCCTCACCCCATTTCCACCTATAAAGGCAGCCATGGCCTCCAACTCCCAACCAAACCAAGAACTCAACCCAGACAGCGAGCCAAGATCTGCACACAGGCGAGCTCACTCCCTCCGGCGACCATGGCCGTGGACCTGATGGGCTGCTACGCCCCGCGACGCGCCGACGACCAGCTGGCCATCCAGGAGGCGGCCGCCGCCGGCCTCCGCAGCCTGGAGATGCTCGTCTCCTCCCTCTCCGCCGCGGCGCCGTCCAAGGCACCGCAGCACCAACAGCAACAGCCGTTCGGCGAGATCGCCGACCAGGCCGTCTCCAAGTTCCGCAAGGTGATATCCATCCTGGACCGCACCGGCCACGCCCGCTTCCGGCGCGGCCCCGTCGAGTCGCCGCCAGCGCCCGTGGCGGCCCCTCCGGTAGCTGCCGTGACGGTCGTGGCGCCGGTGTCGGTGGCGGCGCCGCTGCCGGTGTCGTCGCACCCGCAGAGCCTGACGCTGGACTTCACGAAGCCGAACCGGACCATGTCCGCCGCGACGTCCGTGACCTCGACGTCGTTTTTCTCGTCCGTGACCGCCGGCGAGGGGAGCGTGTCCAAGGGCCGCAGCCTGGTGTCCGCCGGGAAGCCGCCGCTGTCGGGGCACAAGCGGAAGCCCTGCGCCGGCGGGCACTCCGAGGCCAACACCACCGGCAGCCGTTGCCACTGCTCCAAGAGAAGGTACCCACCCATCTCCATCCTAGAGAGTCAAACCACATAAAAATAGCAGTTCCCTTTTTTTTTGTTACAGTAGCAAATTTCTAAATGTGGATGGATTATTCTGGTTGTGCAGAAAGAACAGAGTTAAGACGACGATCCGAGTGCCGGCGGTGAGCGCGAAGATCGCGGACATCCCGGCGGACGAGTACTCGTGGCGGAAGTACGGGCAGAAGCCCATCAAGGGATCCCCGTACCCGAGGGGCTACTACAAGTGCAGCACGGTGCGCGGGTGCCCTGCCCGGAAGCACGTGGAGCGCGCCCTGGACGACCCGGCGATGCTGGTGGTGACCTACGAGGGCGAGCACCGCCACTCGACGATGCCCATGCCGATGGCAGCCGCCGTGTCCGCCGGCAACGGGCATGTCTGACTTGTTACAGTAGCATTTTTCTTTTTTGCCCTCCTTCTGAGTGGAAGTGGAACGGGGGCTTGGATCGATGGATCTCATTCTGAATGATGTTCCGTGTAAAGAAGAAGGAAAGACTGTAGAAAGAGAGCCCCTTTCGAGGGAGGGGGAAACTCGATGCCAGACATTTCACCATTGCTTGTCCGTGTTTATCAATCTCAGGTCGAACAGAGCTCGTATGAACTACAGAGTCTCTGCGTTGTGGACGGGGTAGATCGAGAAAATTGACCGGGGTAGCGGCGTTTACTTTAGTCGATTCCGAGTTCAGCAACGATCTGGTAAACAGTCGTTCGCCCTGTTAATAACGACGGGGAAGACACGCAGTTTGACCCCACTGATTGATTACGCATCACCCATCTTGCTTATATAAAAATTCAAGGGGAGGGGAGGAGAAAAAAACAAGAAGTCATAGGCAGGTGCTTAATAAAGAAGCGGCAATAATTGAGGGAGGCCCGTTGTCGTGGGGCGCCCTGTGCAGCCAGAGGTCAAGGGGAGTGGGCCGCACCGATTTGTTCGAGAGTGGTGGGGTCCACGTGACTCCTCCTTCCCGGTCAAAGGTAGCGGGTGAGAGGTCGCTTTCCACGCTGCTGCACTCCACAGTTGACCGCAACCTATCTCTCCACCGAGGTCGCTTTTACTTTGCAGTTTTTAATTATAATAATGAGGGCGGAGTGGGTGGGGCCCGCAGCCGCACTAGGGGCCATGGATGGATGGGACTGGCTAGCTGGCCGATGCATTTTCAACTCCTCGGTTTACTCGCCCATCCGTCCGCCTCTTTCCTTGTTGTTTTCTGGAGCTACTACTACAATACGTTGACCTCGCCTGCCCCTGCCTACCCGTTCCCTTCGGCACGAAATTGCCCCACTATGCTCCCAGCAGCGGGAAGTTTGTCGGACAATCCTGTTTCACGCTCCGTCGGTAGAAAGACAACCGGGAGTGCCGGCATCCGCAGCAATACTCGTGACGCCGGGCGGGTACGGCCCGTCAGAGCATCTCTACTCGTGGCGTCCAAACGGTCGACCAAACGCTTTCCAGACAGGCCGTTTGGGCGCCGTTCGGACTACTTGGCGCATTTGGGCGCCCTCGCTCCCCACTCGTGGCGTCCAAATCACGCTCAAATTCAAATGTGCCGCCAAAATACACTACGCCAAAATACGCCGGGATTGCCCGGCGTCTGCTTGTCGCCGCCGCCGTCGTCGCCGATCTAGATGTTGTCACCGGGCTGGGGAACGTAGCCATAGCCGGGCTGAGTCATGTCGGGGTCATCGGCGATCATGTCGGGGTCAACGTCGACCTGGCCGTCCGCGCCGTGGCCGGTCTCGGCGCCGTGGTTGCCGCAGTTCTCGGCGCCGTTCTCGGGCGGAACGAGCCCAACCTTTTGCAGGATCGCGGCGCGATACATGTTGTGCGCCGCCCTCGCCAGCGGGTTCAAGTTGGAGACGTCGGCCGTCAAGATCATGAAGTCCTGACTCCTCTTCTTGACGGCGGCTTTCTTCTGCTCGAGAATGATCTTGACGTCGGCCTTCTGCATCAAGGTCGCCCACCTTGCGTTGTTCTCCTCGCGCCTCAAGCTCGAGTTGGAGCAAACATCGGCGAGGACCTTGTCGATGGACGACTGCACTCTGTCCGTCTTTGCCGCCGCTGCCAAGGCCGCTTTCGCCTTCTTGTTCCCGATTGACCACCCCTCCGAGTTTTGGGGATCGGCGTTGAGGTCGGCGCGGCCGTTCTTGTTCAAAGTCCGCCGGTGCGCCTTCCATTTCTCACAACTTTGGAGAAGCTTGTAGCAATGCATCAACTTGAAGTCTTTCTCCTTGTTGATGGATTTGTACAACACAAGGGCGTCGATGACATACAACAAAGCAAGCCGACGACGATCACAATTGTACTTAAGCAACAAAACAAGGGGATCGCAAGCCGGCGGTCACCTAATCCGCCGGGCCCTTCCCGCTCTCCTTCCGGTCGACGATGTTCTCGTGGCAGCCGTGGAACTTGTTGACGAGGCGTTGGACGATGCGCCACCTATGCTCGATGGCGCCTTGGCCGCGCACCATGCTCACCTTGTAGAAGTCCTTGGTGAACCGGCGCTCGTCGAACTCGTCCTTGATCCGGGACCAGTAGGCGGTGCTCGACTGGTTTGTGCCGGTGATCTCGCCGGTAGTAATGGCCTTTCATGATTCGACCATGCACTCGTCTTCCTTGGTCGTCCAGATTGTGCCGCGGCTGCCCTTCTTCTTCGCCGCCTGCTCGCCGACCACAGCGTCGGTCACCACCCCCTCCTCCTCGACCTCGGCGCCGTCCTCGTCGTCGTCCTCGTAGTACTCCTCATCCTCGTCGAACCCGTCGTCGTCATCCTCCGCCCGGGCGTTGTCGTTGATGATGTCGTCCATGATATGGGCGGTCTCCTACACACAAGGAGCAAGGCCGGTAGCCACGACTCGCCTATGCACACGTCTATTGTACATGCCATGGCTACAAAATGCGGGTTCATACCTGCATGAGCTCTGGGGCGTCGGGAGTCATTCCGTCGATCACATGGGAGGCGCCCACGTCGAATGAAAGGCTCCGACCGGCGGCCGTTTGGACGGCGGGATCTCTCCGCATCGCCGGCGAATTCAAATCGACGGGGTGGTTTAGATCCAGGCCACAAGAAGGGAAGATGACGTTGGGGTCGAAGCCGCCGTGATGCTGGCTGTCGCCGTACTCGGGGGAGAACCTGGTGCGAGGCGTGGCGGCGGCGCTGTCGGCGAAGAAGGAGGAATTCGACGGCGAGCCGCCGACCTTGCATCGTAGAGTGGCGCTGCTCTCTTGGCTTCCTCCCAAGGCGAATGCTTGGTTCAAGGCGGCGACGGTCTTGTTCATGGCGGCGATCTTCCTTGCCGTCAATGGCGCCACCGTGCCGAGCCGTTTCCTCTCATTCTGCTTCACGCGGCGCCCGGCACGGCTCTGCGTGTCCAATCGGCGCCGGAGTACGTCGAGGTCCCAATCCTCCTGCCTCATCTCCTCCGGCTTCTCCCTGGGCGGGGGGGTCTTACGCTTGACGCCCAGCGTCTTCCCCGCCGCCTTCGTCCCCGCCGCCTTCGTCTTCGCTGCCCCCTTGGGTGCCGGCGGCGCCATGGAGCCGCCGCGGCGCGAGGGTTTTTCTTTTGGCGGGAGGAGATGGCGGGAGAGATGGCGGGGGAAATGCGATTTTTGTGGACGAATTGGAGGAAGCCGACACTTATTGCGATCTCCGTCTCACTGCCAGGCGTGGCCCACGCGTCGGAGGCCGACGTGGCGTCGCGTTTCCTTCCGTCCGGGGCCGCCCAAGCCTCCCCAAGTTGAGGGCGTGGGCTGGGCATGCCGGACACAAAACTGGGCCGCGCCGGACCGAATTCGCGTTTGGGCGCCGCGAGTGGGGGCGATTTTGTGTCCGGCACGTCCCAAAGACGTTTGGGCGGCCGTTTGGGCGCCGCGAGTGGAGATGCTCTCAGTAACTCATAGACAGTGAGTGGATTTCTCTAACGCGGTGCCGCGTCTGAAAAACACCACATCCCCGTGCCGCAGGGGGGTGCACGTCCCGCCTGTGTCGGAAGGGGAGGACATGCTCCGTGAGCGCCGGCGGCAGCCAACGCCGGAGCAGCAGGCTGACCCCGACTATCCTCGCCGCGCAGTGCCAGACGACGACCGACGACCACGGCCAAACCCGCGCAGTGGAGCAAGGCGTGGCGCCGCCGCTAGTAGGGCGTCCACCTTCTATACGAAGTCCTGGGCCAGTACTACTTCGTCCCGCCGCCGGAGCAGAACGTGCCCTAGGTGACGCAAACGCCGATGCCCACTCCACGTCGCGCCTGCTCATCCCCAAGCAGGAGGCCGGCTCCTCACGCAGGCCGCCACCCCGTGAAGATCAAGACGGAGGCGCCTTGGTTAGTGCCGCCTCGTAGGACATGCGGTATGACCATCCAGGATTTCGGCCAGCCAAGGTCAAGGACGAGCAGGAGGAGACGGTCCGCGGCTAGAAGCGTGTCCCGCCACCACCGCCGGCGCAACGGGAAATGACGGAGGAGGAGGTTGAGTCCCTCTTCCAACTCCAGCTCGCCGAGGCCACAGACGAGTGTGCCGAGCGGTGGTCTATGTGGGAGGCCGACATCGTCCTCATTCCAGACGACGAGGAAGAGGAGGAGGACGTTGCGCCACCGCCTGGAGGTGACGTCGAGGTCAAGGAGGAGCCGCAGGAGGCCGCCGTGTTCGACGTCGATGCCATGGTCAAGGTGTTTGACTAGGACCATTTCTACCGTGGTCTCTAGCTTTAGGGTTAGGTTGCCCGAAATTTACTTTAAATTTCCGACGTTATTTGTAATATATATGAAATTTTAATGAAATATCGCTGTTTTTAAGTTCTAAAAAAAATTAAATTCAATCTAGGAGCATCGATTGGGAGGCGCCAGTGAGGGAGATGCTCCCAATAGCACAACAACATATGCCGGGACTCCAAATAATATGGGTTCGGCACACTTGCGAGACTCCTATAGAGCACCGGTGGAGATGCTCTTAGCAGCTACTCAACATAGTGCTGCTCGGCTACTGCTAAGTAACTTAGCGGTACATTCCATCAATGGATCAACAAATCTACTCCTGTTTAGAGGTGACCGAGTGTGTGAATCAAGCGACGATTTTGCTGGATAAAAAACTAGTAAAACCAAGAATTTCTAGCTGGATTCGTGCTTAATTTACCCCCACTAGCATCATGGGCACACAGAGAACAAACCTGCTGCTACCTGTTGTTTGTTTACAGCAGCCAGGGCAGCCTTGTGCTTAGAATAATCCTGCCACTCCACTAATCAATGCTTAGTTTGATCCCACTGGGACCTTTCTGCATAGTGGTTCATAGACTTGTGTACGCAACACTACTGTTACAGGTCAATGGAGCCTTGGAGTAATGTACTTGCTGCCTGTAAAAGTAAAACCATTGCTGTTACTTTCATTCCAAGCGAGAGCGATCTAGCGTGGCCGGTGGAGAAAGCAGAGTTGGACAACTGGGACATTCTTTGCATCTGCCCCCGGCTGCTTTTAGCCTAACCCACTGTCAAAACCAGCTTCTTTAATCCTACTCCTACTGATTTAAAATTAGCAGTCCTTGGCTGAGGCAGTTCGCTTCCTCGATCGGATCAACCGATGCGGGATTGTCCCTTGATAAACAATGCAGGATCTCTCCTCTGTGCTGATCTCCCCGGCCGGTTGAGCTGTCCCAGTGGACTTCCATCATCGTGGGCTAGGCTTGGTGGCGACCTAAAGTATTATTAGTGCAGGTTTAATAGTAGGTTGTCATGTTGGATGCGATATGCTATAGTACCAATTAGGTTGGACGCCACATCTCATGATTCATACTATGTCAACCAAAATATTACTCCCTCTATCCCGGTTTATAGGATCCAACTCCAAAATCAGGTTTTTCCAAGAATAAGCAACAATTAGCATTAATTAAGAGTAGTTAATGTTGGATTTTGGTCTTTTCCAAGAACAATAAGAAAATCGATTGGGTTTAAACTTTCCCTAATTAATGTTGACATTAGATATGAGGGTGCTAATTGGGTGAAATATTGGAGAGATGGATTTTGCATGTCCAATCCCCATTCTCCTAGGTCCCAAAGATTTGCCAAATGCATCCTATAAACCGGAATGGAGGGAGTACTAGCATTTCCCTGTTTGTGTTTAGTAATGCTCTGAATTGTCTGATCAACATGCAGTGAGTCGCCATGTCGTGCAGCTGACATGTGAGTGGCATCCAATCTGGTCCTTGATGTTATCGGAGCATCATGGCAGATGGCACCATGAAGTAGTCTAATTTAACGATGGTCATTAGGGTGGGAAAGAGGCATTCCTCGAAGTGGAGATGGAATTGTTAAAAGCTGGGGTAAGTTGAATGAATATTGGACCTCCGATCGATGGTCTTCTCCACCGAGAGGTTTCTAATTGGTGACTTTTGGTGGTCTAGCTTCTTAATTAAGTCTCCATGGTGGTACTGGTAGGCCCTTGATTACCTATAGGAGTAGTGCTAGTAATTGCGTAGCTAGCGCCACATGATTTGACTAATCACGGTTGTTACTTTCGTGACCTATGCACGGCGACTTGTTCGTTCACTTCTAGAACCAAATGGTAAACGAATAACCAACGCTGGATGGAGGGCGAACAATTGGACCAAATGGAGAGGAATTTGGCGTCTGAATAATAATAATTCGGAGTAGTTTAACACAATTCTCTCCGTTTCCAACTTTCCCCTCTCGTGAACAGTACTCGTCAGAGGCGAAAGGAAGGGCGCCGAGATCCCTTGCTCCGCCGACGACCGGATCGCCGGTCGCCTCCCTCTCCGGCTGCCCTTGTGGCGGCGGGAGGGTGGAGGGGCCGTCGATCTGTGCCCGAGGTTTGTAGATAGTAGGGTAAGGCTCCCCATCGGCGCTGGCAGGGTGGTAGTGGCGGCGGCGGTGTGGAATAAGGTGGCCGGTGCTTCTTCCCCATCACGGCGAGGCCATGTCTGGCGGAGCCGTGAAGCATCTGGCATTTGGTGCCCCCAGATCCGTCGATCTGGTGGGAGTTGGTGCTCTGGGCGTGGTCTCCGCGGCGAAGGTGGCGGCCTTTCTCTTGAGCTTTTGTCCCTCGGCCTCGTCTTCGTCTTGGTAAGGTGGCTTCTGGCCTTGCTGTGGAGGCTCTGGGGGTGTGGCGGCGAGCTGGTGCCTGGCGCTGACTGCCTCCTCCGCCTGTGCAGGAGTAGTTTCTCAGGGATCTCGGAGTTCTTCGCCGACTTTTGGTGCGCTGTTCTGGCTTCTCCGGCCGGCCATGGTGGCGTGGGTTGGGCTGCTTCTGTCAGTGTGCTCTGCTTCAACATCGCCTTGCTCCTTCCTTCTCCGGCCGGCCGTGGTGGCGAGGGGAAAAGGTGTGCTCAAGGCGGGCTTTCGGCGGCGTTTCCGGCAAGCCGCGTTCGTGCTCAGCGCAGGGAGAGTTGGAAGAGGGGTGGTTGCGGGGAGGAGGCGCCATGGCCGTGCTCGTTCAGCGTTCTCCGGTTCCGTCGCTTGCGGCGGGCGGCTCCTGCGGTCTTCTTCTTCATGAGTGGGGTGCTCCCTTTCCCGGGGATGGTGGTGGCCTGGGGTCTTCCTCTCCGGCGTTGTTCGGTGATGAAGTTCTGCTCCAGGCGATGCGGCGGTTCAGCGTCAGGTTCTTCAGGCGACGCTGTTGTGCTGGGCTTCATCAGCTTGTTCTTCTGCGTTTTCCTGTTCTTCACTTGTAATTTGTGTTGAATTCGCAGTGTGGATCCCTTCAATTTTTTTTTTTTTTTGGAGTAGTTTGTTTGTTTGGGATCATGCGTGAGCAGGGGACAAATTGGCAATGTTAAACAGTTTATTAGCGAGGCGGGTCACCGGACAAAGTTGCACAGAATGGTGGGTGCGCTCTGCATCGCAGCGAGTTGCATGTTGTTTAGCGGTTGATCTCCATGTTCTTTTTCAGCGATTCGGATCGGCGACGCTGGCTGAGGTCAAACGGTGCGCGAATCCTGCGTTTTTTTTTCCCGTTCTTATTTGTGTGGGACTGTCAGCCTGTGTAACTGCTCCAATGACAATCGGATGTCAACTCAAAGCGGCCGATAAGTTGTAAAATCACCACGGTTTGTTGCGTTAGGTTGACAAACCTGGAGGAGCATAAAACGGGGAGCCGCTGGCCATGGCGCGAAACGAATTCTCGAGAGCGAGGCAGCCACGGACGCCAGGGACAAGGTGACGTCCATGGTGCCGAACAGATCCTCCATGGACGTCATGGATCATCCTCGGAACTAGGCATGGACTCCATGGAGGGAGGGACGACGCGCAGAACCAACAAGACGAGAGACGGGCCCGCCTTGGCTATGTCTCCGTGGCTACCGGCCGATGCCGTCAAGAACACATGCAGGGAATGGAAGTTGGCTAGTGGAGGTAGGCAAGATCGAGTAGTCCCGTAGGTGAGGTGGAGTGGGTTTTAGCAATGGGCTTATTATATACTAAAAGCAAAATGAGAGAGTTTTTCGAGTCACCACGTTAATCCACATCATCTAAATTAATTTTAACAGTTAGATCTAAAACGTATGGTTGAGATTATTTTTAAATTAGAGTTACGTAACATGTTTGACACGACTTATGTTGGGAAGATCACGTCTCACCAATATGCGTACCTCACCAAAAAAAGAGGTAGCCTACGTACCTTCTGTTTTAACGTGATAGTTAAAAGAAGAAGAAAAAAAACTCAAACGTGGTGGCCAGGGACTCCCTTAATTATCCTCACGTACTTCTGCTAGATAAATACACGCGTGTCCATTTAAACAAAAGGCCACGTACGAGAGTAGCTAGCTACCTGCCTTGGCTGAAGCATGATTAGCTAAAATTAAAAAAGAAAATCATGAAACGTGGTGCCAAAGGATAAGAACTTCTACGATATGGACAACTATCAAATAGTCAAACTGATGAGTACGTACTTTCTCTATATAATTTAGCCTATGGTAGTGAGTTTAGTTAAAATCAAAATTTGTAGAAATTAACAAAAGATTTGACAGTAAATATCAGCATTCCATATTTTAGATGTTGATTTTTTATATATATCTGGTCGAACTTTATAAAGTTTTATTTTGACTAAACACCAGAACGCAGACTAACTATGAGCTGAGGGAGTACATTATTTTTATGATTGAGTACACATAATTGACCAAAGTATGAAGTGACAACACCTTAGTCACATTATTGACTGGAACGTCCCTTACAATAAAAATTTACCGGCTTAATGATACTCATAGGGCTTAGTCAGTACATATTTATGTCCGTTGAGGCAATATTATGATTGAATGGGACACAAAGCGTCAAACCTTCAAAAATATTAAAGATATGACATTAGTCGACCCACTATCGACGGTGGTATCCCTCACACTATAAAATATTTTTGTTTAGTGATACATATAGGGCCAAGTCACCATAGAATCTCGATTTGTATGTTTCATATATAGTATCTACACGGTGGTTCGATACAATCGCTAATCTGAAGGCATGAAAAGCGTACACTAATTCTTTTGAATTATTCTGACGGATATGCTTGCTTTGTATGGTAAATATATTTGGAAAATTATATGTGTCTTTCTTTCATGTAACGAAATCGACATAAGGGTAATGTTATTTTAAGCGGATTAGTATCCAAGCACTGTATACATTTTGCATAACACATAAAATACATGTGACCAAGGTGTGTAGAACCATTGAGTGAAGATCATGATTAGTTAAGAGTCTGGAAAACTTAGAGTAATACTTCTCTAACTTTGACTATCCATGTTTAAACATATTAAAAAATATGCCTAGAAAAAGGTAATTTATCTTTAGATGTATATTCATAAAAAATGGCCAACTTTTCACCACGTTCAGGTTTTAGAACGTTGCATACTATGACATGGAGTGAGTAAATGAGAGGAAGAAACATCAGAATAAGATAATTCTCACTATCTAATGTGACCTACCTCTACTAAGGAGGATAGGCCGTTTTATATTAATTTAACATTTTTTATCAAAGATAACTAATCTCCCACACTAATCTAACATCATCTAAGAACTATAGTTCAGTTTATATATCCAACATCACTTACATGGGTGTTTCAACATCTGGCATGATTTTTTTCCAAATATTTCAGATTGTCAAAGATGTTACTCGCATACCTAATATTTTGCTTACCAAAAATTTGCAATAGTTATAGAACAATTTTGTTTATTGTCATAGAATGGGAAATAATATGACATGAATGAAACACTATTTTTATTTCTTGAACACTTCAACCATTTACAAATGATGCCCTCGCATTTGCGAGGGCCACCATGCTAGTTGTAACAACAACAAAACTCTTCTATCTTAATAATATAGATACGCAGATCTCGTATCTGTTCTCGAAAAAAATTGGTTAAGAAGGGGGGGGGAACAGAAACAGACCAGCAGCTCATGGAAACATGAGCAAAATAATAAAACTAAAAGGAAACAAAAATGTTTTGTATTTTTATTAAGTTTCTATTTATTTATAAAAGGCAAGTTTATAATGTAAAAATACAATAAAGTGATTTTCTTCAAATCTGAACATTAAAAACCTAAATAAAATCAAATTCAACCAATTTTCAAAGTTGTACGATTTTCATATTCTGAGCAATGTTTTAAAACTTAACGTTTTCAACTTCTGAACATTTTGAAACTATGATTTTTTAAAACTGGACTTTTTTTGGGGCAACTACCAAGAGCACAGCCTTTTCATATAGAAGAGGGAAAACGAAACATATTTACAGAGGGGACATATTTTTCAAATATGATGTATTTTTTTCAAAATTCTAACATCTGCTAAAATTGAACATTTTTCAGAAAAATTAAATCTAAAATGTAAAAGTAAAAAGTTAAAAAAATTAAAAAAAGAAAAAACAAAATGAAATGTAGAAAACATAAAATAACGGATAAAGCACTAAACGCACAACAGGGCCGGCCCGTTGCAGCGACGCGGGTGTGAGGCCGAGCCTCCAGCGTGGCCATGGGCGGCAAATAGGATTTGCTAAGGCTGGCCTAGTTTTGTTGGGCCATGGCCCATGTGCGTGCTCACGTGGCGAAGAATGGACGTGCTTGACTGGGAGCGCCTAGCGCACCAGACTCGCACCGCCTGAATCGGGTGTGATCTGGGCCGGCCCATTAGCCAATTCGCTGTAGGCAGCCAGATCGAATATTTTGTACACGAATATTTTTTTAATCTGAATATTTTCAAAATATGAACAAAAATCTGGACCATTTTCGCTACTGTTTTTTTATAACAATTTTAAAAATATTTTAAAAAAAATTTGGAGCCATTTTTGAAAATGAACAATATTTAAATTTGGAATCATTTTTAAAATTGGAACCATTTTAAAATTTGGAACCATTTTTAAATTTCGAACCATTTTCGAAAATAAACAATTTTTAAATTTGGAACTTTTTTTAAAAAAGGAACCATTTTCAAAAACAAACAATTTTCAAATTTGGAATCATTTTTAAATTTGGAACCATTTTCAAAATGAAACCATTTTTAAGTTTGGAACCATTTTCAAATTGGAACCATTTTCAAATTTGAAACCATTTTTAAATTTAGAACTATTTTTAAAAATGAACAATTTTCAAATTTGAAACATTTTCAAAATGGAACCATTTTTAAATTTGAAACCATTTTCAAAATGGAAGCATTTTAAAAAATGAACCATTTTCAAATTTAGAACCATTTTTAAAATTTGAAACCATTTTAAAAAATTAAACAATTTTCATAAAACAATTTAAAAAAGAACGAAAAACAATAATAAAATAAAAATAAAACAAAAAAACAAAAAAACAAACGAAAAAGAAAAACAGAAACAGAATAGAAACGAAAAAGAAAAAAAATAAAAGAAAAAAAGAAAGCCACCCGATGGACCGGCCCTGCATTAGCTCCCCGTTAGCGGCGTGGCCGATTCGCGCCGCTAACGGCATATAGGGTTTGCCTGCTTGACCGTAGACGTACCATCAAAAGCGCTCACACTTAATACTACCTCCGGTCCTATTTAAGTGTAGTGAAAAGTATACTACAGTATGCTAGTATAAAGTTCTAAATAATTAGCAACAATAATTACGGATCAGAGGGAGCAGTAAAGATTCATACTATATACTAGTGTACTGTCGGTAGGTCCTTATTGACCCTTCCAAACCGCAGTTTATAAAGATATATTCATTTTCTTCTTGTAGTTTTTTTTGACATGTTTTCTTCTTCTAGTTGAAAGGCAACACTTGTGCGAGTTTCTAGAAAGAGTGGCAGCAGTTTTCACAACTAAATTTGATAACCGCGAACGTCCTGAGCATCTGTGCTACTGCCGTGTGGATCATGACTTGCCCCTTCTCGTTGCAACTACATAGATCCGTACAAATGTTCCAATTAGCGGAGACACGGCTGAAAGTGACTAAGTGAGACCCCCCAAGTTTTGAAGAGAAGATGGACACGCACGAAGTACTCCACGAGTGGGACGAACGTTGATGGGTCTTCTTTCCTCGTCCCTGTCGCCTCCCCGAGCGGGCGACCGGGACGGCACGCCCCCTCCTCTCCCGTCTCTTCCCTCCCCCTCCTCCTCTCCCGCCGCCACCGTGTGTTGCCCGGGTGGTGCCGGCGGCGGCGGACCTGTCTTCACCCGCGCGTAGGCGGCATGTCTCGGGGCGGGCGGCTGGCGGCGGTGCTCCTTGGCGGGCTATGGTCCGGCGGCCGGGTGCGGTTCGTCGAAGGGCAGGGAGGTGGTGGCGCGGCCCCTTGGCAGCGGGGCATCTTCGTGGCGTAGTGGTGGCCGACGGCGCCCTCCCGGCCCAGATCTGGGCTCTAAGGGCCCCATCTGGGTTTGGGTGGGCCGGCTCCGGCGCGGCGTCGCCGTTCTCGGCAGATCGAAGAGGAAACTTGGCGGCACGCCTGCTGCAGCGCGACGGCGGGAGTTTTACGGGCTCCTCAGGGCCCGGCCGGGCCTGCCGGCGTGCGGGCCTGGTTTGCTCCTGCTATTGCGTCCGGTCGGTTACTGCCCTCGGGCGGTGGAGGTCGGTCCCTCCCGCGTGCCCGTGGTGCTACCGTCCCTAGTCCTTTACCGGGCTTCTCGCTTCCGTTGTGCAGGTCTCACATCCTTGTTCCTTGGTGAGACAGCGGTGATGGTTTCATGACTGTGGGCGCTGATTGGTGAACGGTTTTTGTGGAGAGCTCCGGAGCGTCCGGGATGAAGGATGGGGTCGGGAGAATTCCCTGTTGGCTCGTCCAACACCGACGCGGTGGCGCCTGCTGGTGCCGTCTGTCCTTCTTGGAGGGCGTTGGTGGTTTCCCTCCCTCTGCGTACCGGGGGAAACCCTAGGTCCATCCGGACAATAGCGTCGTAGTCGTCGCTTTCCTTTTTGAAGGGGTTGTTTGGTATGCGGCGCTTCGGAACTCTAAGATCATGGTGGGACGTGGGTGCGCAGCGGTTGTGGAACTTCTTCGTTTTGTCGATCCGCCATTGTCGGCATTTGTTTCTCTCTTTTTTCTTTTTTGTTTGGTTATACGTCTCAAACGTCTCTATAATTTCTGATGTTCCATGTTGATATTATACCAATTGTTACATGTTTTATATACACTTCATAGCATTTTTATGCATTTTCTGGGACTAACCTATTAACAAGATGCCACAGTGCCAGTTCTTGTTTTCTGCTGTTTTTGTATTCCAGAAAAGCTAGTCTCGAAATATTCTCGGAATTGGACGAAAATTGGAGAGAACCTCCTATTTTTCCAACACGTACACGGAGTCCAAAGGAGAGACGGAGAGGAGCCACGAGGCAGCCACACCATGGGGCCGCGCGGGCCCCCCTGCCGCGCCGTGGGGTGGTGTGGGCCCCACGGGCGTCTCCAGTCGCCGCCCTTTCGCCTATTTATTCATCCCGACGCGAAAACCCTAAATACCCGAGCCATTATCCACGAAAAGTTCCAGAGACGCCGCCGCCGTCAACCCTAACTCGGGAGGGTTCAGAAGCTCTTCCCGGCACTCTGCCGGAGAGGGGAATCATCACCGGAGGGCTCTACATCACTATGCCTGCCTCCGGACTGATGCGTGAGTAGTTTATCTTTGGACTACGAGTCCATAGCAGTAGCTAGATGGTTGTCTCTCCACTTTATGCTATCATGTTTAGATCTTGTGAGCTGCCTATCATGATCAAGATCATCTTATTGTAATGCTACATGTTGTGTTTGCTGGGATCCGATGAATATTGAATATTATGTCAAGTTGATTATCAATCTATGTTATATGTTATTTATGATCTTACATGTTTTCCGTTACTAGTAGATGCTTTGGCCAAATAGATGCTTGTAACTCCAAGAGTGAGTATTTATGCTAGATAGTGGGTTCATACCTCCGGTAATCTGGGAGAGTGACAATAACATCTAAGATTGTGGATGTGCTGTTGCTACTAGGGATAAAATAACCGATGCTTGGCTTAAGGGTGCGTCGTTAGGTCTAATGCATTTGTTTACATTACGCACATTACTTAATGCGATTATTCGTTGCTTGCAACTTAATACCAACGAGGAACTCGGATGACAACCTGAAGGTGGATTATTAGTCATAGACGCTGTTGGATAACGGTCTATATATTTTGTCGTAATGCCCACATGAATATCATAGTAATCATCATGTCATATATATGCATTGTCATGCGCTCAATATTTTGTCAATTGCCCAGCTGTAATTTGTTCACCCAGCATGTTAGTTATCTTTTATGGAGAGACACCACTAGTGAACTGTGGACCCCGGTCCATTCTTTTACACTGATATTTTCATTCTCTGCAATTTACTACTGTTTTCCACAAACACCTGACGGCAATTCGAAGCTCAGCTGACAAGCTGCTGAGGGGCACCTTTGCCGTCCAGCAGGCCTTGTGGGTTGGCGGACCGTTGACGAAAGCAGGCATCCCCTGTGTCGTGCCGGGTGTCGGGATGTCCTTGCAGTAGAAAAAGGTGCTGGTCCAGTGCTTCACTGACTCGATGTATGGGATCTTTGGGTACCAGTCGGGTTGGCGGCAGTTGAAGGTTACGCTACCGCAAGTTGCCAGCTGGCCGCCTGGTATGGTTTGTCGGCGGCATAAGAAGCAGTATTGGAATAGCTCTATGGATGCAGCTATGCCTAAATACCCTTCGCACAAAGCCTGGAAGCCGGCTAGCACTAAAATGCTGTTGGGCGCTATGTTGTGCGGTTGCAGCCCGTAGAAGCTAAGCACCGCCAAGAAGAAGGCGGAAAGCGGCAAAGACATACCGCGGAGGCTGTGCGACGCTGATGGTCCCGAAGAGCAAGGCCTTGATACCTGCAAAAGTAAACGGGATTAGGTTGAGACTCCAAGTGCAGAGTGTATAGTAAGTGGAAGACAGTTTTCCCCACGAGGGGTGACTCGAGGGTTTAATATCGAACTTTCGGGGAATCTGAAGTGGTAGATTGATGGCTACGTGTTGGTGAACCCCAAGAGGAAGGTTATGATGTAGACAGCAGAAGTTTTCCCTTGAGAAATCTACCCAAGGTTATCAATCCAGTAGGACTTGACGATCTATCGGAAGGTTGTTGATGTTGACTCCCCCTGGCGCTAGGGAGCTTGCACCAACGTGGAATCTGCACAGACACAAACCAGAACTTTGCCCAACACGAAACAGAGAGGTTGTCAATATCTCCGGTCTTGCAGAAACAAAGAGTTAAACGTATGGTGTGGAAAATAGCAGAAAAAACAGCAAGTAACAGGAAACAGATGATTGCAGCAGGTTGTGTAAACAGTATGAGGAAATTGGACCAGTGTCCACAGTTCACTAGTGGTGTCTCTCTCAGAACAGATAACTAGCATGTTGGGTACACAAATTACAGCTGGGCAATTGACAAATAGAGAGGGCATAACAATGCAATACATGCCAAGATGTCTACTATGAAATCTAGTTGGGCATTACAACAAAGTACATAGACCGTTATTCCAACCGCATCTATGCCTAAATAATCCACCTTCAAGGCAGCATCCGCATCCTGTTCAGTATTAAGTTGCTAACAACAGATTATTGCATGAAGTGAAGTGTGTAATGTAATCAATACAAGTGCCCTTGAACACGGCACCAATGTTTTATCCCTAGTAGCAACAGCACATCTACCATCTTAGACCTTTCTGTCACTGATCCAGATATCTAGAGACTGAACCCACTATCGAGCATAAATACCCCCTCTTGGAGTCACAAGCATCTACTTGGCCAAAGCATCTACTAGCAACGGAGAGCATGCAAGATCAAGAGCACATAGATAAACAACTTGAATAAACATGGTATCAATATTCATCGGATCCCAGCAAACACAACATCTAGCATTACAATAAGATGATCTTGATCATGTTAGGCAGCTCACAAGATCTAAACATGGAGGCACAAGGTAGAGAGACAACCATCTAGCTACTGCTATGGACCCGTAGTCCAGGGGTGGACTACTCACGCATCACTCCGGAGGCAGGCATGGTGATGTAGAGCCCTCCGGTGATGATCTCCCCTCCGGCAGGGTGCCGGGAAGAGCTTCAGAACTCCTCCGATCTAAGATTGACGATGACGGCCGCGACGGAACTTTTCGTGGAATATGATCGACCGTAATAGGGTTTTCGCGTCGCGGAGAATATATAGGCGAAGAGGCGGCGTCGGTGGCCGAGGGGGGCCACCACGCCATAGGGGGGCGCGGGCCCACCCTGGGCCGCGCCCTAGTGTGGCGTGGCCCCCTGGTGGGTCTGCTCCGACTCCCTTTGGACTCCGTGATGTCCTCGTGATATTATTGACGATGTCTTTTGTTTCGTCCAATTCCGAGAATATTTCCTTAATAGATTTTCTGAAACCAAAAACAGCAGAAAACAGGGAACTGGCACTGTGGCATCTTGTTAATAGGTTAGTCCCAGAAAATGCATAAAAATGATATAAAGTGTAGCCAAAACATGTAGCAATTGATATAATAACAGCATGGAACATCAAAAATTATAGATACGTTCGAGACGTATCATAGATTTATCTTCTTATCCTTCTTTTGGTTACCTACAAAACAAGGTTAGATGTTTTGGTCCTCAACCTCACCTGTGGTTGTCAAGCACAAGGTGTAAGAATGATATCAGGATAGTTATGCAATGCAAACAAGAAATAAATATGCAATGATGGTGGATGCAATGGTAAATGATATATTTTTTTGGGTTTTGAATGATGTATGCAAGATGAAAAGTATTTTTGTATTTTCGGATTTAATGATGGCTGAAAATAGAAAAGTGGTATATGGTGTTGGAAAGGTGTTTCTTATGATTAAAAATGGACTGGGGTTCATGGTTTCACAAATGCACTCTCTCTTTATAAAGTGGTAGACAATGGAACACACACAGTTAACATATGAGATTGCAACACAGGGTTTGATAACAAGTTACTTAGATATATGGGCATCACGTCCTAACATAGAGATCTTTTGGTTATTAACCTCTCTTATACTCACCAAGATGCGAACTAAATCATAACACCTCAGTAATTAAGACAACTCAGAGTATAGCATTAAGTATCATGACATGAAGTGAAAATAAGAACATGCTAGATCTAGTCATGGAGTAGTGGCAATGGTCACGCCCACATCCCCGGTAGCATGGTATTTTAGTTTATCCCTAGTGAGGTAACAAAGTAAGGTAAAGATACCAAAGTGGATCGCAGAACTTTCTCTCACGTTCACTGCACTAGCCACCCCCCGTTACTCCAACTAATGCACACGTTCCCCCACACACGCTCTCATAAACATGTTTGATCAAAACAAGTAGACAAGAACGGGGTACATAATATGCATCTATACTCATAACTGAAACAAACATTGCAATCTCAAACATATATTAACTCATAAAGATCCACCACAAAGGTATTACAACGGTGACCGTAATCATGTTCAGCAGCTCATACGGTGCTAATTAGTGAAGCTCAAGAGAGGAGAGATACATAAGTTACTTCCACAAACCCTTAGTCCAGAGGTGGACTACTCCCTCTTCATCATGGAGACGGTGGAGAAGTCGATGGAGAAGATGGAGACCACGCCGGCAGCGCCCCGTCGGAGTTTTCCCCCTCCAATCTGCAGCTCCTGATCTCCGTTTCGGTGTTTCTGTGTTTGTGCGGCGCCCTTTCCAGAGAACGTCGGGGGACCTTTTATATATGCGTTTTTAGGTCAAGACGATGTCGGTGGAGAAAAGATCGAAGGCAACGGAGCCACGAGGCCCAAATGGGTGGGTCCCACGCGGCTACAGTACCAGGCCGCGTGGGCCCCCCTCGTTTGGCCCTCGAGCCTCCGTTTGCTCGCTTCCTTCGCCCACAGGTCTTCTTCCTTCCAAACATTGACGCCCGTAAATTTCCAGGTGATTTCGTTGACGTTTGGGTCCCTGAAACATTAAAATAAGAAAACGGAGTTTTCTTCATGTGCAGGGTTAATTCCATAAAAATAGGAAATAAATGAATATTCCCAAAAATCATTATAAAACATTGATATAACCCTTATATGATGCAAATATAATTGGAATATAAGCAATTAAAGTGCAAAGTTCATGTATGCATTTTACATGCATCAGACGCCAACATGACGCGCTCGCCGTCTTGCGGGTTCAGGGACTGGTTCGTCGCCTGGAACCCTCCAGGAGCACTCCGTCTTGGGCGGTATGTAGCCGCCATCCTCCAGCTCCTTCAGATAAGCTGACGTCATGATTGACGGCAGCCAATATCTGGAGCCAAGGTCCGCCGCCTCCTCTTCTTCCTCGGCGTCGTCGTCGGCGGCAGCTTCTGCCTCCGTCGTGGCCTCAGCGCTGGTCGCCGTTAGGGATGGAAGCGGGAAGGTAGGTGCGGGTGCCACCGGAGTTGGAGAAGAAGAAGTAACCCCACCTGCAGCCGCGGTGGGGACAGAAGGGGTCGCCAGTGTGCTTGCGAGAACCGCCGCCGCCGCCGGTGCAGATCCAGATCCAGGCGCAGCCGCCGAAGTTGCAGCCAGCACCGCCGCCGAATCTTGCTCGGAGTTGCTCGCCATTGGGTGCGGAAGCTCAGCTTGATAGTTCGCCGGAGTTGCGTATGAAGAGGAGAGGCGCTCGAGAAGGTGAAGTGGCTACGGTGAATGCGAATGGGGAAGAAGCTCCTCCCCGTTGTGCCCTTTGGGTATTTATCTCCGCGCGCTAAGATTCGTGCGCGAGATTGGGGGAACACACGATCTCCGCCACGTGCCCACGATTTGCACGTCGTGGCAACGGTGTCTGCGGCCGTCTCCTCAATTCTCGTGCGTAATGGAAGAATAATCATGACGCACGCCAAATCCAAACTGTCGTGGACTGCATGACGTCATCCGTCGAGATTTGACGGGACCGATCAAATGACAAGACTGATGCCGGGAAGATTCCTGACAGCGGTCAGGCCATCTTTCCCATGATGGCGGCAAATCATCCAACTACTTTAGGCGGATCGCCGTTTATTTTAACTTTGGAATGCTTCAAGCTCTTCAGCCGCCTACAAGACAAGACGGACGTCGCCGACAAAAGAAGATGGCGCCTGAAGAACTCGAACCCTTTCAGGGGCTAATGTTGGGGATATACCAACAAGGGGTATCACCAGCATGGATCAATCCGGCTAGTCCAGGGTGGCCCGCAGTGGTGGTGAAGGCTTTGCCTGCCGGGCGGTCCAGATAGCTGACGACCAAGGAAGGCGGATGCCGGCAAGGAGGAGGCCCAAGACCGAAGCCCATGAAGCCACCAAGACCAAGACGGAAGGCGGCAGACTTGCCGGCTAGGTTTAGAACTCTGTATGCTTGCCGGATACGTAATCTCCTTGTAACCTTAGGTCCAGCCGGCTATATAAGCTGGACCTCGGGACGCCTTAAGGGCAACCAATCAAGATACTCATACAATCAACCTCATTGTAACCTGTACCTCGGCTATTTGCCTCATAGTGAATTATAGCAGCACGTAGGGCTCCGCCACCGCCGTGGAGCCTGAAGCTGGGTAAACTGCCGTGTACAATCCCGACCTCGACGACGTCCACCTTCTTGCCCTACGTTCACCCTCGGCTAGCAGGACCCCGTCTCCTATCTCAGATGCCGATACGATGACACCATACGTTTAATCCTTTGTTTTCAGCAAGCCGGTGAGATTGACAACCTCACTGTTTCGTTGGGGCAAAATAGTTTGATTGTATTGTGTGCAGGTTCCACGTCGGTCGCCGGATTCCCTGGTGTTGCGCCGTGCCATATTCCGCCACCAACAACCTTCAGAAGTGATTTCTTGCTCCTACTGGTCGATTAAACCTTGGTTTCATACTGAGGAAAACTGCTGCTACACTGCTTCATACCTTCCTCTTGGGGTCTCCCAACGAACGTGTGATCCACGTCATCAATCATTTGGGCGTGATTGTGCTGCAGCCCCAGCGTTCTCAACGGTTGTACGGTGGTTGCTATATTAATATAGCGGGGCGTAAGCCTATTTCGAGAGAAGTACTCCAAGAGTGCAATCTAGTCCCAGTCACTTGCTTATGTACTGAAATTGCAACTAGCTTAGGGCATCTCCAGCCGTGCCCCCCCAGCACCCCCAGCAAGTGTTTTTAGCGCCGTTTAGCCCCGATTTCTTCCCAGTCGCCCCCCAGCAGCCCAAATAGCGCCGTTTCGGTCTAAAATAGCGCCGGCGCACCCAGGCCAAATCCAGCCCACTGGGGTTCCGCCTTGGGGGGGGGGGGGGGGGGGAGGGGGGGGCGAAATGGCGCGAAAACACGGCGGGCCAGCGCTGTCAGTGACTTGGGCGAAATGGCGGGGAAATGGAGCGAAAACGCGGCATCGTCATCCCCTCGGCTCCCGCGCTGGTCAAAAGCCTGCCGGAGTTATGGCTTGTGGACTGTCGCGCCGTCAGCGGCGCCGCCGACGCGTCCAATCCCTTGCCACGCCACGGAGTTATGGCGCGCCACGTTCGCCTCCCCTGCGCTATATAGTCCCCCACCCCCGCCGTGGCAGAGCACACCGCTCTCTCACTCTCGCGCGCCTTCTCTTCTCCCCACAGAGCACACCGAGCAATGGCGGAAAGATTCCCCGGCGACGACGCGACCGCGAACGGCTTTGGCCGCCGCTTCCTTCACCCAGAGGAGGCGAGGATGCTCTACCAGGCGGGCTACCCTGCGCCGCCGGACATGCGCGTCCCAGGCGCCTCCGGCGGTCAAGGCGCAGTACTTCGCCCGGCGCCACGTCCAGGAGCTGCAGGACACAGGGCGCAACGGCCCTGTGGAGGGGCGGAAGAACTCTCGCGGCCACCGGCAGTGGTGGGGTGCTCGAGGGCGTACCCTCACGTACATGCTCGAGTACATCGCCGCCGGCAATAGGCCTCGGCTAACGTTGCCGCCGCGCACGTCGTCGTGGCTGCCCTGGAGGATGGGCGCCACCTCCTCCTCTTCTTCCTCCGGCGCGCGCTCGTCGTCGACGTCTTCGTCTGCTCGGTTCAAGGCCAAGCAGGAAGACACGCCGCCGCCCATCCAGAACTCCGGCCGCCGCGTCCCCAGCGGCGGCAGCCTCCGCATCAACGAGCGCCGCGCCGCGTCGCCGCCCCGCGGCCACCTTCACCTCGTCAAGCCCAAGACGAAGGGCAAGAAGAAGGCCCCGATGTGGCAGGCGCCGCCTGACTACGTCAGGGCGGCGGTCAACATGGTGGCGCCGGAGGACTCGGAGGAGTTCCCCGGCGAGAACCTCGCCATCACCGCCTCCCTCAATGACGTCCTCTGGCGGCAGACGACTTCGCCGAATCCTGGTCGCGTGAGATGCACGCGCAGGAGGAGGTGCAGCGCCATCAACGCATCCTCGAGGAGGTGGAGCGCCAGCGCGCGAAGGCGGCTCGTCGTTCGGCCCCTGGCCGTCGCATTCCATCTCCCCCGCCGCCTCCGCCCTACATCATCCTCGACCCCAGCGACGAGGACGACGCCCCCAGCGCGCCCGGGCCGAGCAGGTGGCACGACAGAGGAGACGACGGCCAGGGCCCCAGCTGCCGCGCCGGAGACCCAAGCGACTCCGACGGCGACGACAGCGGCGACTACACTGTCTTCTACAGCCAGCTGGGCATGTAGAACGGCGTGTAGATCACCTAAATTATCTATTTTCAGTTTTTTATGTTTTTATTTTAAGTTTATACTATGTAATTGGCAAGAACTGCGAATTTCCCCATATATGAATGAAATTCGCCTAAATTAGCTTTTTTTCGCTTAAATTTGTTTTTTAAAATTTCTGGTCTTCTTTCTGGGTTTGGGCACGCCGGGAAAAACGCCGCCCCCGAGGCGTTAAATAGCGCCGGTGCCCCCAGGCGGTCCAAAATAGCGCCGGATTTTGGCTTGAGCGCACAACGGCTGGAGATGCCCTTAGCTAGCAGCCATGCGTGCATGATATCAGAAACTTCCACGATCTGGCTCTTGCTTCATTGCTTGCCCTTACGTGTGTGTAAGAATTCTCAAAAAAAAAAAGTGCGTGTAAGATTAAACAGCGACCCGCCGTCGACTGGGCGCAACTGTTCGTTATTCCGACATCGGACGTGGATACTGGATAGCAGATAGCACAACGGCTACAGCCACGTAACACAGAAGATAGGTGTTCGTAAGTTCTACAGATAGCCACGTATGTAGTTGGCACAAAGTAAGGAACTCTAACGACGTCGACAGGGGTTGCCCTTGCACCACGCACTTTGACGGCAGAGACACCCCCAAGTCCCCAACTATATATCCTCTCCGATCCATATTAGTGGGCATAACTTTGTCTAAATTCATATGTATCTAGTTAAGTATTTAGACTAGATACATGTGTATCTAGACAAAGTTGTGCCCACTAATATGGATCGGAGGTAGTATTATTTTTCATCTTCTGTATATGAACTGGGTTTTGCCAAAACAATTTAGGAACTAGTTTTCAAAAACACTTTAGGAAGAATATACCCTGACTAATAGAAATCACATTGGCGATTTACCAAAAATATCGATTACTTCTTTTTGTGCACGGTATTGGAGAATGTTATTGTTCCGTATTGTTATGTATTGAGATGAATAGGATATTGCTTCTCCTCGAAGCAAATACGTGAAATAGCAATCGGTTTGGTCGACCCTCAAACTTGGATACTATGTGAGGTAGGTCGACAGAATTTGAGCCAGACCAAAACATTATGTGGACATGAAGTCGACTGTACGCAAGAACACAAATGTGTGCTCGATCCAGGCAACCAATAGGAGGGCCTCGCGTCACGGCCGACCAGCAGTTTCGCGAACTGAACTTGACAACCGGGAAGAATCCATTGACCGTGTGTGATACTTTCGTGGGGATCCTGACTGCAACGTACACCCATTTAGCATAGCTAGATCGATCTAAAAATGGCTAGCTGAGAGTGAGACCTCTGAGATATTATTTGGTGCGAAGAAAAGATAGAACACGGGTCACTCGATAAACTTAGACAAAAGCGATGTTTGGTAAAAAAGAGAGAAGTCCAATTAGCCCCCTTAAACTTGTACTGGAGTTCACCTTACAACCTTTAACTCTGAGTTGGTTCAATTTTCACCCCTAAATTCTAAAAACCGTTTGGAGTGCACCCCCTTTCACCGTTTGACCCGGTTTTTATTGCCAGCTCGATGGTTTTTTCTTGTATGCCAACTCAATAGCTCATACAAATTGCATTACACTCAATCATCTAGTTCACTGGAATTTTGACCAAGGTTCCAGACGGAAATCAGATTCTTCTTCTCACCTCTCATTCTCTCACCTCCTCGTTGGTAGACTGCGGTCGTACCGCTGGACACCCATCCAGCTGTAGGTTGTAGCCTCTTCCGGGATAGTGAAAACATACTACCTTGGGCAGTGGCAGAATGCTGGCGGCAGACTGGATGGGCGACAACACCGGGAGCTAGCTCACTGGGAGCAGATCTCACGATAAGAGAGAGATGGAAGTATGCTATAATGCTACGAGGAGATAAAATACATGTGAGATCTGTACGGGTATGTTGAGTTGACATGCACGAAAAACCTGCTAGTGTAGCAATAAAACCGGTTAAAATCTGTGAAACGGTGAAAGAGGTGTATTACGAACGGTTTTTAGAGTTTAGGGGTGAAACATGAACCAACTCAGAGTTAAGGGTTGTAAAGTGAACTTTGCGACAAGTTTGAGGGGGTAAATTGGACTTCTCTCGATAAAAAAAACTAGGCGTATATTTTTTACCTTCACTGGCAAGCAGAGAACCCGGCCGCTCCGAGCCATGGAGGAGAACGGCCTCAAATCATAGAGTATGCTAGTAACGAAAATGTCTAGGAGAACCCGACGAACGCACCCATCCCATATATCACCATTGTCTTCACACCTAACCAACGCAGATGAATATCCCCGCGCGTATGCACACCGTATTATACACTTCGGCTGGCCGGACGACCACGTGGTGACGTCACGCACCAATAAATGACATGCAGTAGCTAGCCATGTGAGCAATAAACGACATGCATGTAGCCTCACATTAACTTAATCTAGATATTAATTACATGTTATTCTGTTCACCCACCCATCATTTCTAGCCTTATTGTCAATATTGTATCGGTTATATCTTTTGAAGCGAATGTCCGATTTTTGATATATTTTTATATTTGAGATCTTGTTGACGAGATCTTCAAAACAAGATCAATGTTGGAAGCTGTTCAAGCATATTTTCAAAAAGTTCAAAATTTAACTTTTGAATATGGTATTGAAACAACAAATGTTCATGCATATTTTCATTATGACTGTTTGTGACATCACAAATATTTCATAAAAGTACCACACATGTAAAACATCTTCATGTGCACTTTATTTTTAAAAAATATTTTTAACGAATTTTCACGAAAATAAATAAATGTTATATAAAATTGAAAGTTCAGTTTTTGTAATAAACAAATGTATTGAAAAATTGAAAAAACCAAGTTTTCGTAATTGAAAAATGTTCAAATTTTGAAAAATATCCATATGTATACATACATAGGTAAAAATGGTAAAAATTGAAAAAATTCAGATTTAAAAAAATATGTATACATACATAGGTAAAAAATATGTAAATATTATTTTCGATAATTGTCCAGAATAAAAAAATCAATTTTAATTTTTTTTCATATTTTTGGGAAAATCATATTAAAAAATTATTAATTTTAAAAAACAATCATAATTGAAAATGGGTTAGATTGGAAAATTTCATTTTTACAAAAATGTCATATTTTTGAAAAAATATCAGATTTTAAAAAATGATTAAATTTTATAAAAAGTTTAGGATTGAATATTTTTCAGATTTTGGAAATTATTCGAGTTTACAAAAATGTCATATTTTTTTAAAAAATCTGAATAAAAATGATTAATTTTTTGAAAAATCAATTTCGAAAATGTTTCGAAATTGAAAATTATTCAGATTTTAAAAATATTCAAAAGTCGAAAAAATCAGATTTATTTAAAAAATAATTTTACAAAATGCATTATTTTCAAAAATTGTGGAGAATAAAAAATCAAATTTTGTTTAGAATAAAAAAATAGATGAAAGCAAGATTTTTTAAGTCTAATTTTTCAACAAATATGACATTTTTGTAAAAATGAACATTTTCCATAATCTGAACATTTTTCAACTATGACTCTTTTTTAAATTTAGTCATTTTTATATCTGATTTTTTCCAAAAATATGACATTTTTGTAAAATTGAACATTTTCTAAAATTTGAACGATTTAAATTTTTTCTAGAAAATTCACAAATTTTCGATTTTTTTTGAAATTTTTTACTCTCAAAGATTACTAAGTATTCTACTCATCTAAATAATTTGGTCGCGACATATTTTGTGTTGACTTCTGGTAAAAAAGACAAAACTCTGACCAATATGGCGTGTATTTAGCGTCATTTTTGGCAAATCTTTAACCCAGCTTGCAATAAATGTTATTTTCTGACACAATTTTTTTGTACGGGTGCAGTACTTAATAATATTTGTCTGACTGAAAGTTTCGGAATATTTTAAACTTTTTTGAATTATTAAATGATTTTTGAATATCAGGTATGTACTCGTCACTCACTTGCATTTGGGTTACGGACTGTTTGTACCCACATGTCTCCACATTTAAGTTGCCTAATCAATTTCACCACAATTGAGTTAATGCAACCATACTTAAGTTGACTAATTAATGTCCACCGGACTTTTAATACACATGCATGTTAAACTCACCTATTAAATGCACCCTGCTAGATTCTGTTCTATGTTGTATCTATGAGGTCAGCGCCCTGTATTTGTATGATCGGCCGGCCGAAAACGCTACCTTGTTTACTAATCACGAAGCTATCAGGATCCGTTGGATTCGCTCCTCGCTTGTCTCCATGTGCCAAAGGTCCGCGTCCATGCTAGTAACCACTATAAAAGATAATACCAAGTGCATTGCAACGAGCATATCACATAATAAAACTATATGTCTACAAAGTTATAGTAACCCACAACCATTTTAAGAGGTGATATTTCTGTACAGTACACAAACATGCACATGTAGTCAGACTATTAAGTATTAATGAACCCACTGTAACTAGGGAACATTAGACCACACAATAGCTCACTGAATCATGCCAACGGGTCAATTTATAGTTTTATACCCTAGAAGTTTTTATAAATTCGGTTGCCTACCTTTTTTTTTGAAACGAAGGCAAAACCTTTGCCTTATCCATTAATTAAGAAGAAGGTGCCCGGTTTATTTGTGGGAGAAACCGGGCGAAAACCATATAACGAACACCAACACCACAGGACTGAGCTCACACAACCTCGAGAACACCTAGAACCCAACTCAAACCACCACTCCGCAAAGATCCGGCCAGCTTCCCACCCTCGTCGGAGAGAAGAAGTCGTAACTTCTATGGGATGAGTTGACACGGGACACTCCAACGCAGATGAAGAGACCAACCCGACACGCCGGAAAAAGCATTCGGCTGCCTAGTCATACACTACAAACCGCCATTAAGATATATTTTTAGATTGTACACCTTAGAGATCTCAATCTATATATTTAAGATGTTACATATATATGCAAGAACACAAATATGTATACATACATAGGTAAATTAATAGATGCTCCCCGGTGCCCGGGCACCAGGAAGGAATACGGTAAAATTTACATTATATAATTGGTGTGATTGTTACAGAGTATTCAAGAAGGCATGAATTGGCATTAATTATTTTTTGCATTAAGAGAAACTGTTACAAGATGTTATTAAGCGGCACCATCTCGTAAAGGATGAAATTTAATGTATAAAAATACAAATACAATTTACCACAACACAAATTAATTTTTATAGTACAACTATGCTAATATGACTATTTAAGTATTAGGATTTCATCTTAGACAAAATACAATTTTAATTTTACACGAGACAAATTGATTTTTCAGTGATATATATTACAACTATCTAACAAATATCACTACTGCTCATATTTAGTATTCCATTTGTTCTGAAATAGTTGACGTGGTTTTAGAAAATATATTCGGGATGGAGGGAATATCATTCTTGTTATGTGGTGTTTATGCAAACTATGCAGTAGAAAATATATTCGTTAAGACCAGAGTATGATATAAAAAGTAGTTCTGCAAAGAAGTACAAAAGTTTAATATAAAGTTTTATTTCAACTTATCATGTGTACTAAAAGTGATAGACCAGTTTTCAACCCACCAGCTTCAGTTTGAGTTTAAGTTTAACATGTTTTTCAGGTTTGCTAGAGAAAACGATTCAATTTGTCTCAGATTTATATTAAATACGAAAATAAAAATCTATTATAAGGGGGAAACTCTCAAAATTTTGGATGGAAAGCATAAGTTACAAAATGAAGCAGTCTAAGCGACTAATCGCATAGAAAAAAACAATTATTCGTAGCTTTCCAATTTGCACACACCAAAGGTATCAAATCTTTTATTATCAATCATAATTTGTTTTTTGTGTTCCGAACTAGTGTGAGTTACATGGTGTGTGGAGATGGGCAAAATATTAGAATGAAAGGCGAATCTGAAAAAATCTCAACAAACTATGTTTGATTTTGATCAGTAACAAGACGGGGAATGAGAAGTAATCGATCTGGCCAAATCCTGACACAAAATCAAACTATTTTGATCTTCAATTCCAGGTTAAAAAATGGGTTTAGCTTTTCTAGAACACATGCAACTATACATATTTCGCTAAAAAAAGTTGACTGGTTTAAATATATAACAATCAGTAGATCTGTTAAATGGGAATAGTATCTTCAAATATCTAACGGAAATATTTTTTATAGAACTTTGCATGATAAAAGACCAGAATTTTACTTGGAAGATGAATTTGCCTATATCCAAAAATCACATATTTAAGAATGAATTTACGGAGGCATGATGTTATACTCCGTTATGATGCATGCGTGACGTGAGATGCTTAAAAAGTCCTCCAACCACGTCTACTGGATAACTAACCACAACGTACGATATATTACAGCTCCACGTCAATTTGTATGGATAGCCAGCTAACGACTAAATTGCCTGGAAAATCGAGAAACTCTATGAGTCGACGGGGCTCGCCGTCCAGCCGGCCCGCACGCACCACCTCAACCAATAGAACCACGCACGCACGCTACGTGCGCTACCTGAGGTGACACTTCAGTCGGTCGACATGCTAACTCAGGTACGCATCTCATAGTCCTCAACAGTATAAAGCAGGCCACGGCCCCTTTCGTAACCTCGTACAGTACATTATTTCTTTCATTCTTGGCGCCAAACACAAGCTAAACATACTACTATACGTACAACATGCAGTCGAGGTCTCTCTTTGCGTCGGCCATGGCCGCCGCAACGATCGTCGTCGTGTGCTGTCTAGCGGCATGTCCGATGATCGGTGCGGCGGCGAGCTCGGGCGGCTTCTACGAGGACTTCGAGGTGGTGTGGGTGACGACCCTCACCCTGAGCGGCGTGTCGGGGTCGACGACGGCGGGCGCGTGGTGACGCTCACCCTCAACAATGTCTCCGGCTCCGGGTTCCAGTCCAAGGACGCCTTCCTCTTCGGCGAGTTCACCATGGCCATGAAGCTCGTCCCCGGCGACTCCGCCGGAACCGTCACCACCTTCTACGTAAGCCCCTCACCTAGCTAGGCAATACTTTTCTCTCGATCATGCACGTTTATATGCATAAAAGTACTTCCTTTGGATTTTACACACGCAAAACGTCGTGCGTGCACTTCCATTGAATTTGACAAGTTCTTGGCTATGCATATGCGTATTTTGACTGACCTTCATGCATGCATGGTGTACTAATTACATGTAGCTGACGTCGAAGGATCCGACGGCGGAGGGAGACGGGCACGACGAGATCGACTTCGAGTTCCTGGGGAACGTCAGCGGGGAGCCGTACCTGATGCAGACCAACGTGTTCGCACAGGGCGTCGGCAACAGGGAGCAGAGGTCCTACCTCTGGTTCGACCCCACGGAGGATTTCCACAACTACACCATCCTCTGGAACCCTCTCAATATCATGTACGTGTTGTTCATAATTTCATATATATTTTGCTTGCATATTCTATTTAAGCTAATCATTCCGATCTTGCTTGCCGTATGCAGTTTCTAACGTCGTGTTTGGTTAGCCAAGCTCATCTATAGGTGAAAAGAAACGTGAACGCAGATAAGCACTCGAAGACCATTGCAGGAAGGGACAAAAGTTAATTTCGGCCGACTAATTCACGCGTGGTGTTTTTACGTCAATAAAAAAACGCCGACTTTAATTCAGCTTCACGCCCGTAAAAGCATATATATTAACGGGTTCGCGAATCCGGGGTTTTCAACCTAATAATTGGGCTTTTCTTCGGCCTACCCTTGCTTCGTTCTGGGCCCTTTCTTCACACGGCCTTTCCTTTTTTTTTGGCCATCTGCTCTAAAGCAAGCTCTGCTAAAAAAAAGCTCTAAAGCTTCCGATGATTTTTTTCCACAGAAAATTAAACTTAGTTTTTTTTTCAAACAAGATATAAGAATACAAATAATGAAAATTTATTTTAAGAACCTTTTTTCTCGGTTTGGAGCCTAAAAGTGCAGCAACACTTGAACAAATATTAACTTGGTTTTCTCCACTGGATCTGGGAGATGAGATAGTTTTCTCGAACAACAACTATACCAAGAACCTTTCAATGATTCTAAAAAAAAATAAAGAACCTTTTTCATGTAACAAAAAACTTTTACTGCCGGTATGTAGCCTAAAGGTGTAGGAAGACTTGAACATCAACTTGGTTTTCTCCACTGGATTTGGAAGATGATAATAGTTTTCTCGAGACTTGACAGTCAAATCATTCTTAGGCTGCTCTGCAAAACCGGTTAATTTCCCGCGTCGGCATATTTCGAAGCACGACAACATGACTTAGATTGTGTTATTTAAAACGAAGATAGTGACGGGACACATGCCAAGCCTGCATAGGTAACATGCATGTCAACTTAGCCTCTAAACAAATTCGTCAGGGAGGCAGCAACGGTATTCGTACGCCAAGTCAAATACTAGATCCTGCCGAAACAAAATGGTTTCCAACATCTGAATCAAATCTCGAGAAATTTAGCCAAGAGCCAGCTGGCCCAATCCGTGCATCGCATCTTCTGCATGATCGATCGAATTAATGCATCATCATATCTCCTGCACAAACATTGACTAACATTTGAGCTTCGGATACTCTGTTTCAGCTTCTTGGTGGACGGCACGCCGGTGCGAGTGTTCAGCAACCACGAGTCGGGGCCTGCCGTACCTGAGCAGGCAGGCGATGAAGCTGCACGCGACGATCTGGGACGGCGACTCCTGGGCCACGCGCGGCGGCCGGGACAAGACCGACTGGTCCCACGCGCCCTTCGTCGCCTCCTACGGGACCTACGCCGCCAGCGCCTGCGTCTCGTCGCCGGCGAGCGACGACGGCACGTCCAAAACCTTCTGCTGCCCGAGCGACGCCGCGTCGGGAGAGGGCGCGTGGATGACGCGGCGGCTGGGCGCCGACGGCGAGCGCGCGATGGCGTCGGCGCGGGAGAAGTACATGGTCATGGACTACTGCGACGACCCCTGGCAGATTGGCCGCCCCGCCGAGTGCGACATTGACCGGCTCATCTGATCGACTAAGTCCCTTCGACCATACTACAGTACACACTAGTAGTAGTACATACGTGTCGTCGACTACCAGATAGACGTAAGGTGTTTGTGTACCGTATATATGATAGTCAGATAGATGAACGGGGATTACAAAAAAAACAAGTTTCTCTAGCCCCTATTGTAACCTCTGACAGTGACAATACAGATGCACAGACAAATACATTACTTTCTAGGTATAAGCTCAACTCATTTCCAACAGTTTGAGACCAAGCCTAAAAGAATCGCTCTCCAAAGTCCAATCAATCTTGATGAAACAACTGGTCGCCGAGAACAAAAAGGGGAGGTCGGAATCGATCAGAAACCTAATGAAAGAATCAAACTCGCACGCACGTACCTGTTTCTTCAGATGTACAAAAACAATGAGCGAACTCAGCAGCTAATGATCGATCAACTAATCAACCAACATAATTAACCTATATAAGTGGTATCTTCATGGCCGGCGCGGGAGCGTGCACTCCATGGGCATGGTGGTGTCGTTGAACCTGCGCTTGTCCTTGCAGTAGTCGTAGATGACGTAGCCGCTGTCGCTCACCCACTGCAGGTCGTCGAAGTCCTGCTGGCTGAGGTTGAAGAGGGTGGAGTCAGCGGGCTCGTTGCCGCACCAGTCCACGCCGGGCGACGGCCGGCACCAGGTGACGTTGTAGTTCTTGTAGTAGGAGACGAAGGGCGCCAGCGACCAGTCCGTCTTGATCCGGCCGCCCTGCGTCGCCCAGTCCTCCGCGCTCCACAGGCTGCCGTAAACCCGCTGCTGCTGCCACGACGGGAACGGCACCCCCTGGTCCTCGTTGTTGTCGAACACCCGGATCGTCCGCCTGTCCACCTGGATGCTGCAGCCGCCCATATATGGTACGGTTATTCACAACGTCACAAACTCACAATACTTGGTGGGTGTACTCAAACTCTAATGGCATGGGTGCTTACACAATGTGCTTGGGGTTCCAGATGATGGTGTAGGTGTGGTAGTCAGCGGCGGGATCGAACCAGAGCCGGAACTGCATCTCCCGGCCACCCATGCCATCGGCGAATATGTTGGTGTGGAGCGTGTAAGGCTCGCCGGTGGCGTTGCCGAGGAACTCCAAGTCGATCTCGTCGTGAATGTCCCACCGCCCCTCCGAGGTCGTCTGCACCCATATATCGGTGTCAAAAGTCAAATCCGCACACAACGACGACAGATAGGAGCCAGTAGATCTTACGTAGATGGTGCCGACGGTGCCGCAGAATCGCCCTCGACGAGTTTGATGTCCACGTCGATGCGGCGAAGAGGTACATTTGCTTCGACCTGAAGGCGGAGCCCTGCGTCTTGTTCATGGACATTCCCAGCGCCGGGTCGTCGCCGTCCATGAAGAAGTAGGTCCCTTCCACGCCCCATAGGACTTCGATCTCCTCGAAGATGCCAGCCGCCACCATATCAACTGCCAGGAGGAAGGCGAAGGCTACGCGCAGGAGAGCCCCAAGCCGCGGCAGTGAGCCGATGGAGCCATTGCAAGCTACCGATCCTCCCTTCTGTACTTGTGAATGGCTACTGGAGTAGAGTGGACTGGAGCGGAGTGGCAAAGGGAGGAACCGAATGCCCACCCTTGCGACGAGATGGAGACCTAGCTAGATTGCTAGGTAGCTACGGAACCACTCGAGTGTATATATGCGTTTCAGAAACACTGGTTGTCTCTCTCGTCGCGCACCGTGCACATGCTTACACGAGAGAGAGCAGATCAATGGAGAGCTGAACTTGAGATTTTGCTTCTTGTGTGAGAACAAAGCATGGGGAGCCGTAGGTTAGCTGCTGGCAAGATCTAGCTCGGAGTATCTTATCACCGCTAGCTGACTCGCGCACTGTCGACACCTCGACTCAGATTCGCTACTTGTAAAAAAAAAAGGAAGACTGAATCGCCATGTAATTAAGACCGGAATTCTTTGACTTTCAGAACTGACACTCGCGGCGAGCAGATTGGACGGCTGGTTTGGGAAGATCTAAGCAATGCTGGGCGCACACTACGCCGACTTCAACTTCCAATTGGGCATTGCCGCGTTTGGAAGGAAGCTGTAGAAACTTGCTTAGAAAGCGCCAGTACTGGTGATGGTGAAGCTAGCTAGCTGCACGGTTTTGGTACACGGTTTCTGAAGATCGATCGATGCTCCTCCACCACGCAATAGGGTATGTTGCAAATCACCGACACGGTGCGGCGCGAGATAGTTTATTTACCCCCTTCTCGAATGGAGGTGGAGACTTTCTTGATTTCTACATAGACTTCTATACCGTCCCGCGAGGTTCGGGATGCGCATGTGCAAACGAAGCATCTGTCATTCCTACCGCGTGCGTGTAACTAGGAGCCTAGCTAGCACCGGGCAACCGAGCGAGCGATGCAAACTGCCTGCTGATCAGATTCATCGTTTCCTTAATTCCATAACAATTCCATGCAGCATGTGGTCAGGTCGGTCAGGAATCTGAAGGTGCAACGTACAGGTACAGATGTTTGAGATTACATAACCAGTTACCCACTCCCTCACTTAGTATTGTTCCAATGTTCTTTTGAAAGGAGGTAAAATCTTTGGCTCGACATATCAATTAAGAAGAGTATTAGTGTACTAGAAATCACTGACACCATCTACCACGGACGACGAGGGCAAACGTGGTAAAGGCCACTTATTTTGTTCTTCTAGCCGTTATTAGAAAATTCATGAGATGAGTTAAACTACTTCCACATTAGTAGCCGTGACAGTCGAGCTCCCTACGCATCCCACTCCTCGTCAGCGAATGGAAACTACCGCTGTCGCCATGGTCTCAAGGAATGAGATCAAGAGAAGTGAGCTCACCGGTTTTGTCGACAATGCACGGACTCATACGTTCCTAATGGGCTCCACTCGAGTTGGGCATTATTGTTTTTGTGTTACCGATGCGTTCCATTTTGTGGAATTTCTAAGTTCCTAATGGCTGCAAACTACGATATGCATATCGAATTTAAGCACCGCGTTGAAGACAAAAGGGTCCTATTACAAGATCTAAACATTGCTGTCAAGAAGAAGACGAAAATAGAGGAAAAAGAGAAGATGATTGGCGAAGAAAATATGCATATGCAAGCACGTTTAGTAGATACCGTCCACGATCACAAAATGGGCAGATGTAACCAAATTGAGGATGAAGAAGATAAAACGATATGCACATGATAAAGAAAATAGTTTGTATTATGCATTAGTTGTTCTCGTAATCCTAGTAGCTACCTTAATAGCACTTCTTAATAGTGCAGGTAGTAGAGTTGTATGAGCGATCATTTTGGATAGAAATTCATATTCAAACTGTGAGTCACATCCACACACGTTTATGCAAATCAAAATATTGTGCGATGATGTAAACATCACACACTCTTTTTTTACATTAATCGTGTGCAAGGAAATACCATTCTATCTTCTATCTCGTATATATTTGGATCAGCAGTGTCAGTACGGTCTCACTCCACTCGACAACTGCCACCCATACCACCTCGTTCCACGAAAATCTCACCTAGTAGGTGAGGCGGAAGGTAGCGATTTGCTACGAGGCTCCCACTTTTGAATGAGGATTACCTCCTCAGTGGCTTCTTCGCCATGGACTTGTATAGTTGACTCTGTCTATCCGGTCTCACATGTATATTCGCGCGGTAGAAGGTTAGAGGTGCCGGTGATACCTCTGGTCACGCCGGGTCATCCTGGCCCTCCATGTGGCGATGTTGCTGTATTATGGGGTAGAAAGGTGTTGAAAGTGGCCCGACGCCTTGAGCTAATACATTGTTAGCATGCATGCATGTCTGATTTGCATTTATATGGCGGATCTATAGTTAATTAGCATTGTTAGCGGAGCCCGATTCGTTAGAATATTGTTTGGCCAGATGAAATTTAGACTTGGGGCGAACTGATCCTAATATAATTTATGTTAAAACTTTTATACTTATTTTAGAATGCAAAAATCTTAACGAGTATAATGTTCTGTTTATTTTTTTGCATTCATAACCACATAAATTGCTAAATCTCAGTTGTAACATTTTTTACATAATCGTAACTCATATAGTTGGAAAAAACATCTGCATTTTGCTAGATTTAAACTATATTTGTAGCATAGTTTTCTTCGTCAATTAATTTTGGATTAATCATAAACCATACAATTTATACATATTTATGGTAGATATATCTCAGGATACAGTCTAACAAATATCTTACAAGTGAGTTTTATTGTACGATAAGCTAATCATACAAGTAAAAGTGGTACAATAATGAGACAACATCAATGTGCGTATGACTCATATTTGGTATTCAAATAACATCACCAATAGTAATCACTGGCGAATAAATTAATTAAATAGATTCTACAGCTTTCGAGTAAATACGATTTGATTGTTTGATACGGTTGTTCGTAATGCATGTTTCGTAAATAAAGGTTTAACATAGGTTTTGATTTGGCTACCATTTATCAAGGTTTAACATAGGTTTCATCCATATTTATCCGCCAGCCTGTAGTTTGCACAAAGTAAACGCGAGTAACATATATGTTCCACACATGTTTTTCATTGGGATCTAAGTGAAAGCCAAGACAGTAAGAAACTTCATTCTAAACCATCCAAAAGATTTATGATATAATGCAACCCGTAGGGAAGCTCACTTAAGCCTTTGATGAACCTTGCATATATAGAAGAATGGTTTCAGAAAGTTTGATACTCCCTCCGATCCGAATTTATTGTCGCTCGTTGTATACAACTTTTTACTGTCGTAGCTCACCTTACACGGCAATTATATATGATTAAAGGGAGTAGATGTTTCAATCAACTTGAAAGATATCAAATTTGAAGATTATATTCAACATTAATTTTGTTTCAAAGATCCGACCAGGACGAAGAAGATGGTCATAACAGATCACAAATCGAACATCCAGTAAAAAAATTGGTCCTTTTGTTTCCGAAAAAATATGGATTGAAATATGGGAGAGAGGAAGGAGCGGAGTGCAGTGTAATCTCAATAAAACACAATATTTAAAATTAAAAATGATTGATTTTTTTATCTAAACCACAATCTTATATACTAAAGCACCGTATGGCTAAAAAAAGAAAGATCAGCTAGAAATCCGCACCCCCCCAACTTGAATATATCAAATTTGAAGAATATATTCAACATTAGTTTGGTTTCAAATATCTGGAGAAGAGGAAGAAGATGGTCAAAATATATCACAAATCAAACTTATAATTTCAAAATATATGGTCCTTTTGTTTGCAAAGAGATATGGATTGAAATACGAGAGAGAGGGAGGAGCGGAGTGCGGGCTGATCTCAACAAAACACAAGATTTTAAATGCAAAATGATTGATATTTTATCCAAAGCACAATCTATAATATACTAAGTCACCATACAACTAAAAAAAGAAAGATCAGCAAGAAATCCCCCACCCCAAAAAATATTTTCCTACATCCGGTGGACCAACATTAAATAATATATCATAGCAGTTAGATTTCATAATTGTACCCCAATTTCATCTCACTCGGAAGATCGCCGTAATTAGGTATAACTAGATCACAATCTTTGATTAGTTTCTTTTGTTCAATGTAGATGTTGATACTTTTTTCTATAAACTTTGTCAAAATTAACAAAGTTTGACTTTGAAGACAACATACATGCACCATGTTTTCAAATGGAGACAATATAATCTTATATCAAGTGCAAATATATTCTTATCATATAAACCAACAACATCTTGGTCGATATACTCTATTACTTGTAGGTATAGTTTGACTTTGAAGACAACATATTTATCTAATATCACGTTGATACTATATGTTCCATTCGATTATTTGTAGTTCTTAAGATTCAATAGACATTCTTCGCATAATTGATAAACATCCGGTCGTTCTTGTGGACCATCTCTTCATCAATAAAACAAAATTCTAGATCTACGCAACAGTAACTAAAAATATCTCCTCCATCAGATAATCATAGTTGTACCTCACATATATTAACTCTTCAGAACACTGCCTAAAAAGATCATAACCTGTAGGGAAATCATTTTTGCTCATAAGTGTAGATGCACCCACCGTCTAAAAATGGCATTTCAAAATGTCAAAAAACAACTAAACCAATATTTTGGATATACCCTCGCATATTCTATGTTCGTATAAAAAGTTTCGTGAAAAAATGACATTTTTTGTGGCCTGTGTAAAAAAGACAAATTTTGGTAGTCCAAAATAAATTTCCACAAAACATTTATTTGTCGTTTTACCCAGACCTACGACCCGAAACACCGTGTCCATAACCGGTACCTCTTTGTTACTATGGGAAATAAGTCACAAATGATAGATGCTCATGTTTACATTTACATGCATGCATATCAGATAACAAATATCAATAAATGTGCACGTGTTAATTATTTGTTGGATTATAACAATAAATATATGTTACACATGATTTAAACATGCCAATAATGAGTCATCACCACTCACAACAGTGCTAATCTAGTGCGACAGATATATCCATGATTGAACCCCTATATATAATAACATCCTAGTGAGCATTTTTTGTCCTACCTTTTATGATAGTTAGCACAATATGCAACATACAAAATTCTTGAGACTTTTTAGCAGCAGTACAAAATAATTCTAAATAGTGATAAGGCACCAACATGAGCATCAACACAGAAGTACCTAAAAGAGCTCCAATTGCGAGAAACGTAGACTTGAGGAAGTGTTGAATATTGATATTTATTCAAGTGTTTTGTTCTTTATACCATATGGATCCAATTTTATATGCAAGCAAGTATCTCAGTCCAAGCCAACCTTTTTATTTGAGGAGGATATTGACTAGTAGGTTAGGTTGATATGCATAGCCATGCACAAACTAAACAGAGAGGCGAAAAGGTCTAAGAGCATCTCCAAGTACATATGCCCTATTTTAGAGTAGGTGCCCAAAAAACTAACTTTTAAGACATTTGGGGCAAAAAACACAGGTCCTATCCCTATCATGTGTCCAAATTTCTTTTGGGCTGCCAAGAAAAGTCCATCATGCCGCCAATTTGGGGCACGAGCCCAAACAAAATCGGCTGCGTGTGCAGCCCAACCACCCCTCTAAATTGTCATGCGCGTTGACGCTGTCGCGCCTTCCCTCCCCAATCCGACCATTGTCGGCCGCCGTTTCGCCACGGAAGGCCACTCCGCCGCCTCTGCCATCCTTGACCCCGGCACGTCCGCTGCCACTCTGTCCAGCATGCCCGACCACATGGGTGGTGGCATGCCCGACATGGGAGGTGCTATGGGAGGAATGCCCGACATGGGAGGCATGGGAAGCTACATGAGCTCCATGCGAGCCGGCATTGGAGGAGGCACGAGTGGCATCAACGATGCCAATGTCAATGTTTCCACCGAGACCTCAAATGTCAATGTTGTGAGCGAAGAGGAAGGAAGAGAGGGAGATCCAAGTGATCTGAACGGGGACAATCAAATTTGAGTGACTATGCATTTTTATATGGTTGTATGAACTATACTTTTGTTTGTGTTTAACTTGCACTATGGCATGGTTTGAATTTTAATTTATTATGTGGGTTAGAAGTAATAATTGGCATGATGATTTGAACTATATTTGATATATTGTGTGTCATGTGTATGGTTATATTGCAATGTTTTTTCTGGAATATGAATGCAATAGGCCCAAGACATATGGGCTGTCGCTAGATGCCCTATTTTAGGGTAGCTGGTACGATAGCAAAAAAAAAAGGTGCCCTGTGTTGCCCAAAATACAGCTTTCAAGTGGCATAAAACCACTTTTTTGTGCCCTGAAATACGGCATCTGTTTGAAATGTTCTTAAGCTACACTGGCGAGCATACACCAATTGTGCTAGCAGGCAATGGCATGCGGATTTGGGATAGTTTGGCCATTGTACTCTAACCCCACGCATGACTATGTCAATAAGTTAGATATTTGTGTACAAATTAAAATGCTTCATACCATTTTTACTGCTTAGCAAAAATATCATGTACAAAATCCTTTAAATCTATACCTGTAGCTAGGTATCTATACCTAAAATATTGTGTGTTCCGCAATCAAGACGGTTAAATGAAAGAAAAATTATTTGCATCAGATAAAAAATAATACTTAACACATTCCGTAATCAAAGATGACGTTCTCGCATTTGACCTTTTCACATTTGAGAGGACCACTGTGCTAGTAGAAAAATGTAGGTGGGTCGTCTACGTGTAGGCCGGCAGCCATGCCAAGTAAATATATGTTTTTGATTTTTTAAATTAAGGGTTCCAAACGTGTAGCCCGGGAGTTATTATCTTGAGTCGCTCACTAGATGAGCAGGGACATGCTCCGGATTAATCAACCAACATCGGAAAGAGTATATGGAGAGATACATAAGTTGACTACAACGATTATAAAATAAAGTCTAAAAGAAATGAGCAAATCTTCGAGATATTCAAAGTCTTTCTTCTTACATGACACAATCTTGTACTTTTCTGAAGGCAGCCATAAAACGATAAAGATACCAAACCATAGACCTGTGAATAACAACGAGGGTTCTCCCATAATTTTAAGCCGCAATGCCAAGGTTACGTGTACACACGCATCCATTAAGGTAATCAGCCAACATCGGCAAGAGTACCAACACCGGTATTTCAGGGAATAACAACCGAACAACCTGGTCGATGTCGCTGGGACTCGAGAGTACGAATCATCATTGTCGAGGACGAAACAGCCGGGAAAAATATTGCGAGGAAAATCCTCGCGGCAACCATAAGAAAAAAAATCTAAAATCGATCCGGCGAAGCAAGATCTGAAGGATCATACCTAGACAAATTTAATCTTACAGCACTACCATTGACATCGGGAAGAAGATCTCCCCGTCGAAGGAAGGACCGAAGATTGCTTATTGTAGATGATGCCGACTCCATTGATAAAGAAGACGGCTACCAAACCCTAATCCAATCTATTGAAAACACTACTTTTATTAATAACTCCAACCATAGATTGGGTTCCCCACCCCTCCCAACACCGACGAGGCCGACTGGAGGAGGGAACCGATCTATGGTGGAGGCGGAGGTTGTGGAGGGGCTGTTGTTTCTTAAGCGAAGAACATACGGTTAATTATCCCAGGATTTTTGGTCTATCCGCTCCTTGTTGCACGTGAAAGCAAATGTTCAGCTGAGAGCATCCCCGGGTGCATCTAACAGTTGGCTAAAGACGGCAACTCGCCGTCTCGCCCCAGTCCAAAACAAATCTTAAACTTGTAGATGAAAGATAAATCAAACCCTGAACTCCTAATCCCGAAAATTGGCACTCTAAACATGTCAATCCCGGTCTATTTTGAACCCTAGACATATTTGACGCATCGGGAATACTCCAATCTCGGCCGGACGACGTTCTTCTTCACCGACGGTTGGGACCCACGTGTCATATCCATACCCTTCCTCCGGCAGGTTAGAACATCTCCAACCACGGTCCCCAAATCCGTCCCCAAACTATCCGGGCAGGTATCCGGATGCAATCCTAAAAAGTGACCTCCTACAACCATTGCCCACAAATGTCGCCCCAAATTATGGGGTCACTTGTATATGATTGGTGGAAAAGGAGAGAGAAAAATAATTGAAGGACAGAAGAAAGGAAAACAAAGGAAAAAGTTGGTCCAAGTGGACGTCCGGACATGCGCCCGGACATGCTAATTCTCCCCAAACTTCCCTGGGGTGAATTTGGGGTGTGGCGGACACCCGGATATGCGCTCGGACCAAATAAACCATGCCCGGACACAAAAAAGACGGTTTGGGGACCATGACTGGAGATGCTCTTAGACAACAACGAGACGCGCTGGGCCAGAAATAGCAGCGCGGTGAGCGATTCGAAGAGGAGGAGATTAATTCTGTCGCAATCCCACACCAAATCGAGGGAATTCACAGGCGTCCTCGCCCTAGACGGCTCAAATCGATGCACCTTCAGCCCCAAATCCACACATCTCCTCCCGGCTACCTCGTCGCCAACCAGAGACCCGCTTCACTACTGGTTTCCTCCGCCGGGGGTCACATAGCATCTCCCTCTAGTGCCCTCTCTCCCATGGCCACCTCCACGCAGCCTGGGGACAAGCCATTACTCCCGGTGGCCGATGCGGCAGTTTGCCTGAGCGCGGTGTCCTCCCAGGGACTGGCCTCGGTGTGGAGCCTGCGCTGGCGAGGTCCCGGCTTCCCGCACAGACACGTCAGCCACGGCGCACTGCTTGGTGTGAAGCCGCACGCGACCTGTCGCCGGAGAGCCGCCGGGCACTGCTCGTGGACGTGCTAATACTGCTTTAATCTGTGGCTCCGGCGGTCGTCTCACAATGGGCTACCCGTGGCCCGTGGGTATGCCGAGCTCATCTCTCCTGCTACAGTCGATCTGTAGGTGCAAGCAGTCCGGAATTACCTAGCAGGTCAACTAGTATTGTATGCATGTATCTAATATGTTAATTGGATCGTTGAACACCAAACTGAATTTTAGAAATATTAGGGAAGAGGACGAATATGACATGTGGGATCCAATTGTCAGTGAGAGTAGCACATCATCCCGGCCGGGATTATAGTATTTCCGGTGCGTCAAACATATCTAGGTTCCAAAATAGATCAGGATTGACAAGTATAGAGTACCAATTTCCGAGATTAGGAGTTTGGGGTTTGATTTATCTTTCATCTGCAAGTTCAGGGTTCGTTTTGGACTTTTTTTTTCCGGTTATAGCATTTCTGGTTTCTGGCGCTGCTTCATTTCTGCGGAAATGCAACTTCAGTTGCAGAAAACCGTGGCCTCCCGTTGTTGTCAATTGTCATGTGCCCGCTCGGAGCCTCACGTTTCACGACGCGCCATGCAACAGGGAGCGCGCGTGACTGCGTGTTATTCTCCTCACCGGAAATTACGTGCGCTTTGCCCATCCCCGCGTCCCCGACGACGACGCACGAGACAATGGCGAATTGGCGAGCCTCGCATCGCATCGCATGTCTCGCCGTCATCCGCGTCCGCGACAACGCCAGCCCACATGCATGAGACCAAGGACACGAACATGCGCCTCGCCTCTGCTGTGCCTGGGCTGTCATTCTCCTCCTCGATCCATTCCTTTCATTTCCCCCAACTACCCGCCACCGTCGCGCACACCTCCTTCCTGGCTTCCTGCTCGAATGTCTATATAAGCCTCGATCGCGAGAGAAGCACCAGTCGATCATCGATCACTTCCATCACACAGCTCTTTTACGAGGTGCAGCCAATCTAAGCGATGCAGTCAGCTCGAAGACGGAGGCCGGCATTTTCGCGGTCCTCGTGGGGCTCTGCATTGCCGCCCGGACGGTGGTGGCCGAGGGGAGGATCGACGATCACCTGGAGGTGCAGTGGGGCAGCGGAGGGCGCGGCAGCGTGTCTCCGGACGGCCAGGTCATCTCGCTGCCCCTCGACCGCGAGTCCGGCTCCGTCTTCCGGTCCAAGGACACGTACCTGTACGCGCGCACCGATCTGCAGATCAAGCTCGTCCCCAACAACTCCGCCGGCACCGTCACCACCTGCTACGTAAGTCACCGGCACCGGCCGTCTGCTAGAATTTCTTTGTCCTCGCCACGTACGCCCATGAGCGAACCGAACAGAGCCGATCGATCGATCGATGGGTGTGCAATTCTAAACTTCCAGTGTCCGTCGTGTAGTTCATGTCGGAGGGGTCATGGGCGAACCACGACGAGATCGACCTGGAGTTCCTGGGCAACTCCACCGGCGAGCCCTACACGCTCCATACCAACATCTACACAACGGCACCGGCCAGAAGGAGCAGCAGTTCCACCTCTGGTTCGACCCCACCACCGACTTCCACACCTACTCCATCGTCTGGACTTCCCTGCACATCCTGTGAGTACCCAAACTCACAATCCGCACCGAAATTCCAAATGATCAGCAAGCTGACAATCGAACTGAAATTGCAGTGTGCTGGTGGACGGGACTCCGATCCGGGAGCTGAAGAACCACGCGGACAGGGGCGTGCCGTACCCGTCGTCGCAGCGGATGCGGCTGTACGGGAGCCTGTGGAGCGCCGAGGACTGGGCCACGCAGGGCGGCCGCGTTAAGACGGACTGGTCCCTGGCGCCCTTCGTCGCGCAGTACCGCAACTTCACCGCCACCGCCTCGTCGCCGGGAGGGCACAGCTACTACGACCAGGAGATGGACGCCACGGCGCAGCAGAACATGAAGTGGGCGCGGGACAACTACATGGTCTACAACTACTGCGCCGACACCAAGAGGTTCCCCAATGGCTCCTCGCCTGAATGCTACCTGCCGTAGAGTAGAGATCCGGTTAAGGCGTGTGCACTTTGAGTGCACACTCCATCGATTTACACAGAGACCTAGCAGAGTGCAGTAGGGACACATGGTAGCGTTGACCTCATTTCTTGTCAGAGTGATTGATTCATTCTTTTATGTAGAAAATAAAGTAAATAGCAATATACATACACGATTACGACAATGGATTCAGTAGTCTAGCAGCTTTAACTGTAAATTCGTGCTCCAGGTACTTGTTAGAGATATTGGTACGTCATTTATGGTGTGTTATTTGGAGATCACGCACGCCTAGGCCTTGTTAAGCAACACATCGCTGACAGGATCTGGGCATATGCATGACTTATACTCCGGGCTCCCAATTGGGGTTGAGACGCTTAACATTAAGTTCCACCTATACCTCAAAAAAAGTTTTACATGGTATCTCTTCCTACCGGCGAATACGTCCAACTAACAGCCATGGCATCCTCCTCTTGTTAACCACGGTGTTTTCCCTTGGCGTTCCGCCCTCTTGGGGAATTTTCTCGTGTGAAAGGCTCGGTTGCTACTGGCACCGCGGGCAACAGACCGGCCTCCTCGACGACAGCATGGAGGCTTCCCCACCAAGACGGTGAAACTCACTCTCAAGGGGTGTGCAATTCTAAATTTCTAGTCTAATTTCTTGTCAAAAGGGAGAAGGGTATACACTCACTGACTCACATGGTAGCGTTGACCTCATTTCTTGTCAGGACTCATTCATTCTTTTATGTTAAAAAATAAAGTAAATAGGAATATACATACACGATTACCACAATGGATTCAGTAGTCGGGCAGCTTAACTGTAAATTCATAATCCATGTACTTGTTAGAGACATTAGTACATCATGTATGGTGTTGACGTGGGGTTACCACGGCAAATCACATGGGCGAGATACCTAGGGTTTCGTGAGGGGGAGAAGATGTGCGCTCTGGTAGTTTCGTCGGCTAACAGGAAGAAGGATTTACCCAGGTTCAGACCCCCGGAGGGTAACACCCTACTTCCTACTTGTCTGATCTGGTATTGATGATGATGTTACAAGGTGGCCGTAATGACTATGATGGCAGAGATGTGATCTCGCTAGGGTTATGCATGGTTGTTCTCTCCTCTTTTGTGTCCTCTACCTGGATTTATATGGATTTATATATGCAGCCATGTAGGGTTTACATGAGTCTTGTCTTGTGCTCTCTTCTTGGGCTTCGTTGGGGCGCCAGGTGGGCCTTCGGCTGGGCCGCAACGGGTACGCCAATAGTGGGATGCCCGGAGGGTATGTCCACGTCAGGTGTGTTAGTTGGAGATCACGCCAAGGCCTTATTAAGCAACACATCGTTGATAAGATCTAGGCATATGCGTGACTTATACTCGGGCTCCCAATTGGGGTTGAGACGCTTAACGTTAAGTTTTACATGGTACCAGAAGGATCTATTCTTAGATACATCTTTAAATCGATTCGAATACTACCGGACGAACACATCCGTGGCCTCCTCCTCGTTAACCACGGTGTTTTCCTTGGAGTTCCGCCCTATGGGGGAATTTTCTTTGTGTGAAAGGCTCGGTACATAACTTACAACCGACAGAACTACCTCCTCGACGATGGCATGGAGGCTTCCCCACCCAAGATGGTGAAATTCACTATGGAAGAGGAAAAAACTAAAGCAAGACACCGAATACTTTGTTATGTCTTTGGTGACTCATGAAGACTTTATTTGACTTTTGGAACCTTTCAAAAAGTTACACACACTTGTCTCTTTTTCAAAAAGAGAGGAAATAATATGGCATTTCCAAAGATAAGAAACATGTATGGAAAATATTCTATTTGGTCTTATCGGAACTATAATTTTGTATTTGGATTTTCTGAGACAAAATAGGATTTAATGAACCCTTTAAACTATATTTTGGTATTTATTAAATGCCTTTAGAATTAAAAAATATGTAAATTAAACCCTTTAATCTATAAATTAATTCTGATTTATTGGAAATTTTCTGGTATTTTCTGGAAAAGGTTTGGTGATATATAGGCCACAACCCATTTCCTATTAATTTATAAATAGGGAAGGATTAAAAAATCAGAAAAATAGGAGTGGGGCGAATCCCTCCTACAACCCACATTACCGAATGGGCTGGCCCATGTTTCCTCTCTATTTGCTTTTATCTTAATTTCTTATTGGGGGCGATTTCTGGGAACTGATATACAGTGCCCGCAAGCGGCGCATCGCGCCACCTGAAGCGCACCCGCCAGTGGGCTGACCCATTCGGTTTTGTTCCTTTTCTCTTATGATTTCTCTTTTTTTTTCTTTGCTTCTTTAATTTTCTGTACGTTTTCTTTTCGTCTTTTTTTCTTTTGTTTTTATTTTATTTTTTGATTTTTGAAAGATGTAATATTTGAATAAAATACAAATTTCGAATATGAACAAAATTTCGAATTTGAACAAATTTCGAATATGAATAATTTTTTAATTTAGAACCATTTTAGATTCAGAACAATTTTTAAATGGAACCATTTTTAAATTTGGAACCATTTAAAAAATGAACAATTTTTAAATTTGGAACCATTTTTAAATCAGGAACCATTTTCAAAAATGACCAATTTTCAAATTTGGAACAATTTTTCAATTCTAAACCATTTTAAATTCAGAATCATTTTTCCATTTGGAACCATTTTAAAAAATGAACAATTTTCAAATTTGGAACCATTTTCAAAATAGCACCTTTTTAAAATTTGGAATCAATTCCAAATGGAACCATTTTTAAATTTGGAAACATTTTCAAAATGGAACCATTGAAAAAATGAACAATTTTCAAATTTTGAACCATTTTAAATTTTGGAACCGTTTTAAATTCGAAACCATTTTTAAATTTGGAACCATTTTCAAAAATGGAACCATTTTAAAATTTGGAACCATTTTCAAAATGGAACCATTTCAAAAGATGAACAAATTTCAAATTTGGAACCATTTTTAAATTTGGAACCATTTTAAATTCGAAACTATTTTTAAATATGGAACCATTTTCAAAATTGAACCATTTTAAAATTTGGAACCATTTTCAAATTTGGAACCAATTTAAATTTGAAGCCATTTTAAAGTTTGGAACCATTTTCAAACGTAACCATTTTCAAAATGGAATCATTTTAAATTTTGTATCCATTTAAAATTTGGAACCATTTTCGAAATGGAACCATTTTAAATTCGGAAATTTTAAATTTGGAACCATTTTAAATTTGGACACAATATTTAAATTCAGAACCATTTTTAAATTTGGAACCATTTTCAAAATGAAACCATTTTTTTATTTGGGACCATTTTCAAGAATGGAACCGTTTTAAAAAATGAACAATTTTAAAATGGAACCATTTTCAATTTTAAAATAGTTCCAATTTTAAAAGAAACGAAAACAAAACAGAAAAGAAAAAACAGAAACAAAAAACAAAAAACAAAAAAGAAAAAGAAACGAAAACGAAAAAAGAAAATGAAGAAAAACGAAAAATAATTGGGCCCGGCCCAGAAAACAACTCTTCAGGCGGCCCCAGCCCTATGCGGCGCTATTGCTGCGATTTCTCCTTCGCCATCTCTCTCTCCTCTTTTTTCCTTTTCTCTTTTCCCTCTAGAGTCGCATCCGATCAGCCCAATTCGGCCTCCCATCTGGCCCAGTTGTTCGCTCCATAGGTTCTTTTGTTTTCCCGTAAAAAACAAAGACTACCCGGAGTGTAGAAAAAAAACACTTATGCAGGCTGAACCATTCATTTTGTTTTGACTGAAATAAAATAAATCGTTTTGGTAGAATTTCTCACGTTATCTTCTTCCCGATGTAGGCTTCAAGAATATCATATCAAATTCTGTACGGGTACTCTATTTTACATTTTCGTAGATTACTTTGCTCGTCTATCAGATGCTACAGTTTCATTTTTGCAATAATATTCATATTGCATAGATCGCAGCTCTTCAATTTTAGCATTTTCCGTTGTACTTTTCGACGGTTCATCGTGCCAATTCGTCGCGTTCGGTTATCCGATTCCAAATTCCTTGTACCAATAGTTTATTATATCTATCCCACACATTTTTCGTGTTGGAAGTTTCCCGTGCGAGCATCGCACTAGTAAGGAAACCCTATATAGATAGGTTGACACTCTGTGGCGCACCCTTAATTGGTGCACCACAGAATTATTTTTTGTGGCGCATGTGGTTTAGTGCGCCACAGAAAGTCACATTTCTGTGGCGCACCAAACCACATGCGCCACAGAAATTAGACATTCTGTGGCGCACCAAGCCAGGTGCGCCACAGAAAGTCACATTTCTGTGGCGCACATGGCCAGGTGCGCCACAGAAAGTTATCTCGGGCGCGGGTTAAAATTTGAAAAAAAAGCTTGGTGCGCCACAGATTTTTTTTTTTCAAATCCCACCCCCCCTGTGGATCGCCTTTTTAGTCTTGCAGGAAGTAAAGGAAATTGATAAAAATTTCAATAAATAAAATCCTTTGACATGTAGTTAGGTTTGAGTGTCTAGTACGTATAGAAATTTTGAAATATGAATTTTGAACTTTTCTGCAACAAACAGGAAAAAAAACTTGTAACGGCCATAACTTTTGCATACGACGTCGAAATAACGCAAATAATATGTCAAAAAAATCGTGAGAAAAATCCGAGTTCGAATCCACCCGGGTTTACCCGGTCAGCAATTCACAGATTCCTCAAATTCCAAAAGAAAAAAAAGTTATTTCAAACAGACGATTTTTCGCAGCAAAATCAAAAAGAAAGAAAAAAAATTTAAAAATTTAAAAAATTCAAAAATTCCAAAAAAGACACAGAAATGTATAACAAAGAAGATTGTTGAATTTTTTGGATTTTTTTTGAAGTGTTTTGACTTTTTTGTCTTTTTTGAAATTTTTAGATTTATTGAATTTTTTTAAGTTTTTTTGAATTTTTTTTGAATCGTTTGAAACTTTTGAATCTCCTTTTGAAACTTTAGAAGTTTTTGAAAAATCTGATAGTCAAAAACACACATTTATGACACATACCACATATACACATACAAGACTTAAGAGGGTTCATATCATATATATATCAATAAGAACTTGAGTAGCACAAGGGTAGGTGGACTGGGTAAAACTTAGAAGTTAAGCGTGCTAGGGTTGGAGCAGTTTGAGGATGGGTGACCTAGCGGGAAGATATCAGTTCGAAAAATTCAAAAAAATATGAAAATAATTCCAATAATTAGGATTTTTTATATTTTTTTGCATTTTTTGAATTTTTTGAGAATTCTGTGGCGCACCAGGCCAGGTGCGCCACAGAAATGTGAGAATTCTGTGGCGCACCAAGCCAGGTGCGCCACAGAAATAATTTTTGTGGCGAGAATTCTGTGGCGCACCCCTAGAAAAGCCAGGTGCGCCACTAATAGCCTTTTCTGTACTAGTGTCGGAGCTACATCGTCAAAGACATCGGCGCCTGGAGGCACGCAAATCTCAAGTTTCAACTACTTTTGTCAACCTCCAGGCAAAACCACAAATATAATCGTGAATTATTTGAGTTGATGTGTGTGATTCCATTATTTGTTGCAAACAGACGTACGGACCACCCGAGGGTCGGACATTGCTCACGCGTCCATGCCGTCATTGACGATGTTGGTTGGTACCTTTTTATCGCCTCCGGCCAATTAAGATCTAACATCGTATAATACATCGTCTATTTTGAACCTATATCTTTGATACATGTTCATCCGATTCAGATCCGACGTCTCTTGTTGAGCTACATCACCCTCTTAGGCACATAATGCTGAAAAATAGAAAATTCGGATCCTTCCATTGAACTCCAGTTTGATTCCAATTAATTGCATTTGGAAGATAATTCCAAACTATATATTTGCAAAACATGAAACTTGAAGTTGCACATTCGAAAGTTCAATTTGTTAATTCCATTTAAATCTTGTTTAGGCCATATCTTTGAACCATAACTCCTTTTGAACCCATTCATCTTTTTCCATTGAACCTTGTTTACGCAAGAGTATAGCAAGTTCTAAATTCTTTCTCGGTAGGATATAGATTTCTATTACTATGAAATTCAATACTCCTCTATTCCGAAAAGAATGTCGCGGAGGGAGAACTAGTTAGTTCAAATTATGTATACAACCCATGACAATAAAATTGGAACGGAGTTATTAATATATTTGCTATTAAAATAGATTTGTATTCATTTTAAAAAAATAAAGTTAATCGTGTTCTGCCATAAAAAAAACTAGCTTACCCAAGCGCACGGTAGGCTCAACTCTTCTATAAAATAGTACCTCCATTCCTTAATTTGAGCCGTTTTGGTAGTTCAAATTAAACTACCAAAATGGTTAATAGTAAGGAGGGATCAACTGAACATTCAGACTTGGGAATGCATCTAGCTGACCGTTAGGCGACAGGATAGCGTTAGCTGCTCGTAAAATAAAACTGAAAACCAACTGCCAGACCAGATGGGAGACAGGAACATTCGCTAAAAAATTTAAAGTAAAACTGCATCAGCGCCGTTCGCTCGAAAACCAAAAGCCTACAAACCATAGCCGGCGGTGCAGGCTCCCTTGCCCGTGCAGTTGAGGTCGGTGGCACCAGAAGAATTTGAGCGTCAGTTTCGGGGGGTAAAGAAACTGCACCGCACGGAGATTTTCGGGTGCAACTGATAGATATTGTCGGCAGTCGCGCGCGGAACATGCATGCATGCATGCGTAAGTCAACTTCAAACCCAACGTGGCTGTATCAACGACACTATCAAAACGAGGCAGGAAACACGTACGTACGATTTAATCCCTAGCACTCCCCTTCGCCTGGAGATACTTGATACTTCCTTTGCGTATAGATAGAATATCTATAGCAACTGTCGATTGGTGGCAATTTGGCTGTAGCTGAAGAGCTTGACAGAGACCCGGCGCTGGCCCTGCAAAAACGCGGTTCAGAATGTATGTTCCTATGGATATTTTTCATTCCCCCAACCACTCGCAACCATCGCGCAGCTCCTCCCGGCCCGGCCGAATGGAACTCTATATAAGCCTCGCTCGGCCTCGAGATAAGCACCACTGCACCTGTCCATCCATCACTTTCATCACGCAGCTCTTTCAGGAGGTGCAACCAAGCTTAAGCCATGGCGGTGAGCTCCAAGACAGAGGTGGCCTGCATTCTGGCGGTGCTCGTGGGGCTCTGCATTGCCGCGCGGACGGCGGTGGCCCAGGGGAGGATCCTCGACAAGCTGGAGGTGAGCGGGGGCCGCGTGAACGTGTCGGCAGACGGCCAGGTCCTTTCTCTGTACCTCTACAATGACACCGGCGCCTCGGGCTTCCGGTCCAAGGAGTTATACATGTACAAGCGCATCGACATGCAGATGAAGCTCGTCCCCAACAACTCCGCCGGCACCGTCACCACCTGCTTCGTAAGCCAAACTACGCACTCCCTTCTTCACTTCCTTACGCCGGCAATGTAGGTGCAATATGCATGTTTCGTTCACGCCAGCTGACAGTGTATTTCTAACACACAGTTGCTGTCTGAGAGGAATTGGGAGACCCGCGACGAGATCGACCTGGAGTTCCTGGGCAACGTGAGCGGGCAGCCCTACACGCTCCACACCAACATCTACACCAACGGCATCGGCGGCAAGGAGCAGCAGTTCCGGCTCTGGTTCGACCCCACCACCGACTTCCACACCTACTCCATCGTCTGGACTAAGAAGAACATCCTGTACGCGCCCAAATGATCCCCAATATATAAGTATTACATCTCGCGATCGACCAAATTAATTGACAATTGAAGTGAAATTGCAGTGTGCTGGTGGACGACACGCCCATCCGAGAGTTCAGGAACCATACAGATGAGGGCGTGGCGTACCCGTCGCAGGAGATGCGGCTGCAAGGGAGCCTGTGGAACGCGGACGACTGGGCCACGCGGGGCGGCCGCGACAAGACAGACTGGTCCCTCGCGCCCTTCGTCGCGCAGTACCGCAACTTCGCCGCCACCACGCCGTACGGCCAGGAGATGGACGGGAAGGCGCGGAAGGAGATGAACCGGAGGCGTAAAGAAGGCATGATCTACAACTACTGCACGGACAACTCAAGGTTTATCAACGGTACGGCGCCACCCCAGTGCGACATGTCGGGAACCGGTTAAGCGCCCTCTGGTAGGCGGCGGGGATGTCAATGGAGCTCGGACGAAGGAAAATTTGACCCCCATCATCTAATATGGGGTTGGAGATTATAAGGTCTCCCATCCCGTTATACCCCTGTTATTATATACTAGATTCGAACGGCGCGGCTCGCCGCGCGGCGCCTGTTGCTTCTTTGAATTTTTTGCCCGTGGTTTCCACCATTTATACAGATCACTTAAAGAATATTTATATCTATATGAATTTGATCACAAGTATATAGATTTTAAAGCGTATTTTCCAAATCGTATGAAATCAGTAATCATAACATCATACAATAAAACATTTGGGAAGTAAATATGGAAACACTTGGGAAGTAATATAGACATTCGGCGATGGAGACTCGGATGGTAGAACCACAATATCACCGAGCACAGTTTTTTGAGGCAGTCATGGACTTGGACATTCTGTAGATGTCGCCATAAACTTGCAAGAGCTCCTCAATTAGCTCAGTATCAGCCTGACAACAGGGAACAAACATGTTCATAATTGTCAATGGTAATCAATTGACTAAATGGAATGATAAACACATGCTTAAACTGACATGATAGCTGGTAGTACTAATATAGCATTGGCATTATAGGTTCAGAGGAGCATATTCCTCAAAAGAAACAACCATCACAACATACAACCATGACTTAAGAAACTGGCAAGTCAAACAGAGATAGGGACTAACGAATTAAAGCAGTGCTAAAGCACACAAGGGCAGTAATTCAGAGGTCCATAACACACTGATTCAGACTGTACAACATTATGTAACTGCATGTCTTCCCCGGAGTCTTTGGAAAACGAATACATATGCGTAACTTAGTACTAATTAGAATGCATGAGTAGAACATAGAGAGCCGTCTCAAGAAATATATTTTTAAACTGAATCCTTTTCTCTACAATTTTACTATCTTGGAACATATATCATTTCCTTGTTTCAAATGCACATATAGAGAATTTCAATCAATAATTCATGTACTTTCTCATTTTAGAAACGTGACAGAGTAGGGACCTACAGGTTGTCAATTATAATCAAAGAATCTTATGGCTGAACCTTATAAACCAGACTTTATATACGTATAAACATATTCACCAACCAAGCTTTGCCGGCGGCAGCCACGAACAGAGACTTTACAGGCATAATAAGTCTATTCTGCAGGAACAAAGCTTAGAATTAATCGAGAGTAGTTGTGTGGAATGAAACAACGGTAAGTATGTTTTCAAAATTATTTTACCTTAATAAAATGGTTAATATCAAGGCAGTAATATAAGCTTTATAAAATGGTAACAGTACACACGTTGAGACTTTTGGACAAAATCGTTTCATACAATAATCAGATAAAAAGGAAGGAACACATAATACAATGAAAACTTTATCCAACATAGGCAGGGAGCACAAATTACGTAATTGGCTAGCAGAAGGTACTCAAGTTGGTTCGATTCTCAAGGCGAGTGCCTCAACTATGGAATTGAAACAAAGGCTCCATATCAACTCACTGAAAAATGAAACCTAATACATTCTAGAAAAGGCTGAAAACAAAATATTCGATGTGTAACAGAATCACCTTCCTATGATTATTTAGGCACCACAAGTTTCCATAATTAGGTACCATAAGGTAGAAGTAGTACTGACTACGACATTGAAACAAAGGCTGAGCAACACCTACATCAGCAAAAAGCTATAGTTCTGAAGATTTTGACGCTAAACTACTATGATTTTGAAACAAAAGCTGGGTAATGCCATGAACTACTATGATCTTTTTATTATTTGCAACTTCATAAAACGCTCAGATCATCTTTTAATGTGGTTTAGAGTGTATAACTACGTACCTACTGTGACTACCGCAAGTGATTTGATTTATTTTTATAGCTCCAGAATCCAACTCAAATGGTTCAGTTTTAAGGATTTGTCAAAATACTTATACTGGCTGCCCTGTTCTTCGATTTTTTTTTCTAAAATTAAAATCAGCTCTGTTTGAGCTACTATTTGGAATGAAAGCATCAAAATAACAAAGGAAGTGGTCTAATTTACATTCGCATTCAAAGGACTCTAAATTTTGTCCTATTGTTCTTCTTACCCATAGTCTTTGGAAAAATAAATAGAAAAGATAAATTCCTTAGTATTAATTAGAATGCAAGAGTAAAATACAGCAGATCATCTGAAAGATTATACCCCTATCCAACATCGCAATGTATTTCTTCTCAATTTGACCACCTTAAATAAACAACATTGTCTTGTCTCAAACTCAGAGATGAATACCTGAGAACACAAGTAAGAAATATAAAGCAGAGTGGGACACTACAGGATGCCAATCATATACGAAGTCTTGTATATATCATAACACGGTAGCAGTTTTTTAGACACTGACCAAAAGAAAAAGAAACAAACATATGTGAACCACAAACCAAAGGACATGTGTTATCTATGAATCTCATGGCAGCAATAAGAAATGCATGTAAATTTGTACAAAGACCTATGAGGCAGTAAGAAGAGGCCACAATGGAAAGGCTGCAGATTACCTTTGAAGCGAGCAGGTAGAGCAGTGGGCCTTAGGAGGCAGTAACGTCAGTAGAAGCAAAAGTCCAAAAGGGGAATTCCTGTTCCACGAGAAACCTTTCTTCAACAGATGTGTGACTTCAAATTTAATCAACCGGTGGGCTTAACTGGTCTGAAATTGTTCATTCTTGGATGTCATGAATCTCCTAATCTCATAGACCTTTGTTCATCAAAGATTACACGCCGTTACCCTAGACACGGAAAGACAAGGTCACAAAGAGCACGTGAAGGATGTCAAGCCACAAGTGCACTACAATGATGTAAAATTACTGTGATAAGTACATTACCTGTGCAGCTAGGTCCATTATCACTGCCTCACCCACAATCTTAGCAATACACAAGAGCATTACAGTACTTGCTGCCATTGTTGAGCTTAGCGAGCATGCTGATCGGCATCTGCATATATGAACAAATGATGTCATAAGCAAGGGAAAATACAAACTGCATTCAGCTAATGAACCAGCAGACATAAACCATTGAGCGGTCACTAATAAGAGGGCATGGAAACGCGAAATAACAGAAAACACACACAAGATCCGCTAACAAATGTAGTGGACTTAGCACAACCCCAACCACAGACGGAACCAGTAAAAAGCTGAACATGTCACTATGGGACTTCTAGTTAAATTCCAGATATAAAGGTACAAACCAAACTTGTAATAATGACTACTATCTGCGTATTTTTTAAACAGGGAGAAAAACACCTGCATAATTTCATATTTAGCGAAGAGGAATAAGGCATAATATTGTATAGGAAGACAAACTATGTCCATATTAGAACCTTGCGTTTTTATCAGAAACATAGTTCTTACTTTTTTTGAAAAAGCAAGCAATGAAACAGTTTCTTCACCAAAATAGACTAATAAACCAGAGGACTACATAATCCTCCAGGCGAAAAGGAAACAAAACAGGCGGTGACATCAAACACAGAGGGCTCTCCCAGAAACAAATATGTAAATACACAGTAAATATATATATATGCTATTTTGTAAAATCATTAGACATTCCCACACCATTCCGCACATCTATAACAAACAGTGCATGAAAAGAAAGACCGCTACCTAACAGAATGCAGGAGTTAACCTCTAACAGCAAGCAAACCATCACAGAGAAGCGTCTGCAACTTTCTTCCTGTGAAAGAACATCGTTAGGCATGGGCACATGCATACAAAAGCAAAAACTAAATAAAGTTTGGACTGTACTTATGTATAGTCTCACTAACATCTACACAAATAACTTGAGCACAGCAGTATATGCAAAGGAATGTGGACAGGAAGCGTCAGTACCTTTGGAGCCTTAGTTTGGGGAGGATTCCTGGAACAGAGCCTTCTGCACAGATGAATTATTAAGATCTTTGTCACTGCTGCAGAGGACAATGATCACGTGCATGAGAGCACAGCGAAGAAATTTGAGAGAATTAAATTGCAATAGAGAATAGGTTCTCTAGACTTAGAAAGGTGATAATGCAGCACAACAATATCCGACCTGACTCCACGATGAACTAACACAATATCTGAACGAAAAAGATGGCTCCCATGATGCTATCTGAACGAAAAAGATGGCTCCCATGATGCTATTGTATAGATCTTTGTCACTGCTGCAGAAGACGGCAGCTGGCGGGCACGAAGGAGCTGAGCGGGCAGGAGCAGGAGCGGCTCGTCCATTTTTGCCCAATCGGATACACAAATCCAAGGAAGAAAAATTGCAAGGAGGGTACCACTGCATCAAAGGCATCCATTTTTACCCGTGGACCACTGAGTACCACCGCCGTCTCTCCTTGCCACCACCGCTGCCATGTTTCTTCCTGTGCTTGGTACCAAACAGTGGGGAAGTGGGAAAGGACAGCGACTCAGCTAGGACGAGGGACGCCATCCTGAATATTGGTCCTCGTCACCCATCTGAAATCGAAAGGAGGTTGAAGCACACAATTAGATAGCTTAATTATGTTATTTATACCACATGATTATATATAGTACTAAGAATTTGTATACTGGCCTACAAAGAATAGCTTAATTATCTTATTTACACCACATGAATATATATAGTAATAAGCATTTGTATACTGGCCTACAAAGAATAAAGCAGAAAATAGATAGCTCAAAGCTAATTTAATTTTAAACACCATACCAAAATCTTTGCTGCTCACAATAGATCAGTTCCAAAAATATTTTGAGATAGTGTACACCACGTAATTCTGGACCAGATTTTTTTAGTGATCCCATGTACCAACCCTCGCACTAAGAAAATCCCGATCCTCAGATACAATGCAACTGCAACCATTGGAGATAGCAGCATCCCGAACTTCAGGGTTATGTAGAATGTCATAGATGTTCTCATGGTAATATGGTATGGGTTCATGAGCCTACAGAAGAATTCAAATGTTAGCATCCAAGTAAATATCTGAATATAAATCGAGTATAGTAAGCATGAGGGGATATTTTTGTCCAATTATCCTTGGCCAAGATTGATTCATTAGTTACAAAATAATCCAAACATCATAGATACACAGTATTCAAGCAGCCCAAAGCCTGGCCATGGGCTCTATCTGGTAAAATATATTTGGTACTAAGCTCTCAGAGACTAAACTGCACTGGTCTGTATCAGTGGAGTGGAGGATGGATGCATATGAAGCCCTCAATTTGCTTTAAATGTTAACATTTTTGGAAGCAGAATGAATGCCTATAACAGGATGTTGTGCCTAATTTGGCAGCAGCTAAAATCCATACCTTCCCAGAATACATGATCTCAAAAGGACTCGACGTTCCAGAAAAGGCCCTGCATCTCCAATACCGCAGAGATTGTCCATTGAACATTTTGCTTAGCAGCATTTACAAAACTTTGTGCAGGCCTCTGCAGACAACAAAATCAAATAAGAAATTGTTCACCGCACTATAGAAGGGAAATCTTCTAGTAACCAGTCACTCATAATAACATGTATTACTCACAGAGAAACAAACTTTAGAAAATGGAGATGAGATTGATAATCAAGTCGGCTGTTGCTTTAAACCTTGACTGCTTAGCCCATGGAACTTTCCACTGACAAATAATCGAGTCCGCTCTTGCTTTAAACCTTCGCTGCACTAAATTCAGAAGGGTGAGCACAAATTAAATAGATTAAACCTAAGAGAGTCATTGGCCAATCCCTATATGTTCACATCCGCGTTTGTTTCTATCCCGTGCTTGCACACCAAATCGAGAAAAAACAAAGAGACAAGAAAGAGCGTGTATCCTTGAGAATGCTCACCAGATCGGGGAATAGCTCTCACTGGGCGCAGGGCTTCCAGGTCGCCTATACGCTTCACCGGCAGCAAGGCTGTGGAAGGTGAGGGCGGAGTGCCTCCTCCGCTCGTCCTTGCCTCGCTGCAACGGAAATCCCACTAAGAAACTTCAGGACAAAGTTGCATATTTAGAGATAGAGAGACAGAGAAGGACTGGGACAAGCTCACGCTAGCGTTTCCGTTGTGCTCGCCGTCGCCCGACGTGTGGGCCGCTTCCCAAGCTGTGCTTGGCTTGGCCTGCAAGGCTGCAACCTCCAAGACAACCCAACTCCGCTTGCCGGTCCAGATCGAGGCGGAGGGCGAGACGAGGTTGCTGGTAGACGCGGCGGCGACGGCTCGATGGAGGATCCAGCCATGGCGCCCTGCTGCCCTTGGCCTTTCCCTGCTCGAGCCATGGAGAGATCATGAGATGGGGTGGTGGAGGAGAAGGGGATTGGAGCTATCTCGGGGAGATAGAGAGGACGGCGGCGCTGGCACGCAGGGGACGGGAGGGAGGGGTGGAGGAGGAGAGGAGAAGACGCGGGGATTGGGGGAGGAGCCGATGCGGGGATTGGAGGAGCGCGGGAGCGCCGGCGGCGGCTGAGAGAGGGAGAGGGAGAAGAAAAGCGAGGGGATTGGGGGAGAGACGACGCGGGCGATTGGCGTGGCTGCGGCTAGGGTTTTCCATCGGCGGACGCGGCCTATATTCCCCAGACGCGAAAAGACAATTTTGCCCCGCGCGGCTCCGTCGGAATAACGGGCAGTGCCACCGCGCCCGCAGCTGCACCGGATTCTCCAGCCACGGAGTCGATGACATGTGGGTCCGGTCACAGTAAAAAAAAAAAAACCGCGCGAACGGACGGCTGAGATCGGCCGTGAATCGCTATCTACGGCCAGCATTGCTCAGGCAACGGTGAGCCTCCTACCCCCCCCACGATTATACTCTTTAGATTTGTATGTATACAAATTTGTATATTTTTATGTGTAAGATGGTGTATATTGTGTCTAGTGTGGTTGTTAATAATATAGTATTTAGCACATAAAACTAATTCATTACAATTTTATCAACGGTTAATTTATTATAGAGATGTGTCATACTAATGAGTTACGTGCTGTGCATGAGGAGTTGGCATTTGGCCCTATATAAGGATGGCGAGACCAATGCCTGCATGCGTGAAAGAATCTATATATCCACAATTCAGAAATTTGAAATAAATTATCTCTTAAACTGTTAATCTAAGTTACTTTTTACCATTGGGTTCGCCTCGACGAGTGCTTTAATATGTTTTGCTGAACTTTTTTTCGTCGCCGGTTGTCAGGTTATAGTAGAGTAGCTACCATGTTAATAGTTAACAACTGCTATCCAAATAGTTCACAGTTATCAGATACTTTTTACATGTTTTTTAACAAATCAATGATTTACATGTTCAAAAGCTGATTATTTGGTCCACTATAAACACATAAAATATGACATTACCCTCGTACAAGGTTTACATTGGTGAGGAGTGAAGTTCAAAAAACCTGGTAATCATTTGATTTTATCCTGCTAACCAATTTGACTATAACCTTGTGACCGAGTAACTTTAGTTTGGCAACTAGGATCAAAAAAAGTTGTCAAAACATATCAACATGAGATCTAATTTCGAAAATCTCGTCGCGACAAAACCAACGATGAGATCGACCTGAAGTTCTTGGGCAACGTGAGCGGGCAGCCGTACACGCTCCACACCAACATCCTCGCCAACGACAAAGGCCAGAAGGATTACCAGTTTCGCCTCTAGTTCGAGTCCTCCAAGGACTTTCACACCTACTCCATCGTTTGGACTAAGAAGCACATCCTGTATGTGATAATCTGCGCCCAAATGACCCCAATATATATCTCGCGATCGCTCAACCTGACAGTTGAAATGAAAAAATTGCAGTGTGCTGGTGGACGGCATGCCCATCCGGGGGTTCAGGAACCACGTGGATGAGGGTGTGGCCTGCCCGTCGGCGCAGCGGATGCAGCTGTACAAGAGCCTATAGAACACGGACGACTGCGTGACGTGGGCGGCCGCGGCATGACGGACTAGTCAATGGCGCCCTTCGTCGCACAGTACCGCAACTTCGCCCTTGGCGGGAATCGGTTAAGCGCCTTCTAGTGTAGGGAATGCAATTGGGCTCCCGTTCCCACATTCTTGTGAGAAATTTACCCTATTAAAGTATTTTTATGTGTAACATCATAGAATTATTGCAATATCATTTGAATTTAGCTTCTTAAGGGAACCCGATACCCATCTCGAACCCGATGAGGTATCACGAACATAGTAAGACACGTAGTTGGTCATGAAACTTGTTCCAGATGAGTATTTTAGCCACATTTCCATTAGAATGTTCTCGTGTAGTCATGTAGGATTATGACCAAATTGGTCACACTCCGTCCGGCCTGAAGATTGTGTGTTCAGTTTCTTTGTAACCGTTTCACTGGCCTGAAGCCTGTTAATATGCATGTGCTACTGTGTGAACTAGCAGAAAGTCAACATAAGTTGCATGGAGGACTCAAATTAGAAGGATATAGCTCAGATTGAGTTAGGGACTAGGGTTTGATAATAGGCCTTATTGAGCTAGCTCTGCAGGGCCGGTCCAGCAAAATCTGGTGCCCTGTGCCAAACCCTGAAATGGGGCCCTACTATATCTTTGTTAAAATCTGCAACCGGTCCTTGGCAAAGTGCCGATCAGGGTACGGTGATTGGCGATTGATCGATCGCAAGAACATAAGATGAAATTGCACTTGGTGGCCTATCGCTGACGGTTCTCGTGTCGACTTTCTAATGTCATTAGACTTGTCGATCAAGGGGGGAGGGAGGGGGAGGGGGACCGGGTACGTGCTCAATTCGTTCCAGACTCTAACAACTCAGTGACCTCGTGTCCAAGCAGTCCTCTGAATTTATCTAATTGCGTTCCCACCAACAAATATTGGTAACGTTAAAAAATGGATAAATTTTAAATTTAATTGTTCAAGGTTCCCACCAAGAAATATTTGTAGCATTCAGAAAACAATCAGATATATTTTAAATTTAATGGTCTAATGCTAGTTAGGCTAGCCTTGACGAGTAGCTGTGTGGCCTATCCAAAGACATCTAGTTCGCATCCGGGGTCATGTTGTCAATTTTTCTGTTCGGTATCCAAGTTTTGGACTATTTGTTTTCACGGTTAAAACAACGGAAAAAGGTAAGATGATGCGCAGGGAGGATTCCACTACCTTGCGGAAGAAACAATTCATCCCGACCACTACACTGTGGATTCTTTTGCGTATCGTACTGTCCACAAATATGTTTGACATGGGAACTTCAAATTAAATTTTTGGGGCATGTCCGGCCGCGCGGGTTGCACTCCCGTGGGCCCGGTCCTGCAGCTCTGTGGCACGATGGAGACCATTATCTCAAGTTTCTTACACCCTTATTACGGTAATGGGGCTTATAAGCGCGTAAGTACTCGCTATTGGTCTAAGCAAAACATTTTGCCATCGCTCAACGCTTAGCGAACACTTATTTATACCTGTTTGAACCAGAGAGTATGACACGAGGATAAATAACGTACGCAATCAAGGCCAATAAAAAAAAATATTAGTTCCATCCTCTACATGTGAATTTTCTTTCAAAAAATGAACAATGCAGGGATACAGCAGCCTACAACAAAATGCAGGGCTATTATGCACGAACTTTAGGACACGTTTGGTAGGCTGCAGCAAGCTAGAGGAGGCCATGGGATGCAACTTCCCGATGATTGGTTGTCTGGATGAGGTGCTTCGCTAGGCTGGTTTGTAAATCAGTCACAGACCAAGCATGTTGCACACCTTTGAATCGGCCGTTTCCACCTCTGGGTTCCGAGCTACACAATACAATCTGAATACCTGAGATTCCTTGCGCTCTATTTCACCTCCTTTTTTGAAATCAATTTAAAATAAGCTCTAAAGGAAAAGGATGTGCACTGACCATGTGGTTCTACTTCGGCAATCGGTTCCAACTTCCGTTAACCGCTAACTTATAATTTCATGTTTATGCTTGAAATTTTTGGGACGAATTTTGTTAAATTGGTCGCACACGTTCATCCACTTAAAATTTCCTTTGAGGAATAGATTCACCTAGTCATTTCACACAACTTTCGTGTTGTAAGTTTTTTTATTTTGATGGTTGTAGACGAATATTTTTTAACTGTACATGTATACCCATTCATGTTATGCTGATTAATGAACTTGTTCGTGGTGTTTTGGTTAGTAAATATGTTTATGGTTTGCTTGTGTATCTCATCTAACATTTTCAGCCTTTATGTGATTGAGGTGTGCTCCATCGCCGGTGTTCGCAGGCGCCGGCGCAGCTCCTCAAGGTCGCTGCCGCCGCGCCGCGTCATCGTCATCTCGCCGCTCCTCATTTGCCTGTCACGTAGATCTGTTCCAAGTGTGGTGGTGAGAATTAACTTTACCCGCGTAAAAAGTGAGAATAATCACTACTGAAAATGCAAGCATGTTGGTTAGTTACGTGATTACTACAGGGTCTGGCTAGACTGCATGCACACGAACAAACATACACAACGTGGTACATAAGCTGATTTTGTCAAACCAGTCCATGGGAAGACTGTTGTAGTAGACAGTCGGGAAAACGTCGGTGCTAAGACCTCACAGGACCAACACCCCAAAACAAAAACCATTGCCGATGAAGAGAATTGTAGATCAGAAGAATCCAACCTGTAGACACACGATCGTAGACGAACGAAGACCGGATCCAAGCGGATCCACCGACCGAATCCCAGGAAATCCGCCGTAAACACACTTCCACACGCCCTCCAACAACGCTAGATGCGCCGCCGGAATGGAGACTAGACGGGAAGAACCCTATTCCATATTATTCTTCCATCTTCAAGAACTCGCCACCACATCGTCTTCTTGAGTAGGACAAAAATCCTAAGCAAACACAACAAAGCATATGAAAACTAATCCCTCCCGCCAGCACGCACCAAGATCCACCACGCCACCTTGGCCTAAGGCCACAGCAACGAGGCATATGGGCGGCGTCGCCGTTGGGAGGCAGCGAATCCTAGCGCTGGCTTTTCTCTATTTCCAGCTCCATATTGCATCGAACCACAGTCAGGAGCCACTATCTGTGCCGCAGCTCGCTCACTGACGGACACGCAAGCAACACTAAAACCAGGTGGTCAACTTAATGGAAAAAGTCCATTTTAAACCTTGAATCGTAGACATTGGATAAATCGAACCCCAAACTCGAAATCCCGGTCGTTGGCACCCTGAACTTATGAATCCCGGTCTAAATCGAACCCTAGACATGTTTGGTGCACCGGGAATGCAATGATCCTGACCAGGATTACATGTTACCCTCACTTACATGTGGACCCAGTTTGTAAGATCTTTCTTCCCCAATTTGCTGGCCGTAAATCTCACCTAGGACGCCGCCCGGAGAACTGAGGCCGCGAACCCAGCTATGGCTCAGCCTTAGGGACGGCCTGGCCACCGGGAGGAAGATGCACATCAGCACGACACCACGGGCGGGAGTTTGGAGAAGCATGAATCCACTACTCGAGTCTTTTGCTAGCTTGAAGACTGTTTTCGGGGTTTCGGAACGGACGGCGAGCTGAGGAAGAAGGTGGAGTAACATAAAAGTTAAGTTTAGAGAGGCATGAGAATAATAAGATTAGCGAGGCATGTGTAACTCATCATCTTTTGATGCTATGTGAAAGGATCGTATGACACCTAGAGGGGGGGGGGGGGGTGAATAGGTGCTACTTCAATTTTAGTACTTTTTAAATTTAGGCTTGACACAAAAGGTAAATTCTCTAGATATGCAACTATGGTGAATTTACCTATATGACAAGCTAGCAACTAAGCAAGATACATGAAGTAAAGACTATAAACAAGGATAGAAGTAACCGAAGTGAAAGCACGCGGAGACACGGATGTAATCCCGAGTTCCTCGTTTTTAGGGGAGTACGTCTCGTTGGAGAGGTGTGAGCTACCACAAAGGTCAAAACTCAAAATCCACAAAGGCGGACGCACCTTCTTCTCCGATGAACCGCACCACAAAGGTTTGGTTCACCTTCCACAATCAGAATCCTTCAAGGCGGAATCCGGAGCCCTTACAACAACGATCCGGGGCACAACCCACAAGAGGATTGGGGGCTCCCGAACAGCTACAAATATGTCACAAAGACAATCAAGTGAGTACAATAAGAGGCTAGGTTTTCCCAATGGAAATCCTAGCAAAGGGTCCCTCAAGTGAATGAGGGGGAAATGAAGAACGGCTTGGTGAAGATGTAGATCCGGGGATTCTCCTTCAATCCTCCAAGTATCAACGAGTTTGGGTGGAGGGATTGGGAGATCTATCAAATCTTGAGCTTGCAATCAATGGTGTTCTTCAATGTGTTCAATCTAGGGAGCCGGAGGTAGGTGGAGGGGAATAAATACCCCTCCCAGAAATCTGGCCGTTGAAGCTGTAAACAGCCCGCAGCGGTAGTACCGGGCCTCGCCCGGTAGTACCGACTGACAGGGATCAGATGGCAACTCGAAGACTGGTCAACGCCTCCTCCCAGGCGCGCATCGGTAGTACCGGACCGCCGGGTCCGGTAGTGCTCCCTACCCGGTAGTACCGCGCCACTACCGGGGCTACTACCGGATGAAAACTGCGTGAGTCCAGAGAGCAAATTGAGATCCGGTACTGGCCCCGGTAGTTCCGCACGGCTGGACACCCGGTAGTACCGGGGTGAACCCGGTAGTACCGGCTGAAGCAATAAAGTCATCATTTCTTCCTTTTCTTGAGACAAAACCTGTGCAACATAAACTGAAACATTCCTGCACACTTTTAGCACACACATTAGACATCTAAGTGTGTTGTCAACAAACATCAAAACACTTTGGGGAAGGATATGCCCTTTCAATCTCCCCCTTTTTTGTGTTTGATGACCACACACTTAGGAGAAACAAATGATTTGCAAAAGATAGACGGGGCTCTCCAAATTGTGTGTTTATTAGGAATTTGCTTTTGAATGCAAAAACACACCATATAAAATGGGCGGAGCTCCCCCTATATTTTACAAACCAAGCAAGTTCATATGGATAAACGATTATAACAACTTGCACAATATAAGCAAAATAAGCAAGTACCATACTAGATAGGTCTTATTACAATAATACAAGGTCAAGGCATGTCTTACATCATGCATAGAGAAGTTCAAAGCAAATATCCAAATAAAGATGGAACACAAGCATAAAGATCAAACGAAGTGCAAGCTTGTGTTCCTCCCATGCAAATCCCACGGCACATCCTAAATAGAACACATTCTCCCCCTTTGTCATCAAAATGCCAAAAAGGGAGAAGCGCGATGCTAACACGTCCCTAGGAGCATGAAGCTCCACCCGCGCCGTGGTGGGTCGAAGAGGAGGAGGCCTGGAAGCGATCACCATCTTGAGGAGCATCTTCATCACTCCAGAAACCTTGCTTGGACACCCATTCATTCTTCGGAGTGATTACTTCTTCAGAACCATCGGAGACTGGAATCTGCATATGCCTCATCATCGCTTTCTGTCGCTGTGCTGCCTTCTTGTGATACACATGGGCTTCATACAGACGGTCTTCCAAATCAAGTTTGAGGCAAAAGGCCCTCTTGGCCTTAATCTGCAGCTTCTTGAACCATGAGGGTTCCTCAAGGGGTGGTGCACTCCCACTAGCTCTCTCAGCTTCAGCAGCAGCCTCAGGATCAAGGGGCTTCGTTTTGGGAGGAAGTTGAGCCTTGATACGCAGTTCCTTCACCAGATGAGTCACAACGGGGCTGCCATCCTTCATGATATCTTCTCCATTCTTCTTGAGAGCCCACTTGCGGCGAATGAGCTTCATAATGTATGGGCCATAGATGGGGGCCCTTCTATCAATGATTGTGGACCACAAGTCATTCCACATCCAATCCATCACATCAAGCTTCTTGCCTTTGCCTTGATTTTCATAGGAGAGCTTGAGTAGGTCAAACATGTAGCCATGAACCTTGATACGTCTCAAACGTATCTATAATTTTTGATGTTCCATGCTTGTTTTATACCAATTGCTACATGTTTTGCATCTACTTTATATCACTTTTATACATTTTCTGGGACTAACCTATTAACAAGATGCCGAAGTGTCAGTTCCTGTTTTCTGCTGTTTTTGTATTCCAGAAAATCTAGTCTGGAAATATTCTCGGAATTGGACGAAACTACACGGGAGTCCCTATTTTACCAGAACTCATCTGACGGACCAAAGAGGCGACGGAGAGGAGCCACGTGGGCCCCACACGTGGCCAGGGCGCGGGGCCCCCCTCTGGCGCGCCCAGGGTGCGTGTGGGCCCCACAGGCCTCTCCAGCCGCCGCTCTTTCGCCTACTTATTCCCCCTGACGCGAAAACCCTAAGTACCTGAGCAAATATCCACGAAAAGTTCCAGAGACGTCGCCGTCGTCAACCCTAGCTCGGGAGGGTTCAGAACCTCTTTCCGGCACCCTGCCGGAGAGGGGAATCGTCACCGGAGGCTTCTACATCGCCATGCCTGCCTCCGGAGTGATGCGTGAGTAGTTCATCTTTGGACTACGGGTCCATAGCAGTAGCTAGATGGTTGTCTCTCCACTTTGTGCCATCATGTTTAGATCTTGTGAGCTGCCCTACATGATCAAGATCATATTATTGTAATGCTACATGTTGTGTTTGCTGGGATCCGATGAATATTGAATATTATGTCAAGTTGATTATCAATCTATCTTATATGTTATTTAAGATCTTGCATGCTTTCCGTTACTCGTAGATGCGTTGGCCAAGTAGATGCTTGTAACTCCAAGAGAGAGTATTTATGCTAGATAGTGGGTTCATGTCTCCGTTTAACCTGGGACAGTGACAGAAAGTTCTAAGGTTGTGGATGTGCTGTTGCCACTAGGGATAACCTAACGATGCTATGTCCACGGGCATATGTGTTTGTTTACATTACGCACTTTACTTAATGCAATTATCCGTTGCTTGCTACTTAATACCAACGGGGAACTCGGATGACAACCCGGCGGTGGATTATTAGTCATAGATGCTGTTGGATAACGATCTATGTATTATGTCGTAATGCCCAATTAAATATCATAGTAGTCAACATGTCATGTATATGCATTGTCATGCGCTCACTATTCGTCAATTGCCCAGCTGTAATTTGTTCACCCAACATGTTAGTTATCTTTTATGGAGAGACACCACTAGTGAACTGTGGACCCCGGTCCATTCTTTAACACTGATTAAACAACCACAAACTGCAAACTGTTCCTTTTTCATTCTCTGCAATTTAATACTCATTTTCCACACCATACGTTTAATCCTTTGTTTTCAGCAAGCCAGTGAGATTGACAACCTCACTGTTTCGTTGGGGCAAAGTAGTTTGATTGTGTTGTGTGCAGATTCCACGTCAACAGTCCAGACTCCCATCAACAACACTATTTTTCTGGCGCCATTGACAACCTTCTGAAGAGTTGCTGCTCCTACTGGTTCGATAACCTTGGTTTCTTTCTGAGGGAAAACTTGCTGCTGACTACAACATACCTTCCTCTTGGGGTCTCCCAACGAACGTGTGTTTCACGTCATCAAACCTCATCCCAGTTTCCCACACGGGGAGCAATAGTTTCCCTATAGACGCGGTGGAGAATCTCAAATGAACGCACAAGATGAGCAGTTTTACCAGTGGTGCCTCTTTCCATAGTAATTGGTCCTAGAACATCCTTGGAGCTGGATCGATCATTGTCAGGGCATCTCCATCCACTAGGAGTACTTTCACCCTTGTCTTCATAGCCTAGAACCTCTCCAAACTCCGCCAAGGTGGCAGAAAGCAAGGTGTCCTTGGTCATCCACCATAGAGTCCTGGCTTCATCATGGTCAAGGTAGACGGTGGCAAAGAACTGAATAATGTAGTACTCTATGTAGGGATGGTTCTCCTTCATGATGTCAATCAGCCAAAACTCTTCACACATTGCAAGTGTCTCATCAAAATAGCCCTTGTGCTTCGAGTTTTTCATGTAAGGAAGATCAAGAGTGTGTTGGTCAACCACGGAGTACTTCTTGTGGAGATAGATTTCCTTGTAGATGGCTTCTTGATCATTGGTGTAAAAGTGCGGATTCCGCACAAGAGGTGACCTCTCCTCAGCATAGGGATTCTCTTCTCTGAGCTTCTGATAGTCCTCATTCTTCCATAAGTGAAGTGCTTTGCGGGCTTTCGTGGGAGGAGCAGTGGTGGTACGAGCAGCAACTGGAGTTTTTCCTCTTGCTTGAGTTCTGGCTGTGGTGCGAGCAGGCAAAACTTCCTCTTCTTCTTCTTCCTCAATATCATCATCCACGAGACGTGGCTTCTTACCACCACGGCGGCTACCTGTGAAACAGCATAGAGGTAGGGCAGGGAATAGATGAGTGCACAAGTTCACGGAATAGGAACCAAAAACTAGCCAATAGATGTAAAGAGAGGTTGAATCAAGCAAATTTGGAAAAAACCCGGTAGTACCGGCTGAGCCGATTCAAGAGAGAATGGCACAAATTGAGAGATTCAACCATACATTACACACAAAGGCTAGCTAACAAGGCCTAGGAGATCATCCATCCAAATTTAACCGTTGCCAACGGAGCTACCAATGTTTCCTCGCCATACATCTAGGTTTCAAGATTTAGAAACTAAGAGTGCAAGGAACGGGGAAATACCGGAGGCCATGGAGGAGATCGACGAGGGGATCACTCCCACGGAGCAGATCTGGCCGGAGATGGCGGAAACCGGCGGCCTGGGGTGGCGGCCGGAGCAGGGAGCAGAGGAGGCGACGGGGTGGGTGTCGTGCGGGTGGGGAAGAATGGGGAATAACCCCCACCCCGCCCGCACAGGGATATTTGGATACCCGCGATTCCCGGTAGTACCGGGGCGGACCATCCGGTACTACCGGGGCCTGAATCTTTGCGAGCAGCAGAACTGCTTAGATTCAGAGCCCGGTACTACCGGATGCCACCAGGCGGTACTACCGGGGCCTCCTAAGAAACCCCAGTTTTCTCTTTTTGTGTAAGGATTTTGAACTTGTGCAAGATGGAAGTTGTTTTGAGAGAGAAGAAAGGCATAGGATTAGATCAACACACTGGAGATGGTACTTCATACTCAATTTGCAAGAAGCAAACACACAAAACCAAATTGAGCATGTTTTCCATAGGAGCACTAGAAAACCAATAAAATCCAAATGAAACCAACTCTTCACAAGGAAGAGGGCGGTGGCCGAGGCCACCATGTATGAGTATGTGGTGTGACACCGCGAAGATATATCTTGGGTCCACGGCCACTACTCGTCATTTAAGCTCACAATTCATAAAATGAAAAATAGAGACAAATGAGTTTTACTATCGGCATAATGGGGGGAGGGATAGTCCAATGGATTAGGACCGCACTCCCCCTATTCCATGCCTACACCTAAACCAAATAGATAGTCAAAATATAGGTGTGTATGCAAGATGGTCAAGTCAAGCTCCTAGAATCCACGATATTTAGCTCATGCCTCAAGAAGGTGAATCTTGCTTCATCAAGTGGCTTCGTGAATATGTCGGCAAGTTGATCTTTGGTTGGAATATAGCCAAGCTCAATATCACCACGAGCAATATGATCCCGAATAAAATGATGACGAATCTCAATATGCTTCGTTCTTGAGTGTTGCACCGGATTGTGGCCAATCTTGATAGCACTTTCATTGTCACATAAAAGAGGCACTTTGTCACAATTGACACCGTATTCCTTTAAAGTTTGCCTCATCCATAACAATTGAGTGCATGCACTTGCGGCCGCCACATACTCGGCTTCGGCGGAGGATAGAGATATGCAATTTTGCTTCTTAGAAGACCAACTCACCAAGGACCTACCAAGAAATTGGCATGCCCCGGAAGTTGATTTCCTATCATCCTTGCAACCGGCCCAATCCGAATCCGTGTACCCGGCAAGAGAGAAATTAGTGCCCTTTGGGTACCACAAACCAAACCTTGGGGTATCAACCAAATATCGAAGGATTCTATTGACCGCCACCATGTGGCTTTCTTTAGGAGCGGCTTGATACCTTGCACACACCCCTACACTCAACACAATATCGGGTCTAGATGCACAAAGATAAAGCAAAGAACCAATCATAGAGCGATAAAGTTTTTGCAAACATCGATACCGTCGGGGTTAAGTTCAAGATGGCATTTGGTGTCCATGGGAAACCGCTTGCCCTTAGCATTGTGCATATTGAACCTCTTGAGCATGTCTTGGGTATATTTGGTTTGAGAGATGAAAGTCCCTTCATTCAATTGCTTGATCTCAAAACCGAGAAAGAACTTCAATTCGCCCATCATAGACATCTCGAACCTATCGGTCATAAGCTTTGAAAATTCATCATTGAAAGCTTTGTTAGATGAGCCAAATATAATATCATCAACATAAAGTTGGCATATGAAAAGCTCCCCTTTGACCCTCTTGGTAAAGAGAGTGGGATCGATTTGCCCCAATTCAAATCCACGGTCTAGCAATAGCTCTCTTAGGTGCTCATACCAAGCACGAGGTGCTTGTTTGAGACCATAGAGCGCCTTATCAAGCTTGTAGACATGGTTAGGGAATTTAGGGTCCTCGAAACCCGGTGGTTGCTTAACATATACCAACTCCTTTAAAGGACCATTAAGAAAGGCACTTTTCACATCCATTTGTTGCAATTTAAAGTTATGATGTGATGCATATGCAAGAAGGATACGGATGGACTCAAGGCGAGCCACGGGTGCATAAGTCTCTCCAAAATCAATGCCTTCAACTTGAGAGTACCCTTGTGCAACCAATCTTGCCTTGTTCCTCACAACCATTCCATGCTCATCTTGCTTGTTCTTGAATATCCACTTTGTGCCTATAACATTGCGGCAATCTTTTGGCTTCTCAACTAGATTCCACACTTTGTTGCGCTTGAAGTTATTGAGTTCATCATGCATAGCTTCTAACCAATCCGGATCTTCAAGAGCTTCAAACACTTTCTTTGGTTCCACCATGGAAATATGAGCTTGATGTTCACTAAAGTTTGCCAATTGCCTTCTTGTGGTAACACCCTTCTTGTGGTCACCAAGGATGTTTCTAGATGGTGACTCTTTAATTCAAAGTCTTTACAATTCTTGCTTTACGACGGGCTTCGATATCTCTATTGCATCTTGGAGGTATCTCTTGATCATCTTGATCATTTGAGTCCCCGTCTTGACCGGAATGTTGACCTTGATCATCTTGAAGCACATCTTCAACAATGAAGGAGAGGGTTGATCTTGGTCATGACCTTGGCTAGCATCAACAATAGGAGAACTTGGTTCTTGCATAGCAACTTGGTCAACATGAGGAGGGTCTTGAACTTGTTCTTGGGTGGTGCATCATTTGCTTCCATGATAGGCGCCGTTTCAACTTGTGATGAAGAGGCCTCCACTTGAATGGAGCTTGGACTTGCTTGAGGAGACTCGTAATGAATCTCAACGGGACGATGGAAACCAATGCCCATTCTTCTTATAGCATCTTGAGGCTCTTCATTATCTACATCACAAACATGAAATTGCGCCACTTGGGAGCCGTCATTCTCATCGAACCTCACATCACAAGATTCTATGACTTTCCCAACGGTTTGTCATAGACTCTATAGGTGTGAGATTCGGCACCGTACCCAACAAAAACACCCTCTAAAGCTTTAGATTCAAATTTAGACAAACGAACACTTTTGTTCTTATAGAAACACTTACAACCAAATACTCGGTAGTAGGAGACATTGGGCTTGTTGCCGGTGAGCATCTCATAAGATGTAAACTTCTTGCCAACTCGAAAGAATAGCCGGTTAGATGATGACACGCCGTGGAGATAGCCTCGGCCCATAAGAATAGCGGAGACTTAAACTCCGCCAACATAGACCTTGCCATATCCATGAGAGTCCGGTTCTTCCTTTCGGCTACACCATTTTGTTGAGGGGTATATGCAGCGGAATATTGATGACGAATCCCCTCTTCACTAAGAAACTCATTTAAGGTGTAGTTCTTGAACTCGGAGCCATTATCACTCCTAATGACCAAATAGGGACATTGTATTGGCGTTGAACTTATTGGAAAAGTCGATGACGGCTTGTTGGGTCTCATCCTTCGTCTTGAAGAAATAAACCCAAGTAAATCTTGAATAGTCATCAACAATCACCAAACAATATTTCTTCCCACCAAGACTAGGTTGAGGCACGGCACCAAAGAGATCAACATGAAGAAGTTCCAATATCCTCTTTGATGAAATGATGGTCTTGCTTGGATGGGGAGAATCATGCATCTTTCCTTCAACACAAGCCCTACAAAGACGATCTCTAGAAAAAGAAACATTGTCTTTTAGTCCAAGAATGTGGCCACCCTTGTGAAGACTTTGCAAAGTTCTCATGTTGACATGGGACAAGCGGCGATGCCACAACCATCCCACGTCGGCCTTTCCGAATAGGCATATTGCTTGAGTGTTGGTAGACCCCGAAAAGTCCACCACGAACAACTCATTTTCAACATACCCAACGAACATGACCTTTAGAGTCTTGCTCCTCAAGAGTACCACCATATCAATAGTAAAATGGACATCAAAATTCATCTTATTAAGTGCACGAACGGACATAAGATTGTAACCGAGGGACTCGACAAGCATGACATTTACAAGGGTGATATCCTTTGCAACTACCACCTTGCCGAGACCCGTTACCTCCGCTTTTGATTTATCACCATAGGAGACGGATGCTTGATTTATATTTGGTCCCAACTCCGTCATGATCTCTTTGCTTCCGGTCATATGACTAGTGCATCCACTATCAACCACCCATTTAGACCCACCGGAAGCATAGTCCTACAAGAAATCATTGCTTGGTTTTAGGTACCCATTTCTCAATGGGTCCTCTTTTGTTAGCAACAAGGGTCTTAGGAACCCAAATAGAGTAAGCAATGTAACCATCATAAGGACCAACATATTTTGCATAAACATCCCCATAGTAATCAACATAAAGAAAGTAGTTGGGATTGTTATGCCCCGCAAAGTCACTACGAGTGGTCTTGCCCCTAGTGGCATTACCACCCGCAATGGAGTCTTGGCTTGTGCGGGCTTGGCATTGGTGTTGCTCTTCTTCTTTGCCTTGGCCACATAACCGAGGCCCTCCTTCCCTTTGTGTGGCTTTTGCTCAAAAATTTGAGCAACAACCTTTTCTTTACCTTTAGGAATAGAGGTCTTGGCACTAGTGGCCTTGGCAAGCTCAACCTTCAACCTAGCATTTTCCTCAATAACATTTGCATGATCACAAGAGGGAGTAGAGGTGCTAGGTGAGTTAGATTTAGAAAGTTGAGTTTGAAGTTGCTCATGAGACTTGACTAGAAGAGAGTGGGTACTTTCCAAGGCCTTGTGAGCCTTGTTAAGTTTCTCCACATCCTCAAGGAGTCTAGCATTAGCAACCACAAACTCGGCTTTCTCCTTTTTAATCACTTTATATTTAGCAAAGACATGATCTCTATCCTTAATGATTTTAGCAATTATTTCATCATTTTTATCATCAAGAGACTCAATTCTTTCCTCAAGAGAGGTTCTATATTCACTCTCTTCTTCAAGAGAAGCATTCAAGGATTCTATGGAAGCATTCAAGGATGCTATGGTGAGAGAATCCTCTCTCTCAATTTTTCCCTTGTCATCAAGGATTTCTTCGGCCGCATCAAGTTGTCTCAAGAGAGACTCAACATATGCCTTAGCTTCACCTTGCAAGTTAGCCACAATAGTATCGGAAGCAACAAGTTCTTTCTTAATCACAAGACTAGTTTTATCATCTATTTCATGCATAGTCTTGGGAGTAGAAGATGATACCTCGGTGACGGAAGCCATGAGGCAACGAGCGGTGTTGATGGAGAGGTTCTCATTGGGGGATTCGAAGAGAGAAGGAGGTGGAGTTGATACAATGGCCAAAGCGGCCACCTCACGAGTGGGTTCTTCTTCTTCTTCGGAATCCTCGGAAGGATACTCTTCTTGAGTCAACAACACAATTCTTGGTGCTTTCTTGAAGAATGGCTTCCTCTTGACAAAAGGCTTCTTTTGTATCATGTTTGATTCGCCCTTGAGGACAAGCCTTCCACCATTTTGCTCTCTATTCTCATAAGGACAATCCTTGATGAAGTGATGCTTGTTATGACAATTGTAGCAAGTCTTTATCCTATTAGCAAACTCCTTCTTCCCACTTGGATTGTTTGTTCGATCAAATTGAGCCTTTGCCTTGGCCGGGTCATTCCAAAATGTCCTTGTTGCAAGAGCTATGTGACCATGGAGGGCTGGTTCAAGTTCATCGGGAGGAAGGTTGTTCGGGCATGCTTCAACTCCATCATGTTCATCAAGGCACACAACCTTGGCCTTCAAAGCAAGAGAGGGACCTTGCTTCATTCCCATGGCCCTAGCACGGTTGTCTAGAGCATTCTTGGTGGCAATCTTGGAGGCTTGTATCTCTTGCATAACTTCATTGGATGTCATCTCAAGGTAGTTGAATTTTCCTTGAAGGGCCTTCAAGTCAACGGGCTCGAAGGGCATGAGTGCATTCACATACTTCCTCTTGATCCAAGCATCATCCACATAGGTTGCCCCAACATTGAAAAGGCTTGGGCAAGAATCTTGAGTCTTGCATACATCTCTTCATGAGTTTCACTATCAAGCATGTAGAAGCCTTCGACTTCATTGTTCAAAGCATCAAATCTATTCCTCTTCATGCTTTCATTTCCAAGAAATGCCACCTCAAGGCACCCAAGCTTCTTTGGCGGTGGAGACGTTTTGAATGTGATGAAGACCACTTTCTCCAACGGCAAGTTCAATCATGTGGAGAGCGGAAGCATTGAGTTGTTTCTCGGCCACCTCTCTTCTTGTCAAGTTGTTAGGATTCACGGCCTTGTATCCCTCTTGAATGATCCTCCAAAGCTCGATAGAGGAACTGTTGATATGAGATTTCATTAAGTGTTGCCAAGTAGCAAAAGCTAATGCATTAAGTTTAGGAGGTGGACCCAAAGGGTTTATGCGAGTATGATGGATAGGTGGGTCGGGAGAGTACGCAAAGGGAACCCCATGGTACTCCGGCTTCCCACTGATGGCTACGTGTTGGTGAACCCCAAGAGGAAGGTTATGATGTAGACAGCAGAAGTTTTCCCTTGAATAATCTACCCAAGGTTATCAATCCAGTAGGACTTGACGATCTATCGGAAGGTTGTTGATGTTGACTCCCCCTGGCGCTAGGGAGCTTGCACCAACGTGGAATCTGCACAGACACAAACCAGAACTTTGCCCAACACGAAACAGAGAGGTTGTCAATCTCTCCGGTCTTGCAGAAACAAAGAGTTAAACGTATGGTGTGGAAAACAGCAGGAAAAACAGCAAGTAACAGGAAACAGATGATTGCAGCAGGTTGTGTAAACAGTATGAGGAAATTGGACCAGGGTCCACAGTTCACTAGTGGTGTCTCTCTCAGAACAGATAACTAGCATGTTGGGTAAACAAATTACAGCTGGGCAATTGACAAATAGAGAGGGCATAACAATGCAATACATGCCAAGATGTCTACTATGAAATCTAGTTGGGCATTACAACAAAGTACATAGACCGTTATTCCAACCGCATCTATGCCTAAATAATCCACCTTCAAGGCAGCATCCGCATCCATTCAGTATTAAGTTGCTAACAACAGATTATTGCATGAAGTAAAGTGTGTAATGTAATCAATACAAGTGCCCTTGGACACTGCACCAATGTTTTATCCCTAGTAGCAACAGCACATCTACCATCTTAGACCTTTCTGTCACTGATCCAGATATCTAGAGACTGAACCCACTATCGAGCATAAATACCCCCTCTTGGAGTCACAAGCATCTACTTGGCCAAAGCATCTACTAGCAACGGAGAGCATGCAAGATCAAGAGCACATAGATAAACAACTTGAATAAACATGGTATCAATATTCATCGGATCCCAGCAAACACAACATCTAGCATTACAATAAGATGATCTTGATCATGTTAGGCAGCTCACAAGATCTAAACATGGAGGCACAAGGTAGAGAGACAACCATCTAGCTACTGCTATGGACCCGTAGTCCAGGGGTGGACTACTCACGCATCACTCCGGAGGCAGGCATGGTGATGTAGAGCCCTCCGGTGATGATCTCCCCTCCGGCAGGGTGCCGGGAAGAGCTTCAGAACTCCTCCGATCTGAGATTGACGATGACGGCCGCGACGGAACTTTTCGTGGAATATGATCGACCGTAATAGGGTTTTCGCGTCGCGGAGAATATATAGGCGAAGAGGCGGCGTCGGTGGCCGAGGGGGGCCACCACGCCATAGGGGGGCGCGGGCCCACCCTGGGCCGCGCCCTAGTGTGGCGTGGCCCCCTGGTGGGTCTGCTCCGACTCCCCTTTGGACTCCGTGATCTCCTCGTGATATTATTGACGATGTCTTTTGTTTCGTCCAATTCCGAGAATATTTCCTTAATAGATTTTCTGAAACCAAAAACAGCAGAAAACAGGGAACTGGCACTGTGGCATCTTGTTAATAGGTTAGTCCCAGAAAATGCATAAAAATGATATAAAGTGTAACCAAAACATGTAGCAATTGATATAATAACAGCATGGAACATCAAAAATTATAGATACGTTTGAGACGTATCAAGCATCCCCAAGCTTAGTTCCTGCTCGTCCTCGAGTAGGTAAACGATAAAAACAGATAATTTTTGAAGTGACATGCTACCAACACAATCTTTGATCAAATAACAATGTAATGCACATGATCTGAATGAAGTGATCCAAGCCAATGGTCTATAGTTTGCAAGCAAGTAAATAAAGAGTAAACATAAGTGATCACACAAGTGCAAACTTTCATGAATAATACTATAAAACATTTAGAGATATAATAGTCTAACATAATAGTTAGCTCACAGCAGCAATAATTCTCAACATGAAAGTGTTTGTATCAACACAAAGGAAGATAATAGCTTCAGCATTTGCTTCAACTTTCAACATGTATATCATATAGATAATGTCAATGCAAAGAATATGATCAACCAAACACAAAGTTATGTAAAAACTGTTATACTGGAGTTGACAATGATGTTTGCTTAAGTAGACAGAAAGAAGTGGGAAAACTGACTCAACATAAAAGTAAAAGAATGGCCCTTCGCAGAGGGAAGCAGGGATTAACATCATGTGCTAGAGCTGTAGTTCCCGAAGGCATATAGAGAGCATAAAATATTGTTTTGTAAGGTAATGGTGTATACAGGTGTCAACAAATCAAATAGCAGGTACTTGTCATCTTCCATGGCTAACTAACTTTTAGAGCGGTTCCGAGAGTTTTTAGGACTGCACTTGTAACAAGCACTTATTGGTGACACTCCTCCCAACCATTTACTTTCCACAAACCATGGCTAACCGAATCCTCGGGTGCCCACCAACATTCACCATGGAGGAGTGTCTATTTATTTATTTATAGGGTGGACTAACCAGCTCTTTAATGCAAAATAAAAGGTGGAGAAGCAGATGAAGCTGCCAATCCTTGTAAATTAATTAGCATGGAAGATGACAAATCTCACTACTACGTCCTTATGAGCTTTTCAAGTAGTGACACAAAAAGGAAATGTAACAGTTTTGAGTAGTTAGTAGATAGCACATGAAGAAATTTACTTGGAATGGTGAAAACACCACATAATAGGTAGGTATGGTGGACACAGGTGGCATGGATTTGGCTCAAGGTTTTGGATGTACAAGAAGCATTCCCTCTTAGTACAGAGTTTAGGCTAGCAAGGTTATTATAAGCAAACATCATTATCAACTGGAATAGCAAGAGTGTACATAAAACACAAGGTTTGACGAACCATAGACTCCCACTGTCTTCCTTGTTAACACATAGCCTTCATCCAAAAATTATCTAGACTACTATGGACTTCCAATTATGCAACAGATTATTATAGCAGAAAATCCTTATAGTAGTTCTTCATTAATAGCCATTACTTACATGATGCACAAGCTTAAACATTAATTACTTGACAGCTCAAAACAATTGGCAAGCATCAAATTACTCAAGACAACGATCTAAAAAGATTCATGTAAGCATTTTATACCACTACCACATGCATAGCATTTTTCTGGTCCAACCAAACACCAATCAACTTATTTGACAACTCTCCAAACAGATATAAGTGAAGCAAGAGAGTACTTTCTTCAAAAGAAACTGAAAGCTCTAACAAGAGATACATGAAAAACTGAGAGCTAACAGCAATAACAGCAACTAGACAGGAATACTCAACAAGTATAAGTGAAGCACAAGAGTATTCTAATGAAAAAGTGGAGCGTGTCTCTCTCCCAAACATGAATACTAGGATCCAACAAGTATAGCACAGCAAACAAAACAAAACAAACTGAAAACAAAAACACACTGACGCTCCAAGGAAGAGTACACTAGCATGAAGCAATAAAAATATAGCACCATTAGAGATGACCTGATAATTTGTAGATGAAGAAGGGGATGCCTTGGGCATCCCCAAGCTTAGATGCTTGAGTCTTCTTGAAATATGCTGGGGAGGTAAGCCTCCCCAAGCTTAAGCTCTTCACTCTTCTTGATCATGTAATATCATTCTCCTCTATCAACACTTGAAAACTTCCTTCACACCAAAACTTAACAGCTTTTCTCATTAGCAGGTTAGTGCACTAAAAGATAATACTTCAAAGTTCTAGCAAAGACAAAACTCACAAGCCAACTATTTTAAACATTAGCCACTGTTACTAGGCTCAAGTGGGCACTTTTACACGAAAAGAAACCACTTAAAAACTTGTAAAAGAGAGAATGCAAAATAAAAGACAGAATCTGTCAAACCAGAACAGTCTGTAATGACGAATTTTTTCGAGGCACTTACGATGCTCAGATGAAAACTTTTGAAATAATGAAAGTTGCGTAACATCATCAGGAACATGCACAAAAAGTTTCAGCATTTTTCGATTTTTTCTGATTTTCTACTGAATTAAACGGTGACGAACAGCAATCTGTCCCAATGCAGTCCCGAAAATAAAAACCAACTTTGCATTAGTAACTCTCCTTGGCACAACAAAACAGCAAATAAAAGATACAAAGGAGTTGCTACAGAGGTAAACAAGCATCCTTGACTAATACTGAAAATAAAAGATAATGGGTTGCCTCCCAAAAGCGCTTTCTTTTAATGCCTTTTAGCTAGGCTAGAAGATTTTAATGATGCTCTCATAAGAATAAGAGTTGAAAAACAAAAGAGAGCATCAAGAGGCAAATATCAAACACATTTAAGTCTAACCCACTTCCTATGCAAAGGAATCTTGTAACAAAATAAATTATTGAAGCATAAAGCAACTAGCATAGAAAGATGAAACAAATATAGCTTCAAAACTTTCAACATAAAGAGAGGTGTTTTAGTGACTTGAAAACTTTTACAACCATATTTTCCTCTCTCATAATAACTTTCAGTAGCATCATGAACAAACTCAACAATATAACTATCACATAAAGCATGCTTTTCATGATCTACAAACACATAATTTTTATTAAGCTCTAAAACAGTGGGGTTATCAAACCCACTTTTGACAATAATAGTATAATAAATATCATTAGCCAATATAGGACCATCATCAAGAGCATTATCATATATAACATTAGGGAGCACATTTTTACTTTCTGCAATTTCCTTTTCTTGAGTCAAGGAGCTTGTTACTTCAAATTTATCAAAAGGAGATATTTCAATAGAATCATGACATTCAACAATATAGCATTTTTCCTCCTTATGTGGGCATGGAGGGTAATCATATAATGTAAGAGTTAAAGAGTTACTATCATTAGAAGGTAGATCCTCCTTTTGTTCTTCACTCTCCTCCTCTTTTTCATCCAATGAGATCACAGTTTCAGCAATTTCTTCTTCCATAGGTCCCTGAAAAGAAGCAAGTTGTTCTGGAGAATAAGTTTTCTCAAGAAATTTAGTGATATAAGGATTGTCATTGTAATATTCAAGGCAGTAACCAAGTATAGAAAAATTCTCAGATTTATAAGGAGAATCATCATCTTGAATATAACCAGCAATTTCATAAGCACCCTTAAAAACAACAAATTCTTCAGTTTGTTCAAGATTACCAAAGTCATAGTTTCCTTTAGCATAAGCAGCCAAGGTTTCATTATCATTATAATCACATTGGAAAGGGAGGTGTTTATGCCTTCTACAACAAAAAGATTCATTAAAGCAGTAGGATTCATCAAATGTAGAACACAAGTTCTTAGCAAAATAATTCAATCTACTTATTTGTTCCCATAGATGTTTCCCTTTTTGAGACAAGCGGTATTCCTCATAATAAGTTTGATGTTCCTCCGTGAACCCACCGTGCCAATAATATTTAGTATCAAAGAGAGAAGCCATTGATAGCAAGTAAACAACTAGACATAATAACAAACCGAAATAAACTAGATGCAAGAAACTAATTTTTTTTGTTTTTGATTTTTAAAGCAAGCAAAAAAAACTAAAACAAGACAAAAACAAAGTAAAGAGATTGGAACTGAGAGACTCCCCTTTCCAATAGCCTCCAAGTCCCCGGCAACGGCGCCAGAAAACAGCTGGTGCCTGGTTGACGGGAGAGTATTTGAGGATGATGATGATGGTGATGATGAGTACTTCCCCGGCAACGGCGCCAGAAAACAGCTTGATGGCTACGTGTTGGTGAACCCCAAGAGGAAGGTTATGATGTAGACAGCAGAAGTTTTCCCTTGAATAATCTACCCAAGGTTATCAATCCAGTAGGACTTGACGATCTATCGGAAGGTTGTTGATGTTGACTCCCCCTGGCGCTAGGGAGCTTGCACCAACGTGGAATCTGCACAGACACAAACCAGAACTTTGCCCAACACGAAACAGAGAGGTTGTCAATCTCTCCGGTCTTGCAGAAACAAAGAGTTAAACGTATGGTGTGGAAAACAGCAGGAAAAACAGCAAGTAACAGGAAACAGATGATTGCAGCAGGTTGTGTAAACAGTATGAGGAAATTGGACCAGGGTCCACAGTTCACTAGTGGTGTCTCTCTCAGAACAGATAACTAGCATGTTGGGTAAACAAATTACAGCTGGGCAATTGACAAATAGAGAGGGCATAACAATGCAATACATGCCAAGATGTCTACTATGAAATCTAGTTGGGCATTACAACAAAGTACATAGACCGTTATTCCAACCGCATCTATGCCTAAATAATCCACCTTCAAGGCAGCATCCGCATCCATTCAGTATTAAGTTGCTAACAACAGATTATTGCATGAAGTAAAGTGTGTAATGTAATCAATACAAGTGCCCTTGGACACTGCACCAATGTTTTATCCCTAGTAGCAACAGCACATCTACCATCTTAGACCTTTCTGTCACTGATCCAGATATCTAGAGACTGAACCCACTATCGAGCATAAATACCCCCTCTTGGAGTCACAAGCATCTACTTGGCCAAAGCATCTACTAGCAACGGAGAGCATGCAAGATCAAGAGCACATAGATAAACAACTTGAATAAACATGGTATCAATATTCATCGGATCCCAGCAAACACAACATCTAGCATTACAATAAGATGATCTTGATCATGTTAGGCAGCTCACAAGATCTAAACATGGAGGCACAAGGTAGAGAGACAACCATCTAGCTACTGCTATGGACCCGTAGTCCAGGGGTGGACTACTCACGCATCACTCCGGAGGCAGGCATGGTGATGTAGAGCCCTCCGGTGATGATCTCCCCTCCGGCAGGGTGCCGGGAAGAGCTTCAGAACTCCTCCGATCTGAGATTGACGATGACGGCCGCGACGGAACTTTTCGTGGAATATGATCGACCGTAATAGGGTTTTCGCGTCGCGGAGAATATATAGGCGAAGAGGCGGCGTCGGTGGCCGAGGGGGGCCACCACGCCATAGGGGGGCGCGGGCCCACCCTGGGCCGCGCCCTAGTGTGGCGTGGCCCCCTGGTGGGTCTGCTCCGACTCCCCTTTGGACTCCGTGATCTCCTCGTGATATTATTGACGATGTCTTTTGTTTCGTCCAATTCCGAGAATATTTCCTTAATAGATTTTCTGAAACCAAAAACAGCAGAAAACAGGGAACTGGCACTGTGGCATCTTGTTAATAGGTTAGTCCCAGAAAATGCATAAAAATGATATGAAGTGTAACCAAAACATGTAGCAATTGATATAATAACAGCATGGAACATCAAAAATTATAGATACGTTAGAGACGTATCACCCACCTTCGGGAGTGGTGGTAGATGTGGAAGATTTCTTAGGGTCGGTTTCTTTATCTTCAACCCCCTTTCTTTTCCCCTTTTTCCTCCTCGGTTTCACCGTCATTGGAGGTAGCGGATTCATCTAGTGGGGTGGTCTCCTTGGGAACCTTGCCACTTGCGAGTTGTGTGATCAACTCACGCATCTCGGCAAATTTGGTATCCATGGACGATATCAAAGATGTCTCCATCAATTTGAGATCGGCCATGGATGCCGTAGTGGCTTGGTCATCCAAGGGATCACCATCACTTCGTGTCATACTTCTCTTAGGCGGTTAAGCCCAACAAGAGAGCCGAGGCTCTGATACCAATTGAAAGGATCGTATGACACCTAGAGGGGAGGGTGAATAGGTGCAACTTCAATTTTAGTACTTTTTAAATTTAGGCTTGACACAAAAGGTAAATTCTCTAGATATGCAACTATGGTGAATTTACCTATATGACAGGCTAGCAACTAAGCAAGATACACGAAGTAAAGACTATAAACAAGGATAGAAGTAACCGAAGTGAAAGCACGCGGAGACACGGATGTAATCCCGAGTTCCTCCTTTTTAGGGGAGTATGTCTCGTTGGAGAGGTGTGAGCTACCACAAAGGTCAAAACTCAACCGCCACAAAGGCGGACGCACCTTCTTCTCCGATGAACCGCACCACAAAGGTTTGGTTCACCTTCCACTATCGGAATCCTTCAAGGCGGAATCCGGAGCCCTTACAACAACGATCCGGGGCACAACCCACAAGAGGATTGGGGGCTCCCGAACAGCTACAAATCTGTCACAAAGACAATCAAGTGAGTACAATAAGAGGCTAGGTATTCCCAATGGAAATCCTAGCAAAGGGTCCCTCAAGTGAATGAGGGGGAAATGAAGAACGGCTTGGTGAAGATGTAGATCCGGGGCTTCTCCTTCAATCCTCCAAGTATCAACGAGTTTGGGTGGAGGGATTGGGAGATCTATCAAATCTTGAGCTTGCAATCAATGGTGTTCTTCAATGTGTTCAAGCTAGGGAGCCGGAGGTAGGTGGAGGGGAATAAATACCCTCCCAGAAATCTGGCAGTTGAAGCTGTAAACAGCCCGCAGCGGTAGTACCGGGCCTCGCCCGGTAGTACCGACTGACAGGGATTAGACGGCAACTCGAAGACTGGTCAACGCCTCCTCCCAGGCGCGTATCGGTAGTACCGGACCGCCGGGTCCGGTAGTGCTCCCTACCCAGTAGTACCGCGCCACTACCGGGGCTACTACCGGATGAAAACTGCGCGAGTCCAGAGAGCAAATTGAGATCCGGTACTGGGTCCGGTACTGGCCCCGGTAGTTCCGCACGGCTGGACACCCGGTAGTACCGGGGTGAACCCGGTAGTACCGGCTGAAGCAATAAAGTCAGCATTTCTTCCTTTTTCTTGAGACAAAACCTGTGCAACATAAACTGAAACATTCCTACACACTTTTAGCACACACATTAGACATCTAAGTGTGTTGTCAACAAACATCAAAACACTTCGGGGAAGGATATGCCCTTTCACTATGTAATGATGACAATTGTTATATACGTTATCAACGGATTTGTTAGCATATTTGTGCTTGTGCTGTGAGATTTTGAATGTCAAGTGGCAACTGTATTCCTGTTGTAGGTTTATGAAGAAACCTCAATGCAAACGAGTAAAAACAGAATCTCCATTACTGATGTCCTGCCTCATCGGCCACGGAGATATGTATGCCTCCGTTGCCAAAATCAGGACTCATCGATGACGGTTTTTGCCCTCCGTTCCCAATGAGGGCCTTCGCATTAGCAGCGGAGGCGGGGACACGGACTGTTTCTCCGTTTTCGATGGGCTTTTTGGTCTGTTTCCGATGTGTCGTTCTATCCTAGTGCATGTAATTGACAACTACATTGGTATCGTTAGGGGAAGCAAGATAGATTTTAGTTTTAGCTACATGATCGTATACTGGTAGAGATTCATTTTCCCCGTTGGTTCGATAAACCTTGAGTCATCCACTTAAGGAAAAGAACTACAACTACTTTAACAATCCTTGCTGAGAGTCCCAATAGTTTGCACATCATCAACATGGTTTCAAACTGGGGAGTTTATCTGTTGTGGGATGGGGGTACAACCATTCTCCTAATCATCCAACCAATAGTTGGTTCTTTGAGTCCTTTTTGCAATTGAATGTGCAGTATTATCAAGATTGTAGATAAAACTAATTCAAACAAACAGTGATATTTTATAATAATGACAAGCATATGGGTTCTCCTCAAGTTGGACAATTCATGACTGCCTGGGATGGTCTTTTGAGTATCTTTTCCAATGTAAAGCCTCCAAGAAGCCTATCGTTCTCCTCAAGTTGGACTTTGAAAAGGCCTTTGACTCTATTGAGCATGAGGCTATCTATCAGGTCCTGCGACATATGGGTTTTCCTGAGAAGTTCATTTATTGGGTAAGTTTCTTCTTGAAACAAGCACATCTTCTGTTTTGGTGAATGGAGTGCCTGGCAGGAAGTTTAGGTGCAGGAGAGGTGTCATACAGGGTGACCCTCTATCCTCGCTGTTATTTGTGCTTGGAGCTGAGATTTTGCAGTATGTGATCAATGACCTCAAAAATAGGGGGCTCCTGTGATTGCTTCTTGATGTTGGAGACCCTAATTTCCCAGTGGTTCAGTATGCAGATGACACCCTTCTGATCATGGAGGCAGATGCAGCACAGTTGGCAATTCTAAAGCAAGCACTTCAGGATTTCAGCACATCCACCGGGTTGCATGTCAATTTTCACAAGTCCTGTATGCTTCCAATCAATATCTCTGAGACAGAAATTCAAACTTTGGCAGCAGACTTTGGTTGCATAGTTGGTACATTTCCATTCACCTATCTTGGCCTTCCAATGGGGACTACTAGGCCGGATGATTGATCTCATGCCGTTGGTCACCAAACTTGAGAGGAAACTCACTGCAATCTCTTCCTTCTTGGCTTATGGGGGACGTTTACAGCTCATTGGATCATGACTATCTTCTATGTCAGTTTATTTCCTCTGCTCTTTGGAGATCCCCCTGGGATTCTTAAGCAGATATATGGAATCATTCGGCAATACCTATGGAGAGGTAATAATCCTGACTCTAGTAAGCAATCATTGGCGTCTTTGGATATGATTTGCAAGCCACGAAGTAGTGGAGGGTTGGGCATTGTGGACTTCCACAAACAGAACCAGGGTCTCTTAATGAAACATCTCCAAAAGTTTTTCAACAAAGAGAAGCTGCCTTGGGTTGACCTAGTCTGGAATTATTACCCCAATGGAGTCCCTCAAACAGCAGCTCCCTATGGCTCTTTCTGGTGGAGAGATGTGATGAAGCTGGCACCGATCTACTTTGAGTTTTGCACAGTAAAGCTTGGCATGGGTGACACTGCAACCTTCTGGGGAGATGTATGGAATGGTAGGGTTCTTCAGAATGAGTTCCCAAGATTATTCTCTTTTGCTATTGATCCTCAGCTGTCGGTGAAGGATGTTCTACACACAGCTGATCGAACGCAGCTATTTGCGCTCCCAATGTCACAACAAGCTTTTGAGGAATACCAGGCGTTGGAGATTGAGTTACAACAGGTTCAGCTCGATGCTACTATTCCAGATGAGTGGAAGACTATATGGAAAGATGGCAAATACACCTCGAAGAGATACTACTACCATTGTTTCAGAGATCAGAGAGCAAGTAAAATTTATGATTGGATTTGGAAGAGTAAAGTAATGTTGAGAATTAAGGTTTTTGCCTGGCTGATGGTGAGTGACATATTGAATACGAGAGACATGTTGCGTCGACGACACTGGAATGTCACATATGTCTTTCACTGCGTGATGTGCCCTACGAGGCAAACAGAGGATTGGATGCATCTATTCTTCCACTGCAATTTCAGTATCCGTGTCTAGAACTATTTACAGATTCAGTGGAGTGATGGGGACAGTTTCGAGCATGTGTTCTATAGTGCTCGTAAGGAGTTTGGGAAACCTTTTTTCATGGAAGTGGTGATCATTGCTTCTTGGCATATTTGGAAGCAGCGTAACGAAGCGATCTTTTAGAATGTTTAGCCAACTTTCAGAGCTTGGAGAAGGGGTTTTATTCACGAGATCACCATGCATACGCATAGGGTGAAGGCTAAACATTTTCAGGAGTTAGCACAATGGATTGACAACTTACCTTAACCTCTTACTTTGTAAATATATTGGATATTCTGTACAGTGCTTTAAATTAATAATAAAATGCTGTGGGGTTTAACCTCACAGTCTAGGTTCTAAAAAAATAATGACAAGCATTTTTTATGCAGACTAAATTAAACAAAGTAATATTTAATGCTAGTCCACATATGGTGATAGCTCATTTTTTTTTAATCTAGAGTCATGAAAGACATATTCGACAATCACAACCAGTAATGAGTAGTACTATATAAAAATTTATGACAAAACCCTTGTGAAACACTTTGTATACTCTACAATTTTCTATTTAGTTACACCTCTAGTAGACGAGAATGCACTCTTGAAAATATTTAATAAGACTATATGTTTACAACTTGTTCCCAATATATTTAAGGATACTAAAATAGACAGCAAGCATAAAAATGCCTATAGTTTATCTAAACGACACAAGAAAAGGCATGTAAATGAGTGCTAAACTATTTTGTGATGTGCTTCTGAACAAATAGCCAAAAAGTTAGTAGAAGTGGGTCCAACAAACACTAAAATAGGAAACAATGGTTTGGTTAGTTGGATTATCTTAATCTATCCCAATGACAAATGCAACCATAACTTTCTTTTTCATTGGTATAGATGAAATAATTTTTAAGACACGGTATCTCGAAAGGATACAAGTAACATAACTTCCCTATAAAATATGATTTAAATTTTTTCAAGTATATTTGCTTAGATTTGTATAATAAATATGGTGTACTTTGATATTTTAAAGCATTATCACGTGGCTAGATTTGATGATTGTAACATAAACATATGCTGAGAGAATGAGTTATAAATAAGTAAAAAAATTTAGTATAAATGAGTATTATTCATTTATCTTAATTTGACCAATAATTTATTGAGAAAGCTTCTAAAAGCACCATCATGTTAAAACGAACGTTGAAAACATAACCCAGCCCCATGAACCATATATGAAAAAGCGCTTGGTAACCACCAACCTACCACTCGCCCTAATTCCCAACCTCCCGCCGTGCATGCCTCGACCCCGTCGCATGCCGCCGTTGCTCCGGCCTCCGCCGCGCGCCATGGACAGCCTCCCCACCTCCCCTAAGCTCCCCCACTCCCACCCCTCCCCCACTCCCCGCCACCGCGTCGGCCAAGCCTAAGGCCGCCCAATGCCTAGGGCTGGCCCTGCCGCCTTAGCGTCGCCGCCCTGATCTCTCTCCTCGCCTTCGGATAATATTGCAACTAGATGATACCCCGCACGTTGCTGCGGAAATTTAAAGCAATATACAATATAAAAATTCATGTACTAAAGAAGTGTGCTTGTAGTCATAATAAATGTAAGACAATTACATATATTTTAGATTCATATAATTTGATACACTGCACAAATTATTCGTGTGTATGTCTGTAAAATAGTAGTAACGTATAAGATTGTTATATGTAATGGACCTACGGTCTGTGTCTTCAGTAAAATGACTTGGAGATGTGTCAGTCCATTTCTTATCAGTTATTGATACAACTGGATGATCATTTGGTGGCGGTATTTTCATAGTACTCGTAGTTTCACCAATATGAGCTTGTCTTTGGTCGAACAACTGCAGAGCAACCAAAAGTATCCTTCGATGAATTAGGAGGTTGGTAGACAGTTCGAGGAGAAAAAAATACAGTCAACACATTAATTTAAGAAATGTCATCAGTATTTGTGCTGGACCTCTTTCTCTTCACATTTCCAACATCATGCATCAAATGCCATGTTCTCTATGCATCTCCTCTGTCCTCACCTTTTTCTTACTCCTTAATCTCAATGCTGATCAACCTATCAGGGACAGTTTTTTAGATTAAACACAAAATAATGTGATATAATGCAGTCAAAATATTCCTAGTTAAGAGAACTAAGTAAAGCTCCACAGTGTCAAACATGAATCGCCACTCAATAGTTCGGTCAACAATCCATAACCAATGAAACATATAAGTCCATGTGGGAATCACCATTGATGTAGTTGCAGCCTTCACAACAACCATCAGGTGCAGAAACTTACGTGGAGCACAAATAATATCCAAATTGTGAGAAATATATAGAAATTGGACTACTACTCCTAGAGCCATTTGTCTGATATATAGTACATGTGGTAAGTGCGAATAGCTAGCTAAAAAATATTTGAAATACACATTGGAGTAAAACTTTTACGATACAAATCTTTTGTTAGATAGTTGAGATATTCATCAAGCATCTAGTAGACAATGTAGCAAATCGATTTTATACAACAGAATATAGTGGTTGCTAATTACCAAAACAAACATTGAGGTCTGAATGTTGCCCTCTCGATATATGTGCACGTATCATGCGTTCTGAATGAATTAAAAAACATAACATGAAACACTATTGTCAGATTGGAGTTTTCATGAAAACTTGCTAATTTCAAGTTTTGTTGACTGAGTGGGACATACCAGCTGCCGCCATTTGGGTGGGGTTACTGCCTCTTGTCACAAGGACGACATCAAGAAGAAAGGGGTTTGTGTATGCTGGTACAAAAGAATGGAAAAATCGATGAAAGAAAGATTAATCTACGAAAGCATCAAAATAGAAAAGAAAAGGAAAGGAGCTAACCAGTATCCATGTGTGCAGCGAGTAGGAGCAGAGCGGTACCTCCGTCTATCAATGGAGGTATTGAACTGAGTATGAAAGCAAACTGTTAAAATCAAAGATGGAGAATTGAACTATTGAAGGAAATACGTAAGTATACACATGTGGGTGGGCTTGTGGTAAACATGAACAGAGAGAAGCAATCATACCCGCGGCCGCATAGATTCAGGGAGATACGACTCCATGCACCTACACAAACATATGCCTAATAAGATAAGGTGATGTCCACTGCCGCATCTGCCGGTTCGGGATTATATAGTGCAGGGAGAAGATAAAAGTTCAACAGAAACGGCTGGATGTGTAGAGGCAGATGGGGGAAAGTAATGAGATAATGGGAGCGTTTCATGAGCGTAATGAAGGAGGAGATCGTGGGTAGGGGAACAGCGTCTCGCAGATCATGGGGAAGAAGAAGCGCCATTGGTGCCGGCTGCCTGCAGGTGTTGATCGGCGGCTGCTGCCTATAGTGTCGGCATGTGTTAAAACCGGAAATGGGCCTCTTCTGCGATTTGGAGTAATGGGCCTGAACGTGGGCTGGAGTATTGGGTCGTATACTCGTATGGACTTGTTGGTGCGATTTAATCCACACGGAGAAAACACGAGACAGAATGGGATGCACGAATCGAAACGGACATAATTTGCTGAGGTGGAAGACTTGCTGATGTGGACAGGCTGCATGTTTAGAGAAATAAGATAGTGGGGATGACCTATTTAGTTATATAGGATATGTAGGAAAGTTGTACATAAAAGAGCAAAATAAAAATTATTACCCCTATCTCGTGTCTCGTCTACTCATAACTATTTTGGGTGCCCGAATTATGCGTAAGCTCTTAGAGCATCTCTAAGGACCGTACTACAATGATCCTCTTTCAGCACACGAAAACTCTTAACTAATATAACATTTTGAATTCGATATAGTACACATAAGCATATTATATCCTAAGTATATAAAAGTTGGAATAAATCGCGAATTTACAGAAAAATCGCGAATTCTGTAAAACGCACGCAGAATCCCCTCTCTCCCTTTCTTCTCCTGCGCGCCGCTCCGGTTGCCGACGACGCCGACGCCTCACGCCGCCGCGCTACTCCCCGCCGCCCAAATCGAGGCCCACAGGCGGCTCCGCCGTCCTCGCCTCCACCGCCTCGCCGACGGACGCATGCCGAGACGCCGCGGAGGCGCCGGATTCGTCGCCGCCGCGCTCGCGTCCTTCCGCCGCTTTTCGACGCCGTAGGGGCCGCCCCGGCGACCAAAACGGGGCGGCGCCGCCACCCCTCGCTTGCCCGCGTCCGCGCGCGTCGGACGCGCAGCCGCGCGCGTGCCAGAACGCCGGCGTGCGGCTCCGGTGAGCTCCGCGCCACCGCGGCGGACCCAGCCGCCGATGACGTCGGGATGACGTCCCAGCGGGCCAGATGGGCCGCTACGTGGGCCGGGCTGGCTGCTGGCCCGCTGCGTCCGGACTTTTTTTTTTTGGCTTTTCCTTTTCCCTTTTCCTGATTTCCAATTTTCCAAAATTTCCAAATACTAATTATTTACAGATGTGAGTTCCAAAAAAAAAATACAGATGAGAAAAACATGCCAGTCCTAACACCAACATTTGCGACGACGACTATTTATAGCATTTGAACAAATTTCAAATCCAAATATTCTAAAATTTTCGATTCCTTTCAGACCTGGGCATTTGAAAACCATAAAAAAAACACATGCAAACCACTTATAACGATTTCGAATTTTGGACAGTTTGGAAACGTCAACTTTTCCTTCCTAACTCCGATGCATTCAAATGGAGGCAACATTTGCATGCCGACGTTTTCAAATTCTCAAATTCGAATTTTCCCTCCCAACCATATTTCCAATTGTGACAAACATTTCAACATTACCACACAAAAATAAGCGTTCACTACTTATAACATATGACTAACTTTGAAATTTGAATACTTCAAAAATTTCCACTTGCTTACTACTTATAACACATGACTAACTTTGAAATTTGAATACTTCGAAAATTTCCACTTGCTTCGAAATCTGACAATTCAAAAGACGTTCCAAATGATGCTATTGTCTATTTCACGAAACAATTCAAAAGACGCAAAAAAAACAAACACATTTAAAATTGAAATACACTAATTGCGAAATTTAAGCTATCTCCAAAGAGTTACCATCTTTAAAATGAAAGCATTTTTCAATTTCAACGATTTACAAACTTAGCCAACTTTAGAATGCCGTCATTTTCATATCCAAATTAAAATACCCGCGCGCGGCAAAATGCCGGGCTAAAGTTACCTATTAAAATTACAAATCAAATTCTAAAATAAATCATACTTTGCACAGTTTGTGACACTTCGTACATTTTGTACACAAACATTTCTACAATATTACTAAATGCTCAATTGACTATTTATTCAACATGGCGAAATTTGTTCCTTCTAATTACGGAACGATTCCAAATTGAATTTAAACTAAGCACATTACACTAACTACAACTATCACCTTTTCTTATAATATATACAACACAATTAAAAAGAACACACAAATTATCACACTACATATTCTCACCAAACGCGCGGCGTGACGCCGCGCAAAATATAACTAGTATAGTACTATACACAAACATAACATGGGTAAAGAATTTTTTTCATTTAAGTAAAAAAATTCTCATCTACCGATGGATTGTGGTGATCTTGTTGTCTTGATTAACCCAGTTCTGGATGGCGCTGCGGACACAAAAATAATTAACCTTCTACTCCGAATTCCAAATTACTCCCGAAACGAAGCGAACAAAATCCAAACTCTGAATACCCAATCAATTAACAAAGCTCTTAGCGTACTTCACTTAAGTTTGACCCAGCGTGCGCGCGTCAAACTTGACCTAACCTCGCTGCAACGGAACGGACGGTGATCATTTACTAGAGTCATTAGCAGACGGCCGGCCATAGGTGGTAGTAGGTCGCCGTCACCGAGCAATTCCGCCCTCGTGTGAGATATGCAACGATAGGTCGAGATCAAATTGGCAAGAGTCGGTGATGGGTGCGCGTCGCGCTCCGGTCAATTCCTTGCCCGGCCGGGGTCCGCGCGCGGCTAACAACTAATTAATCGTTTGAGACCTGAGACTGAGAGAGGTTGAAGAAGCGTGACCGGTTGCCTTTCTTCACTCCTGTTTCGCATGCCTACGTCGGCAGATCTCCACCCAGAGATTCATGTCTCTCAAATGCTGCGCTAGCCGCCGATCGGTTTAGTACACAGATCGAACACATTACTCATTTCTGCGAAGGGAATTTGGAGAGGCACAGAAAGAAACATTCAAGCTAAGTTTTCAGAAACTTGTAACTGAGCATTCAAATCGAATCGAAAAACGTGCTCCCAGAGAGTAGCAGTTCGCCTTAGTTGACTTGGGCGAATTGGAGTCTCCCACGTGCCAGGCGGAGGTTAAAAGCCTCGTGCGACGGGATGCCTGGGCCTGGAAACGGTATGCTCAAAATGGTGTGGTCACGAGCGTGGGGTGGTGCTATTGTCCTCATTTTGACATTGACAGGTGGGCTCAGGGATTAGTGCTAGAGACAAAACCAAATGTGCACTTGGGAGACCTAAACACTATCCGTTAGAGAAAGGTTAGGTTCTCGTGAGAAATTTTCTCACTAATAAATTCGTATGAGACATCACAAGAAACAAATTTGCACCGCCATAGATCTTTGTTTTTTGCAAAAGCATTTTCAAGACACCATGACATATTTGTTCAAAAAATAAAAGACATCATGACGTATTTGTCTTGTTTCGAATAACACTGGTGTGCGGGGATGGAGCCAGCTCCCGGCTACCCGGGATAACTGCACAAGCTTGTCCTTCAACCCTCCATTGGGAACAGGGGCGAAGCTCCTCTTAGGGCAAGGTAGGGTGACCGCCCTAACTTGATTTTTGGCACAAAAAAAAACATTCGTATGCACGTGTTTTTTCTGAACAAATTTGATGGGTCGTACGTAAAAGAAGATCATATATGTGAAAGTTATGTGTGTTTTAGTAAACACCGTGCAAAATCATTCCGAACCAAATAAACAAGGAATAGTATTCTAGTCGGAAACCAACTCTATTTCGTTGCAATAGGTAATTCTCAATCTAACAAAACCTGGCTGTGAACATGTCCTAGGTATGATATTTAATTAAGAACGGTTTCAGAAAATTAAGCTTGACGGGGGAGTGCCCACACCAACTATAAGTATGCAACAAATTACGTTTGATGGTTCTATTTTCGCTCTGTATATTTTATTGGCTAAAATTCTAATTATATTAGCTAGTCAATATCTTTTATCATAGATTTTAACCATTAATTAAATGAGCTATCTTCAGAGTTGTTTGGAATTCTATTCCCTTAACTCTAGAGACTCGTTTTCTAATTTCAATGTGAATAACCTTACTTGTCTAACAATGGATTTATCATGGAAATTTTTATAATTATGCGCATAAGCATATAAGAGATAATGTTGAGCTATTCATTATTCATATGCAGAGAACAAAAAATCTTAAAGATTGTCTTGATATTTAAAAGGTATGCCATGTTTCTTGCGGTTATCGTCTAATTGAGCTGATACTACTTTTACCGATGGTGAAGAAAATAGTTGAAAGAAACTTCTCGACAACAAAAGATCATCAAGATTGAGTTGCGTAAAAAGATGTTTGTGAGGGCTTCATGATGCGCTGAATCGAGATAGGGATATTTAAAAGTATTTTTCAACAAAATTATGGAATATTTTCAAAAAGAAAACTAGAGATTTGTCGTTGATATGTTTTAGGTTTTACTTATATTCATATATGTTTATATTTCTGTTGTACTAAGTGATTCTGAATCAAATTTAGTGTTAATGTCTTGGCACTATTTCAGTCTTCGCATTTTGATTTTTCCCTACCTTAAAAAAGTCGTCCTTCGCCACTGATTGGGAGTTAACGTCAACCTTGCGCTTATGAGTGATGTTTACCAGGGCAAAAGTTGGCCGTTGTCGTTGTGATAGGCTTTGCCTAGGCTCTCTGGTCTGGCTCCGCCACTGCCTGTGTGTCTAAATGTACTCCCGACACTTCAAATTATAAGATGTTTTAGCTTTTATGATTCAAGTGTATTTAGACGTGTTTCAGTATGTATATTCACTAATTTCATCCTTAACTTCACTCTCTATGTATTTCTAAGAAAATTAAATGGACTGGTTCGGGATAGTGGCAGGGGAAAGGGCTGCTGTATAATCACAAAAATGTTTAATCTCTATATACTTTTGTTCAGCTTGCATCTCATCGTTTTGAAAAAAGGAAATAAGTTACGTTTGAACCCTTTTCTAAGAAAATGTTTCAGAACAAAACATAAATTACGGTTTTGCTATTTCTCACTCGAGTGAGAATTAAGTTAAAACTCACTGAACTCTAATCCCATTAGATTTGCATCGTGATTCGTGATTTACAATTAAAAAATTCTTAGTTACACATGCAACTGGACGGGGTCATCTGAGTGGCCTAGTCACTCCCCAGAAATTAGGGCATATATTTGGAAAGGCGGTGGCCAGGTGCCAGTAGCAGGGGAGCCCGAGCGAACAAAAGGCACGAGATAAAAAGGGAAGCAGAGCACACAAATCCAAACCGAAGGAAACTTCAGCACCTAGCCACCGACAGCGGCCAATTTGCCAGTGCAAACCAACCAAGGCTGCCTACTATAAACCGCAGCATCACCAGCCGCGCGGTGGCAGCAGGAGGAGGAGGAGGCGATCGAGGGGCGCGTTCGGTTCGAGATCAAAGCCCGGGACGCGGAGCAGCGAGGCGAGGATTCGAGGCTGGCCGCCGCGGCGAGGATTCCGGCGCCGGTGCGCGCGGTGATGGCTTGGTGGCGGAAGAAGGTCGTCCTCCCGGCGCGCCGCGTGCTCGCCGCCGTCTCCACCCGCGTCCGCGTGCGCAAGACAGGTACGCCGCGCCCTCCACTCCTATTCAGCACGCATGATCGAGTATGGCTTCTTCACCGCCCATTGATCCATGGGTATGGGCGTATGGCGGACAAACGTACAGATGCATACTCTAGTTATCAATTACGTATCCGGGAAAAATTTCTTAAGAACCCTATCAGTTTGGTTGCGATCGCGTCGGTGTTCACGAGTTCTTCTCTGTTTTCTGGACGTGATGTGAGATCTCTGTGTTTGCTCGGTTGCTCTGCTCAGAGTGAGGGGCCAAGGGCTACGTTAGCTGTGTTTCCTTGATCATTACTTGAGTTCACTCGTGGATTGTTTTACCACTCCAGCGCGTGGCTGAAATTTATTCAGGATAAAGCGCAACTGCCAATTGCCTAGATGAACAGAGAATTTCATGTTCAACAGGACAGTCATATAGCTCGTTGCCATCTTTTTTCTCATAATTCAAGATTTTTGTAACTTATCAGAGTTCGGTATGCTCTTGAAGCGGCTAGGTTATACATAATTTAATCTGCGCAGTTGATTTATACAGTCTCTACCGTTGAATAACAGGAACTTGCTTTAATCAGAGAGAGTTTTTTTAGAAAAACAGGGCTCCTCCCCAGTTCCATTAATCAAAATGAAACTTACAGAGTTCATACAGCTTATTCTCACGAGCGATGGCAGAGTACCACCACCAGGTGTCCTTTCACAGTATTGCTCTACTGAGCTTACAACAGAAAATTAAACTTCAGACAGAATAACATTTTCGAAGAGCAAAGAACACAGCTACCACCTCCAGCTTCCACTCCCATTTCTCCCTTCGATCAGTGATCAGAGAGGTACGACACGGAGATGCATCCCATCATCCACCAGGCGCAGAGACGAGTCTTTTAGGCGTTCGGCAAGCTGTGCAGTGGTAGTGGCCCAATCTTCATCAACTGGCATCAGTGTCTCCCAGCTGAACTGCTGTGGACTTTCACCAGGCATCACCCCTGCCATCCCAGGGTCCTCAGCCAGGGTCTGGCCAGAGCAGCAGTGGAGGACCTCTTCCCAGTTGTTGTATCATTCCAGTTGCAGCGATCAACTGATCTTTTGCGGCCTCTGGGCATAGCAGCTGCCAGAGGGGAAGCATCCCCTAATCAGAGAGAGTCCCGTCAGCAGTTCTTCGCCCTTACGGCATTGACCAATCGTCAACACTCAGATCCATTGTGGAATGTGATTCTTCTCCACTAAAAATGCTGCTACTGCTGTGCTTAGGTAGATTGGACTTTGCCAGGTTAAATCAGTCTAGAAACAACTTCTCCGCGCCTCGTCAGCTCGCACTAGCATCCTCCAAAAATCGTAGTTCAAACGATATATTCTATAACATCTGGGCCCCGAGGTGGCCTATTTCTCTTTGGTTGCTGGCCACCCATGCCCAAATTTCCATGAAGATTCAGAAGGTCTAGTTAGGTTGTTTTCACACTGGAACATAATATTAGTAGAAAAATAGAACTCCAACATGCAGGTACGAGCACCAAACTGAATGCTCGTCCGAGGAAGTCAACCTCGATGTCGGTACGAAACTGTACAGACTCGGCAGCAACTTGCGAGGAATTCGCAGCACAGCACAGTGTGAGATCTCGTCATTGCAAGTACCAGTAGTACCTTAGCACAGTAGCACTAGATTTAGCAGCACTATTCACCAGCCAGCACGGAAACCAGTACTGCTGGTGGCGGTTTGCGCCATCTAATTGTGCCGTACAATGAGTTGATGACCTCTAATCGGCAAATCTCTAGCGAAAAGGGCGGTACGGTGGTGTGTCAAGTGGATTCTTCTGCTTGTCGTGCACTGTTCTCTCAGCGTCTCTTGTCTGATCTGATCTTCGGATCTTGTCTTAGCAAGTGTGCACTGCCGGTGCCCTCCAATAGTTCAGCTATTGCCGTCTGAACGGAGCTTTTGCTGTTGCGGCGGTGCACGACGAGTGGTCGATCTGCGGCGGCCAATAATTCTTAAGGTTATGAAAACGTTTTTTTTTAATATTCAAATGTGGCACTCGACAGCACAATCATCAGGAGATAGTGTCGTCCACAGACAAACTTTTAACCACCAACTTGTCTAGAACTCGAGGCAGGTCCCCATCTTATAAGACTTGATGAATATATCATAGAAATCAATTTTTGGACTTGGGAAGTCGGCTAACCTTCTCATCGGATGGAGTTTTTGAAGCGATTTTGTTGGCAGATTTTTGTAGAACGTTGGAAACCACCGGATTGCCCATGTCTAGCTCCTACCCCTTTTCTGTTGAAGCAGATAGGTGATGAAAACCTTTTTAATTTCTTGTATCTTTGTGGAGCTATCTCCTTTCTTTTTGTCCCCAGCCGTTCGTTGCAACGACATAAAGTCACGTCACCTTGACAGTAGACTTGCGGTGCCCGATCCTTCTTGTTTGGGGTTGCGAATAAAAGGCCATACGCCGTCCTGTGCCTTTTGAGGTAAAGTTTTGTAGATAGTGCAAATTAAAGGAGGCGAAGAAGCTTCGCGGTGAGAACCAGTTATTTGTTTCTAGATAAGGATGACGGAGAGCACATATATAGCACGTAGCTATCTCACGGTAGAATATCGAATGTGCTGGGAAAGTGCAGCGTCCCTCTTCACTCATTTGTTTCACCTTTTTGCTACGGACCTAGGGTGAGATTGGAGAATGAGATGCTACTTCATCTGAACTCCTCCCTTGTAGCCTGCCAATATTGTTATGATGTTGTGTTCTTGAACCTTTGATAAATGCCAATATAGTTTTTTTTACGAACAATGCCAATATTGTTTTTTTTTAGCAATGCCAATATTGTTATGATGCTGTGTTCTTGAACCTTTGATAAAGGAAGGGCACGGCCTTTTGGTCCAAAGAATAAAGACCGCCCGTGCGAGCGCATTATTGTTGATGGGCCCCAAGGTCTAATTATAGATAGAAACTGTAGTACGCAGGCCCTGATGGCTTTGCCATTTGTGCTAGGCCCATGATGCCAATTGCCAACTTGTACTTCAGCCCTATCATCAAGAAAGGAAGAACTATAAAAAAAAAACATCAAGAAAGGAAGAAACCTCGAGGAACCCCATTTTCTTAGAGCCTAGTTTGCCGTTTACGTGACGACTGACGAACGCTTTTGTTCTATCAAGAGCCTCTGTTACTCTTTGTTAATTTTTTTCTATCCACTGTAATATATTTATTTAATCAATAAATTAGTTTTCCGCTAAAAAGATCAAGAAGGAGTTAGTCTAAAAATAAGAAGGAAAAAGAGAATTAGTACACCGAAATGTCTTCCCTTTTTTTTTTGCGAGGGAAATTACAGTCCAAATGTCAAATAGTATCTTTATCTCCCCACAAAACTGTAAGGTGTACAAGAAGCTAGCATAGTTGCTGCTTTCTCTCCCACTAACAAAGTGTTGGGCGGGAATCCATGACAGTGACAAAACCCTTATCTGAAACCAACCCTTTGGTGCGTGCGTGCAGGCAGTGGAGGCAGCCTTCTGAAGCTTCACGAGGATGTGCAGACCTGTGGATACAAGGACGTGCAGGTGATGTTCGAGATGCTGACGTCGGAGCTCGAGGACACCAAGAGGCGCAAACAGCCGGCGACCTGGGCGCCGCCGTCGGCGTGGTCCGGCCGGTCGTCGTCGATCGCGGCCGCGCAATAGAGACCCGTGTGTCAAGCGGACGTCAAACGAAGCAGCTCGGCTCGTTGGTGCCACCGGCTAATAACAAGATAAGAAGACCAGTTTAGTAAGTAATTGATCATCAAGTATTGATGATGATAGTAGTTGATTAGTCTGGCACTTAACACCTGATGCCAGGCATCAGTCATGCATCCCCCTGCCAGTCGTCTGTCCGGGAAATAACGAGAACTTCAGCAGCGTCAGGTTGCAGAGCGCGTCGTCGTAAGCCTCTGCAAGTCTGAACGTTTTTGTACATGTTACATGTCGATTGCGCTGAATTTTCGCAAAATCGGATAAATGATAGAGCAAGCGGGGTTTACTTTTCAACCTAATCCATGTCCGGTTTTTCTGTCATTCATGTGTCCTTCATTTACCTATATTGAACAATACTGTTTAATCGATGGATTTTCGGTATGTGCCTTACTTTCTTGGTGTTATGTGGTAGTACTATATTGTGTGGTATGGTAGAATAAAGGAGACCAATTAGCAACAAAGATCATGTTCAACGGTTCTGTCTTTTGTAAGGTCAGTTTAATGGATGATGACAGGACAGGTAGCAACTTGCAGGGTTTCTTTCGTGCCAGAAGTTGACACTTAACAGAAAACCGAGCTAACCCCAAGAGAAGCGACACGTTATGGGCCGTTAATTCCCTTGGCAAGAGGCGACCATTGCACTATCCATCGACGTGTCCTTTTAATAGTGCCAATTTGACACGAACACCCAGCATCACGTTGCAGGTAATGGTTTGGCACTACCATCTGTTTTCTGTTTAGGCAAGACTAAAAAAGGTTTGGCGGGAGTGATTTTTATTGGTTGACAAGACGACGCAATTCAGGCAAGATGATTCCAAATTTGCTAAAACTGAAACCTCATATCAGCGTATGTGTTAACGACAAATGGCCTGATGAAACACGAACATATAAGCACCAATAAGTCAATAAACAGCAGTACAAGTTTGAACCATCTCTGCTCAAAACACTGTAAGTAAACCAATTCTAAACACCATTGCATGGACTCTGATCCTTTCGTTTTCTGAGGAAGAAAGCGACCAATAGGAAGACCGAGGGGCGACTGAAGGCATGTCCTATCAAGCACTCTGAATAATGATTGTTCTTAGGAAGCTAAGCGTAGGGAGAACCTAAAAAATAGACCTATAAGATGGCGATAATCCACATCATGTAGTGTCGTGCCGTGTCGAATTATTACACCAACAATGGACTGAAAGGTACTTCCAATTCAAAAACACCAAAGCACAGGCCAAGAAAATTTTGATAACTTGATTGCTGCATCATGTGATGTTACAGAGATTTGTATGAATCTTAGTAGGCCACGGTGTTGAGAACTACCATTTGCCATGCATCCATCGGTCGACCTCTATGGAAAAACAACAAAAAGAAAAACTTCGGACTGCCTGTGTATGTGAATGATAACAAGAATTGAATAGAAATTATGATAGCATGACGTTGATACGGCACGAGGAGAATATAATAAGTACAAGGCGGTCAGAGCCATGAGGATGCAAAGTAAAGCTAAGACAAAGGTATCCCAATGTGTGCGACTTGTCTAACACAAAGTACACATTGAAAAAGGGAAGGCTCGCTCCTAGTATTATAACTGTGTAGCTTGCTTGGTTGATTCCTCATGTAATCATGCTGACACAAAGGAGATGAAAAGGTGAGGCCTTCAGATCCCATGGCTGCTATGATTCATGTGTGCAGGAGTGCGAGTGAAATTTCCAAATTGTCGATCTACGCATGGTGGCAATGACAAGATAGCTGGTATTATGAGACAGACATGAAACTACAGAGTAACATAGAAAAATCTGAACAGTCAGGCGAAGGTTTTCATATTGCAGCTTTGGATCAGGTGTTATTCCGATACCAATATCCGTTGTCGAACTTGACAAATGGAGACGACAAGTGATGGCTGCGACTATGTAGTGTCACTATTTGAAATGTTCAAATTCCAACTAATGATATTTGTTACATAATACGCAGGTATAAATCATGGAATATTTCAACACTCCATGTCCACATGTATACATCATTATTATCATTTAAACTATTCAGTTAATACTTAATAGTCAAACCGATTCATGTTCTGGTCAACATATGTCCTTTTTTAAGGACAAAGGGTCGTTTCCCAAAAAGAGCTCCAAATCAGAAAAACAACATCTAAATTTTGTGTCGCGGTCCTGATTAGGTGCCCCGCGTCGCCCTACCCATGAGCGCCCCCTCTCATGCCACCACCGGTAACCCCGCTAGGCAAAGCCTGCACATATATGGCGGTGGCGGGACCTTGTTCCCTGGGGGACAACCCCTCGGAGCACGGGATTGACGAGGCCGACATCGCGGCGCTCCTCCAGGCTTAGGGATTCATGGTGTGGAACCCTAATCCAGAGGGTCGGGCCTCTAGACATGGCACGACGAGCACGTGAGCGGCACGCGGTGGCCCTATGGAGGCACGAAGATGGCTACTCGGTTGTAGCCTGGTCAATCCTGTCCGTGGAAGTTGCGGCTAACGCGGCGACTGCGGTAAAGGTGCAGGTGGAAAGTCCCTATGATGACGCCGACATTCTTGCTCAACGCATTCTTCGGTGATGGTTGGCCTAATTTGGCAACCTTCTTGTGGTTGTTCAGCTATGCTGGCCGGTACCTCCCTCCTTTGACGGTAATATACGCGGCTCCCTTGATGATGGTTTAGGCGGTAGAAATTTTGATTTACGCGTGTAGCCTACCTGGTATTCATACACACATAGCCTAGGAGGAAGCCAAAAATTAATGCCATAGAGATACAAGATAAACAAAAATTGGTGAAATCTAATTTTCGTATGAGAGAATCGTCACCAAATCATTCATACTAGCATCTCCATGGATGAAGTGGAATAGCATATATGAAGATATCATCCTACTAAAATCTCATAATCCCCAAAAATCACTACAACAAAACAAAAGGGATTAGAGAAGGGGAAACCGAAAGCAATACCGAGTCGGACGTCGTCATTGCCCTAACTTGGTGAAGGATGCACCTATTGCCTCGAGGTGGGTTTCAATCCTCAAGACACCAACAATGGAGAAAATCCTAACAACCACCAAAAATGGGGAAAAATGTTTTGGAGGAAGATGGAGATCGGGACTAGGGCATTAAGATCCGACCAGACAGATGGTCCGGAGTGGCCAGGATGGTGTGGGAGGAGGAGGAGGTTGGGGCAGCGGGTATGGAGGTTGGGCGAGAAGGGTGGATGAAGAGGTACCACCAGCCCGAAGGTATTTATGCGTGCGTGTAGAGAACCGGACAGTCCACGAAGAGGATGGACGAGTCTGGGCTCCCGGACAAATCTTGCTAGAGGCCACTACCAACTATTGATCAAGTAGATCTCTCACATCATGGTTAAACGTGTGTGAAACTATATGGTCACACATTTAAGGAGTTAAAAGCTTGATTCGTATTAGGATCCGAACTAGACTTGGGACTGAATCCCGGGGCCTCTAAGTTCGAATCCTATTATGGAGTATGTAGAAAGGGGAAGGGGGCATGCATTTTAGGGTAGCTCAATCCACACAACCTCCATCGCAGCCGCCACCTCTCGCATGCCCTGCGCGGACCTAGCAGTGTTGCGTGTGACGCTTTCACCCCGTACGTGTGAACACTGCGACGACATGGACAAGGAAGTGGTATGATTACACTGTCCACGTGCTTTACCGTGTTCCACAACTGCGCGTCTAGTGGTAATTTTGTTATCTATAACTACATCAATCCTGATTTACGCAATAATTTATTTTTTAAACTTTGTGCTAGTATAGCCTACCCATATCGGTACACTGGGTTGTTCTCGGGCGACTCTCGAGTCATCACCACTGCCTTCCAAAAATAGAAGCCACCGACGCGCAATCCCCCTCACCGTCGTCAGGAAGGCTACCGGACGACTACCTACTGCGGGAGGGCACTCTCTCAACCCGCTCACACCCCTGCAGCACTCCCTTTCCTCCATCCTCCCCTCCATACGCCACATCCAACTTCGATTTTCTCCGAGCGCTCACCTCGAACAACGTCGACAACCACTGCTTTGTCGTTAGCCAGGCCTTCCCCATTTGCTTCGGATCAAGACCCGTATATTTTGTAGTTATCCTAAGCCCGGCCATGTCCCGGCCAACAATAGTGTGACCTTGCATCAGCTCTGTGCCCCGCTGCTTTGGATGCACAACGTCGCGCTCCTGCTGCTCCTATAACTCACCACGCTCCCGCATCTCAAACCCCGTTTGATCCTTCTCATGCATGGGCAGAGCTGGGGTCTTGGCAGCTGATACGTCTAAACGTATCTATAATTTTAGATTGTTCCATGTTTGTTATATAACATTGCCATATGTTTTTATAATGTTTTTATATCATTTTGGCATGATTTATGGAACTAACCTATTAACAAGATGCCCAGTGCCAGTTCCTGTTTTCTGATGTCTTTTTGTTTCAGAAAAGCTAGTCGGGGAATTTTCTCGGAATTAGCTGAAAATTTAATGGAATTATTTTACGAAGAAACAAAGACGGAGCCAGAAGGGGAGCTGCAGGGGGCCCACAGCCCCAGACGCCACCCAGGCACGGTCAAAGGGTTGACCACGCCTGGGGCCCACCTGGCGCCCTCGGGCATCTCCCCGAGTTGCCCTTTCGCCTATAAATTCTATTCCTCCCGAAAACCCTCGTAACCGATCAAAATCCACGAAAAGTTCCGTAGACGCCGTCGTCGCCAACCCTAGATCGGGAGGGTTCTGAAGCTCTTCCCGGCACCCTGCCGGAGGGGGAGATCGTCACCGGAGGCATCTACGCCACCATGCCTGCCTCCGGAGTGATGCGTGAGTAGTCCACCACGGGACTACGGGTCCATGGCAGTAGATAGATGGTTGTCTCTTCTCCTTTGTGCTCCATTGTTTAGATCTTATGAGCTGCCTACATGATTAAGATCATCTTTATGTAATACTATGTGTTGTGTTTGCGGGGATCCGATAAATTATGGAGTCTTGATATTATGGTTCAATTTATCTATGATATGTTTTATTTATGATCTTGCATGCTCTCCGATGCTTGTGTATGCTTTGGCCGAAGTAATTATTTGTGTCATTAGAGAGGGTATTTATGCTAGATAGTGTGTGTTCATGCCTCTCTTGTTCGAGCTCGAGTTGACAGAAACGATTAGAACTTGAGATGTGTTGTTGCTACTAGGGTTAAAACTGCGGTGTTTATTGCTTTATGTTGTACTCATTGCTTACATTACGCACCTTGCTTATTGCAATTATCTGTTGCTTGCAACTTAATACTTTCGGGTGACATGCTGGATAGCGATCTCGGGGTGGATTATTAGTCATAGATGCAGTTGGATAACGGTCTATGTATTTTGACGTAATGCCCATATTAAATGAAACGGTGAACCATGTGTCATGATAGTATTTGTTGCGCCCATGTTTGTCAATTGCCCCGCTGTAATTTGTTCACCCAACACGTTTATCTTTTGGAGAGACACCACTAGTGAACTGTGGACCCCGGTCCTATTTTCCTACATTGCTTACAGTAGTTTTAATAACTTTTACTAGTCATTTGCTCGCTGGTCTTTTTTTTTCTCATAATATTTTCCACCATACGTTTAATCCTTTGTTTCAGCAAGCCGGAGAGATTGACACCCTCTTTGTTTCGTTGGGGCAAAGTAGTTTGTTCGTGTGTGCGCAGGTCCACGTCAATAATCGTAAATGGCGCCGTTGACACCTTTCGAAGCCTTCTCCAAGTCCTACTGGATTGATAACCTTGCTTTTATAATCAAGAGAAAACTTGCTGCTAAATTACATCAAACCTTACACTTGGAGTCTCCCAGCGAACGTGTTTTTCCACGCCATCAGGGGGAAGGCTTCCCATGTTGTGCTGGACACATCGGTTTGAAGCTCCCTCACAATGCAGTTGTGTGCTATGTGAGGCATGCGTCCTTTATGGTGCGTATTTTGCGATGAGGTGTTCCTCCTGTAGAAATGCAAACTTGGATCTCCTCACGTCTTAGCCAACCACGATGGCACTGATGGCATTGTTAACCTCCATGGAGGTGTGGTCCTGAAATGCACCTGTTGAAAGCCTCTTCTATGCTCATGGTGATTGACGTGGATCAGGGAAACACTCAGCTATGACGGCACGTGTCATTTCTCCTTCCGAAGGCGCCGCAAGGTAACCACTATCCTTTTCAATTAGTGTGGTGCCTTGTGCTCAGCATGGCACTAGGAATTGGGATCCATTGGTGGCGCTTTTCGGCCTCATCATGTTGCCAATCCGCCTCCACCTGCTCCTACTTTCATATGTGTTGTGGTCTCGGACATCGTCTTTGTAATGTTGTGCATGCTCATGTCCTTTCCATTACAGTCGATGTGTTGCGGTGATTTTCATAATCCATGTGCGGTCTTGGTTGATCTTTTCTCTTCGATGGCGAAGGATGCCCACTTCGCTTTGCCAAACTCCTCGAGTTGCTACTATGTCGGAGTTTGCGATCAAGGTCCGTGTTTGTCGGTTGTCTCACGAGTTGCATATGCTCCATCATGATGCCCCTTATGATGGTGTTTGTAGTCAATGTCGATGATGCTCGTTGATTTGGTTCACTCTAGTCTCATGTCGTGGCGGTAATCAGAGCATGCAGGTGATCTTGTGGCAGTTTGCAAGATCTCGATATTGTGATGCCCTTCGGTAACACAAGTGACACTTTTCTATGTAGTGCATGCGATTGTTCTTCTGGTGTTGGTCGTCGTGTATGCCTAACCAATGTTTCGTCTTGGGCACCTTCATCCCCCCCCCCCCCCCCCCCCCTTTCTTTTTCCCTTTGTTCCAACATCTTGATGTATCCTTAGAGCATCTCCAGTCGCGGCACCCAAATGGCCGCCCAAATGCCTTCCGGACAGGCCCTTTGGGCGCCGTCCGGACTACCTTGCCCATTTGGGCGCCGTCGATCCCCACTCGCGGCGCCAAAACTAAAAAAAATTAAATTTAAACTTCGACAAATTTCATTCAAATTTTAGGAAATTTTACATATTTGAATGAAATTTGAAAAAACTAAACCTAAATCTACTGGCGGCCCCGGTAGCGGCGGCTGAAGGCGTAGTAGGGGTCTTCGTCCTCCTCCTCCTTCTTCACGCCGCTTGCTCCTGCGCCGTCTTCTTCCTTCTTGACGCGGCTAGGGCCGACGCCGCCGTCACCGGTGAGGTCGACGAACGGCACGCCAGTTTCAATGGCATGCATGTACGCCGACCAGGCGCAGGCAGATGGCCCTTCCATGGGCAGCACGTCCTCCATGGACGCGGCCTCCGCGGCCCGCAGGAGCTCGTCGTCGTCCTTGGCCGCCTGCGCCGCCAGGAGCTCGGCATAGAGCGTCGTCGGCTCCGCCTTCACCTTCATCGGCTCCGGCTTCGACGAGAGCAGAACGCGGGAGAGGGAGGAGGAGGAGCGCGATGAAGACGCTCGCGAGGACGACGCCCGCGACGATGACCCTGTCGAGCGCGAGGACGACGTGCGCGGTGCCCACACGTTGGCTGGCGGCGCCGGAGGCGGAGCGTGGGGCCACTCCAGCAGGGAGCCGCCGTTGGCGATGTGGTCCATGACGGCCTGGAGCGTGCGGCCGTGCACGCTCCAGAACGCCTCGCGCCCGGTTCTTCTCCCTGGGCGCCGGGCCGGGGCCTTCCCACCTGTTCATCTCCTCCTCAAAGAGGCGCTGGAACGCCTCCTCGTACCGGGCGGCGTTGCCCGGGTCCTCCGGGTTCCAGCGCGGGTCGTCGCGCATCTCCGGCGTCTGTTCGCGCCAGTAGTCGCGGTATCTGGGCCGCGTGGAAGTCGCGGTTTGACCGCGTCAGCGGCCGCGGCACCGGGATGCCGTGGACGGAGATGGCATAGCCGTGGCCAACGCGCATGTCCGGCGGCACTGGGTAGCCGTTGTCGCGCAACGCCTCGGTCTGCTCCTTCAGCAGGGTGCGCGGCGCGAAGCCGTTCGCCGCGGCGCCACCGGTACGCCTCCAGTTGCTGCCGGCCATCTCTAGGGTTTGCGGTGGCGGCGAGTGTGGCGTGTGGGGAGAGAGGGGAGCGGTGGCGGCGAGTGTGGCGAGTGAACGCGGGGGCGACGGCCTTTTATTGCCGCCGGAGAGCGGTGGCATTAACGCCGCTCGCCTCGAAAAGGCGCGCCGCATTCACTCCGGCGAGCAGAGGACGCGACGACTCACTGGCCGCCGCCGGCCGTGAAAATGAGGAGTCGCCACGCGGCACGCGCCTTTGACGACGCCTTTGACCATGGCGGGGCGTGGCCCGCGCGTCGGAGGCGTGCGTTTCCTTCCGTCCGGGGCCGCCCCAAGCCTCTCCAAGTTGAGGGCGTGTGCTGGGCGTGCCGGACACAAAACTGGGCCGCACCGGACTGAATTCGCGTTTGGACGCCGCGAGTGGGCGCGATTTTGTGTCCGGCAAGCCCCAAACGGCTTTGGGCGGCCGTTTCGGCGCCCCGACTGGAGATGCTCTTACCAATGGAAATATGGAAAGAAGGTCATGAGCATGATCTTGTAATGGTTTTGAAGTAATATATTCAGGTAGGAGTCTTTCCCCTCCGTAATTGTTTAAAAAAACATACTCCCTCAGTCTGGTTATAATAACATCTTATATTACGGGACGAAGTGAATATACTTTAGTCCTGCCAACTGCCAAGACACAAAAAAGACAAATCAAGAGTTTAATTTCTGAACTACAAGAAGAAGAGGTAGACCCTTTCAGCAACTATTTTCAAGCAACATATTGGTGCTCATTTTTCTTTCCTTTCGTTGACTCATGTAGCCGCCGTGAAGGTTGAACACGAAGAATCTCCTACACTACACATGGTGTTTCCTCACGCCGTAGCTAGACTGTCTCTCACGCCGTCGCCGTTTGACCACCCAGAGCATACACGCATGCTGCGTGTGCCATCTGCCGATATCTTCTCTATCATTGTGATTCCATATGTTTATTTACCTGATTCTGCTTATGAGCATGTCAACCGGATGCCCAAAAGCAAATCAACTTGGAAAAGCAAACTGGTTAGATTAGGGTACCATCCAGCAGCTCCCGTACGTCAACTGCCGGCTCCTTTTTCCCTCCGGCCGGCCGGTCGCCTGGCTTTCTTCCGTGAGGCCGGCCTGCACTGCACCCACATCATCATCGCACTACTAATGCTCCTAGTGGCACGGTTCACTCCAACTCCAAGCCGACCATACACATACGCTGATGCAGCCTATTTTTTACTTTAAGTAAGTAGCTTACACACACCAAACAAAGGATAAAGCGAAGAACCATTAGAGCATCTCCACTCACGGCGCCCAAACGGCCGCCCAAACGCCTTCCGGACAGGCCGTTTGGGCGCCGTCCGGACTACTTGGCGCATTTGGGCGCTCTCGCTCCCCACTCGCGGCGCCCAAATCGCCGAACAAGGTTTCGCAAATTCGAATGTGCCGCCAAAATACACTACGCCAAAATATGTAGCCAAAATACGTCGGGATTGCCCGGCGTCTGCTTGTCGCCGCCGCCGTCGTCGTCGCCGATCTAGATGTTGTCACCGGGCTGGGGCACGTAGCCATAGCCGGGCTGAGTCATGTCGGGGTCATCGGCGATCATGTCGGGGTCATCGTCGAGCTGGCCGTCCGTGCTGTGGCCGGTCTCGGCGCCGTGGTTGCCGCCGTTCTCGGCGCCGTTCTCGGGCGGAACGAGCCCAAGCTCTTGCAGGATCGCGGCGCGATACATGTTGTGCGCCGCCCTCGCCAGCGGGTCCAAGTTGGAGACGTCGGCCGTCAAGATCATGAAGTCCTGACTCCTCTTCTTGACGGCGGCTTTCTTCTGCTCGAGGTTGATCTTGACGTCGGCCTTCTGCATCAAGGTCGTCCACCTTGCGTTGTTCTCCTCGCGCCTCAAGCTCGAGTTGGAGCAAACATCGGCGAGGACCTTGTCGATGGACGACTGCACTCTGTCCGTCTTTGCCGCCGCTGCCAAGGCCGCTTTCGCCTTCTTGTTCCCGATTGGCCGCCCCTCCGAGTTTTGGGGATCGGCGTTGAGGTCGGCGCGGCCGTTCTTGTTCAAAGTCCGCCGGTGCGCCTTCCATTTCTCACAACTTTGGAGAAGCTTGTAGCAATGCATCAACTTGAAGTCTTTCTCCTTGTTGATGGATTTGTACAACACAAGGGCGTCCATGACCTACAACAAAGCAAGCCGACAACGATCACAATTGTACTTGACCAACAAAACAACAAGGGGATCGCAAGCCGGCGGTCACCTGATCCGCCGGGCCCTTCCCGCTCTCCTTCCGGTCGACGATGTTCTCATGGCAGCCGTGGAACTTGTTGACGAGGCGTTGGACGATGCGCCACCTATGCTCGATGGCGCCTTGGCCGCGCACCATGCTCACCTTGTAGTAGTCCTTGGTGAACCGGCGCTCGTCGAACTCGTCCTTGATCCGGGACCAGTAGGCGGTGCTCGACTGGTTTGTGCCGGTGATCTCGCCTGTTGTAATGGCCTTCCATGATTCGACCATGCACTCGTCTTCCTTGGTCGTCCAGATTATGCCGCGGCTGCCCTTCTTCTTCTTCGCCGCCTGCTCGCCGACCACAGCGCTGGTCACCACCCCCTCCTCCTCGACCTCGTCGTCGTCCTCGTCGTCGTCCTCGTAGTACTCCTCATCCTCGTCGAACCCGTCGTCGTCATCCTCCGCCCGGGCGTTGTCGTTGATGATGTCGTCCATGATATGGGCGGTCTCCTACACACAAGGAGCAAGGCCGGTAGCCACACCTCGCCTATGCACACGTCTATTGTACATGTCATGGCTACAAAACGCGGGTTCATACCTGCATGAGCTCCGGGGCGTCGAGAGTCATTCCGTCGATCACATGGGAGGCGCCCGCGTCGAATGAAAGGCTCTGACCGGCGGCCGTTTGGACGGCGGGATCTCTCCTCATCGCCGGAGAATTCAGATCGACGGGGTGGTTTAGATCCAGGCCACAAGAAGGGAAGATGACGTTGGGGTCGAAGCCGCCGTGATGCTGGATGTCGCCGTACTCGGGGGAGAACCTGGTGCGAGGCGTGGCGGCGGCGCTGTCGGCGAAGAAGGAGGAATTCGACGGCGAGCCGCCAACCTTGCATCGTAGAGTGGCGTTGCTCTCTGGGCTTCCTCCCAAGGCGAATGCTTGGTTCAAGGCGGCGACGGTCTTGTTCATGGCGGCGATCTTCCTTGCCGTCAATGGCGCCGTCGTGCCGAGCCGTTTCCGCTCATTCTGCTTCACGCGGCGCCCGGCACGGCTCTGCGTGTCCAATCGGCGCCATAGTACGTCGAGGTCCCAATCCTCCTGCCTCATCTCCTCCGGCTTCTCCCTGGGGGGGGGGGGGGGGGGCCTTGCGCTTGACGCCCAGCGTCTTCCCTGCCGCCTTCGTCCCCTTCGATGCCTTCCCCTTGGGTGCCGGCGGCGCCATGGAGCCGACGCGGCGCGAGGGTTTTTCTTTTGGCGGGAGAGATGGCGGGGGAAATGCGATTTCTGTGGACGAATTGGGGGAACCCGGCACTTATTGCGATCGTCGTCTCACTGCCAGGCGTGGCCCGCGCGTCGGAGGCCGACGTGGCGTCGCGTTTCCTTCCGTCCGGAGCCGCCCCAAGCCTCCCCAAGTTGAGGGCGTGGGCTGGGCGTGCCGGACACAAAACTGGGCCGCGCCGGACCGAATTCGCGTTTGGGCGCCGCGAGTGGGGGCGATTTTGTGTCCGGCACGCCCCAAAGGCGTTTGGGTGTCCGTTTGGGCGCCGCGAGTGGAGATGCTCTTACATATCTTGCACGTACACAACTCTGTGGACTGATGTGCATGTACACATCCGGGATTTACTGAAACAGTGATGCTCTATCTTTTCAAAAAAAATTAGACCATTTCAAAATATGTATTGACCTGTCACTACAGGAAACAGCTGAAGCCGTCCACAAAGGCCAGAAAACCGTCGGCGTAGGCTACGCCGACGGCAGCCGTCGGCGTATGGCCCTCGACGTTATACGCCCTCGGCTTAGCTGCTTTTGCCGTCGGCGTATTAAATGTCGTCGGTGTAGGGCATATGTTTTTCAAAAAAAATTAACTTTTCGAAAAAAATTGAATTTTTTAAACTTTTTTAATTCTATTTCGAAATTTCCAACTTAGCCACATAGTTAATCTCTAATTACACACTTAATCATAGGTCAAAATAATTATCCTGCTCAAACTTTCTATTCGGTCACCCATACTCAAATTGCTCCAGGCCAAGCACGCTTAACTTTTGAGTTCCTTTCAAATTAGCTATCAAATGAGATGTTAGAACTTACTGATATTCGTATCTTATCAATCGTATTAACCCCTCGGTTACGATGTTACACTTTTACATTGTCTAAATTTTAAAATTTGTTTGAATAAGTAACAATGATTATGTAATAATATTTTGAATAAATAACAATAAAATTTATTTTACTTTATTTTCTCCTTTTTACATTTATTATGGAATAATTCATATCTTTAAATCTGTATTTCGAAATTTGACAAATAAAATGTCTAAGTCGATTAGAAAAATGAGAGAAATTCAAATATGCCATAAATATTATCTTTTGCATCATGTATATGAATTTTTGCAACATATTTTGGTACTTGCTTAATAAAAAAGTCATTTTGGCACTTAAAAAATGGAAAAAATGATATTTATAAAAATAATTTGAAAAAACTCAGTTCTACAACATTGTTTGTCATATCAAGATACACCTATGTATAAAATATGGGCACATTATCACAAACTATGGCACGGGGATGACCATAACTTGGTCATTTGACCGGAAACTTATACATGTTTATAGATGATTGACCTTTTTGTGAAGAAGTTTTTTGTAAACTTTGTCAAAACTCAAGTTTATCATTTATCCTAGCAACTAGTACACATAAAAGTACTCCATGCAAAAGATTTCATTTTTTTTGACTATTTTGTCACTTTTTTATGTTGTTGAAAAAACGGTCAAAATGACCACCGTGTCTATTCATCAAAATGGATTGCATTTTTCAAAACAATCAACGGTTCTGGGATATAACCACTACTGGTGTATCTTAAAATGAATTTTGTAAAAATTTCAGAGCAAACTATCACACACTTGTAGTTCAAAATTCAATTACTTTCGGAAAATAGGCTTAAATTCATTTAAATAGGCGAAATTAGATAAAAACCGAGAAAATTCCTAATATTGCTGGATTGTCCAAAAACTATGGTCTACTTTGTGTGATAATTGGATGGGTGCCATTTTCACCATATTTTTGGTACTTGCTTCGCAAAAAAAGTCATTTTTGACAATTAAAAAGTGGAAAATGATATTTATAAAACTAATTTGAAAAATCTTAGTTCTGCAACATTGTTTGTCATACCAAGATACACCTATGTGTCAAATATGGACACATTATCACAAACTATGGCACGGGGATGACCATAACTTGGCCATTTGACCCGAAACTTATACATTTTATAGATGATTGACCTTTTTGTGAACAAGTTTTTTGTAAACTTTGTCAAAACTCAAGTTTATCATTTATCCTAGCAACTAGTACACATAAAAGTACTCCATGCCAAAGGATTTCATTTTTGCCTATTTTTTCACTTTCTTTTATTTTGTTGAAAAAACGGTCAAAATGACCACCGTGCCTATTCATCAAAAGGGGTTGCATTTTTCAAAACTATCAACGATTCTGTGATATAACCACTACTGGTGTATCTTAAAATTAATTTTGTAAAAATTTCAGAGAAAACTATCACACACTTGTAGTTCAAAATTTAATTACTTTCGGAAAATAGGCATAAAGTAATTTAAATAGGCGAAATTAGATAAAAACCGAGAAAATTCCTAATATTGCTGGATTGTCCATAAAATATGGTCTACTTTGTGTGATAATTAGATGGATGCCATTTTCCACCATATTTTTTGTACTTGCTTCACAAAAAATGTCATTTCTACAATAAAAAATAAAAAATGATATTTATAAAACTAATTTGAAAAACCTCAGTTCTGTAACATTGTTTGTCATACCAAGATACACCTATGTGTCAAATATGGGCACATTATCACAAACTATGTTACGGGGATGACCATAACTTGATCATTTGACCCGAAACTTATACATGTTTATAGATAGATGATTGACCTTTTTATGAAGAAGTTTTTTGTAAACTTTGTCAAAACTCAAGTTTATCATTATCCTAGCAACTGGTACACATAAAAGTACTCCATGCCAAAGGATTTCATTTTTTGACTATTTATTCACTTTCTTTTATTTTGTTGAAAAAATGGTCAAAATGACCACCGTGCCTATTCATCAAAAGGGGTTGCATTTTTCAAAACTATCAACGGTTCTGTGATATAACCACTACTGGTGTATCTTAAAATGAATTTTGTAAAAATTTCAGAGCAAACTATCACACACTTGTAGTTCAAAATTTAATTACTTTCAGAAAATAGGCATAAAGTCATTTAAATAGGCGAAATTAGATAAAAACCGACAAAATTCCTAATATTGCTAGATTGTCCAAAAATATGGTCTACTTTGTGTGATAATTGGATGGGTGCCATTTTCCACCATATTTTTGGTACTTGCTTCACAAAAAAAGTCATTTTTGACAATTAAAAAATGAAAAATGATATTTATAAAACTAATTTGAAAAATCTCAGTTCTGCAACATTGTTTGTCATACCAGGATACACCTATGTGTTAAATATGGGCACATTATCACAAACTATGGCACGGGGATGACCATAACTTGGTCATTTGACCCGAAACTTATACATGTTTATAGATGATTGACCTTTTTGTGAAATTTTTTTTGTAAACTTTGTAAAAACTCAAGTTTATCATTTATCCTAGCAACTAGTACACATAAAAGTACTCCATGCCAAAGGATTTCATTTTTTGACTATTTATTCACATAAAATTCAATTACTTTCGGAAAATAGGCATAAAGTCTTTTTTTTTAAATATGTTGCAAAAAAGTCATATACATGATGAAAAAGATGATATGGATGTCATATTTGGATTCCTCTTATTTTTCTAATCAATTTAGACATTTTATTTGTTAAATTTCGGTTTACAGATTTAAAGATATGAATTATTCCATATTAGCTGGAAAATAGGAAAAACAATGAAAAACATAGCTATGCCGACGGCTTTGCCATCGGCGTAGCCCTGTAACCTATGCCGACGGTTTATCTATGACGACGGCCAATTTTCTGCGCAGCCCAACTCAGCCTCTGCGACGACGGCCCCGACAAATGGCCGTCGGCGTACAGAACGGCCGTCGGGGTATAGGCCCATTCCTGTAGTGTGTACTTGCATTCTTCGGCCCTGGTATTAATTTGTTATAGTTAGATCCTTATCCTGTCGGCAATAGTGAGATTATCACTCACGATTTTGACTCTATATTTAGACAGTTCTAAAAAAGGCAGTACTAGTAATAATATATTACTAGGGAAATGAGCGCGGCAATGCCGCGCGTGTGTAGTATAAATAAAATTTAAATTTGGTAATGTGCACATTTAGAAATTGTGTAGGTTTGGAAATTATTGAAATTCAAAAAAAATTGCGTTTTAAAATTGTTTAGATTTCAAGTTAGAGAGATTTAAGTTAAGTAAACTTTAAATATGGTAGATAAATTGGAATGGTCAATTATAGTTTTATTTTGGCAATAATTTTTTTATTTGCCAGCCTAATCAAAGGAAATTTACTATGGTTACTTCTAAATGTTAATTGTTTTGAGTTTTTTTGTAAAAAAAATGTAGTTGTATTATATATCGAATATATCTATAATACAATTGTTTTGCAAGCTAAAATGTTTGTAATACAATTGTTTTGCAAATTAAAATGTCTTGTATTTGTTTTTTTTCTTTGATCATTATTGCAATGCTGTTTTGTTGCAAACGAAAAGGAAAGCAAAATATGGAAAGAAAGCAAATATGAAGATTGAATTTCAATGTTTTTTTTACAACTCTATTTAAACGAACTGAAATTTTAAAAGGGAAACTACAATTATTTTGTAACCTAGAATTTTTTTTCTTTTTTTTACAATTCTATTTGGACAAATTGAAATTTTAAACGAGAAATTACAATTGTTTTGTAAGCTAAAATTCCCCTATATATAAAAGTGTGTTGCAATCATTTTTCTTCTTCTTGATTGTTTTTCCAATGTTGTTTTATTGCAGAACAAAATGAAAGGAAAAAACGAAAGAAAATATATACATAGATGGGGCTAAATGTAGGTGAGTTGTCATTGTCACATTTTTTATATTTGATATTCCAGTTATTTTAATTAAGCAAAAATTAAAGTTGTTTTAGGGTGCATGGAAATGTGTCAGTTGTAAAAAATTATTTTTTTTGGAAATTTTAGAGAGATTTAAGTTAAGAAAATATTTTTTTATATTTCATATTTCAGTTATTTTAATTAAGCAGAAATTATAGTTGTTTTAGGGTGCATGGAAATGTGTCAGCTGTAAAAATTAAAATTTTCTAGAAATTTTACAGAGATTTAAGTTAAGAAAACTTTAAATATGTTAGATAAATTGTAATGGTCAAATATAGTTCCATTTTGGCAATAATTTTCTTATCTGCTAGCATAATCGGAGGAAATTTACTCTGGTTATTTCTAAATGCTAACCATTTTGTTTTTTTAAATATAATTACATTACTTGTGAATATATATTTAATACACTTGTTTTGTAAATATAGTTACACTATTCATCGAATATATCTATAACTCTGTGAATTGCTTAATTATATTTTCAAGCTTGCAAAAAAAAATGGTCGTTTTTTTTGTGTTCATTTCGTATGCATGTTTTTTGCATTATTGTAATTACTAAGTTTTTTTTAAAAAAATCTATTAATGAGGCTTTGTGTACTATTTGAAAATTTTGAGATTATTTTTGGAAAACGTTCCAAAGTTTCTAAATTGTAGATTTTTAAATTTGCAGGTATTCAGATGCCGCGCATGTGTGGTTAGAAATCAAATTTCGAAATGGTGATATTTAAAAATTGTGGAGAGCTGGAAGTTTCTGAAATGCAAAGAAAGTTTGCGTTTGAAAATTGATTGGATTTTGGAAATTGAAGATTTCAATTCTGTGAATTGTAGAAATATATTTGCAAACTTAAAAAACAATATTCGTGGTTTTTTTGTGTGTGTGCGTTTTGTATGTATGTTTTTGCACTATTATTAAGAAATTGAAAGTTTGGATTTTTTGTGATTTTTTTAAATCTCTTATGGAGGACTTACGCACTATTTGAAATTTCTTTAAGATTATTATTTTTTTCTGGGAAGGTACGAAAGTTTCTGATATGTTGGTTTTGATTTGTTTAAAATTTGTTGAAATTTGTTTGGAATGATTTTAATTTGCATTTGGGAAATTACAAAAGTTAATCCAAAAAAAAAACAGAGAGCACAAAAAAAAAGGCCGAGCCAGGCGCGAAAAAGGCCGCCCAGCCCAGTAGGAAGCCCACCTCGCAGCCCAGGCCCACGGTGACGTCGCAGTGACGCCACCGTGGCCGGAGCCTGCGGCGGCGGCTGCGAGCACTCCGGCGGCGACGCAGCGCGATTTGGGACGCGCAGTTCAGCTCGTCGGACGCGCGCGCCCGCGGGCTGCACGAGAGCGTCGGCGCCGCCGCCTCTGGGTCGCCGGAGCGTCGCCGGCGACGCGCCGACGCGGCGGAGGGCAGCGCGCACGGTGGCGTTGATCCCGGCGACATGTCGGCGTTTCGGCGGATAATCGACGGCGAGGAGGGAGATCCGGCGACGGCGCACCTCGCCGTGCTCTCCGATTTGACCGGGGAGTTGCGAAACGGCGGCGCGCCGCGCCGGCGGCCACGGCGACCTCCGGGTCGCACGCGAGAGAGAGAGGAGGAGGGGGGTTTGTCGATGGTTTTGCTCGAAGGCCCCTGGGTTTTTGGAAATTTGCGAGCAGGTCCTTGGCGGGGGGTTTGTTGCAAAGTGGCGGGGGCTCTTCTGTGAAGTTCTGCGCCAAATTTCGTGCGAGGCGACGTGGCGGCCCGCGGTTGGAAGAAACTCTAATACTGTAGCAGCGGAGGACGCGGGCGCATCTGGTCCGTCGATCGCCGCGATTGGACGGCCAACGTTTGTCGGGCGACGTGGAAGCAGGATGGAGCGCGATTTCGTCGTACTTTTATATATTAAGGCATTTCTCTCTTCATAAATTATTACTGAGGTGTGAAAACGTGCGTGCTCATGGAGTCATGTACCGTGTACGCAAGCCACGTACGTTCCACGCCCGTATGTATGTGAGAACGATATGTAAGCCAATTGGTGCCGTGTAAGTCAGAGCGAGCAGTAAGCCACAAACTAGGTGACACGGAAAAGGCCTCTCGATCCTTTCCCCCCTCTTCCATCTGGAGAATCCTACAGCGACTGCCGGTTAACTGTCCATTTTTTGGGTAGAAGATTCGATCTTCATATCGCTTGTGCAATACTATTAGAATTAGAATATCTATTGCAGATAAGTTCATAATCATACGAGAGCTTGGGGTCAATACTTAACTAATACTCCCTCCATTTCAAATTAATTGACTTCCATTTGTCTACACATGGATGTATCTAGACATGTTACACGTATAGATACATCCACATGTGGACTAATGGAAGTCAATTAATTTGGAACAGAGTGAGTAGTACGCGTGATGTGTGCGCCCAAGTGAAAGCTCAGTCGTTGTCATCCTGCCATTGGCGCTGATATATATTGCCAATGATAAAGATATTCTTCTATGCAAATAGTAGTTTCAGACGATCTCCAAATTAATTGACCATTTCTACTCATTTACAGTGAGATGTCTTCGGGGAAAAATAATGATCTAATACAACCAAATGTGCAAAGCTGAAAAAAAGAAAGATAACTAGTGTACTTCAAAATCGAGCATGCATGGATCGATGGATGGGACTTTACACTTTACAGCTTCGTCCAAGTTGGTACCTCAACAGGTTGGGTCGTCCTAAAAAAATAACAAATCGATCGAACTGATCAACACCACAAAAAGTAAGTACTAGCTCAACAAATTTCCGCTTTACCACATGGGACACACCACCCAAAACTGAATTTATCAAGGGATGCAAGGGCATGCATATTTCTATTGCGTGCCACGTGTTTTCTATAGCATAGCATCATGTTGACCACACCATGCATGCATGTGCACTTAGCCGCAAGTATAATTTCCCAGGACATGCTTTGAGCTCATGCAGAAGCAGAACAAAGAAAACAATCTCTTCCGCTCGTGCGAGAATTGATAAAAAAAATATTGTAAATTTTCGAAGAAATCCGCTGTTAAAATCGAGGAACAAACTATCTAGGGGACATAAACTAAACACACTTGCTAACTTGAATCTGATTCTTTACAAAAAAAAAAGGGGGCAAAAGGTTTGCCCCAATCTATTAATTAAGGAGTTTTATAGGAAAGTAAAAACAATATTACAAAGGGACTTCGGCACGATTTCACTCAAACGTTTGTCCCCGCGGTGACCCAAAGCCTCACCTTTCTCTTAATTTTTCGAAGAGCACCGTCGCCGGCGAAATGTTTGTTACAAAATACACGGGCATTTCTCCCATTCCAATTTTCTCAACAATTGAGAAGAGAAATGGTAGCAATAGCTTTCCGATTTAGGCTTGAAGATCCGGTCATGAGAAGCCACCAACTCTTGAGGGAGTGAGTTTGCAAAAGGTGGGTCTCAATGGATAGAATGCCGGCCACTCCTCAATAAGGTTCCAAATACGCATAGTGAAGCAACAATGAATAAAAAGATGCTCCGATGATTCCATGGTCCTCTTGCAAATACGGCAAAGGTCACAATTAGGTCATCCCCTTTTCGCAATCCTATCCGTCGTCCAAAGCCTATTTTGGATTGTGAAGAACTTGGCCTTGGGAGGAGCCCAAACTTTTCATATCATCTTTTTCATGTCACAAGAGGTGCCCCCAAGAATTACACTTTATAAGCCTAGGCGCCGAATATTCACCATTAGCCGTTTTTTTTTCAAAAGATTGAATCCTCAACCCCTCCAATAAGATTAACATTTTGAAGCTTGGCCCACAAATCGACAAATTGTTCCATGTGGGTGAAGGAGAAATTTTCGTCCAATTTGATCTTGGCAACCCAACTATCCTCGTGCACCTCCGAAACACTCCACTTATTCCGTTTAGATGCGAGGTGGATAAGGGGGAGCGATGTCCTTGGGCTTAACCCCCTCCAACCAAGGGGCCTCCCAAAAGGGAGTCTTCTTTCCGTGCGAAGAATGATGGAGGTGGCGGAATAGAAGAGGGCCATATCCTCGACCGAGAAAGGGTTGCACATGCCACTCCAAATCTTTGATGGGTCTGTCCATTGGAGCCAAGGCCACCGCTACCGAAGGGCTCTAGAAAATTTGTCAATGACGAGAACACCAAGACTCCCAAGCTCCTTAGGCCTACGCATTGTGTCCCAATTGACCTTGCACTGCGCACCCGTGACCTTATCGGAGCCCGCCCAAAGGAAAGAGCACTCAATCTTTGTCATAGTGGTGCACACCCGGGGAGGAACAATAAGCGGCGTCAAGTGGTAAATGGCTTGGGAAGCAAGCACGGATTTGACGAGAGCGGTACAGCTGGCCGTGCTGAAGAACCTTCCATTCCAAGTCGGTAATTTGCTTGCCATTTTATCCACAAGAGGTTATAAATCAACTTTCGAAGGTTCCGAACCGAGAGAGGCAGCCCAAGGTAACGGATAGGAAAAGAAGTTCACTCCGCCGAAAGATCCTCAAGAACCACATCAAGATTAATATCCCACAATGAATAGGGACCACGGAGCTCTTTTGAAAATTAGTGCAAAGACCGGTGACCTCTCCAAAGGCGGCTAGGATGTTGGCAAGGTCACCATTTAGATTGTGTGTCCATCATATCCGCTTGATCCCGCACACATCGCAATGGATTTCGTGCATTGTGAGATGCCGATGGACCTAACCTCATTGATACCGAATCAAAAATCAACATCTCTCATAAAAAATAGTAAGGAGGCTAATATGAATTATTATCATATGTATGATGTAAAATTATACTAATTACACTAGTATCCCAGCGCTCACTAAGCTACGTCGTTTTGTGCCTGCACACTTATTTAACCCTAAAACTATTTTCACAAAACATGCCTAAATCTCCTATAGATCAAAGAAAATCAATCTCGGCCACTCGTATTAGCCTCCTTGAGAAGCGAAAATTCAATATAGCTCCCAATCACATATTCTCCTGTTTGAATCAAAATTAGAAACAAATATAAAAGACACTTGAAAAAAATCAGGGACAAACATATTCAAAAGTTCAACATACGTGCAAAGTTTCATGAAGAAATAACATTTCTTGTGCTCGTGCCAAAAAAAAAACAGGCCAATATCGGATTTGAAATGTCTTTTTAGAGCACTGTTTTTTTTCACACAGCACACAAAATTTCATTTCTTTAGGAAATTTTGCACTATGTTGAACAATTGGATATGTTTGTCTCTGTTTTTATTTCAGAATTTTCTAACGTGTTTGTATATATTTTTTTCAAATTTTATAATCAAACATGAACATATGAGTCCGGGAGCCAAAACTGCTCTCCCAGCATTGAGAAGTCCTTAAGTAAGATATCAAAGAAATCTATTGATAAAATCGTAGAAAAGACTATACGGAGACTAGAAAATAAACACATTTGCTAACCTAAAGCTAGTACATTTTCCAATTTGCCACCATTTAGATTTTTTGTCCATATGAACTGTTCAATCCCGCACATATCAGAAATGATTTTTTATGTCACTGTCTTGTCTTGCACAATATCAAAGGTCGAAATCTCACTGATACCGAAAATAGATGCTGATGAGACTCACTCATAAGTCATAAATAAACCATATCTTGGCACGCGATTGTCTTAGGCAAAAATCTCAACAAGAGAAAGCCATCTTTGAGCGGAAAGTCTCCTTGACGCGCGCTCGACCGTCGCGCGGTTCGTGTTGACGCGGGGTGGGTCTCGGGCGGTTACGCGCACCACGTGGGTGGGTCCCACCCACGCCTTCTTCCTCCTCCCTTATCTTCTCCCTCCTCCTTATCTTCTTCCTTTCCTTCTTTTTTCCCCACCTCGCCCCACGTCGCCGACGCCCGATTCTCTCTCCCTTACTCTTCCCGGCGTCGAGACGGCGACCGACGACACCGCTGCAACCGGAGGGAGCTGCGGCGGAGGAGGCGCCATCGAGGATGCAGCGAGGCAAAGCCGAGCGAACGGCTGAGATCCCAGGCCGAGACGGCGCCGGCGACGCTGCGCGGAAGCGCGGCGGAGAAGGCGGCCGTCGAGGATGAACTTAACGAGGGGGTGGGGGTGGGGTGCTCGCTGGCGACGAGCTCCGGTGTGCCGGGGGCTTAGAGGGATAGTCGGCGGCGGCGGCGGCGGACCGGCGGAGGCCGCGGTAGCGCCGCCGGCCGCGGGTGGCGGGGGCAGGCGGTTAGGCCGGCGGCGGGGACGAGCTCCTCTTCTTCCTCCCGTCGCTGTCGGAACGCCCACGCGCGCACGTACGGCTGTCGGAAACCGAGCGAGCCATCGCGCGGTGCAAGCTAGCCTCCTCTCTTTTGAGCCGATATGGAGAATTATCTGTTGCACTTCAAAAGTACCAAGAAAATGAAATTCAAAAAAAAAGTACCAAGAAAATATTGCAGGAAATCCTGGGAACGGCTCACGGGAAACGCGGAGGCAGCAGGGCGGGCCCACCCGTCGGCCCTCGGCCGGTGCAGGTACACGACGGGGTTGCACGTACGGGCGGCAAATAATCCGGCCGGAGAAATCAGTGGTGGGGCTCGTTCCGTTAGAGCGGGCCCTCGCCGGCCATCTCGCCGTCTGATCCTACTCTCGCGCCTCTTCTATCTCCCCGCGCCATCTGGTTTCTTGGCATCTATATATAAGAACTCCGCTGCTTCTTCTTACCCTGCTCTCTCTCTCTCTCTGGGGATTTAACCTGGTCTCTTCATTGAAGGGATATCGGAACAGGGGAAGGCTAGCGGAGGACGAGGTTAGTTTCTCTTATCTCATAGATAGATTCGTTCAGATTTTCTGTTTGATCATCTGATCCTATCTCTATATTTTTCCTGGTTTAGTCCTCTCTCTCTCTCTCGAGTCTGAAGAACTGGTCTCTGTTCGTATGTTGCGTGCGGTTCATCCCTTGAGATTAGTTCTGCGGGGCAGATGAAATCGATCGCACGGGCTTCTTGAATCGTACTATCTCTCTTCGTTTCGTTTTGGGGCTTCGTATGGTGATTAAACACGGCGATATTATGGGATGCCTGCCTTTGATTAAGCCTCTTGTGAATTCGAAACACCGGAGGAGCCATGGATGTTCTTGACCAGTTTCTTCTTCTTCTTCCCTATAACCCAATCCATTTCTCGACCCTCGAACCAGATACGCCTTGGCCTGCATGTTCCGGCCGGTTGCTTGGATCGTCGTGTCTGTCTCCGGTTCCCTTTCGGTTGGAAAACGTATATACCATGTCATCAATCTGGTAGGGAACAGATACGAGGCGTTTATGTAGCCCGTACGCGTCAACTGCCTCCCCTTTCGTCCGATTCCCGAAAGCAGGGGAAGGAGTACGCCTTTCGGTTCAGGATACAGTACTGCCGCGACGTGCCGTGCTAGGTCGTGCATATTGCCATCACATGCCGCTTCTTAGGGATTGAGTAGTGCACGCCTGCTGAATCTCAGCAACTTTGCTTTCGCCTGCTGAATATCAGCAACTTTGCTTTTGTACGAACAGCAGTATTTGTGTCATGTTGCAATTGTACATGAGACTTGACAGTAGTACCATTGAGTGCCGTTGCGGTGACTCTGAAAGTAGCCTCTCGCCCGCTATCACAGTTCACCATTCGCATATGTTCAGTATCGACTCAGTTAACAGCTGAATCACGGCCTGATTGTTTTGATCTTTTCTGACAATTATACACCATGTTCATTCCCAGGTGATCATCTAATTGACATGGATGAACACATGGGGAGGCGGACGGTGGGCGGCCTCCTCTTCACCAAGGGGGGCTCGATCCTGCTCTTCAGAGAAGACAGTTCTCGCCCCAAGCCCGGACGCTCGCAAAGCCATGGCTGCAACGGTACTCCTCGGCGTTCGGCCGAAAAAGGCCGGCAAACGCACAGGGAAGCAGCGGCAGCACCCACGCCGGCAACACCAGCGCCCCGGAGATCAAAAACTCTCAGGAAACCTCCAGAGGGAAGCAGCAATCCGGCAAGCTCCTCCGACAACGGGGCAACAGGGGAGGCGACGACTCCGGGCGCCGGGCGTGACCTGCTGGCGCGTCTCAAGGACAGGGTGAACGCGTCGAGGAAGCGGTCGCTGGCGAGGGAGATGAGCAGCCCCTCCTCCTCCTCATCCTCCGGTGGCTTCAGCGCCGGCTCGTCGGCCCGGTCGTCATCGGTGTCGAGGCCGTCGCACCGTGCCGCGTCCCGGGTGAGGAAAGGGGACGGAGGCGAGAATGCAGGAGGTGGCGGCGTGCGTAGGGGCACCGCCGGTGGTGGTGGTGGTGATTCCAGGAGGAATAATGCAGATGATGATGTGGTGATGGCCGAGCAGGCGGCGCCGAGGGAGCACCAGGCGCCGTTCCTGTCCGGGTTCTTGGCGAGGTACAGGCGCACTCTCCAGCAGGGAGGAGGGTCGCTGGATGACGGCGCCGGGGACTCCGGCGGGTACTGGCGCTTCGACGTCGAAGGCACCGAAGAGGTATCGATCCACATTAATCATTTCACACTCGCTGCATCTTGAATGATCATCCCAAAACACTTGGAGAATCGTGTCTAATCTTTTGAGGTTGCTTTCTGCATCTGCAGCTCGAGAACTACTTCATGCGCAGTGACCGGCATCGGGCGATGAGGATGGACATCGACGGCATGTCTTACGAGGTATGCTTACACTGAATAATTTCCGTCCTAACCTGCTCTCACTTACTGGCACATTAATCTGACACTTGGTTTTGCAGGAATTGCTTGCGTTGGGTGACCGGATCGGCACCGTGAACACTGGCCTTTCGGAGGACGCGCTGTACAAGAGCCTGAAGCGAAGCCTGTACGCGCCCACGGCTCCGGAGACGCACCAAGACTGCGACAGAAAATGCAGCATATGCCAGGTGAGTTCAGCATACACAGAGTTTCAGTACAAGGCTAGTTTCTTCGAGTGCGAGCAGAGGAAATGATCGTGATCCGTGTGATTTATTCTTCAGGAGGAGTACTCGGGCGGCGAAGAGGTGGGTAAGATGGCGTGCAAGCACTACTACCACATCGCCTGCATACAACACTGGCTCCGGCAGAAGAACTGGTGCCCTATCTGCAAATCAGTCGCTGCCAAGACCAACTAGCAGCCGTGTGAGCTTGCTCAGTCGTCATTGTAAAAAAATCTCCTTTCATGTTATCTAGACACAGCAAATCTGTATTCTTTCTTCCTCTGCTCTTTGTAGAGTGAATCATTTGTTTGGGCCTGCAACACTCTTCTTGGTTTCCTTCAGTTCACAAGGTTCAGTGAACGAAGAAAAGGGGACAAGAAATAAACTCTTAGAAGGTGGAAATTTCAGTTGCTCGGTAGTAGGTTATCTTGTCAGTGTTTGATTCATGTTATTCCTTTGTGTTGTACATAGTCACTTCTTGTCATCATTAATCTACTCCTCCTATCCATACTAGCTAAATGCCCGTGCGTTGCTACGGAGCAACCAAAAAATATTTTGGAATGCACATACAACTGTTCTATCGTGTGAGAAAGTTCGGGGACAGTGATACACAATCTTTACTCATAAGATACACCGACATATATCTTCTCGATGAGCTCCCGGAAGTCTAAAAATACTCCTATGAGTATACTGTGTAGTTTACTGCTATACTCACCACAGATGTGAACTGCTGAAATAATTTACAAATGTCAGAAAATACTAAATATTTCTGTAATAGAATAAGGTGTCTTTTATACTTGTGAACATGTCAAATAAAAGAAAGGTCATCAAAGTATTGCAAGTTTCTTCCTAAAACAAGCGGGTACAATAACATTACACGATTCATGGTTCAAAAGAAGTTACAATGACATCTCAACCTGTTGATAAAATACACCTTTGCATCAACTACACATCACTGACTAAATATCATCACATTGCATAACACATAGACCTCTGCGGTAGTAGCAACAACAACAGCAAAATAACTTATTTTGGGTATCAATGTTAATATCAGAGTTGCCGTTACTATCTGTACACTGAAATACATGTGTGAACACTCAGCTCACATCTCAATTCTCAAATCAGGAAAAAAATGAAAAGAAAAATAGCTAGCTGCTCGGCCTGGTGACTCACAAACTTCAACATTTTGAGAATCTAAGTTTGCATAGCTTAGATCCTGAAGCGAATTTGAAACACTCCGTGACACTGAAACTCTGAACTTCTCCAATTTGTCATGTATCTATGGCATTCAATAGCACGTATCAGAAAAGTTGCAGGGAGGTTGCGCCTCAGCTCGTCGGGACGGAGGAGACGCGAGACTTGCTCAGTGTATGAGGTCGCTGGGGAGGACAGAGACTACCCAAGACGGGGTTGAGCTGGCCGGGGGCGGAGCAGAGCTGGTAGGGCAGCGACATCAATGCTGCAAATCACAGGCCCCTCGCAAGATCCATCCCCTGCTCAAGAAAATTTAGAGAAAGCATAACATTAAAATCATTCACTTCGAGTATGGCTCTTGACAGAATAATTTTTCCGTGAAACAATCGGTCAATATATATATGCATAACTCAATTTAGAGTGCAGAAACTCATACACTGAATTTTTACAATCCTAGTGATCACAAACGGTCTACAAGAATATCAGTAGCTTACTCCTTTTAGATATAAGTTAGCCAACACACTAAACCACATGTCATTTAGTTTTGAAACAGTAGAAATCAATCGACAGTGAGCCAGCCTTTCAGCTCGCAGTCTGACGACAAGAATATCAGTAGCTTACTCCTTTTAGATATAAGTACACCACATGTCATTTACCTTTCAATAGTAGGAATCAATTGCAGTAAGTTAGTTTTTCCGCTCATAGTCAGACAACAAAACTAAATGCCTCTACGGTACCGATGTAAATGCATGTACAATCATATAAAATCATAGTATTCTAACTCAGTACGCTCAACCGTTTTTCTATAAAGTCAATGACTACTAATCCTCCAGCTTGGTAATTACCTACAGCAATGGACAAAATGCATCAGTAATCATGATAGTAAGTGAAATTGAAAGGGAGCTAGAATTGATATAGGAAACCAAAGGAATCGGGTTATAAAAGCAGCTAGTATTGTCAGGCCAGCTAGGGGTCGTGGAATGCTCCCTTCTGCCATGAACATGCGGTGATCACAAATTTCTCATCTAATATGCTAATGTGAGGGTGTGACCGTGTGAGGGAAGGCAGTTTTGCAGTTCCCTAGCTGGATTAAAACACAACAGTATACCATTGCATTTTAAAGGTAGGAATAACTCAAGATACTTCTTTGAAAATAGTACCTGATATTGAGTGGACACAAAGATCTCCGAGAAAACCTGAAATAACACAAAACATGAACATTTGGATGTCATGTAAATCCCACTACAATGTGAGACCCTTGATGTCATGCCATCCTTCGAAATCTGCAATCTCACCTGCAAATAGTTGCAAGCCCAAACCACGACATTAGATAAAATCCACACCTTTAGTCTTCTTCAGTTCAAACAGGTAAGGCTTCATGGCCAAATATCTAGCAAGAGAACAAAAATAGTGCAGGCAAGATACACGACTGATGTTAAGGGCTTTTATCTTTTACGGTGTAATAAACCATCAGGAATGTAAATGCAAAATTACCACAATGTATACAGTAGCAACTGATGTTTAGTCTTTAGTGGCCGTTTTCAGAGGAAGCAATTACAAATCAGCAGGAAATAAGTAGTATATCAAAACACTCAAATTCAGCTACAGGCAGATTAGTTTCTCACCATCAATCACCAGCCTGTCCTCTCTGCAGATATGGGCTTCCCAGTGGACTCGGTGGCGTGAGAGCTGGCGGCAAGTAACTCGAGGCCGTCGTAGTGGGTCTGGCGAGCCCCATCTCCACCCTCTCCCAGGCTCGTTCCCAAGCACGGCGACGGCAAAGTTTCAGCGGGGATTAGAGAGAGGCGACGGGTTGACGGGAGGCCAGATGCGAGAGGAGAGCAAGGGGGATTTTGTACTGCACGAGGTGGCAAGAATCACGAGCTCCACGATCTGTATTTCCCACGCACAGAGATGCGGTGGTTGACATGGACCGAATTCTGACTCGATTTGGATGAGCAGCTGCAACGACCTCCGACTTTGACAGGCAGCCACTCCGGCGAGCAGCACAGTATCCGCTCCATCGGAAGGAACGCATCATCCCCCGCCGCTCGGATCTGCGCGGGGCCGGCGGCGGCGAGCTGGGAGACGGCGGGGAGGAGCTCAGGCGGGGACGGAATCGAGCGATCCGGGACTGTGAGGTGGAGGGTCGGGGACGGAGTCGGCCGGTCGGACGGGATGGGCGGCGGGGACGGTGCTGGCGGCGATCGATCTGGGAGCAGGAGACTGGGATTTTTCTATTTTCACCGCCACCGAACAGGTACGTTTGACTTGGCGGTGGCAAAGGGTGTAAATACTTCTGAGATCAGCCTAGCAACGAGAGGTAAAATCGGAAATTAAAAAAACGTACCAACACCTCCTCAAACCAGTCGCTAAGGAGCAACTGGAATAAAAAGCTCAAGGTTATGAGCCAACATCCTTTCATGCTGAGAACAGAGATTAACAATAAAAATATGTGGCCATGTTTCTCTTTTTCAGTGGGCAAGCCATCAGTAGTAGATTTAGAGTTAAAATGATCTACTAATATTTCTGTGTTGGATGATGCGTATATCGTTTTATAACAGCAACGAGGAAGGGCAGACAAAACAACAGTTTAATCAAAAGGTACAGCTCATACACATCACTCACGGAACTCTATGGACAACGAATGAGCCTGAGGTTTGTCACCTCCTGTAGCATAATTCTCTTGATCACAGCCTCCATTAGCCTTTTTGTTCTGTACCATGGAAGGAAGATAAAATTAGTCTAATAACTGATGGAACATTGTTGTTTGTGCATGTTCTATCTGTTCTCGTTGCATCGGGGTAGTTCTTTGTATAGACTAATTATCTTGAATCACGTCCCTGCAATATCATTTAGTTCACTTGGAAGCAAGATAAAATTGTTCTAATACCAGATCGAAGTCTGGTGATTGTGCAGTTCTGACTGTTCTACAAAAGTGCACTTGTATGATTGTATCAGTTGTCATATGTGTACTCCTTATTGTAAGCTCAGAAATTTTGAATTGAACTAAACCATATGGGAAGTTGTTATTTTGCGTATCCATGGTATAAAAATAATAATTTCACAAAATGGTGGCGACGTGGAATGTTTAAGGTAAGAAATTCAGTTTAGGTTTATTTGATAATCCATAGTCTAATTATCAAATTTAGATTTTATGAAGTCCATTTTATTCCTAACTTTTGAGCAGCATTGATGCGTCTTTACCACACTGCAGCCTTTCAGTTCTTCATTTTTAGATGCTGTAAATAACACGGCATTCGTTTAGTTTTCTTACTTTAAGGGCACAACATGCGAGAAAAACTACTTTGAAGTTTGAACAATAATCCCGTACTTCTATGGCCCTCATGACTCAAATAATTAAGTGGTGCTATATTCTCACTGGAAACGGGTGTAATCATATTGCCGCTATTCCTGCTTGGTAGCATGCTATTTATTTTGTAATTGAACTTCTGTTTTTTATGTACGACACATTTCTTATATTTATTTGTTTTCTGTAGAGTCCAGGCTCAAACAATTTGGAACTTCACTTTTCAAATTTGTGAATAAGTCGGCCTCCCAGTTCGCAAAATCCACGATTACTGTAAGTGATTCTTCTATTGGTTAGCTCCCTAGGAGAAAGACTGAATTGGGAGACAGATTAAGTGTCTTCAGTTACTTAATTCAAAATGGCAAATGTTTCCCTATTCTCTTTTGTGGCATTTCTTTCAAATAACTAGGGATGTTAATACACATTGTTGAACTGTTCATGGTTCTAAGAGTAGCATTTCAAGGACAGATAACTGCAAGACCATCTGAAATATTTTATGATGGCACTTCTGTTTCCCCTTCGGACCATTCTACAGACATTCAGTTTTTTGTTGTCGTTGTGCTTATCTTCTTTCATAAGATTGCCTCATTGACTTAACTTGGTTGCTTGATTAGTGATGACTCATGTTGATGGTCTCTTCATTGCTTTTTTGCATCGACTTTCAACAAAATACTATATCTATTCTATTTGTATCCTCATCTCAGCTAGCTGCTTGACTGGATATTAGCATTTTTGGGGCTAATTTCATATATTTTATATTTGTATATAGAACGCAGATGGTGCTTTATCCAGCCTCGATATTAAATATGATCCCATAAATCAGTATTTCCTTGTGAAGTAAAGTTTGATCTTCTATCTACTATTTTCGTCCGGCTCCTAACTATAAATTTTACTACATTGTTTCCTCGGTTTGCTAGCATTAGAGTGAGCAGACATAAATGACCCTATCTGATACTCAACCTGCGATGTTTTCTTTAGGGGCAATTGCCATGTCAGTTCTGAACTATAAAGTGATTCTCAAGTCATATGATCAGCTTGTTACACATTACAATCCCCCAATGGCAAAGCGCTTCAGTTATATTAGATGTGTGCCTTATTTAGTTTTTCTTTTTGCATCCAAGTGATGCTTGAGGTTATCTAAGCTGAACTCACAACAGGATACTCTCTTGGTACAGCCTTGCAATGTAAAGCAATGCTAATATGATTTTATGATTCATAAAGAGAAAATGTGAAGATGAATTGAGAGGCGGTCCTGATGCTCAGGAAGATGATCTGGGAGGGATTCAACTGAAGACATGGATTGGCACTAGCTAATGGTCACCAACTGAGGATTAAAAGCAATGTTTCACAAGGGTTGCTGATGCTTTCTATATCATGACAAATAAAGTGCATTTTCATTTTTTCCCACTTCCCTACGGTATAACAATTTTAGCATTAGTTCATTTTCTTATCGTTCTTAAGTTTGCAAGAACTTTGTTATGGTAATTTTGTTAATGAAGTCGACAAAGCTCAATGTTTCAATTTTTTAATTACAATCATCCATCATGCAATTTTCTCAAGCTATTTTTTCTTAGGCACATGATCCGAATTGATATAATCTCTCTGCATTTGATTGGTTAGGCATAGATATTTGAGATTTCTAGATTTAATTATTACCTTTGCGGCCTATGAAACAGTTGAGGCAATCGGCATGAGTGAAAGATCACCATGGTGGAGGAAGCACATGCATAATGCATCTTTTGATCAATGGTGCTTCTATATATTCCTTCATGTTATTTTGAAGCTTTATATGCACGCATACATCCAATTGTGGCTTTTATTGGAATACACTTCTTAAAGAAATGAATCTTAATCTTCTTAGGTAGTATATCATTTCTATACATGCGAATATTTACATTACATGTGCAACATGTGTACAATCATAATAAGTTAAGCGTCCGTAGCAGCGCACGGGCATTCAACTAGTATTATATAGTAGAGATTAGTGGGCACAACTTTGTCTAGATACACATGTATCTAGTCTAAATACTTAACTAGATACATATGAATTTAGACAAAGCTATGCCCACTAATATGGATCGGAGGGAGTATTAAAGAGTAGTTCACAATGAGCATACGTTGTCAACTGATGCTTCCACCCCAGTCTGATCTTAGTCGACGGCACATCTCTCAGCTCCCTTTAAGCTACATATATACTCCTCGACGTGTGCATCCACAGGCCATACCTTATCCTCCTACGCGCACACAATTTTATCAATTTCGAAATCAAATACTATGTAAAAGTGGTTGGAGACGTACACAAACCTCATCCATACGAATACAGAAGTTGACAGGAACGATATTGATAACACTACTTGCGAGACACCTTTGTTCCTTTCTTACTTTTCTTTCCTCCCGGTTCCTTTCATGGTTGACACCGATCCGATACGACCACACAGTATAGAGTTGCAGCCGGTGGAGAATCTCTTACTTTCTCTACGACAATGGCTGCTCTTTCCGTAAGAACCTCAAGTCGCTAGGATACAGAACCAATATATCCCTCCAATCCTACATCCAAAATCACATCATTTGTTCTCCTCAAAATTCAGAAGAAAAAAACATAACTGTGCAATATACACGGGTCACTAGAGCATTCTGGTGAGTGTAAATAGATCAATAGCACAAATCCCATTGTTATTAAGGTGACCACCAGCAAGTTCCAAAAGTCGCTAAGATAGTATATGTACAGATTTTCAGACAATAGTCTGCAAATAATTGGTAGATTTCTAGCCCGGTGAAGAATAGTACACCATCCAATATCCACGTGGCCAGGAAGCAGCACTAAACTATGGCATGATATTATTATTCACTTCTTCTTTTCGTCGCGACTGAACACTAGATTGAGCTTGGCGAAGACAGATTCCGTTATTTCGGTGCTCGGCTCCTTCTACATATCAAGGAAATAAACATACAAAGGTGGAGATAATGAGTCCACATTGCATCAACAGCGGTCAGCCAAAGCACCAGGTAATATAAGTGCCATGAAGTGTTCCTGCGGAAATCGACAAGCCACAAGTTAAAAACAAAAGCAGCTACATGATCACATCCGAATGCCTACGCCTACCTACAACTACCCATACATTATGGATGTACCATCTTCATTTCCAACCAGTACAGAATTTGGCATTTTTTCAATAAGGTGAAATTTCCAATGACTTGCCCCTATCCTCATCCTCTGTATACCTCTTGTGCATGTGCAATTGTTGAGAGTATTTTTGTTTTATCATACTCCGACCATAGGTTTCTTTTTATGCGTGATCTGGCCAAGTATGGACATACCGAGATTGTACCGGTATCTCCAAACTTTGGTGGACCAATTGATGGTAGGTATTGGAATTTCTTGCAACAACTCATAAGCATGAGGGGTATATTTAGTCATATGCAATTAGCTACCTGTCACTCTGTCAGACTGCTCAGCTAATACAGACTGCCTAAAGCATGACCTGGCGAAGTATGGTTATTGTCTTGGGCATGATCACTACCCAGTGCGAATGGACCTTTTCCCAGATTTTGTAACCTGTTCTGGTGGCCAGCGATGAGCATGGTTTAGTGAATAGTCATGTTCCATATAGAAAACCTGACCGCCTTTACTGCACGCGCACTTCGATAGTTTAGTTTGTAGATCTCTCACCGTAACATTGAAAATCCCAATGCCTTAGTTGGAGCATTGGGTTCGGCAAGGAGAAGAAAGCTTAAAGACATATCACATACTGTCAGCATTCAAATCAAAACTAAACTTAGGACTGATTTTTTATATAGATAAGTACAACCACATTCCTAAATCCAGGCTTCCAAGAACACAGACAAATTGAATTCTAAACGGTGCAGAAGTCTCAAGTTAACTTATTTACTTATATTTATCTGTCCTTGTAGGTACAGCAGCATAATGTAGGCAAATTAGTTCCAAGTTCAACTATCCAACCAAGAAGTTGCAAAAAGGATGAAGCATTACCTGTACGTGACGCACCAATTGAGGCTTTTCAACCATGAAGAACCTTGTCTGGATCTAGCTGACCGCTATAGTAACTGGAAGAAACAGCTGAGAGCTCCAACCTTCCTTTCCACTCTTCACCAGGCTTCAAAGTAATGGGCTTCTCAACAGCTGCAGGCTCCACACACAACATCTGCTTATATTCTTCATCACCAAAATCTTGAATCGTTTTTGACCTCTTGTCCCATGGATTCCATACAACTACAGAGGGCAAAATGATAGCACAAGCATTAATGTTCTACCAAGAAAAATAAGAAGTTGACACATCTAGGTACAGTATTCACTGCCAAATTAGCTTACCAGCATCGGGAAGCCCATCTTTCCTAAGGACGAATGTTCTTTTCTTCTCATGATCAATAATTGCTATTTTTGGTGGTGTGTCCAGATATATTTTGTCAACCTTCACAGCAAAGTTTACAGGTCAGCAGCTGTAGCTTCATATATCGTATGTAACCTTGAAGTGGTTTAGTTACCTCTGATTCAAACACAATAGCATCCCCCTGCTCTGTGAATCGCTTCTTCCCCTCCAGGTTGTCAAAGTAGTCCAATGTCTCCAGTCCTTCAATACGCACTTCGCTAAGGAATTTTGCAGTCTCAGTAAGCACAGAATAAAGTTCTGAATTCTCAAGTATTGGAACAGTTGAAGCTACAGATTTTTTTGTAACATGTTCAATGTTATTCACCAAAATGTGCATTTAAGATGACCATTTTTCACAGTTGCACTGTGAATGTGATAACACTGGTTACAGATTTTACGGATGTGTAATTGAAGTAAAACCGTATAATCCCGTTCAACAGTGTCAATTATCTAAGCATGAAGACAAAAAATACTAACACCATGCTCTCTTTTACCTCTACTCTCAGTGTCCGCTATCTAAGCATGAGGATGAAATATCCTAACACCATGCTTTCCTCTATCCTCGTACTCTCAGTTCCCCTTCACCTGAAGACAATCTAAAAAACACGATCAGTCAATAAAGGTGTTGCATCTACCAGCCTTGGTTTAATACACAGCGAGAACTATCACGTACATGAGCCTCAATACTCGCATTAACTATATGAAAACCAGAGTACTAATCGGCATATTTTCTACATCTGCTCCCTTTGTTTAACTGAATCTACTGATCTTGGACTCTTGGTAGTGAAAGGTGGACACAGGGTTGCAGAGCGGCGCCCGCACAGTCCCGCAAAAGTCGTATGCAGTGCAAAAATTAAATTAACCCACCACAATTTGGTTTAGAACTAAACTATGTACGTTTGTATACGAAGCGGACCGGGCGCCGCTTTACAACCCTAGGTGGGCAGGTGGTGCACTGTTGCCTAGTGATCCAAACACATCTAACACTAGACAGCCTTACACAAACACAATCTCAATGTTCCAATTCTGAACCCTTGGAGAAGTTTCAGGTCAAAATATTCGGGGATGGAAAAATTTTGAGAGAAGGAGGAAAAGGAATTGCAAAGCATACACGTACCTTATGTCAGACACAGATAAGTATGTGTGATATGCAAATGTAAATGAGAAAGGTCTTCCATCAGCATTGGTATTTCTAATTCGAGAAGTGAGAAGCAAATCTCCTTTAGGTCCAAGAGCAACTCTTAACCGAAATTCAAAGCTGCAAACCATAGTTGTCCCAAGACGTGAGGAGTAGAACTAGATATTTGCAACATGAAGAAAAGGAACATAACATGATCTCTGGATGGTTGAACGTGAACCTGTGAGGCCAAATCTTGAGATCTTCTTCAGAAGGCTTTAGAATGAGATCGGCAAAAGTTTTAATAGCAGTGTTTACTGGGAGAGGTGGGGGATTATCATCTATGAACCATAACCTGTTCCTTGCAAATCCATGTTTCTCGAGATTTCCATGTGTTCCAAACTGCAAGTATATGGTTCTTTTAGATGACGGAGCAGACAAAGAGGCTATAACTAAATTATGGAAGTCATACAGATGAAGTTTCCATACTTGGGGAAAGCAAATGGGTATGCCACCACGAATTGCTCCTGGAGACTTGAAGATGGCCTGAAACGGATTGTATTTTGAGATCACAATTCAGAGATGCTATAATCACTGCAGTAACACACAGAAAATCAACTAATTCAGCAAAATATGCATGTATTATAATGTGGAATTTCTCACTTAATGGGGTTAAAATTCCTTGGTGCAAAAGAAATAAAACCTCTGTAATGACCAAACTGCTACTACAGGCGAAAATGAGGGAGTGGTTTGTGGCTATGCTCAAAAGGACACTTGGTCAAATGGGGACAAACAACAAAAATTAATTAGTGGGACAAGGATGACAAGGATGCGTCAATGCATCTTATAGAAGTTTATCGATACAACAAATAATGCCTTAGCTAACAACAATAATGCCTTAGCTAATGAGGTCATGCATGACCTCATGAATGGTTATGTACCTTGCTGCTTACAAAAAGCAACTCATCCCCACGGTCATTCTTCCAAGAGGTTACTTGCCCTCCATATAGACGGACCTAGCAAAAGACAGGAAAAATGATTAGCATGACTGGTCAAAGTCTAAAAAGGCGATGATAATTGGCAATAATTCAAAGTAGGGACCAGCCATAAATATTTAGTTTGCAGCATACTAGATAATTCTTGAGATTTGGAAATATAAGGGCATAAAGGTTATGCAGAAGAATTTAAAATGAGTCATATGAATCCTAGTCGTATGCAAGCATGACACCAAACAGGACTTTAGAACCTCCTTACCTGACAAACTTTAAGTACTGTCGTGACAATAGTAATGAAAAAAACTTAACCTAAACATCTGGGCAAAACTAAATACTCACCCACTCATCATGGCACGACCCATTCATCCAAAAAGGGCACTATTGTCTTTGTAGCAATAGTTCCACCGCCCACAAGCAGATTTTCCTAACCACTTGGCATTGATATACTTAGAGATGTCACATGATGGAAAATTACTTTTAATGAGATCACATTTGACTTTTTTTCTCTATCTTACGATCTCAATAAGCTGCAAGGGCTCCTCTGAGAGTGAGATAGACAAAAATAGTTGCTGCTTTGGCGAAATTAGCCCCAAAAAACAGCATAGAAATATAGACGCTCATGTCAGGAATTACATAAAGCTACTGGGCTATGTCTGCTAGCCCGCCCACTCCAATAATACATGACTGGGAAACAGAACAACACATACTCAAGTTCATCTAGAAATTTTAAAGCTGTCTTTAGCACAGTTAAGTCTCAGGTCCAAACACCTCCACTTCTAAAGACCCTGTCATACTACGCAGCTGGCACAAGCTGACAGCTACATGCGCCGGAAGGATCACATCTATCCAAGCTAAATCCGGTACGTGGTTCACTCGGCCTAACACGCCAGAACTAAAAACAGAAACTCACTGTGCTCTGGTTCCCACTACTTGTCATAAAAAAACTCAATGAAGAAACACCTCCCCTAAAATGGCCATCAAACGCACATATGGGACCAAATGCAAGGAAACGGGGGATCATCCATCGTGAGGGATAACCTAGTCCCTCTCGCTTTCAGGTAGCATAGTCGGTGCGTCTTTCTTTCCGGTAGGTCCCAGGACAGGATAATTTGCCTGCATCATCAGACTAAAGTCTTATCACCAGAACGTTTTTAGTACAGTCCAGCTACCAAAGCCGTGAATGCTACGGTGACGTATGACCGAAACAACGCCTTGTGATTCCCACCCTTTTTCTGATTGGAGCCAACTCGCGAAAAAAGAAAAACGATTGAACTGAATTCCTCTGATCAAGAGGTGATAGAGAGAACAAACAGTCAACTTGGCTGCAGAAATCAAGGGCGCCAGCCAGCGCGCCTCCACTGACTTGACCAGGGGAACGCTGAACCCTATCGCTATCAGCACGGATCGCTTAACGCTCCCGCGTTCATCCACCACACGCGCAAAATCCGTTCGTCTGCGCACCCTGAGCACTTCATTTCGAAACCGACACCGTCGTGAACCCCCAAACGGATCCGCGAGAAATGCGCCCCAAATCGACTTGCTCTGGGAAAAAAACTGTCGGCTCGGAACGGGGGGAGGGAGAAGCGCGTATATATACCTCGGCGGAGAAGCCGCGGGGGTCGCGGAGGACGATCTTGTCGAGGCCGGAGGGGCCCTTGGCGCGCTCGAGGAGCGGCGGCTGCAGCTTGGGCGACTTGGGCGTCGGGGGCGGCGAGGACGCGGAGGCGGCGCCGGCCATTTCCCCAGTCCCCACCACGCGAGAGCAGAGCAACAGCTTTGGGGAGTGAAAGGGAAAGGTAGTGGAGTGGAGAAGAGAAGAGAGGAATCCGAAGTGCGACGGCGAGTATTTATAGCCGAGGCGAGGAGGAAGGAGGAAGCGGTGGGGGAGGTTGAACTGGAGCTTGCTTTGGGCTGAGCTCAGTTTATCCTTGGAGGCTTGGAGCGAGCCGGGCTAAACGTCGATGTGCTGGACTGCTGGGTCTACACTAGGTACATAGGCTCTGCTGGCGTGTCCGGTCAAGCCTCGGCGTCATCCGTGTCATCTCAGTTCAACTATTTGTACTGGCGCGACGGATTTTGGCCACGAATTGAGTGTGAATATTTTGCAACTAATTGCACGCGCAATCCATTATTGGAAGCCCCACTTCGAAGTTTTTAAAAATTACGAAATAAATCATGGACAGAAATTATGTTGTTTCTTGTGCACCCACAAAGTTTTATAAAAAAATATGACCATATGTGTCATGTGCAAAAAAAAGAAAGATCTAAGTGAATATTATCATATGTTATGCACAGTTCATTTATCTTTTTTGCATAGGTCACATATGGCCATATTGTGTTATGAAAAATTTTGGGTGCACAATACACAACATAATCTATGTCCATGATTTATTTCATAATTTTTGAAACTTTGAAGTGGGGCATCCGACAATGGGGTGCGGGTGCAACTAGTTGCAAATTGTAGTTTCCTCCACGAATGTTTAAGGTCACCGTCAGCAGCAGCTAGAGTAGGAATAGAAGCTCTAGCCATTCTGAGGGGGCGAGGCTAGTTTACATGCGCGAGCGCTCGTGCCGATTCCGACAGCGAAACGATAAGGACGTTAGAAGGAAGAAAATCGTCTCCACCCAACATCCATCGTTGGCCGAACCGTCTACCACCCTACCCGCTGCCGCCTCGCTGCCCTCCCCCCCCCCCCCCTCTCTCAAATTGCCGTCTTCGCCGGTTCGCTGCCGCCCCCGACCATCCCTCTAAGCCCCCCTCCCCCCCCCCCCCCCCCCCCCCGCGCGCGCGCACCGCACCGCCCTTCTTCTCCGGTTCCGTCGCCGCATCCCCACCCCCAACGATAAGTCTGGTGCTCGGCGGTTGCTCGCTCCTTTCTCGACGGCATCTTCTCCGCCGCGACTCCCTACCGATCATCGGCGCCGTCTCGGTGGTTGGGAAGGGTGGAGAGAAGAAGAGAAAAGGGTCAAAGGAAGTGAAGAAGATAATGGGATCAAATAAATTTTTCATCTGTAAAATTTAAATCTTCCAAAATGAATATTTTCCTTCAAGACTATGATTCAACTCCATTTTAACACCATGAACACCCACATTCACACGTTTAATTTCTAGACTATTCTCATTGGGGCGACATAATTAAGGATGATGCTCGAGATTTACTCGTGTGAGAGCTGGTAGATGAGATGAATGTGTTAAGTGGTTAACCATGGAGAATTCCGCGGGTTGACGAGCAGTTAAGTGAGGCCCGCTAAAGTTCTACGCGAAATAAGTGGAAACGAAGAGCATGGAAACCCTTCTTTTTTTTCTATTGGGGCGGAGGGTTGGATGGAGCGTGAGTAGGGTAACACTTTTCTGTCCTTAGTTGCAAAACGTGTAGTCGCCAGAAATTCCCATTTTTCAAAAAGGTCCACCGATTTATTAATAATCATCGACAACACTATAAATAAGCATGACAGTAATACGATTGAACAGCGTCGCTAAGCTAAATTCTGATTGGAGTCAGTCAGTTCTTAAGGAACTTGGTGTTCATCAGATCCAGTCAGTCCTCAAGGAACTTGGTGTTCATCAGTCTCGACCACCGATTTTAGGGTGTGATAATCTTGGTGTCACATATTTATCTGCCAATTCAGTGTTTCATGCTCACACCAAGCATATTGAGATCGACTTTCATTTTGTCCGTGAGAAGGTCGCTTTGGGAGCGCTTGATGTTCGGTTCATCGCCTCTGGAGATTAGATTGTTGATGTGTTCACTAAACCAGTTACCCAGCTCATACTCCGTAAATTTCATTCCAATCTTAACCTTGTACACAACGGTTTAGATTGAGGGGGACTGTTAGAGATAGGATCGGTTTAGGCTAAGGACGGAACTAGGCGTCCCCCGGGGGATCTATTCCCCGGATCCCCTGGGTCCGCAGCCGTACGATGCGAGATAGGAGAGTCGTTCGATCAGCTTCCCCAACCCACCCATCCTTCCCGAACGCACTCACCGCACGCGTTATCCCCAACTTTCTTCTCGGTCCGCCGCCGTGCACGTGCTCCGCCACCCCCGTCTCCGGCAGCCCACGCGCCCCTCCCTGCCCTCAGCTCCGGCAGCAGCCCGCGTGCTCCGCCCCGTCCCTTCTCCGGCAAGCGGCGCCCTCCGCCCCGTCCACCCCCGTCTCCGACAGCCCGCACGCCCCTCCCTACCTGGCTCCTGCAGCAGCCATGTGTGCTCCGCCCCGCCCCCTCTCCGGCAGCCGGAGACCTCCACCCCGCCCCCGTCTCCGGAAGACGAAGCCGGCGTGCTTCGCACTGTCAGACAACTGTCTTGCAGCATGGTGGTGGTGCTGACGGTCGTCTTGCAACACGGAGACGACGCTGTGGGCCGGCTAGTAGCACTGCGACGGGACCGACAGGGTTCGCCGTTTGCAGCTCCGGCGTTCGCCTCTTGCAGCTCGGACAACACTTGCAACACGACCGACCGCCAACCATCGCCGGCAACACCGCCAACAGCAACCATGTCCAACGCTTGTAGCATCTTGTTGGATGTCAGCATCGTCGCCTCTCCTTGGAGCGCCACCGCACCACCGTCCACCGTCCCGCTACGCGAAGGTCCACGAGACGTCGCCGACCACCGCTGGTAGCTGATCGACTCATGTTGGAAGCACCGCCGATCACCAATGCAAAAACGGGGACAACGGCCATCGCAAAAATCTCCTACCAATGATACAAAATGAAATAGCTATGGTAGCAAAAATCTCTTTTCAGGATGCAAAACGATACAGCCGTGGTAGCAAAAATCTCCTTCCAATTATGCAAAACCAAGACTTGATGGTAGCAAAAATTGCCTTCTAATGATGCAAAACGAAACATCTGTATAGCAAAAATCTCCTTCCAATTATGCAAACACAAAGAATCGATGGTAGCAAAAATTGCCTTCTAATAATGCAAAACGAAACATCTGTGGTACCAAAAATCTCCTTCCACTTATGCAAAACAAAGAATCAATGGTAGCACAAATTTCCAATTATGCAAAACAAATACTTGATGGTAGCAAAAATTGCCTTCTAATGATGCAAAACGAAACGTCTGTGGTAGCGAAAATCTCCTTCCAATTATTCAAAACAAAGAATCAATGGTTGCACAAATTTCCAATTATGCAAAACAAAGACTTGATGGTAGCAAAATTTTCCTTGTAATAATGCAAAATAGAATAACCGTCGTAGCAAACAATCGGCCAATGCTCGCACCACTGCCGCCTGCCGGTAGCAACACGGAGCACCGTTGTTAGCAGCCCCGAACGTCGGTGGCAGGGGCGCTACCCAACCCTTGCAGCATTTCCGACCCTCGGCTGGTAGCATCACGACTCTCGGCTGGGAGAGAGGGAGCCGCCGTCCCGGCTCAGCTTGTTGGTGAGGGATTCGATCCGGGAGACCGCGAGCGTGACGTAGGCGTCGAGGGAGAGCTCGCGGCGGCGGAGCGCGTCGAGCTTGCGGAGCACACGCGCAGCAGGAGATCCGCCACAGATTTCACCCGCCGCCGCCATGCTCCTGGTCCAGAACTCCATGACTCCCGCCGACGCAGTTGGTGTGGATGACGCCCTCCCTGGCTCCCGCCGGCTCCGTGGATGTACTGGTGGCCGGAGAGCCGTCGCGGCGACCGTGCAGCAACGCACGAGGAGGAGACGTCGGTGCGGGTCGGAGGGCGGCGGCGTTGCGCAGGGAAGCTGGTCCGCGGCGGCGAGGCGCAGAGGAGTGTGGCCTGGGGCGCGCGGGTGAGCTCCCGCGAGGCCCGAGCTATCTCTCGCGTGCAACGACAGGAAGAAGAACGACACAGAGGAAAAGTCAAAAGGATAAGAGATGGGTGATGGGCTTCCAGCGCCAGGGACGCGTGGCAAACGCTGGAGGTGGAGGACGCGAGCGTGAAATCCCCCGGATGATTACAACCCTTTTCCTTAGGCTAACTCCTACAGTTTTGGGATTGTGTATGTTTCCTAATTACAGGCCGGATCGGTTTGTGATCCTATGCCTTGCCCTTGTACGTTTTGTATCCTCTGTTGTATATATAGAGAGAGCCCCACGGTGGGCAAGTTCACGGCAAAACACTCTTTTTGACTGGATGGAGCGTGAGTACGGTAACACTTTTCTGTCATTAGTTGCAAAATGTGTAGTCGGCAGAAATTCTTATTTTTCAAAAAGTTCACCGATTTATTAATAATCATCAACAACACTATAAATAAGCATGAAAGTAATAAAAATTACAAATAAGTCATTAAACCACATAGTAACGACTAAAAGCACTATAGCGAGCCGAAGCCGCGCCGCCGTCCTCGTCCCTCCATCATCGAAGCCAGCCAAAGCATATCGTAGTAAATTTTATTGTAATAAACAGACGGAAAATTGTCGCGTTAAAACCTCAAATGACCAACGCACTAGACCAACAACCATCGCCCATGATAAGAACCATATATTGGAAGATCCATATCTGCAAACACATCAACGAACACGACCGGATCCCAGTAAATCCGCCGGACACATGACTCCACGCGCTCTGACGGCGATGGGCGCACCACCGGATCGAGTTAGGGTGGGGAGGACATTATTCTGGCTTCACAATGTCGCCACCGCCTCACCATACCAAAGAAGATACTAAAACTCCGAGAAAACGAGAACGTAAACCCTCCCGCCTGCGAGGGGCCGTGGTCCACCACACACGAGGGCCATCAGAGAAGGGGCGGACCAGCGGCGAGCGGAACAGATAATTTTGATCTCCCGTCTATCTCCTCCCTTGATTGTTGATTCCATGTTCTAAAAAACCCGCTCTCGTTCCACTCAAGCATTCTATGCTCATTTATGTGAGCAAACCTGGATCACTCTAGCTGATTTCATCAGCAGCTCGTCTTTCTCCAGCATCGAGATCCTCCATTCGCTTCACCTTTGGTCAACGACTGTTGAGGCTCACAATGCCTTCGGGCAATTCTCAAGCAACCCGTCTCATTCAATTTTTTTTTGTTTTGTTTGCTTGTTCTTGTTTTTATCTTTGTATAAGCTGATTTCCTCCTTATTACTCGTCTCACCTTTCGTCTAGATACAGTGTGGGTTAGCTGAAAGTTGAAACGTCAAAAGTAGACTCCGAGCGTCCACTAGATCGGAGCGATTAGATGGACACGGGTGCTTTTGGACCGACCAAGGCCCTCCTAGTCCTAGCTACGCACAACTGATGTCGACTTGGCTTATGCTGATGATAGCACGAACCAACAAAATGATAGCGTCCCTATCGCTGCAGCGAATAGAATGCGATTTCTGTAAATAAAGGCATAATCCTTCCTTCCAGGCTGTCCGGCACTTGTAGCTTCAGGGAGTTTCTACTTTCTACTGTCAAGAATACGGCATTTTTCATCCGGATTTGTTCGCATCCTGGAGCCGTGCAAAGCAAAGTAAAATGGCTGATTATTCAGCAGCTTACACACTGGGCTGAGAGGACGATCGCATGCTTAGCTGAGAAAAAACTGCAGCATGTACCGCTAAAAATGCTTTCCGGATTCCGGGGAACAAACGAGGAGTTTCTGACGCAGGTCCAAAAGAAAAGCACCGCGGAGCATATATGCTAGGCACACTTATACGGTCGTGTTGGAAAAAGCTTTGACACAACGAACCTACAGCAAATAGTCTGTGATACCATCAACTGTTTCAGTTCGAATCTAATGAACAGGAGAGTTTCCACAAAAACTAGCTGTATGCGAACCATTTACATCAGATGACAAGCGCAACAATTCTTTGCATTCCCACCAAATTAGTGAGCTTGGGAGAATGACTCGTCTGCTCGATAAAATCCCTGGTTTGTCTTGTATTGTATAAATCCCATGACATAGCTCTCTCGTTGGGTATCTCTTGAATCCACATCGTAAAGGTGCTTTACTTCGACATATCAATGGTAAGGGCATCATACCTACGACAATAAGAAAAAAAGTAGACATTAGTATCCCGTCTCCAGATTCATTCTGGCTGATACGAAGGAACAAAAAAAAGTCTGTATTGCTGACAGGTTGCAATGCATGTTTAATGACTTTGCGATATTGCCACATGCTTACACATTATCTACTGGTTGGTTCCAAGACATGCCGATGATCTCACAGATTGGCAACATGAGCAACTCATGTCGAATGTAATCAGCAGATATCTCCTACTTTGTGTCAGTCATTTGTAATCCTTGTATTTTGTATTTTCTACAGATTTGCGATTTCCGGATATGGATGGCGTAAAGATAGATTTGTGATTCCCGGATATGTATGACATAAAGATTTATAGTGTCTTTGAATACAATCAAAGACCCCACTAAAGGAAGCACAATATCTCAAAAAGAAAAAGTCTCCTGAACAAATGTGACACAATTTGAACAGTTTTTATCCACAAAGTATCCATAAGGCACAAAGGGTAGACATGGCTAAAAAATACGAATGTTCAAGAACTCATGTGTAACTAAGATGTGAGAACCCATGCCACCAGGCAGTTTGGCCATTGACTCAAGCACATTCCCAAAACTAGTGAGAAAACATGCTTTAAGTGTGAAAATGCAACTATGAGGGGTTATTGCATACAAACAGGTGGTAAAGCAGATTTCTATACTACAAACAGTAGATTCTGGGTAGAATAGATCGAACATTCAAACTAAGTTATGAGAGAATAGATACCAAATTATGACACTTAAAACAGCCATCTTTCTTACTTATAGATCAGGTATCTATCAGTGTAGAGTGACAAAACCTCATGGTTAAAGATTAAACAGTTTGTTAAACCTGCTAATCCGAAACACACGGTATGAAATGAAACAATCGAAGGCAAGGACTTGATAACATACTTTGCAAGTTTCGAACTTTCATTTTATAAATGGCAACCCGAGTGCACGTTTAGTGCATACTCTTCGTACTGAGTGCCAAAGAACTGCCTCAAGAAAAATTCTTCATACCTGCTCTTGAGTGAAGGAATCACAAGAAAAAAGGTACAAATTTTTCATATTCACAGGGGTACCAAAGGCTACATCCTAAAAATGGGGAGCCTACATGCATCATTTGATGAAAGCACTCCAGCAGTAGGAAGTAATGAAGAAAAAAGCACGGTTGTTTCAGAAGGATACGGTATCCGCTTTGAAAAGAATCGCCACAACACCAATGCAAAGGCAACTGTAGATAGTGGATTGCACAGCATAAGCTGTGTTCCTACTCCCCATAGAAGAAAGCCTAAATACCCAGGATGCCGCATAAATCTGTCAAATTAAGCACAAAGTTTAGCAACAGTAACTATTAAATGGTCTTCATAATTAGTTAATTACCATCATGTTTCTATATTCCAAAGAAAATTAATGAGTTGGAACTCTAGCAAAGAAAGGCAACAACATTAATCAAGAACCATGAACGTTTAATTGTGTAATGCAACATAAGCACATAGACAGTCACCTATAAATACCATGAGTTATCAACTGATGCTGGTCTTCATAATGGATCCTTATGACATGCGTAAATGCACGCCCAGCTGTCATGACAGCAATTTTACGAATGATTTCACCAACAAACACCATTAGAAGGCCAATATTACTGACAAACTGATACTCTTTTAGTTCTGAAAGAGAAAGCCTTCTGTCAGGTGTTCTAGCATCGCAAAACTCATAGCCAAAACATACTGCTTGCTGATAAGAAGCGCTGCATCAGAAGCACCTTAATTAGATCACAGAACTCATTCCCAAAACACAGAGTAAGTTACAATAAGACATATTAGAACTAAGTGGTTAAGAAAGAAGACAAGGAAACAAAGTAGCAGGTTTCAATACATGCATGCTATAGTGTTCTCTCATCTTCTGTTTAGCTTCTTCCATGTCCAGCTGATAAGCCTGGATAAGAATCTTCTAACTTTGTTTTTATCCAATCAAAATATCCTTTTCGTTATATGTTATGGTGCATCTTACATAACAGTCCAACTTTTAAAACCCTGGTACTAAATACTCGTCCTATTAAGAAAAGCAGTACAAAGCTTCAAAAAAAACAATGAGAAACCACATCCTTTTTTTTTTCCTTAGCGGTGAGCTACTAACAGCTTCAAGGTCAAATAAGCTAACAGAATGCAAGCTTTACAAACAAAGTTTGAACGACTATTTTGTCATCCCTAATTCAAACTCTACACGGTTAAAGACATTTATAATGGCTTGTGAAGCAATTAACAATTCGTTTGTAAAAACGCTACTTAGAGGCACTCAAATTGCACATTCTGGTTTTGGAGTTTCACCTCACACTTGATGTCGGTCCATTGATACTTGTTCTTTTCTTATACCCTAAATTCATCACAACATTTGGTATTGTTTCGGTTCAAGTGTTATACTAAACAGAATCTCACAGTCGCAAGTATAGCTATGTGTCTTTTCAATTCAATGAGCATTGTCAGAGCTTGTCGAGGCCAGGATGCCAAGTACACAGGTATTACGCAGATAATGAAAATGCCAAAGTAAGCATCTTGTATTCTTGTCAATTCCTCTCTAAAGTTTTAAGTGATTCCAATTATCTTAACAAACCAAAACCAAACCAGCAATCCAACTGGATCAGTTGGAGCGACGCGCTTCGGCATTCTTATGGCCCCAAAAATGTGCTTGACATTATCACAGTATTGACTATAACGCCGTAATCTACACACACAGACACACTAAAGACATGTGCTTCGGTAACACAACATCCTCTCTAGTAGCGATTTCACAAGCACCGTCTCGAATTGCGAGAGGGGAGGGGGCGAACTCACATGTGGCGGTGACGTTGCGGTGGCCGTGGAAGGCGGCGGCGAGGACGTACTCGGAGCCGTGGAAGAAGACGAGGGCGGCCGCGAACTGCCACGCCTGCGTCCGCGCCGCCATGGGCAGAGCGGGGATCTGGGGGCCGGAGCCTGCGCTGTGGCTCAGGGCTAGGGAAGCGGGGGGAGATGCTTGGCGAGGTGCCGGGAGGAGGAGATGCCGCATGCGGAAGCTTTTCTGCTAGGGACCTGGACGGGTATGGGGAAAGCTTGGGGCGGCCATGGCGAGGCGAGGAGGCGAAACTGTCGGGCCGCCGGGAGAGGGAGGAGATGCTAGTATGCCTAGTGGGCCGAGTCCATGATTCCGGAGCTTTCTGGCCCCAAGGGCCCAACCCAAAATTTCCAATCCAGATCTGCCATCTTTGTTTCCCTCAAAAGAAAAAAAAACCTCTGGCATCTCTGTTGGAAGACACTCTGCATTTTTGTTCCATTTTCCATCTTTCAAATATACAATCCACTCAAAAAAGTTAAAAAAAAATTGTTTTATTTGGTAGGAATCTCCTGATGAACATCATTGCAGGGAATCTGGCTTAGAAGTTGTATAGGGATGAACGACGACTGGCCAGTTGTAGAGTGAATTGTGCTAGTGTGCAATTACCGATGATAGTTGTCTCGGCCATCGTGGAAAATCTCATTGTGTTATTTTTTTGCGGGTAAAACCAGATCTTTATTAGGCAACAGGGATTACAAGAGATTTAGTAGTCAGTTCCTAAAGCAAAAATGTCAGGTCCTGAACAGAACCAAAAAGCCGTTATGTTCTCTGTTCTCACCCAATTAGCGAGACTAGTGAGTAGTGACTAACCCTAACTTGCCCACGATCTACTTTTACAAATTTTCATTCGCGATCTCTACCGGCTAGTAACTTGATCTCATTGTGTTGTGCTAGTGTGTATGCGCTTTCCTATGCTCCGGGTATGGACTAACATGCGAGTCCCACGACCATTGATGGTTTCAGACGCACACCAATCATGGATAGTTCTGTGATGGTACCTATGCACGTTCAAGAACATGAATGGAGTGATGCACAGAGAGAGAGATCAACAAGGTAACCCACAAAAGCCTCTTATTTTTTTCCAATTTTACACCATAATCTCCCTCCCACTGTCACTGCCCACAAACTAACACATCTTGGGGGAATACAACTATATTTTGATGAGATGTTTTTTATAGATTACACATGATCAATAAAAGCTATGTATTATTACTATGAGCATCTAAGGTGGTGATGGTCCCTTCTTTACTCACATATATATTTATCATACAGACTCCCCTAAGGGGATGTGTATTTATTTGTAACATGGAAAGGACGACTGGGATTCATCAACGATGCCTAAGTTCGTACTACAACAAAACGAAACGTGTACTTATTTTCCATTGACAAATTTCATTTATTCGGACCTCCATTTCCAGATGAAGCACATACCAAACAATTTTATTACATGTACAATAGATGACGTTAACGGAACCGACACAAAATCACGATTGCAATTATTCACATGCATTTTCAAAATAACATACAAGTAGCTAGTGAAAGGGCATTTGTATCCCTAAATGGTTTTGGTCTTCTGGAGTTGATGACAATGCAATTTGTGCTCTAATTGTGTGCTTAAGCCTATATGTACATTTGTCGGAAGCACGTGATGGATGGACGACCCCTCAAAAGGATAAGCACGAATACATTATTTCTCTATTTCACTTTCGTGCGAATTTAGGAAACCCGTACTATCAAAAGGAGATCCATATTTGAGGCATAGGTGGAATCGTTCTTAATCACGTACACAAAACATATATGCACCCCCACAACCCTCTCATAGTTTCAAGATCACTCCTTCTAGTTGTTATATGTGCAATATGATCCGAGACACGACAGTACCGTTGCATCAGCCGGTAGTACCGCCCCCTTCACAGGCTTGCGATACAAACCTTTGTCTCGGTACACCGGTAGTGTCTGCGTGTTAGGTCGTACTAAAATTTATGATTACTAGATCTCCATGCTAGTTTTGTACAAGACTTTTTATTTCATAAACTCGTAGGAGCACTCGTATAATCTAGATGATAAAAGGTTTTGCATACGTGTATAAAAATAATCAAATTGTATTTATGAAAACATGTACACCAATCACTATTTTATGTTCATTTGTGATAACTATAAGCGGTGCTACTTAAATACAAGTATCATGCACATGTTGTTAACTTATTAGTTATCCTATTACAGCTTGTATAACTTGCAGGACACATTTTATGCAGAAATACGAGTAAAAGTCATGCCAATAATTTAATTTATCTCTAAAAAGTGTCAGTAATATGTTAAATACTCATATATACTAGACACATCTATTTAGATATTTGTTAGGTCGTACTGTTTAAAAATCTTTAAAACAAATATGTATAAACTATACAGTTTATGAAAATGTTAAACTATACAACTTAAATTTAGCACAAAGTTGTTTCCTTGAAGATATATAGATTACAATAATAACGCAAGAAAGATTACAACTAAAATTTAGCATCATTTCAACGTGATTAACTATGCCAAATAAATAATATAAAATTTATACTCATTAATATTGTACTATGTAACACAATGTTTTTGAAAGGCATAAAAGTCTAGTACAAATTGTTTTATTGCAAAATAGTGGGGTGCCATGGGGGGTAGTGGTGCACCCTCATCCGACCGTTGGATAGACTATAGGGAGCACAAGATTTGTCCCAACGTAAACGGCAAATCTTCACGGCGTCACACCGAGAGCACAAAAATCATGCATGTTGATTCCTCTTTCTCTCTCCTATTCATCTCCTTTAGACAATTCTACACCCCATGACATGAAATGTTGCATGGCTGGATCTAGTCCTTTAAGGAATTCAAGCGAGTGAGGATATTGTCTAAAGGACCTAGACACCATAGCTAGGTAGGTGACATTTCATGTGAAAAGCACAACGGTGGTGGAACATTGCAGCTAATAAATGTTCTATTGTATTCCTGGAATACATGTAGTGTTTTTTCACGCAATTTTTTGTTTTTAACATAAGTACTGATTTCTTGGATATGTCACGGGATGGGAAGAGAAATATGATAGACACATGGTAAATCCAAATCTACAAGATTGTAGTAGTGTTTCATCCCAGTTAGCATTACTAGTTGAATGCCCGTGCGTTGCCACGGTCCAACAAAGATTATTCTTAGACATGATTTACATGAAACAACAATTGATATAGAAAAACATTAATCATTTGATCTCATAGTTGACGCGACCGTTCGGATGCCATGATCATAGCATATCAGAGAATCAAAATATATATGTATAAGTTATATAATTTTTTTGTTTATCTCAGCTAAAATGAATATTAAAAAAAAGGAGTACAATTGTCATGCCATTGTTTGCATAGACCTCATCTCCAACCTGTGGATTTTAATTATCAACAAACAAGGATGTATCTGTTGCAAGATTTGATTGTATCTAAAACGCGGGCAAAGACAACGATCGTTCAAGCTTAGTATGGACTTGAAAGAGGACAAATAATGATATATTAAAACATGAATAGCTTGCATATGATTTAATCAGTGAAGAGCAATTCAGCATATATTTCACAAGGAATGATATTCGACGGTTATTGTTATAGGAAGTTCCCCATACCCAAAAGAAATACATATATTATAGAATCAGTTTTCTTTTCATGCAATGAGATCAACGACATGGTGGATTCCTATTGCTGATTCAACTCCTGCTTTTCTGCTTCTGATTAGATCTACTTGCACGTCTTTCTGTATTGAAATAGAATCCATCATTGACTGATATATCTCATATAGAATACATTAGTGATTAATGATCACCTGTAGCTGGATCTTATTCTAAATCCAACCAAGATGAATGTAAATAAAATAAATGTCACCTTACTATTGGCAAAACACTCTTCTCTAACTGCTCATCCCTGGAGACGGTGATCGCTCAAGATATCGCAAGTCAATCTGCAACCACATAAGCCAAGCATCGACGTCACAATAGAAAGAGGAATTAACAGTTTCATCTTTCAGACAGAGGGTAGTTGTTACTACAAAATCATCTCACTAACCTTCTAATATGCATGAGCATGTGTATCAGTGTATGATATTTAGTACGGGGCGAGATTGAGTAGTACAGCTGGAAAGATCAGCATCTAGAATTTGTTCAGGCCATGTGCGGGAAGCTCAAGGCTGCCGCACGCTTGTTCATTCATGCCAGCACCAAGAACCAGCCCATCTCCATATCAAGAACGCGGAGGTTCTCTTTCTAGGATAGGATGCGATGAGCGAATCGTGCGTGCGTGGGTCGTGCCGGCGGTTTTTCCTCCCATCGCGGTTTACCTCGCTGGGTTTCACAAGTCGCGGGACGTGGACGGTGATTTTTTTTTTCGTGTGAGGTGAGTGGACGACGTACGACCATCACCACCGTCTCCACTTTAATATAGTAGAGATTGTTGCACCACCCCTGCTCCGCCTCTTCTTGCTCCCCTGCCTGGCATCACCATCGAGTAAATACAATGGCCAACATAGAGATTTATCATGTTGCTGCATGAGCCGACAGAAAACATAATTGAGCTTCTTTTGCATTATGCATCCAAACGACTTGACAGGAAAAAATGGGAATATTAATCTAAATCTTGTGTAAATTGCAGGTGGACAACTTGTGTTGTGACCTGAAACTTCACACGCAAAATACAAAATAGATCTATTAAAAATAAACCTGTTTGTTCTATCTTGCATTATATATTGCCATGCGGGCATTGCATTGAACAACAACAAAAATAGTTTGTATAGTGAAATATTTTTGTAACAATATCTAATTAGCAACAATAGCTGGAGAACTATGCAATAATTAAAGTAGCAGGAAGAAGATTACCACAGAAATCTGATTGCTCTTCTTGGCATCCATGTCCAAGTTGTCTCCTCCAACCATGATGAGACCAAGGTCACCAAGATTACCAAAGTCTTTGCTCCGTCAGCAAAATTTCCGTCTCATCATTATCAACAATTACCCAAATAGGGTGTCGCGGAATTAAGTTAGAAGAGAAGACCAAACCAGCTATGGGCCAGATTTGTCAGAGCAGCACCGCCATCCCAGTTTTTAGGTCAGACATGCATTGGCCGAGGCCTTGAAGTCTCCCAAGGTCAGGTCCTCGCCACTGGATCATTGCCTTTCCCTTGCATCGAGGCCGCGGCGCAACGTGTGTGGCATGGGGACAACATATATAGAGTCAGTGCAATGTGCAAATAGTTGCTAATGGTAAGCAAGCAGTAGCTATCTTAATATGATAAAAGCTTGCAGTCTGCAAGGAAGATTGCTTAATTTGATGGGAGGTGTGCAACTGCATGCTTTGCTTTATAATCAAGAATCTGTGCAAGATTGCTCTTCCCAATCCATACAGACCCTCCACATCCCCTATGTCCGCAAATGCCTGCATAATTGCAGTGGAAGATGTATCAGGTTACATTATTGCATAACATGAGTATTCAATACATCACCAACAATTCTGAGATAAAAAATAAGCTATCATCTCAAATATGTAGTCTCACGTACCAACAAAGTGAACCCATTGTAAATCAACCGAGTGGGCCAAATTAACTCTTATGTGTATGAAGTGGCAGAAATTATTTCTCAGTTTATTATTTTACATAAAGAACATGAAAAACGCTTGAAAATAAACATGAGTGCAAGATATAAATACATGACATAAAGGTTTACTGTACTTACTCCAAATTAGCATCCGTGTATAAGCAGAAAAGTAACAAGTGCAACATCTATAATTAAGAAATTTAACTATCAGAAGGACGATCATACCACCAAGTAGAAAAAATATAATAGCAGGAACAGAACAAATGCTGAAGATCGAGGTGATGGTTTGATTGGTTTTACGTAAGGGAAGGCTAGAAGAGTGCATGATTGAGGATCTAAGTAGAGAGGTCACATACCAGGTCAAAGATTAACATTCAACAACAGACAATCGACGGGCTCGGAATACTGTAAAGTTGTGAACGAACAGAATTTTGCCGGGCGATCCGTTCGGCTCACATCTGCCACTGTGCGACCGGCGACGCGACCCCGATCCCCGGTTCATCGGCGCTGATGTACAGAGGGACGGGCGTGTGCGGCGCGCGGATGGAAGATGGAGGCGGCGACGCCTGTTCTCTCTGGCGCGGATCTCGGCGGCGCGCGGAGTGACGGCGGGGAGTTCAGGCACGGCGTCTGCAGCGCGCGGCGGGACAAACTCGACCTCCGTCCGGGCCGGCGGTTCCCCACCCGAGTTGGGAGTCGTGGGGGCGATTTTGTTGGAAAGAGGAAAGCGTCGAGACAGAGTAGTCCGCTGGAGCAGCGGCGAGAAGGTCGTCAGGCGACCAGGCAGCACGCACGGAGGAGCGGTGACACTCCCGGTGCGCGAGCGACGTGGTTGAGGCGGCCGGGAGGGAGAACTGCTCCGAGAGCATGGCGCGCGGCCTGCGGCCAGGGTGAGCGCGGCGGTTGCTGCTGCGGCGACATCCGTAGAGCCCTAGCGTGCGGTGTAAGGAGATGCACGACTGGGTGGTTTGCAGTTTCGGCGAGAGAAGGGGATGGAGTTGAGATCGTGGGGAGAAGGGTGCAGGACGGGCATGAAGTTTTTTCCAGCGATTTTTTTCCCGTGCGGAAGTGAAAAGGGCATGACGTACCACGGAACACGGATACCATCGGCTCCGCTTTAATATAGTAGAGACTACTCCCTCCATTCGTTTTTATTCTACATCCTGGACCTAGATTTTGTTCGTTTTTATTCTACATCCTGGGTGGGACCCGCACTAGGTAATTAAGAGTAGAGAGAGAACGCTCCTGGTAATCAAGTCACGCGCACGATTCTTCTCGTTCCCAAATCCCCTCGTCGCCGCCTCCATCGTCTTCCCCTCTTCCCCTCGATTCCACCCCCAATCACCACCTCGCCTTCTCCCCGTCGTTAATGGCGCGTCCACCATATAATCATCCCCTTCCCGTTGCTGCACATCGGGAGATCGACCGGATACAGAAAGATGGAGCAGGAGATCGAGCTCGGAGGAGGCGGACAGCGCCGTAGATTTGAGGCGGCCCTCGGCAGCGGCGGGAGCAGTGGCTCGCGGCAGCGGCGACGCGGGAATGCCGAGGCTCCGGAGACCCAGCCACGACGGTCTCGGGATGGTAGTGGGCTGGGGGCAGCGCCACCTCGCCTGCTTGTTCGGGGCATGGATTTTGCCCCGGATACCCAGCCGCCTGATGCGACGGAAGAGGAGGGTGCTGGCTTGGAGTTCGTCCCCGACTCGGAGGAAGATTGCGGCAAAATGGAGGCAAAACTAGTAGTACTCGCGGTTCTGTTCTGTTCTGTTGGATTTGGCGCTAAATAAACTGGCGGGAGCAGTTTTTTGTTTGGAATTTGCATGTACTGCATTAATTATGAATTGTTTCCGAAGGGTTGCTTTGTTTCCTGTGAGAAACTAATTGCGTTGCATGCTTGGGTGTGGAAAAGTAGTAGTAATAAATGTGAGCCTTATTTACTACTAGCAAACGTGCCCGTGCGTTGCAACGGGACAATACATTGTAAAAACGTATAAGTAAATTATCTTTAGCATGGCAGGGACCGCCGGGTTAGATGACGTCGGGCGCAATGATAAAGTGTGAATTTATCTTAGATTAACTTTGTATCATCCTTATCATGAGTGTTATGTAGTATATCAGCATAAGAGCAGATTATTACTATAAAGAGACAAAAGCCTTGTAGTTTTCTTAATCATTTCCTATTTGTTGGCAGGTTTTTTTGTGGGATGATAAGAGCTAAATATGCAATTACATTCAGAATATAATTGTTTTACTGGTTACAGTCTGCTTTATCTTCAAGACGATATTTTTGTAAGAACTTTAATTTAATGGAGACAAATCAATAAAAATGAAGAAAAATAACATGGAAAATATCAATTAATCAACCAACGCTGACGAGGAAACAATTATCTACCTCCACTGTTACCAATTAATTAACCAACGCTGTCATAGGATCAATCTTGATTTGATCTATCAATGAGAATAGTTCTGGTTTGACTGCCTCCTAGAGAGACCCTTATTTATTCTCCCTGTTGTCGTTAATCCGGTCAGGTCCAACCGTCCAACAATCCCTCATTACTGCTCGTTTGATCAGTTTACATGGGCATCTGCTTGGTCCATTTACATTGAGCACTATCGTCTCAGATCCACACAAAAAACAGTAGGGGCGATGGTTTTGAGCGTGGGCAAATATGTGGTGAAGGTGGCGCTTAGACACGTCCAATCTGCCGTTGCAGCGGAGCTGCGGAGGTGGCGTGCAGCTGGGAGTCCAGCTCGACCATGCCTTCATCAGCGATAGGCTGGAGATGATGCAGTGGCCAGAGCATCAGCCTAATCAAGAATAGAATAGCAGCACGGAAGTGTTACGGCATGCCACAGGAGCAGCAGGGGATTTAGTATTTTAGAATTTTCTGTTCTTCACGGGAAGCTGTAAGTTGCAGAGAAGACCAGCACGGGATCCAATTCCTCTTCTCCCACCCGGAGGTGCCAGGCACCTTCGACGACCTCCTGAGCAGCAGCAAGCAGCGGGGCGACCTACAGCCACACGCACACCTGCAATTCTCCCGTCCCGTCGGCCGCGCACGCCCAGGTCTTCGCCGCCGGAAGCTACAACGCCGTCGACAGGGACTACCCGAGAGGGCCTGGCGGCCGCTGAGCGCACCGCCGCTGTCCCCTGGCGCAGAGATACCCCCTCTTCGGCGCCGGTGGCGGAAGCGAGCCCCAAGCCCCGTGCTCCAGCGTCTACCGCAGCTCCGGCGGCAACGACGCCATGATTTTACAGCGTGGTAACTGGTAATCGTGGGGATCTCGTGTGGGAAGACTGAAGAGAGAGGGAAAAAGACTGAAAAAAAATCGAAACGTTTTTTCCACTTATCGGTGGCAGTGGTGGGTAATTATCCTACCACTGCAAGGGTAAAATTGGAAAGTGAAAAACGGACCATCACCTGAAAACATATTATATAGTAGAGATAAAAAGGGTTGCCGTCACTTCTATGCACTTTTACGGACCAAAAATGCAACAGCTATTTCTTGCCCACCCGATGGACTAATCTGGAGATTTTTTTTTCGGTCGTACGTGGACAAATAGAAAATATCCAGCGCCCCTGTAGAAATGGCCGTCTACATCTCAAAAGCTGGCACCTACTCGGTTGAATTCTTTGGAGACCATGGTCCAGCACCTGACACGTTTCGCGCCACTATTGTAGAAATGTCCAAATTAAGGTACTTGCTTGCTCTGAATCACCAACTGCCGCTAGTTATATATGGGGAGGTGAAAAAACATTGCTCTTCGCGGCGGGAGAACAGCACGGAAGGTAAGCTTGCTCTACAGAGAGTTTCCCGTGAAAAATTTGTCGTAATTTTTTTGGCCAAAGTTTAAGAAAAAGACGAAACACCACCATGCCGGTACAAAACATGAATTGTCTTGTGGATATGGTGCTTTTGGACACCGCATCCATCCACCACATTTGTGAATTTTCACCTTTGGAATTGTCTAAAGGTGTGGCCGGCTAGCACATGCAAAATATTCACAACAATGTACTGCGGGGTGGTTTCCACCTCTAAGATGCACATGCAGTAATCAGTTCGGTTTATGTAATCTGTGGGGATATTTTTCAGTTCGAGACTGCATATGTAATCTGTGGGATTTGTTTTTCAGTTCATGATGCGCATGCAGTAATCAGTTCGGTTTAAAGTAAAAACCAATTGATTGTTGATTCTATTTTTTCTTGGCTATCCAGCCGAATAAGATAAAGACATGGTGCCATGGGCAAAACTTTTTTTTCACGGCCGACACGACGATTACAAACAACACCGCCCGCCGCATGGCCAAATTTGTAAAAGAAAAAAATGGACACTGGAATTCTTTGCCGCAGTGTCAATTCGTAAAAGATAACCTGCGGCCATAGACAAATTGTTAAAACATGAAACTGAACCATCTCGCAGAAAAAACACCGGAAAACTAATTCTTTGCCGTACGGTACCCAGAAACCAAGTACTCCCTTCGTTCCACAAAGTAAGACGTTAAAGAAACGTTCCGACAGCACCAAAAATTGCAATAATGACATGTTTGCCCATACGTATTCTATCAAATTACGTTTTATGCCATCCCGCACAGGAAAACGATTAGCCCAGCGAAACAGATTTGAAATCGCCCATCCCGTCTTCCTCGCCTCGCCCAGATCTCGTCTCAGGGCCTCGCCAGCATCGCCCAGGTGATCGCTGGAAGGGGAGTGGCCAGCGCTCAGCTCCTCCCCAGCGGCAGCTTGCCACCCTCCTCCCAGGGCCTCGCCAGCTCCTCCCCAGCGTCCAGCGTCTAGCGTCCAGTTCCAGCGTCCAGCACCAGCGCCCAGGTCCAGCGTCCAGCACCAGCGCCCAGGTCCAGGGTCGCAAAAGGAAGGAGTCCAGCGTCGCTAGCTCGCCACCATCCTCCCAGGTCCTCGCCAGCTCCTCCTAGCGCTAGCTCGCTCCTACTGTAGATACTCATGCAGTCCAGCGTCGCTAAAGGAATGAGTCCAGCATCGCTACACCTGCAGTGAGTTGTGTGTCCGTAATCAGGTGTGCAAATCGATCTCAATAAAGCCCATCAAGAAACTCACCTCAGCTCGATCAGGAAACTCACCTCAGCTCGATCAGCAAGGAACGCAGCAGGACGCCTCCCAGACTTGAACATGGTTCTCCTAGATTTAAACTTCACTCCACCTGCAGAAGATGGAGACGAAATGGATCAAGATGCAGGACCTGGAGTTCATCAACATGGAGAACATGAAATTGATCAAGATGAAGAACCTGAAATGGATCAAGATGCAGGACCTGGAGTAGATCAAAATGCAGAACCTGAAAATTGATCAAGATGAAGAACCTGAAATGGATCAAGATGCAGGACCTGGAGTAGATCAAAATGCAGAATCTGAAATTGATCAAGATGAAGAACTTGAAATTGATCCTGGAGTACTTGAAAATGCAGGTACAGTTACAGTTTCAGTAGTACTCCTGTCAGTCTTGCAGTCGAGTCCCTGTCAGTCGAGTCCACATTTGGTTAATCATGGAGTAGAATTTGATGCAAAAGGCCAATTGTTTATTCACGCAAGATTTTCGTAGCAAGTTATTCATGCAATATTTTCCTATTCATGCAAGGTCCATTGTTTAACAAACAACACTTCCAAAGTTAATTTCTAATCCTAGCAAGCAAGTTTAATTCCAAGCAGGAAACCCTAGCATGTTTATTTCAGCAAGCTAACACTACTTGTGAGCATGAGCATGTAGGAGTACATGTGAAATTCTGAACTCCAATATTTCTGCACAAGCACAATATCAAGCAGTAATTAAATACTCCTAGCAAGCAAGCTAACTTGAACTTATTTTTTTATCTTATTTCTTGTTGTAGGTGTGCAGCAAGCAAAGAGAACAAGAAAACTGCTCACTGACGAGCAGAAATATGCTGCCTATGTGACAATGCATTTTCTTTGCATGAGCAATGGCGGAAGAAAGAGCACTTGTTAAATTCAGTCACTTATTTAAGCTGCACAGAAACAATACAAAGCAGTACTGCTACTACTACTCTGCAACCAGATGCACAAATGCAATCAGTTTCGAAAATGATTAACGAGTGCATGCATTCAGTTCTGAAATGATTAAAGTACAGGAGCATCCCACTATAGAGTTCTGAAATTTGTACCACGGACCCATACCAGGCGTGGTTAAAAATGTGGAAAAAACCGTGGCACTGTGCGCGAAGTTACAAAATGTTATAGTTAAGGCGACCCGTACCAGCCTATCCAAATGGTCATGGAGATTTAAAATAAAAAAATGAACATGCAACGCCGAGTCCCGCCACCAATAGAAATCCAAGACGAAATGTTGCATGAAATGTTGCATATATGTGGAGCTTGTGGACCCCGCAGCCACTCATTATTTCACCTTGATGAAATGTCGTATGGCTGAGGATGCACTTGTACTCTACTTGCTAACTTTATAAAGGAGACGGAAGACAGCCACCGTCACATGCACAAATGGCTTTACTCAGCATAGATTCATCAAGGGAGCATTTGTCTATTATATCCAACGGTGCTCACCGCACGCACCACTACCACACATGGCACCAAATCCGCGTCGTTGTTTTATTTAGCTAGTGTTATGGACCCATAGTTCAAAGGGGACTATGCACACATCGTCATGGAGGCATTAGTATTGATGACGAAGACTCTAGCAATGGACTCCCCTACATCAGAGTACTGAAACAGGTCTCTAGAGTGAATTTTCGCGTAGCAGGGATTTTCAGTGGCGACTCTATGGAATAAACTCCGTCGCGAAGGGTTTCGTATTGAAGATAAGATATAAACGTCGAGTGACGGTGAAGAGAGGCCACGAGGCTCCCTCATGGTTAATTACTACACAGTGGACATATTTCATGGTCTCTAGGTTAGTTGATTTGACTTATATATATTTGAAAATGTTATATATTATGCGTTTAAACAACTCGTACTGTAAAAATATATTCAATAAGATTTTACATGCAAAAATTTGTAGTAATCCTATGATATAACACCTTTTGGCAAGTTAAAACATGTTATCTATACTACTATTAAAAGAGCAAATTTGTGTTGATACATTGAATCTGAGCCCTTCAATATTTGGCCAACGGTTCAGATCGCTCCAATGTTTGACAACTCAATACAAATCCACTTTTGCCCGTTTTACCCTCCCACCAAATCATATAATACTGCTAATGCCATCGTACCGGTTCGTTTTATTTCGTTTCGTGATAATTACGAGATTTGCCACCGCTAAAAGAAATTAGCACCAGTGGCCGTCGCAGTCGGCACGGAACGAGCGGCGCGGGGACAAGATACGATGCGATGCGAATGAACCATGGCAACCGCCCGGCTACTTTGTCGAGGCGGCCCGCCGCCTCCACCTCTCTGAAATCCCCTTCCGGATCCCGGCCACCAGCCCCGCGCGAGAGCGCACCCGCCGCCGAGCCGGTGTGCTTGGTTTTGGAGTGCCAAGGCCGGATCTTCTCCACGATGGATTCAACGCGGAGGGCGGCCATGGTCGGCGCACACCATCGCTGTTCGTGCCGACTATGGCAGGTATGGAGGGGGCATCGGGATGGTCATGGGTGTGGTGGCCGCCGCCGCGAAATCTGCTTGGATCTCGATCACGCACGACTGGTTATGGACGACGACCACCATGTCCAACCTAAGTGTACTGGAAGCGTTCGAGATCGATGTGTTCGCCAGGATCTCTGACTTCCCCACACCAGACTGGCGATGTTTGGCAGGGGAGCGTTTCTCCAAGGATTCAGCTGCTTCCATCAGCCATCGTGTCTTCAGCAACGTCTCCGTCTCCTGCGAACTCTACTGTCAGCCTCTACCAAAGTGAGCCGTGGCTATCTCAATTGTGAGTGCAACGTCCACTTTTGTGATTCCCAAGGTTGCTCCTTCCTCTTTGGGAGGAGCTCTTGGAAGTGCTATGTTGCCTGATTGAATGCAAAGGGGCTGGACCTGGGTGTAATGCAGATGCGCTGTTGCTAGAAAAATCGAGGGGAAACTTCGATAGCTAGGCATGTTTTGCCCACGACGAGGCTATTAATTAATCGCTTCATTGGACAAGAAGTAGAATTCAGAGAAGTCCAGAAACAATGCATGCCGTTCATCAAGTTTTTTCTAAGTTTAAGAAAGTTAAAACAAGGAACTTTGGTCACCGTGCTTTGAATTTGAGGTGCTTGCAATATTCATGATCAGGCAGGAATTATGAAGTCCAAAAGTGAGCTCAAGGTACAGTATTAGCTTGCAGTATCCCATTGTTGAGATGTTTGAGTGCTAGATATTATATCATATTATTTTTAGTTTGTGAACACATATTGAGTTATTTTATTTTAGAACTGTTGCAAGGCACAGTTCGTTCCCTCTGTTGCAATAACAATACAAAATGACATGTTCTACTAGAGTTCAGAACTTGGCAAGAGATATTGAGAGCATTGTGCAAATGTTGGTTTACTTATAGAGATGAGATCATGAGATTGTACTAACTTTCCCAGTAATTCTAACAAACAAGGATTTAATTGCTTAGCGAACAGAAGTAGTTGCTTCTGTATGGATTGGTGTCTTTTAGAGAGTTCTTTCCAAGACTTTATTGGTTGATTCCGAGGGAAATGAAAAATTATGTGGTTGTTCAAAAGCAGAATAATAGCACCATATCACCACAGATAACGAATAAAGGTTTTTTTTAATGAATTAGTAACCTCGACCATGATTCTGTGTAGCTAGGAAAATCCCCTAGAGGCTAAAGATAAATACTCAAGATTTATTGAGTAATACACTAATACAAATATACAATGCTTCTGTAGAATTGCTCTGAGAACTAATACACTGCACCTGCAGAACCAGTCACCGACCATTAGCCGAAACAGTGCTGCAACTTCCAGCCGCCTATCGGTTCCCCCAGCCCGTGCAGGTGATTACTTCTTCCATCACAAACAACAGGGTCGATTATTCAGTTATGCTTCGATATTCTTTTTCATTCCTATCTTTGTGCTGATGTTAGGTTTCACCTGACATGTTCGCACTAACATTTATTGTTCATGTCTTGAAAATTTGCCATATGCTCAAATGGAAGTTTTATTGTGGTCCTCTTATTTTTGCGCTTCTCAGGAGATAAGTTCACCCACATTACTGTAGTAAATTTTCTCATGTTACGTGTGTGATCAAACCAGCATAGATGAATTGTTCGTGTAGACATGTCTCACCTTGCAGAAGATTAACAAGATTGTGCACAATTGAATTGGTTTTATGAATCGATATAAAAAAAGATTTTTTTTTTGGATAGGTCTATGAATCTACCTCACCTTGCTAAGTCTTATGAAGATAATCATGAACACTTGATGTGTTTTTTTACAGACGAGAATGTAAAGAATTCAACAATATATCCAAGTTTCCTGTATCTTTGGATGTCATGTAGTCAATCAAAACAGTCTCTTTTTGCATACTGCCGGTTACAGACTAAATACAAGGCAAATGCTTCACTGAACTTCTTAGAAGATTATTGATGTGTCATGTGCAATCAAAACGAAGTAAAATCAACATGGCATCTATTCTTTGGATGCCAATTTGCCCTGGCCTGCTGGACATATATAGCATGGAGCATATGGATGCCACAGTGATTATATTTTTAATGGAGTATAGCCTAATTTTTACATGTGCAGAAGAACTTTCAAAGAGACACGATTGGTCCTTCACAGAGGTAGAAGGAAGTCCTACAAAATTTAGAGGGGTGTATTTCTAACTTTAGATAATGCCATGTACATATTATTCCTTTTTAGTACATTGCAATACGCCAATAGCCTACTATTCCTTTTACACAAAAGCATGGTTAAAGACAAGCATTTGCAAGACGTTTAATAAGCTAAACATGATTTCTATGTTTATGTTTCTGAACAGATAGATACCCGTCGACAGCTGAGCCCCAGAAGTGGAGGAGCTTGCAGTAGTTTGTTTCTCAGAAAGTGTACGCTATGGAAGTTATTCTTAACATGTTAATTTGAACAAATAATTGTCCTTCGGCAGCTAGACAAGCATGTTATGGAAGCTATTCTTAAGGTGTTCATGTACAACTTGCCGCGTTTAACTTTCCAACACCGTTTCTCACATGTTTCACTTCCAGGTTTATTTTTAAAAAGTAAAATTTCCATGGTTGAAATCAACCTTTTTAATAAGGAATTTATAAAACATTATAATATTTCTATTTACTTAACTATGTCATAGGTTTTTTCATGGAAATTATTACTCCGGGTGATTGAGTTAATTTATGTCATCCTTCGTATGGTTGTGTTATACATGAATCTCATTCATCGCCAGTTCTTTGCGCTGAACTTGGAGATGCAGCGCCTTGAAGAACTTGTCGTGCTTCGACTCCTTGCAGCTTTCCCTCGATTTGGAGATGGTCAGATGGCGTATGGCTTCCTCGCCGTGTCGCATCGAATCGCAACAGTGCCACCGTGCCACGAGACGACGACATGTTACCTGGTAAGTCTCAAACTGTAAACTAACCTTAATTCATTTTACTTCAATTCCAGAAGATCCATTTATTTCAATATACTCTGAAAAGAAGCACTTCACTGCTGGTGCATCCTTGAAGACAGTAATCAGACTGAACATTTTAAATGATTCTGCAAGTCATTGAAGCCACAAAGTACGCGGCCGTTTTTAGGAATTTTTACACAAATGCATTTTTTTCTTTTGTCCAGAAAGTTGAGAGATGATCCGTGAGATGTCGTCACTACGATGTATGAAATCGTGCAATGACTAAATGCAATCAATTCCTTGATGCAGGCGTAATTGTACGTCATTGATCAAAATGCCACTGGTAAACTTTTCTGAATTCTGAACTTGCGTTGCGTTGCATATGTGTTTAGTGTTCCATCAACTTTCTTTTCTTTGCATGACACACTGTTTTTCTGTAGAGTTCATATATTATACTTGCCGTTTGTTTTTTCATTTATGGTGAATTCTTTTATTTGCACGTGACGCATACTTTTTAACAGTAATTCTGAATTTCATATTAGCTATTTTTAACAGACAAAGATCATCCCGGTGCACGAGACTTAAGCGCACCAAACGATGGTTGTTTTATAAATGTTACTTCAACTAAAACGTCAATTGCAATATTTTGAACATTGTCAAAACTATTTTACATCGCCTAGACATATATGTAAATATTGGTGGAGACGTGCGTTGCACGTACATGTCAACTAGTATTGTGAAAATGTGTGAATACACGTGAAAGCGGTAGCCTTCATCCACCATAGAGGTGTTTTCAAACCTGGTGTGGATCCATGGTCATATACGGATACATATTCGTACGTGGGTCGCGTCACCTATCTCTATTACAAAAGAACGAACTGTCCATGACGGACGAAATCGGACGATCCAGAGCCAGCACGGACGAAATCGGACGCGCCACAAAAATTTGGTTTCTCGTACGTCAAGCTTTTCCTCAGTCGTCCATCGCGCGCCTCTCGCGCAGCGTTTCGTTGGTCAATCGTCGCGTCTCCTTAATTAGCGGTAATAACGCACCTCCCGTCGTCCGAGTTACTCGAGTGCGCATTGAATCGCCTGCCAAATCCTTGCCCGATGAATCGCTCCTGCTAACGATCTGGTGCCGCAGTTCTCACAAGTGCTAAGCCCATACCGTCCATCGCACAGACGCCGTCGCGGACGTCTCCTCCACTTGCCCAGTGCTCCGGGAGCTCGGCCCTCATCGCAGCAGCCGTCGAGGAAGAGCTCTCATCGCTGCAGCCTGACACCTTTTTCTCTTTCTAATACGACAAGGAAGAGGAGGAGCAGCTGGAGATCTAGGGTTCCGATGAGGAGGCGGCGGCCACCGAAGCACCAGCGGCTAGGGCGTCCCCGGCTCCGGCGGCCGCGGGAAGGGGCAGGACACGGGAGCCGGGAGGACGCAATTTCCATCAGCCTCAAAAAGGCGTCCAAGTTACTGCCCGCCGACCGACGCCTGGGGGCTTCATGTGATTTTTCTTCGAGATTTTCAGTCCATGGATTTTGCTACTCCGCTGCCGATTGCGTCCATAAAGAAATGACGTTTATTTCCAAGATTTTCGGGCTTACTCTGCTGCCAGAGCATTTGCACCGAGTCTTGCTGTACTGCAATTTCCGATATTTGGTCTCTGATGTTCTGCTGCATCCTGCAGGTGTGCTAGAAGACGGGGCACAAGGCAAGGTTCAAGGGTGCAGTGTACATCGATTGCTCCACGAGGAGCTTGCTTTTCCAAGTCCTGACATAGTATCTGTAATCAATGTTTATTTGTTTGTTTGTTTGTTTGTGCATCTGTGATTTGGAAGGTATAAAAGTTCGATATAGTATAGTGCACCATTTTAGATGGGGACAATTTTAAGTAGGAAGAGCTTCTTGAAGAGGATGAAATAATCCAGGCGTCGGTGCACTTAACACTACACTAATTAATTTGTATTATTTTCTTATTGAACGGCCTGCAGGGGATATCTAGAGTGACTGGGATATGTGGCGAGGCTACCGACAACAGCACCTGGCATTAAGTTGAGGCCAGTGACATATGGCTGATATTACGTAAGTTTGTTTTCCAATCTTGGGTTCTTATGTTCAAATTCGTCTTCGTACAATCCCTTTCACTCGTGTCCTGCTCCCGATAGGCCGATAGCCACTGACACATCTACTGATTGATGGTTTTGTGTGAAATTGTCACACCTGTATCTCGAGATTGGGTCGTTACAGAAATCTGGAAAAGCTTTCGGTTCAGTGTTTACCTTCTTATTGTACCATTTGTGACTTTATATTCCTTCCTCTTAGTCTTTTCAAATGGTTACCTTTAGCTAAAGTGCTATCTACATTCGGAAGATCTTCGTTGATTGCAGTTGATCAGTTTATTGATTAGTGGATTTTTTGTTTGAGGAAATTATTAGGAATAGTATTTGTTAAACTGGGTCGATATCAGGTGGCTATGAAACTTTAAATCAGCTGTGTGAAGTGTGACTGTACTTGCGTACTCCCATTTCCCTAAAACAATGCCTCGCTACCGCCCATCCTCCCCTTACTATATGGTTCTCCTCTGGCTGGATTTATGAAGAATGGTGCTGCAAGATGCTAAATGTAATGCAGAGAATTGTCTACTGCACCACGGTTCATGCAGAGAATTGTCTATTGCAGAGAATTGTCTATTTTACCTACCCATTAGTCAAACCTAGCCATTTCTCCTGAAGTAAGCGATGATTTATATGAGAGCTTGATTTTAAGTTTTAACATTTGGCATGCTGAGAAAACGCACGTTTTCAGAAGTTTTTTTAGTCTTGCTTTTAAAATGATATAGCAGAAGATGTAATAAGGCTCATCACAGGAAATATTCATACCGAGCATTACCTTAATAAGATGAGCCTCATGTATGCATTACTTTAAGCCATCAATGCTATTCAATGTGTAATCGATACAAAATATACTGTTTTCTCCATGACAGGTATGTCGCTCCCTGAGCTACTTCTAGAAACACTCTTAAACTATTTACTTGTTGCACTTATAAAGGATGATAACATAATATGTATAATAGTTTGATTCTCGTGTTTCCATTTTGTTCGTCGTCGCTCTTCAATGGGTATTTCGTTGCAACGCACAGGAACCTTACCAATCATGAATTGAAACATAAAGTGCTTTATGTTCGTTAATATTGATGTTGAATAACTAGAATACGTATTCCCGTAACAGCGCACGGGCATTCAACTAGTTTTTAACGAAGCATAGTATAAACGTAGATGGTCAGTTGCTCACAATTTCACGATGCAAAAAAAAAGTTGCTCACAATTACATGTATACACCCACTCCTATAAATGCAACACACACGCTCTAATTTAGCCCTACGATTGAGACTGACCTAGTGACTCTCGCATACATCTTGTAAGGTCGTGATATAATAATCAGAAAAAGAAGGTACTACTACATGACACCTGAACGGTTTCACGAGAGGGTTCACAACGTCACCTAGGCAGTTTCACGGAAGAGTACAAAATGGGATGACAGGATGTGGCACCCCCTACCGTGCCCGACATTGACATGCGCCACCACGCGCACGCAGGCGCCATCCCTGTCACGCGGCCCTCCCTTCTCCCAGACACGCGTCCAGGCATCAGGCCCTCCGTTCCCAAGCGCACGCTCTCCCCACCGTTGGATATCACACACATCTTTCAAGCTGACCACTGACACGCCTGCCCCACGTGCCGACACGCGCTGCAGGTAAAACAACGGCGGCGCAGTCAGCCGGCCCGGAATACGGAATAGAATAACCCGAGATGCCTAGGAGATAACAAACGAACACGGGAGCTGGGCAAGGTTGATATTATCATTATCATCCCATTAATTACTCCATCAGCAACTAATCCCATTATCCCGCGTATCGTATATCCTTTTTCCACACGGAAACAGCGGGGAGAAAAGAGAAGAGATAGCCAGCCAGGCAGGCGGAGACGAAGAAATTCCAGGAAAGGAAATCCGGATTGAGCCCCGAATCCCCAATTCCCGGGACTCGTCGCGGCGCCGATTCGGGGGAATCCAAATCCGGAGGAGAGTCCACCCTCGCTCTTCCTCCCCACTGCTCTGCTTTTATCCGCCGATTCCTACCTCGTTTCATCATCATCATCCGTGCTGTAACAAAACCCTAGTGCCTCCGTGCTAGCCAATCCGCCCCCTTTGAGTCGCGGAGGAGTCCAATCATCCGAATTCTCTGCCGCCCCTCCAATCATCCGAATTCTCACATCGAGATGGCCGCCGCCGCAGCTGAGGACGCCTAGGATGGAGCTGGATTCCTCCGGCCGCTGCTCGGCTGCTCCCGCGGATGCTGTGATCGTCGCTACTGGGGCCGGGTTCGGAGGCGGGGGCGCGAGATCTCCCCGCGCGGCGGCGGCATAGCCTGGGCGTATGGAGGGGAACGGCAGGCAGGAGGACGCGGCGCCGCCGTGGGCGCCCAGCGAGGCCACGGCGTTCCGACCATTCATAGGCGCGCGGAGGCGTCCCCCCGGGCGGCGTCTGGCGGTGGTGTTGCCGCACGCGTAAGCAAGCTTCATGGTGTCAAGAGGAAACCGGTACGCCTCATTCTCCTCTGGAATTAACTATTTTATGTAGCACAAGTCATCTTGCTTGTGCTGATGTAGCTTTTGATTGATCAGCATACCGCTAGTCCCTTGCAATTGTTGCTGGTTTGCTCCTAATTACTGTCACGTTTGGTCAAACGCCCTTAGCTTGGAACACGGTGTTGTTGTTTGCCTGTCAAGTTTGTATGCTCGTGTGTTGTGCATTTGTAATTATTGAGTACGGTTTGAAGGGATGTCACAAATGGGGACAAACGTATATACATACCAAACTAATTTAGCTAGTTGTATTGACTAAGAATGTTCTGAGATACATTGCTCATTTTTAGTCATTTTCAGCTAAGCAATTATGTAGGTAAATTTCTGTAAGTTTGATGTGTATTTGAACAAGACACCATCCCTGCATTATTAAAGAAGTAAACATTCTTACTAGTTTGTTAGTAAGCACTGTAAACAATTTGGTATACCACATCGAGATACATAAATGTTCTCTCATTTGTTACAACTCTTGTTGCATATGCTTTTTGTCTTTCAGCTTCCAGCTGACACTTCTTATCATGCAGTTTGTTGCAAGGCTAACGGCAGACATCATTCAAACTTACGAAAGATGCCACCCAGAGTTTAAGTACTCAGAGACACTAAACCCAAAACGCTTTCTCACCCATCCTTCCACCCCAGCCCATAATAATGGAGTTGATAATGCAAACTGGGACCTCATATTGTATGTCAACCTGGAATTGGTTAACGAGACATCAAACCGAAGGTAAACCTTTCTCAGACTTGGTGTTCAGTGTGCCCATTTACTTTGTTTCATCTTCCAGCCCATCTTTTCAGTGCACCATGTACTGTTATCACATTGGACCGAGTTATTCTTCCAAAATCAATTATATTGGAATAGGCAATATGCATCCTGATCAGTGACCACTAAACAAGCTAGTGCATGTATTTTGAGGAGTAATTGAAGGTTATATTTATATGCATTAAAGTTAGATGAACTGCATTTCCAATTCTGATGACATGCCCGGAAGTTCTGTTAATAAATCGGAACTGGTTGTCTCACCATTTCCTGTCCTAAGAGTCAGGAAAGCTGAAGCTGAGCATGACTAGCCTATCATTGAGCTGTACCTCTTTCTCATTTTGGTACTCAGGTTTGTTGTCAAGGAAATGCTTGGTCAAGGCACGTTTGGCCAAGTTGTGAAATGCTGGGATACGGAAACTAACGACTATGTTGCTGTCAAGGTTATAAAAAACCAGCCAGCATTTTATCAGCAGGCGATCGTGGAGGTTTCACTGTTAAAAACGGTATGACAGTTCATTAGGAACATTTTTTTTCTTAATATATGCGATAGCTGACCATTATAATTTTGGATATGTTTGCAGCTAAATCAGAAATTTGATCCCGATGATCAGCATAACATTGTCCGAATGCTAGATTTTCTCAATTTCCAAAATCATTTGTGTATTGCCTTTGAAATGCTTGGTCAAAACCTGTAAGTTAACTAACTTATAACTTATTATTCCCTAGTAGGGTCAGTTCTGTTTTACTTCTGTTCAGACTGCACTATAAACTTCAACATTATAGGTATGAGCTATTAAAAAGGAATCATTTAAGAGGTCTAAAAGTGAAATATGTACAAGCATTCTCAAAACAGGTATGCTCGCATTCTGTTTTTGTGTTACCTAGTAACTTAGTACTTTTACCTGATCTGGTGTTGTGTTTTCAGATATTGGATGCCATGACTGTGATGAGAGATGGTGGTATCATTCACTGTGATCTAAAACCGGAAAATATCCTCTTAGCCCCAACGTGAGTAGCCCCTATCAGTACTAAATTTTGCACTATTAAATTTTCGATGCTATTTTCTCAGGCAAACTGTGGCTTGATGGTTGTACGATGAATTTACAGTGCCAAAACAGCTGCAGCAGTGAAAGTTATCGATTTTGGATCAGCATGCATGGAGGGTAAAACTGTGTACTCGTACATTCAGGTTTTTTGGGACTTCTCTAACATCATGTCATTTTTTCTTATTTAAGTAATACAGTAGTGATTATCTGAAAATAAGACTTCTCTCCTTCCTTTTTGCTAGAGCCGCTATTACAGGTCTCCAGAAGTTTTGCTTGGCTATCCGTATCCTATATATCTAGCGCATGTTGTTGCATATCATTCACCATAATCATCTTGCTCATCATTTGTTGGAATGCTCTTTTATATTTATTGAACAGAGCAATGACTTTTTTGATGAAGTGCTATCCTTTTCGCCTTCTCAAATTAGGTGAACCTTAACAGTGACAGATATACTACGGCAATAGACATGTGGTCATTCGGTTGCATAGTTGCTGAACTTTTTATAGGACTGCCCTTGTTTCCTGGAGCATCAGAATATGATGTGCTTAAGCGTATGCTAAAGATTCTCGGGTAAGTCCTGTATCTAACAATTTTCTCTCCTAGCTCTGTATTTTACACGCAGTTAAGACATGCCAGCATGCTAAAGCAGATGCCTCGATCAAGTTTAATGTTATTAATGCTTCACATATTATAATGCTTGTATTCTTTTTCTGATGTTCCTTTGAATACAACATTATAGGGGACAACCACCAGATGATTTGCTAAGGGGAGCTAAAAATACAGGCAATTTTTTTAAACATGTTGGAAATTGTATCCGGGTATCGGGTCACACGATAGCCCTGGCACTGCATACAGAATGTTAAGTGAAGAAGAGGTTGAGGGGGTAAGTTTCTTGATATTTCGCAAAAAAACATCTATTTCTGTTGTATTATGACTGTCTTAATGCACTGCCTCAATATCTATACCAAATATAGAGGGAGGCAAAAAGGCCGAAACTAGGGAAATGGTACTTCCCACAACAAAGGTTGGACCAGCTAATATTTACCTATCCTTGGGACAATACAGAATTGTCAGGTTTGTCTTTTTGTTGTCTCTTTATTTCCTCGAATAAGATTCTTGCTGAGCTCTTGTTCCTGAGTAGGTTCAGATCAGTACCATATGTGCTCATTGATACTCCCAGTTCGCAAAAACGTCTCTTTTCAACTGCAGTCAAACTTTTGAGACTTTGACTAGGTTATCTTTTTAAATATTTCGACCAGATTCTTGAAGATCACACATGTATTTTTTTTTCAATAGTACTTCGGTAATATCATAGTTTTGCTGGCCTTCATGAATATTGCATTAGAACTTTGTAGTCTAAGTTGTGTTTTTAAGACAGTGCCTCAGTGTCAATATCCAAAACATGTTTTTTAGAACTAGAGAGAACACTTTCAATCTGCTCCATGTTGCTGGTGTCATCTTAGTTGTAATTTCACATTCATCTTTGAAAGCATTATTTTGATTTTATAAGGATATCTTGTTATAGTTGGGCGTTGCTGTGATGTTTTCCCCAATGAAATGAATGATAAACTGGAATACTGGATGCAACTTCGCTCAGCGTTAGTGGTCCTTACTCCTTAGTATGGTTTATGGAGTATGGACATTGTATGAGTATTTGCTTGAATTTGGGCTTTGAATTTTTTCTAAAAACTCACACGAATAATCGTAATGAACGGCTATCTTGAATCTCAACAACAGAGCTCTTAGAATACAGCTTGCAAGTTTGATATTATGTTCTCAGGTGTTGCATTTTGATTCAGAGACAGAAAAGGCAGATCGCTCCGTATTAGTTGATTTCTTGAGGGGACTTCTTGAATTCGATCCAAATAAACGATGGTCACCATTTCAGGTATTCTCATGCTAATTGTGCAATTATATTGCCCTGTCCTTTGTTGTGTTGTTCGAGCCTTCAAGTTAAATGTATCTATTCGAGTCTGTCAAGTTATAAGTTGATGAATCATCCTTTCTTTTTTATAACATAATATTTTTTGACTAGTTTTTGCACTCACGAACACAAAATTCTTCTTACGTGCAAGTTGGTAATCTCAAATAATTCAGATCCACGTGGAAGGACCTAATTTGTACTAAACTCTATTTCAGGCGTTAGGCCATCCATTCATTACAGGCGAACCTTTCACTGGTCCATATAAGCCTGTCCAGAGACTCCAAAAATTGTGAGTATGGTCTTATTTCAAGTGTCTTATCTTTGTACTTATTGAAGACGGAATTGAAATTACACTAGATGATATGCTTGTGCTTTTGGGTTAAAGTTATGTATCTTGGGAAAGTATATATACAGTATTACAGTTGTTGCATAAAAGTAAGATTATCTTGTGAAAAATAAACTTATTACTACGTTTTGATTATTTTGGCGTATTCCCTTTTTGAGGATTATATGAACCAATGTCCACAGATAATTAACACAATTACCTGTCTTTCTCTCATACACTAATAGACACACCTATCAGTAGGTTAAATGCTTCCTATGTGCAGGGGAGTGTTATTCTGCTGGACGAGTATTCCATTGCCTTGTGCATCACTTTGTAGATATAAGTAGCTTTCTAGCTTAATTAAAGCATGGTTTAATTGAGATGACTCACGCTCATTCAGTAGTTCTTTCTCAAACTTATCACGTTTTCGGTTTGTCTTGTAGCCTGTTGCTCATGCTGCAGCAGTTGATCACAATCCAGGTGGAGGCCACTGGTTAGCTGCAGGTCTTTCCCCTCAGGTGATACGCTTATGTTGCTCCTGAGTTGAATTGCAGGATCAGTAATCCTATATCATCTTTTTATTTATTCCTCTAACTGAAAGGTCCTATGTTTTGAAAAAAAATTAGGTTGGAAGTGTGAACAGATGTCTACCTCCTAATAACCCCTATCCTCCAAGAATGCCTTTTTCTTATGGGAGTAGTTATGGAAGCTATGGTAGCCATGGTAGCTATGCTGGCAATGCTGGTCCTGCTAGCAGCTATGGAAGCTATGGTGATGTTAATAATGTCAACATGTATTACTCACCAGTAGGTCCTTCTGGGTTTCCACATGTTGGCACTAGTCCAGATATTAGATTGAGACCTCGTCTCTCATATGATAGGGGCATTCGATTAAGCCCTGGAGGTATGGGGCCTATGTCCCTCGGTACCAGTCCATCACAATTTACCCCACCAAACTACCAGATGCATATCCCAGCTAATTCTACTGGGAAGCATAGTTCTGGTTCTCCTGCGAGTGGAAGCTTTCATGGCTCCCCATTGGGAAAAGCTGCACCAGTAGGCCAATACAGCCAGAGGAAGAACATGCCGATGCCGCCACATGAATATGCATCTCAGCATGGACAAGGACGACAGGGAGATGGTGTCAGTTTTAGTCACTCTGATGCCTATGTTCGAGGACATGCTGGCCACTCTCAGCACTCGTTACCTACTTCTGGTCATTCTAATTGGAGACCGCAGATAGCTTCTGCAAGTGGTTTTTCCTTGGAGGCTTCTTCTAGTCATGGGCCTTCCCAAGCATTCCGTTCACATAATGCTCCACCTTTGCCCTCATTTGACATATTACCAGATACTTCTGCTCCATCAACACTTGATCCTTCTGACTGGGATCCTAATTATAGGTAAGGAAATGTGTGCTGAAGTTGCTTCCTGCAAAGGTAGCCTGAAGATTAATGTTTACGCTGTTCGATTTTGCAGTGACGAGTCACTGTTGCAAGAAGACAATTCATTGGCAGCTGAGTTAAGCAGCAGCGTTCATCTTAGGGACGCAACTGGTCAGCCAGACGGATCTGCCCATCAACTCGTGTCCAAAGCCACAACTTTGCAAGCTCAAACCCTTTACCGACAAGCCAAAGGTATCATGATCTACATTTGTTCTGATGAGCTTTCCTCGAAACAAGAACCCACCTGACAAAATATCTTCAGAGGCCTTCTTAGTTGCTTTGCTTTATAAGATCGGTTTTTTTCCTGTTCAAGACTAAGACACGACAACCCACCTTAAATGATCTGCTCCTTTGTAAGTTATGCCAACTAAACTACTTCTGTTTTGATTCTCAGCTACAGAGGGGATCAACAACTCCACTCATCCTCTCTTGGAAGAGGCACTCGTCCTACTGTTCCAATCACCTATGGTGGTTACAGCCCCCAGAATTATCCTCAACAAAATCTCCGCGGTCGCCATGGACATCAATTTCTTCAACCGAGATACAGCCAGGCAACTACCAGTCATATGCGACCACAAATGGGGAGTCACCAAAGTGGGCAGCCCGCATGGCCTCCCTATGGCGTGGGTGAGGGAATGCCCTGGGGTAATTTACTCACTCTTTTAGCAGATTGGAGAAGCACGTCACTTTGGTAATACTAACCATGTTGTCCTAATTTGTAGGAGGAACAGGTGTGCATCCGTTTACGGCGGGCGGGTTACCCTCATCCCTTCCGAGAAAAGACTATGGGAGCATATTTTAGTGTGGACTCAGAGGAATGCCATTCATTGCTGGGATAAGTTATTTGTACTGGCGAAATCGGAGCCTTGACTCTTCTGGCTGTTGATTTTTTTTTCTTTCCTGCAATGTTGCTGTATTTGCATTGCCCCATTGGGTCTCCTCCATTGTCAAGACAGTTGAGAACAATATGATATATAATACAATCGTTCGTTTCAGCATTATATCTGTGCTCACTTGCGAAAACTTTCGGCGCCGAACCCAGGCTCGTGGCTGTCTAGAATTTAAAGATTTTTCCAGATTTGACGTTGTTTATAACTGTTATCTGTTCTCCCTGTTGCAATGCATTGCCTTACTGTTTGCATACAGTTACTGTCTGGAGCCTTGGGACCTGCAGACTGAACGGATTCCTGTGGAACTCATGCATTCCAAATAGAGCTGAAACTTCCCTTCTCAGACATTACTCGAAGTTCCGTGGTTCTGTTTAGAATGTGGAAACTTGTCAAAGATGTATTTCATGATCCGTGGCTCGGGCAGCGGCGGCATGGTGGTGTCGTTCCCTCCTTAGAGGCGTTGCTTAGGTTGTTCGTGGGATCCTCGGTGTGGTGGCTGCTCAGAGCGTGGGCTTCCTAGGCATGTACACTGTTGTCGGGTCTTCTTGGTCGGCTCCTCGTTCGGTTTGGTTTCTCGCCATTTGTTTGCCGACTCTTAGGCGCATAACGGCGGGCAGTGCGTCTACCGGTGCTGCTGATTGGGAGTCGGAGTTGGTCTGTCTTGGAGCTCAGTGTTTCGCCCCTCACCATTCATGGCGGGAGACGGTGCAAGGCAGAGTCTTGACGTGAAGGCAGAGTCTTTGTTGTTTGGTGGTTGTTGGTTGTGTTGTAAGCCGTTTGGCGTTGCCTTCGCATCGTGTTGCCTTGATTTGCGTTGTATTGGCTGTTTTGGCTTCTATGAAAATGATACACCTGGGAGGGTGTATCTACGAAACATGTTTCGTGGCTCTGTAATGCGGAATCTCTCGTCATATTGTGTGAACTTCTGATGGTCTGTTTTTTTTAGGGAAGCACCAGGACTCCGTCCTGCTGCGAGATTTTATTAATTGGTAACAATAGTTACAGCGTTTATTAGTTTGCCAAATAAAATTAGGGGTTCATCGATCCAATTACATGAATTTTTATCAATAAAATAAAGCCTAGCTAGTTCGAGCAACTTCATTTGCTTCCCTCAGGCAGTGCTTAAAAGAAACATTTCCAATAAGAGTCACCAGATCAATGCAATTTGCAAAGATAGCCGAAGATTCACCCACCATGTTTCTCTCCAGAAAAAGCCTCAACAATCTCCATGGCATAACTTCTGGTCTGTTTGAAATTCCAGTTTTCGTCTTGACACCGTGAACATAACTGCCGAACTGGGCCGCCGCCGCTGCCCGCTGCTCGCTTGCTCGTTCTCCCCCTCTGTCCCGCCTCAATCTTCGGCTGCCGCGACTCAGCAGATGGCGAAGTCCGGGTACACGCGCCCGTCGCCGTCCACCGCCGAGGACACCGCTCCCAGCGCCGTGCTGTTCGTGGCCAACTGCGGGCCGGCGGTGGGGCTGACCCACGACGACGTCGCCGCGGCCTTCGGCGCCTTCGGGGAGGTCGAGGGGGTCAGCGCCGCCGACGACAGCGGGGCCCGCGTCATCGTCCGGTTCCGCGACCCCGCCGCCGCGGGGGCCGCGATGGCCGCGCTCCACGGGCGCCCCTGCGGCCGCCTCGCGGGGCGCGTGCTGCACATACGCTACTCGGTGCCCGTCCCCGCGCCCAAGGCTCCTATCGGCGGCGCCGCTCTCCCGGTGGCCCTCTCGTCGTCGGAGCTCGGTATCCCGGGCGTTCACTTGGTCGAGGAGTTCGTCACTGCCGCCGAGGAACAGGTGGGTGGATTGGGCTCCTCTCAGCTTCCATTGGCGGCTTGCTTGCTTGATACATTTGGGCTGACTTAGCATATGCGATTTTGCTCCTTTGGCAGGAACTTCTTGCAGCTGTGGATAGCGGGACGTGGAAGAGATTGGCCAAAAGACGAGTTCAGCATTACGGTTATGAGTTTCTGTATGAAGTAAGTTTGATCCGTGTATGATCAATTGAGCATCCAGATTGCTCTTTCCCTCTGCAACTCTCTTTGCCCTTTCCTAGTTAGTTAGGTAGATTAGCTGCCATGTACTATCCAGAGGACCATGATTTACTGTCTTGTTTAGTACAGTAAGTTCATGTACTATCCAGAGGACCATGATTCTTTCTTCAATACGAAGTAAAAGAAGTACCTATTCAATGCCTTCATTTTTTACGCTATGTAGCATCATGGTCCTCTGTCCACATTGGCAACTAAACTCTTGTTTAGTCACAAATCTTCGTAATTTGTATCTTCTTGGCTACCTCTTACCTTTAGACATTGAACCTTGATCCGAAGGCTCATATTTACTCTGTAACAGGGATTTGTTGACTTTTTCAGACTAGGAGTGTTGATTCAAAGCAGTTCTTGGGTGAATTGCCATCTTTTGTTTCGAAAATCCTCGAAAAAATTGTGACATTCCCTGGTGTGAAGAATCGTAATACCAAACTGGTCGACCAATTAACAGTAAGTTTCTATGTACCTACGATTGTCTGTTTGGACCCAATTGAAGTTGGCAACTAGAGCTCAAATTTCTTCTGTTCTTGGTTCTGTCCAAGGTGTAACTGCGTATATTTTATTTCTCGCTTACCTATCACTAACAGCATTAGCTATTGAAATCCAATGGTAGAATTAACCTCTTGTGTTAACAGGTAAACGAATATCCTTGTGGTGTAGGTTTGTCTCCACATATAGACACACACTCAGCATTCGAAGAAATGATCTTTAGCCTTTCTTTGGCGGGACCTTGTATTATGGAGTTCAGACAATATCCTAAAGGAAGTTGGCGTGCTCCAAGTATGGTCGATGGAGCTGATGAAGCTAGCATCCAAGATCCACGGTGCATTAGGAAAGCTGTCTTTCTACCTCCTCGGTCGATGTTACTTATGTCTGGAGAAGGCCGATATGCTTGGCATCACTACATACCACACCATAAGGTATTTGACATTTACGTTAATGTTTTGCTCCTGCTCTGAACGTAACACTTCATATACAATAGTATGACTGTTAGCTAGTAATTATTGTAAATGTTAAATAGTTAGCATGTCTTTTCCTGCTCTAGACATACCTTTTTAACCTACAAATTTGACTGCTAAGTTACATAATTAATCAGTAACTTCAGTTTTATTCGGCAGAATCATGTGCGTGTTGGATAAAGTATCAATCTTAACCATACATTTTTCGCAATTCATCCGTTGTATCTAGCACCAAAATGCAGCACAATATAATAGTTGTGTTCTTTTTCTCTTGTAGATTGACGATGTGGCTGGTCAAGTCATTAAAAGAAATTTGCGGCGGGTTTCTTTCACTTTTCGAAAGGTCAGCTCTCAGTTGGACATTCGTTTCCCTGAACAGTTTATAGTTGTATGGTATGCTAGTATTCATTTTGTTAGTTCTTGGGTTTGCAAGTATCGTCCTGGCTGAACTCATAAGAGTACCCTTTCCGGGTTAAAATTTCAGGTGAGAATGGGTCTTTGTGATTGTGAGTATGGGCAATTTTGTGATTCTCAGAGTAAGTAAGATATCAAGATGGGGTTAAGGCTAAAATTTGAACATCACCTGCTACACTATTGGCAAACCCGTTATTACTTACCAGAGGCTGGTGGTCTTATTGGTGATGTTTGATAGCACAATCCCACCAACAAAGGAAATTGAGCGGAAGCAATAGATAGTTGAGCAAACCAATGGATAGTGTCAGTGTACTGAATCATCTGCCTGCAAGTTTTATATCTTGTAACAGACTAATTTGGAGACTGACATTCTCGAATGAAGCATGTAGTTTGCACCTGATGCCTGATTTGTTCGGTGAGAGATATTTTTATTTTTGTTTGTACTATAACAGATCACCATTGTTCATCAAATTATTGATGTTATCGTGGAATTCAATTACACCATTCTTTCACTGCTGGGGTCATTTTGGCTGGATGTTTCATTTGAACTTGAGTGCCGTGCTGTACCTCTGAGATTTCAGTGTTTGATGCTAGTTTTTTTTAGTGAAGGGCCGAAGGTGCTACTAGTTTTGTTGAGAAAAGGTGCTACTTATTCTCTACTTCTGCCTGTACATTTGGGCTTTAGTATTTTGTACCTTGACCTTAGTGATTCCAAATATATTTTTACAAACTGCAGAAATGAAAAAAATGCAAACCTTTACGGGTAATCATCTGATCCTAATTTATCATGCATATTTGTAGTGCAGAAGAGACATTTGCAATGCGGCCATACAGCTGGGTTCGTTTTCCTGGGATGCTGAGCCACCTGGCTTCTTAGAACACAGCCTAGAGGCTGATTGTAATTCTGTGGTGATTGATTAATAAAGCTCACGGTTTCCCTCAAGAAAAAAAGAGACATTTGCATAATCACATTTTCTGTATAACTGTGTGGTAGTCTTCTTTAATTTGAGATTTTACATTGATGTTTACAGCTCCTGTCACCAGAAACTAGTATGAAAATAAATTGATGTACACTTCACTCACTATAACAGACCCACATGCCAGGTCTCAGAATCAATGCCGTCTCGATGTTTCAGTAGTCACTGTAACTTACAGCTTGGCCACCTACAAGGCTGCAGTTGGTTCTGCATCCAGCACATCATGGTCTCGATCTCAGCCTCTTGTTCCCTTTCTGATGGATGCATATATTGTTGTCTCGTTGCACATGTTCACCCCTTGACAATCGCAGCATTGCCTGCAGGCTGGGCTATCTTTCCATGTTTCATCCAGCACATCAGGAGCTGCACGAATTCTGGGAGAAGGCAAGTCATGTTATACCAGATAACAGGAAACTGAATCCATCAGAGCATGAGCTGATCACCACCCTGTAATCTCCAGGTATCAGCAAAACTGTAATCTGTTCGTGCCAGAATGTCAAATATCCCCATCGAGCATCGATAATACTCCTATGTGCTCATTGTCAGGATAATTTTGGTTTCTCTCGATAGACCTGTCCTGTAATGCTGGAGTTTGGACTTCGATCCAACTTGAACCTGCTTTCTTCGTCAACCTCCTTAACCTCATCTCTTTTCTAAGACTATCAGCACTACTCCAGTTACCTTCAGCAGCAAATAACTGCGACAGCAAAACATTGTAGCCCGTATGACCATGCTGCTTCGCGATGTTGAGCACCTTCTCAGTGGCCCATGCTGCCAACTCCATCTTGCCGTGTGCTTTGCAGGATGCAAGAAGCGATCCCCAGATAGCGATGAAGTTCCCATCATCACCCAGGCTCTCTACAAAGTCGTATGCTTCCTCCACCCTCCCGGCTTTAGCCAACAAGTCTACAATACAGCAGTGGTGCTGAGGAGTGGCTGAGAGTCCAAATGTTTCCATTGACCTGTACAAAGAAAGACCTTCGTCGACCAGTCCAGAGTAATTACATGCTGACATGGCCGCCAAGAAGGTCACAGCGTCAGGCTTTAACCCCTTGTCTTGCATCGAGTAGAAGAGGGATAGCGCTCTGTCGCCGAAGCCGTGCTGACCAAGACCAGAAATCATTGTCGTATAGGTGATAGTGCTCTTCTCAGTCATGCCACCGAAGACATTTTCTGCAGCAGAAATCTCCCCGCACTTCGAGTACATATCAACAAGAGCTGTACCTACAAAGACATTGGTATCCAAAGAATGGCGCAGAGCAAAACAATGGATCTGCTTTCCTGCACTTACACCCCCTCCAAGAGGGTTACACGCGGGAAGAACTGAAGCAAGTGTCACTGAAGTAGGTTCCACACCTGCCTGAATCATCGCCCGGAATGCTAAGACCGCTTGTTCAGGCTGGCCACCGTGTGTGTACCCTGCTATCATGGCATTCCATGTGACCTCATCTCCGCCATTCCCATAGCCATCGAAAACTTTCCGCGCCATGTCTATACCTCCAGATTTGGAGTACATGTCTATTAGATAGCTCTCCAAGCCCTCGCCTTCAATACCATGCCTGATGAGATAACCATGTGATTGTTTACCAATCTGAAGGTCTCCTGTATTTGACGCTGCAGACAGCACTGCAGTCAATGTTACCGTATCAGGAGCAAAACCTGATTTCTGCATCTGATAAACAAGCAAGAGGCCCTCCAAGTCAAAATCATTTTGCACAAAAGCAGTGACCATGGTGTTCCAAGAAACAATGTCCTTCTCTGGCAGGCGATCAAACAGTTCAAACGCGGTTTGGACATTGCCACATCTCGAGTACATCACAACAAGCGCATTACCGAGTATCACCGGCAGTGTGCCACGCATTCCCTTGATCAAGTAGCTATGCAGTTGCTGACCCAACTTGCCATCCTGTGACTGCGAGGCCGCTGTGATGGCTGACAAGAAAGTCACAACATCCGATGGAACCTCTTTAGACCCCAATATCTGGACAAAGAGATCTATGGCATCAGAGAACTGCCCATTCTGCACGTACCCAGTGATCATCGTGTTCCAAACCTCAATGTTCTTCTTGGCAGCACGCTCAAACACCATCCGAGCCGACTGCACATCCCCAATCTCAGAGAACATGCCGATCGCGGAGCTACAACAAAGAGATCATTGACATACTCCACCCCATGCTTTATCAGCAAACCATAGAGCACGAATGGGAAGCTGGGATCGCTGCTCCCCGCGGCCGGGAAGACATTGACGAAGCTGACCGGCGTGGGCCTGACGCCATCCTCCAGCATCCGCACGAACATCTCCAGGGCTCCGCCGGGACGCCCGGTCTTGACGTACCAGCCGAACAGGGTGTTCCAGGAAACGACGTTCCTTTTACTGTTCGGCATTGCGTCGAACAGCCTGCGGACGACATCGACGCCATTACCACCGTGGCGGTACTGCGCGCAGGAGGCGTAGAGGTTGAGCAGCGAGTTGCGGAGGACGGCGGTGTCCGGGAGCGCGCGGGCGCGGCGGAGGAGGTGCGCGTGGACGGACCTCCCGAGGCGGAGGCGGCGGGAGCGGGCGCAGGCGGTGAGCGCGCAGGAGTAGGTGTAGTGGTCGGAGCGTGGGGGCGGGCGCGCGGCGTGGTTGAGGAGCGCGTAGAGGCGGAGCGCGTGGTCCGGGAGCGCGCCGGCGACGTAGGCGATGAGGAGCACGTTGCAGAGCAGCGTCGGCGGCGGGCGCGGCAGCGCGTCCACCAGCAGCCGCCGCGCGTGCTCCAGCCGCCCCTGCTTGCACAGCTTCTTCACTGCCTGCGTCGCCGCCAGCTGCGTCCTGCTCTTGCCACTACCGGTGGCAGCATTGGTGGGGGAAGACGGAGGTGGCGAGACGGCGCACTGAGGAGGAGCCATGGGATGGTGTCGCTCCTCCTAGCAGCTCTCGCTCATCTCCTCATCCCTGTGACTGTGAGCTGTGCCTCGTGCCGGCTCGAGCAGCGAGGAGGGTGAGCCACAGACGCATCGATGGCAGAAGCGTCTTCCCAGAACCCGCTTTCATTGTTTAACAATCTCCGTCGAATAGGTAGGAGTAATATTTTCTTTGAAGAATCTACAAAGTGAGCGTGCACTATTTGGTATCCATGAGCAACCATGTCTTCTCCAAGAATCGGTGGCAGAGCTAGGTCTCAAAAATGAAACACAATTATGGTAGCAGCATAAATGTATCGTCGGGCGAGGAGCCTGAGTGTGTGACCGCTCTTGTCCTAATAGTGTAAAATAGTTTGCTGTGGCTCGTTACTCACTAGAAAAAACCATTAACCAAATTCGTGTAGGATAGTTGAGATAACAATTCTCACCTACGGTTCATGTTTGGATTGAAGAACATTCACATTTTCAAAGCATTTGTGCCTTCTTTTGTGGGATGAATCCATTTTTTTTATAACTTAGCAAATATCACATTTTTGTAATAAAAAACTACATCCTTAAGTTTCAGAGAGTTACAAAAAATTTGTGCGTAATTGTGGTTAAAAATTGTGCCTGTAAATTTCGGTTAAAATGTATGATCATTATAAGGGCATGTACAATGGGTCAATGGTTAATCTTATGGTTGCCACGTAGGATAATTGTTGATGTTGAGGACTTGAGGAGAGAGAAATAAAAAAAGAGCCATGACTTCTCTTAGTTAAGAAATGATCCTTTAAAACAATACGTCTCACCACAAATTTAGGACTATCTGATTAGTAGAGTTGTACATCATGTTTTATTGACATCATCCCTTGTGACTGTGAGCTGTGCCTCGTGCCGGCTCGAGCAGTGAGGAGGGTGAGCCACAGACGTACGCAGAAGCGTCTTCCCAGAACCTGCTTTCATTGTTTACCAATCTCCGTCTCTCTGAGTAGGTAATTTTTTGTTTGAAGAATCTACAAAGTGAGCGTGCACTATTTTGTTATCCATGAGCAACCATGTCTTCTCCAAGAATAGGTGGCACAACTAGGTTTAAAAAATAAGCAAAATTACAGAAATGTATCGCCGGGTGAGAAGGTGACCGCTCTTGTCCTAATAGTGTACAATAATTTTCCGTTGCACGGATTTCCCATCCCGACCCAAAGCTTTTTGGGGTCTCTCCATTCAAACCAAAGCCACCTCAATCGGAGAGCTCTCACAAATTTTTCTAGATGGATTATGCCAAGCCCCCCAAGCTGTGTAGGCCTACAAACCGCCTCCCAATTTAGCTTGCATTTCCAGCCGTGACCTCTTTGGAACCGGCCAACAAGAAAATGCGCTCAATCTTGTTTAATGAAGCAATACAACCCGGCGGGACGACAAGCATTATGCGGATGGTGCCACCGTGTTTGTGGCACCACTCAAAGAGTATGCTGGACGAGGAGGCTGTTGAGGCATAGGGAGATGTATAGACGCAAATTATACTTAGCTGACACCGGCATTACATCTTACTTGCGAATATATATGCTGCAGGTAGAAAATGGGGTGAGTATGCTGTCATGAGGAGGCTGTTGAGAGGCATCGGGAGCAGGAAGGAGGCTGGAATGAGATGGGTAGACGTAAACGATAAGATGTATAGCTTTAACATAGCTGGAGTTAATTGCACTAGCGGTCAGTGCACTTAAGTGCACGTACCCGACGAGTTGTGTGACCGCCAGTGCAATTAACTCACATAGCTGACAGTAGCAGCCATGAAGTTAGTTTGGCATATGAGGTATTGTAGATCTTGGTTCGACACATGCATGATGCTAGGATGTTTCAAGAGTTACGTGATCAATTTGTGCTTGGACGATTCATTAGTTGGAGCAAAACACTTGCAGAAATGAATACTACATGTTGTGATGCTGATGGTACCTGTCCAAGCTACTATAAACTCAGGGTAGACCATCAACAGTTTGGTGCAAAATTTGAAAGCCTCATGGCATCGGTTCAAATCATTGGAGCTAGGTGAATCATGGTGTTAGAAAGAAAAGCGAATCATATTTTTCGTTTGTTTCAAAGGAATCAACATAGGAAGGGCAGGGAAACTTGCCCACATGGCAGAGAAGAACCGTAGAGAGAGATTGTTTGGAAACAGAAGAGTCGGTAAAAGTAAGGTTGTTATCATGGGCCAGTGGAAAAAACGATTTTAAGATTGGAGTGAAACAAGAGAGTTCCAGGGTCTGCCATTCTTTCATGTAAATCGGTTCGACATTGTGGATGGTCTTAAAGAAAATCTAGCACACGTACATTTCAGCTTAAGCAAAAAACAAATAGCAGTTGTGTACTTGTGTAAGAAACACACGGAAATATTTTTATACCGGAGCTCCCTTTTCTGTTTTATGATTTCCTCACTTGCACCTTAGCAAAAAACGCAATGGGGGTCTACATTTGGCCTTCTCATTTTGTTATAAAGATTCAAGTGTTCATGCTTTAGCAAAACATTCCGAGAAACTGAAGTTATTCAGGTTATCCTGAACTGGCTTCGGAATTGATATCTGTTAGACTATACGTGTTGTATCCTATACGGACTATGTTTAGACTTGTACTCCAAGTTAGGTTAGGCTAAGTCGGTTCCTTGATGTATTATATAAACAATGTAAACCGTATGAGATCAATGCAATTGTGAGTTCAATCAATCTTTACATGGTATCAGATTTTAGATCCTAGGGCTATGGCGCAACCTCCCACGCCGCCGACCGCCCTCCTATCTCCACCAAACAATCACCACCGCCGCGGCCCAATCCGTCGCCGCCAACTCTTCTTCCTCCCTTGCTCTGGCGCCCTCTACCTCCATGGCTGCCCCTCTCTCCTACACCGACACCATAGCCGATGTCACCCCCTTCATCCCAATTACTCTCGATCTAGCCACCCATAACTACTATCACTGGCGTCATCTTTTCGACTTTCATCTCGGCCGCTACAACCTGCGATCCCATGTCGCCGAGAACTTCGTTCCTCAACCCGCCGACCCCAGATGGGTCAAAGACGATCTAGCAATCATCCAGTGGATCTACACTAGGGTGTCGACGGAAATCTTCAACCTCGTCTTCCGCGATGCCGCCACCGCCGCTCAGCTGTGGGCGGCCCTCCGTCAGCTCTTCCAGGACAACGTCGACGCTCGGGTCAACAGACTCAACACCGAGCTTCGCAATACCGTGCAAGAAGATTCTCACGTCAGCGTCTATTGCCAGCGCCTCAAGGCCATCGCCGACGAGCTTTGGGAACTTGGCGATCCCGTTGACGATCGGCAGCTGATCAACGTCCTGCTCGTCGGTCTCTCTGATCGCTTCAAAAAGCAGGCCTCCTTCATCCCCATGATGTAGCCCTCGCCGTCCTTCGCCGAGGTCCGGTCGCTGCTCCAATGGGCTAGTCTCACTCAGTCTTGCAAGGATGCACGACCCCAGTTCTTCGCTGCTACGTCGCGTCCGCCACCACCTCCTCCGCCTGCACCTGCCACCGTGCCGCCACCTCCATCGGCGCATCCTCCTCCTGGCTGGCGTCCAAGCCCCAACTAAAAAGGCAAAACCCCACCTACCGGCCGCCACGATCTGCGCCCTCCGCGTCGTCCCCGAGTGCTGCTCCACTACCGACCATGGCTCCCACTGCTCCTGATAGGGCAAAAGTGTCCGATCTTTCGATGAGATGAAGATACGTCGATTCTGGTGGAGGTCGACCTTGGCGATCCGACTATTACGCACATGTACGCAGCGTCAATGCAATCACTAAACCAATCTCTCGAGGTTACCAATCCTGCAGAAGCACGATCAGCCTGACCAATAGGTCTAGTTCTACCTACGATCGAGGAACAAGTAAGAACCAATAATGCAATCAAGAATTGCGGATATAAGATGAACTTTATTGAAAATGTGGGATTCCGTAGCGGTCTTAATCTGGTCGTTGGACACAAATCGAGATCACGAAGATGCAGCGAAACGCTAGGCAGTCTTTTAGCTAAACAAAATCCGAGTCTAAACCCTAGGTACGACGTTCTATTTATTGGCGGCCGGTGGCGATTACGCTCGTCCGTTCACAGTCTTCCATCACGATCGGCAGCCATGGGCTTCTTGCATGTACGTATTTAATCCTGGCCCAAACCATGTACGCATGCATGCATAACCGGGCCCACTCCTTTAGGTAATTTGATGTATGATTCGTACATGCATACGAGGCTATCCTGAGCTGCTTCCAATAATCCATCGGCCGCATGCACGCCTATTGTGCCTAACTCTCGCTGGAATTGATCTCGCATTTTAACTCGCGGCTTGTACATGTCCATCATAATTCTGCATATTAAAAATATAAATGTAGTAATTTTGTTCATAATATAAGAATAATATATTTTATAATTACTACTAGAATTCACTTGAAAAATATGTTTATTTAAAACAAATTCGGTTGTATCCAGGCTAATCATGTTCTCATCATCCTCCCTTTCTTGAAAGATAAGCCGTCCTCGGCGCTGTTTCTTCTAAAACAGGGATAACAAAATAGACAAGGTGTACACATGATAGATGTATAGGTCATCCATTTTTAGTTCCCTCAATTGTTGCACATATGACATATTTATCCGGAGGTGATTGCCATGCATTGTGAAATATGAATCCAAAGAATCATCACAAGAATTTAACCACATGAAACTATTGCAACTCAGTTTGCACATATAAGTGAAGCATTTATTCACAACATTGATACTGCAATGCTCATCGTTAAACCATCCCAACATTGGCAAACAAAAATTTGAGGTATCAAAAATTCGAACCACAACTTGTTTAGACAAGGAATCATGCAACAAGCTATTATTTGTTGTAAAATAATTACCATAGTTGGAGGTCATATCAAAACGAGTGAACATATGCAACACAATATTTTCTTTTAGAATGGCAGGGTCATCACACGTGATACAAATGCTATACACCCAAAATTCATCATTAATATCATAATCACCAATCAACTGAAAGGTAAAATCTGGGGCATAAGCGCTTTTCAACATACTCAAGCATGTGATTTCAGAAATTTTATTCCTAGCATGTGACAAAGATATAGGTGGATCCATTGGAACAAAAAACAAAGTATTATCATGAGAAATTCTAGCTAACACTTCGTCATTCCTAATCAATTTTATATGATCCAAAGCATAGTTAAGTTTCAGGGCACATGGTTTATTTGCAGCAACATTTATTTCATCGGGTGCACTCATATCAATGGATGAATTAAATTTAGCAATAGGTGCACTCAAAACAGCAGGCATATCAAGTATTTGATCACAAGGTAAATTCAACTCAGCAATATTATCCTCGAAAATATGTGGTGTGACCAAATCAACATGCAACGCAACACAAGAATTATTTAAATCTCTAGGAAATAAATCAATCTCATGTCGAGTGATATCATCGGTACCTTTATTATTACCGTATATGTCCGACTCAGATAGTGTAGGTACTGTCGGTGACGATGGTGCCCATGTTGGAGGTGGGGTAGTGCTCAAATCAGCGTATGTGGTTTCCATAATAGGTGCAATGGTAGCGGTGACAGGAACAAACGACTCAACTCGTGGATTATGCACCTCACGTTTGTTTGTCTTAGTGGCAGCACGTCTCTTTATCTTTTGTTCAGCTTTATAAGCAAGACGAAACAAACGATCCATAGGAGAACAGTTTTCATGCATTAATAGGTACTGAATACCATGGTTTAAACCTCCCCAAAATCTATCCATGAAATTTTCTTCACTTTCCTCTAAAAATGAATGCAACAAGGTGGTTTCTAAAGCATCATAATACTCTCTTACAGTGTTACTACCTTGTTTTAAATTCTGCAATTTCTTAACCATGTCACGTGTGTAGTATGATGGAACAAATTTATACCGCATAGCAAGTTTTAAATCATGCCAAGTAGTAGGTATATAATCAGGATATGAGCGACAATAGTCATTCCACCAAATGGAAGCAAGATCAGTAAATATACTAATTGCAGTTTTTACTTTCTTGCGCTCAGAAAAATCATGGGAAACAAATATATTATTTATCTCAAATTCCCATTCAATATATAATTCAGGCTTGTAACGACCAGCAAATGGTGGCGTAGAAACAATAACCTGATCATGTGCAAGGGTACGTCTTTGTACCTCCCGTGGTGGCTGTTTTGTTGTTGTAGGTGGTGGCAAATCTCCAACTATGGACGAAGCCCAAGAAGTCCGAACTCTAGAACCTGTCATGATTAGTAGAAAACAAGAAACAAATCACAAGTATATGTTCCTATCAACTACTAGAATGTGGTGGCAAATCGCATAATCCGTCAAGCAAAATATAAAACTCTTACAAGTTCCTTACCACGCAGGAGGGCGTCACGGCAACCACAAAGATCAGCACTCCGAAAATTGGACAAAGCGATTACCAGACGAACGTATAGTGCACGGAGTAGAAATATGTGGAGCTGTAGGTAGGCTTATATGTATGTGGAGACAAAACCAAAACCACGCTAGTAAATGTAAAGCTGAAAATTCATTCAAAGTGGTTAATTGCTGGTCCTAGGCTAGACCGTACTAAAGACGCGAGCCTATGACACAGATGAAATCACACGATGAAAAATTTAGAACAGTATGGAACAGAGCACCGATCAACGGAAATAAACTAGCAGCACCAGTAAGAAAGGAAGTACGCTCTGCAGTAATGACTGTGATATAGGAGCGCATAAACTGGTCGAAGACGTAAAATGTGGCAGGAGTCGATTCACAAGTTATATCCGCGAGGCAGCAGGCCGTACAAGCACGCCAAACCTGAACATGCACTGGTCATGACATATGGATCGGCATTTTTTTTCTCTCTCTCTTTATTATATTTTTACCGATCCAAACTTGCAAAATAAGGAGTGCGTGGATGGAAGTTTACTCGGGACTTGAGCCAGCCAAGAAAAAAAAAACCAGACTTGCCAATCTGAGACACGGTACTATCAAACTTTTTCTCTTGTTTTTACCGATCGAATCCTTCTTTTTTTTTTTACCGGAGAACAAACCAAGATAAGGATCACTTTCCAAGGGATAGGATCTGTACGTAATGTTTTTTTTTTTGAAGCCAAACCCGATCCAAACTCCTTGATCGGATTCCAACACCAGCACGTACCGATACAACTGTTTTTTTTACTACGATCAGATCAGGATCCCACGCATTGGCCAGTCGAACGGGACTTTGCAACGAAGATACGTGTACCGCAAGAAAAATAGGAAACGGATCTGATTCCGGATACGCCAAGGAAACAGATTTTTTTTTTTCCGGAATAGCTTTGACAATGGCGGCGGCGAACAAGGACAGACAATGGAACAATATTGGACGAGGCGATGGCAACAATAGGCGTGACTGAAGATGAATACGAAGCGATGCGGAAATAGCGATGGTGGTATATGGAGATGAAACAACTCGAAACTCTAAAGGACAAAGACTAAAACCAGCAACTCGACACACGATGCAACGAAAATTCAACAAAACAAAACTAAGTGATTTGGTGAAAAGGCTAAAACTGGTTGTAGGACAAGATGATCTAAACCTAAAATGTTTTTGTATGGTTTTTTCGTGGATTATAGGTGTGAAAAACAAATCTAATCTAGGGATAAATTTTCTCACCGAGTAACCTGAACTCTGATACCACTTAATAGGGCAAAGGTGTCCGATCTTTCGATGAGATGAAGATACGTCGATTCTGGTGGAGGTCGACCTTGGCGATCCGACTACTACGCACACGTACGCAGCGCCAATGCAATCGCTAAACCAATCTCCCGAGGTTACCAATCCTGCAGAAGCACGATCAGCCTGACCAATAGGTCTAGTTCTACCTGCGATCGAGGAACAAGTAAGAACCAATAATGCAATCAAGAATTGCGGATATAAAATGAACTTTATTGAAAAGGTGGGATTCCATAGCGGTCTTAATCTGGTCGTTGGACACAAATCGAGATCACGAAGATGCAGCGAAACGCTAGACAGTCTTTTAGCTAAACAAAATCCGAGTCTAAACCCTAGGTACGACGTTCTATTTATTGGCGGCCGGTGGCGAGTACGCTCGTCCGTTCACAGTCTTCCATCACGATCGGCAGCCATGGGCCTCTTGCATGTACGTATTTAATCCTGGCCCAAACCATGTACGCATGCATGCATGGCATGCATAACCGGGACACACTCCTTTAGGTAATACCTACTATATAAAAAAGATGGACCAAACCACCCCCAGTCTGCGCGGCCACGTCGCCTCAATTCCGACAGCCGTCCGTTCGGCTCAAACGATGGCTCAGATCGCGCCACGGCACCCTCTCTCTCGCGCGCTACTGTAGCTACATGCTTTTTAGCGCTCGGGGCTATCCCGCTCAACCGGTCGCATCCGGTCACCCGCGACCCGCACGAAAATTGACGCGCGCGCGGATGGCGTCACCCGGTTGCCACTCGCTGCTAGCCGGTAGCCTTTCGTTCCGCACGATTTTTTGCGCGTGCCTTCCCGGTCGCTCCTCGGTGGCCTCTCTCGCCGTGCTGCCTCGCCGTCGTCCCGCCGCCTCCGGCCGACCCGCCCTAGACCAACGCCGCCGCTGGCCTCGCCGTCGTCTCCTCTACCTTCTCTGCAAGCCGCGTCAGGCGGGGCGAAGCTGACCATCGGGATCGAGCCGATCTTCTCCGCTTCAAATCTCCGCTCGCCGCGCTCCTACGCTCTGCCCCGACCTCCTCACCCTTCCGGCCGCCTCCGCCCCGACGCCCCTGCCGCCGCCCCCCTCGCCCCTGCCCCTGCCCCCTCGCCCCTGCCCCTGCGGCCGCGCCGCCGCCTGCCCACGCCGCCGATCTCGCATCTGCTCGAGCCCCTGCCCACGCCGCCGGGTCTCCGCGCTGGAGGAGAAGAAGATCGCGCGCCCGCCGAGTCCCTGCGCCCCGCGCCGTCGTCCTCTCCATCCTCTCCGGTCGTAGCCTGGAGCTCGGCTCCCGCCTCGGCGAGGTAAGCGTTGTGTCCCCTCTCCCCTCCCCCTCTCTTCCTCTGCCCCTTCTCTCCCCTGTAGGTATTTAATCCGGCGCTGGAACGGGTGAGTGTGTCGGGGCCGGCGTTTATGAGGACAGAGATGCAGCCGGATCGATTGCTAGCTTTGCTTCTGACTCCAGCTTGGGTGTGTGTGCTTTTGTGTGCTTCGTTGCCACTGATTAGCTATGTGATTCGCTGCTGCTGATTGCTTGATGTAATTGGTATTGCTAGGTGCTGTGATTGTGAATTAAGATCTGGGGAAGGGAGACATGAGCTCACCTCTAGAGATTACACCTCACCACCGCCTCTTCATTTTCTTCCGGTTCCAATAAAAAGGGCACAAGGGGAGTAGGATTCAGAGCCTAAAATTCTTCTAAATATACCCTACTGATCATTTTCTTGACGGCTTTAGCTCAAGCTATTGTTTATTCTATAGGGAGAATAGTTATGTTTATCCACAAAATTAGATGTCCATGATCACCTATTCCTATAATCCTGAATCTTTGGTTCTTCCAATTTTCTTTATTATAAGTAGTTGCATGAATAAGAGTATGTTTACGTTGGCTTCCATTCCATGGTTCGCTTCAGCATACTGTGCTATCGCCAGCTAAGTTTGTTTGAGTACAACCTGCAACATCTTTCTTTCTCCACCAATTGATGCAATTTTGCACAGAAATGATACATTATTGCGCTCTACAGAAGTATTGTGTAAGATAAAAATGCAAGCTGAATTCATGATGTATACTTGCATGATTTGATTGAGATGGATTCATCTACGTAAGTTAGGTCTTAGGTTCAGACTTACTGATGGACATGTATCAATAGCATGGTTTCTTGCTTTTCATGTGGCATGTAATTAATACATGATGTTAGTATTTGTCAATTTCCTAATAAAAGCTGCTTGGCACAATTTTTATTTTTATTTTTCCTAATACTGAAGAAACCGACGGAAAAGGATATTATCTATTTAGTACTTATGTTCTCCATTGAAGAGTCTTCACAATGATCCAAACTACCACTAATACTACACCTGTGCAAAGAGATGTCTTTTATTCTTTGCCTGGAGAATATGGACACTCATTAGCGTTGTCTCCTTGCTTTATTCTTTTGTTTTCAGAGAACATGGACTGAATAGGACGAGCTGTGTGGGAATGTTGATGTGACCGTGGGGCTCAACGAAAAAGTGCGTAAGTGGTTTTGTAGTATTACATGCATGGTTATCATGAGTTCACCTTGCAACTCTCTGTTTCTTATTAGTAAAAAATATCAGTTTTGGTTAGTAAGATCTCATGTGTCTTGGAGCTATTTTGACAGAAAAGTTCCTATCTTGCTCCGTAAGGTTTTAGTAAAGAAAAATCCAGCATTACTGCTCATTGTTTGTTGTCAGGTATAGTACTACCAACATGATTTTCTGAAATAGATGACACCTTCTGGACCATCAAGCCACGGGACGGTACGGAACAGTCGACATAATACTGCCGCTGGCATGTTAGTTGCTGCGGCCAAGGATGTATCAGCATGCCACTACTGAATACTTGCTAGAACACTGTCGCTAAATGTCACAAGAGGTTTATACAAAACTGGGTATTGGTTCTTGCTCCAGGTACAGTTAAGAATGCTCTCACGTAATATGATCAGAACAATTGTTAATGCATGCCTTTTCTAAAAGTCTGCTATTTGTATTCCTTCCACTGCCAGGTAACTAACTCATTGGAACATCATGCACCTAATTCAGGCACAATAATATTAAGACATATTTTTTTATAAATGTTTGCTATTTATATGCAGCATTAGGAGCCATGCATGACAAGTAGAATGGCATGGCTCTATATGGCTGCGAGGCGATTCAACTGATTCTACCTTGGTGCAATTGCGTCTAAGATGCCAAGTGTTTTCATTGTAAGCCATTACAATGTTTAGTTGCTTACACAGATGCACATGATTTGCCAATTTGTTCAACGTGTTTGATGCTGGCACTTTTAGGGCATGTCACGGGCTGTGTGTTTCAGAATTGCAGCGCTTATCAGAAATTTAGTGACAACTGGCCGCTACTGGTACTTACCATTGAATGTGTGGTGGAAGAAACTTAACCCACATGGTGTCCAGCTTTATATACTTAATGTTTCTGGATTTTATTTAAAGGTACACGGAGGTTAGTCTCCAGTTGAGGTTTTTTGGTTAAATCGCATAGTTTCAGCTATATTTACATTATAGATCAGCAAAGGCAGGTCATCTAATAATTTCCTCTTCCTTACTGATTATAGTAATATAAAATTGACGTGGCAGATTGAGTTTATAGTGATGATTTGCTTCCTGATATGTTAATTTGTAAAGGTGTAGTAATATACTAATGTAGATTGTTTATCTGCACTCAGTTTTTATTCGCAGTAAATATCCGGACTCCCATCCTCTCAGTATAGCAGCCAGACCTGACCGAATGGTCATCACCACATCCTGTATCTACATTTTGCTGAACACACTACCAATGGATTCTATCCACGATCGACCAGTTGACTCGAGCTCTCTGGTCCGTTGAGCTAAAGACACAGGTATGCCGTATCTATTTGGATCAATTATCTTATATTTGTCTGAACATACTACCACTGTCTGAAGTTGTGTTGATAGAATTGACCAACACATGCTTGAATAAATTTATATTTCACATGCTAATCCTTTGTTCATTTCCTACATACAGTCATGTGCAAAGAACATAAATCCACATATCATTGTGTATCTGTTCATTATCGGAATTTTCCATCCAAAAAATAGATGGAATGTAAATTATTTTAAGATTATCAACCTAAGGAGTTGCTAAGGATTTTCATTCTTTCGAATGGCTAAATCCACATATCATTGTGTATCTGTTCAGTATCGGAATTTTCCATCCAAAAAATAGATGGAATGTAAATTATTTTAAGATTATCAACCTAAGAAGTAACCAAAGGTTTGTTTCACCTTATTTCTTCTATGTAATGTAATAATTTTCGCCGAAGTGTAGACCAATTGAGGATGGAAGAAGAGCATGAAGAGCAGTCTAAGCACCTACATTGTTAGAGATAAACACAAAATACACTAATTTTTCCACACGGGCGCGGCGTGTCGCCGCGCCATCTTGCCTAGTTTGATGTATGATTCGTACATGCATACGAGGCTATCGTGAGCTGCTTCCAATAATCCATCGGCCGCATGCACGCCTATTCCTCTTGCACCTAACTCTCGCTGGAATTGATCTCGCATTTTAACTCGCGGCTTGTACATGTCCATCATAATTCTGCATATTTAAAATATAAATGTAGTAATTTTGTTCATAATATAAGAATAATATATTTTATAATTACTACTAGAATTCACCTGAAAAATATGTTTATTTAAAACAGATTCGGTTGTATCCAGGCTAATCATGTTCTCATCATCTCCTCACGCATGGCGCCCGCCACATGACCCGTGGACCGGCATGGTGCAGGCCTGGCCCATGCCGTGGGCCGCTCCATCACCGTTTGGCGCCTCGCCCGCCTACTCCGGCTCTTGGTCGCCTGGGATGAGGCCTCAGACCGGTGCCCCTGGTCTACTTGGATTGCGTCCTCCTGCTGCCGCCTACCTCGCCGCTCCGACATACTCTCCATATGGTGTACCTACTGACAGCGGAGGCTTCCCTTCTGCGTACCCCATGCATGTTCCTGCACTCATGCCATCACCAGCATCTGCTCAGCCATCTACGTCGTCACCAAACTGGGACCAAGCTGCTTTTCTGCAGGCCATGAACAACTTTGCTGCTCAAGGAAACTCAGGTATGGACTGGATTTTCGATTCTGGTGCTTCTAGTCACATGTCTGCTTCAAATATTATGCTGTCTTCTTGCACTTCGTCCCCTTTCTCCTCTATTACTCTTGGTGATGGTTCTTCTATTCCAATTCATTGTGTCGGTCACACCAAATTCACCACTCCAACTAAAAATCTTCTTCTTCGTGATGTTCTAGTTGCACCCGCCCTAATTAAAAATTTAATTTATGTTTGCAAATTTACCTCTGATAATCATGTCTCCGTTGAATTTGACCCCTTTGGTTTATCTGTGAAGGACTTCCTGACTAAGGCAGAAATCGCTCGTTTCAATAGCTCCGGAGATCTCTACTCAATCCATGGTGCCCCTGCAGTCGCTCAACCATCCTCCATGCTGGCCTCTGCTGATCTTTGGCACCATCGTCTAGGACACCCACAAGCTGCTAGTTTATCGTCTGTTCTCAGTGAATTTTCTCTACCTTGTAATTGAAATAGTCATGATCCATTAGTGTGTGAAGCTTGTCAAACAGGAAAACATGTTCGTCTACCTTTTACTTCCTCTTCTTCTCAAAGTACTTTTCCGTTTGAATTACTACACTGTGATCTGTGGACATCTCCTCATACTAGTGTCTCCGGTTTCAAATATATCTCGTCATACTAGATGATTGTACTCACTACATTTGGACTTTTCCTTTGCGTAATAAATCTGATGTCCACACAATCTTCCTAAATTTCCAACGATATGTTGTTGTTCACTTCTTTCTTCCTATACGTTTTATACAATGTGACAATGGTCGAGAGTTTGACAACTTCCAAAATCGTAATTTCTTTCTTCAACAAGACATTCTTCTTCGTTTTTCTTGTCCTTACACATCCCTCAAAATGGCAAAGCCGAAAGATCTCTTCGCACTATAAACGATATTGTCCAAACTCTCTTAATCCACTCCTCCATGCCACCTAAATTTTGGGCCGAAGCTTTACGCACTGCTACCTATCTTCTCAACATTCGTCCTTCTCAAGTTAATCCCAAAACAACACCCTTTTACTCTCTTTTTCTTAGTCACCCCAACTATTATGAACTTCGTGTCTTTGGTTGTCTTTGCTTCCCTAATACCTATGCTACCCTCTCCCAACAAATTAGCACCCTGATCCCTTCCCTGTGTGTTTCTTGGTTATTCCAACGAACACAAAGGTTACCGTTGTCTCGATCTAATGTCTGCACGTGTCCACATATCTCGTCATGTCACTTTTGTTGAACACGTCTCCCCCTTCGCTAGCCGCACCTCCCCTGACAACGCTACCAAGTCTATCCCATCGTCTTGCTCTCATCGCAACCAATTTCCTGCTGCGACAGCGTTTTCACCCCCTTTTTCCTGCCGCGCAGCCCCTGCTGCTAACCCTTCGCCACCCCAACACCCTGCCGTGCCATCCAACCCACCTAGCCCTGCCCCTACGAGCCCCCCTCAACCCAAACTCCACAACCTCTGCCGCGGCAGACTTTTCTGATTTCTCTGCCGCGACAGACTCCACACCCGGGACACCGTAATCTCTCCCTCCTCGCCATCCACTCCTGTGTCCGCATCATCCGCTGCGCTGGACACCCTACTCCTCCCCCTGCTCTCCCAGCTCGTGCTATACCACTATCCAACCTACCAATGATCACATAATGCGTACTCGTTCAAAAACAGGTTTCCGACAACCCATCGATCGTCTCAATCTACATGTCACTCCCACCCTCTTTCCTCTTCCCACCTCCTACTAGTCCGCTGCTATGAAAGATGAGTTCCATGCATTAATCCAAAATCAAACTTGGCAGCTCGTTCCTCGTCCTTCCGGTGCTAATGTTGTCTCTGGAAAATGGGTGTTTCGTCACAAATTTCACTCCGACGGCACTCTCTCTCATTACAAAGCTAGATGGGTTTGTCGTGGTTACTCTCAGCAACATGGCATCGATTTTGATGAAACCTTCTCTCATGTCGTCAAACCTAGCACCATTCGTACTGTTCTTAGTGTTGCTATCTCCTCCTCCTGGCCCATCTAGTATGCTTTTCTAGACGGAAATCTACAAGAAACAGTCTACTGTCAACAACCTCTCAGTTTCATAGATTCTTCTAGGCCCAATCATGTCTGTCTTCTTAAGAAGTCTCTTTATGGTTTAAAACAAGCTCCTCGTGCATGGTTCCAACGTTTCTCCACTTTCGTCCAAACAATCGGTTTCTCTCCATCACTTTCTGATTCTTCTCTTTTTATCTATCACCAAAATTCTCAGGTAGCCTACTTGCTTCTTTATGTTGATGATATCGTTCTCACGGCTTCTTCGCAATCTTTTCTCACTCACATCATTTTTTACTCAACAAAGAATTCTCCATGACAGATCTTGGTTCTCTTCATCACTTTCTCGGCATTGCTGTTACACGCGATTCTAGTGGTTTATTTCTTTCTCAACGCCAATACATTCTTGATCTCCTGTCTCGGGCGGGAATGCTTGACTGTCAATCCTCCCGTACACCTGCTGACACAAACGCTAAACTTCTTCTACCGATGAATTTTTTCCTGATCCTACTCTCTACCGTAGTCTCACAGGTGCTCTCCAGTATCTCACCATAACTAGGCCTGAAATCTCCTATTCTGTCCAACAGGCTTGTCTCTATATGCACGATCCACGTATCCCTCATTACAATCATGTCAAACGCATTCTTCGCTATCTCAAAGGCACTCTAACCATGGTCTTCATATGAACTCATTTTCACCCACTTCTTTGACAGCTTATTCTGATGCTGACTGGGCTGGTTGTCCAAATACTCGTCGATCCACATCCAGATACTGTGTTTTTCTTGGTGACAATTTAATTTCATGGTCTTCTAAACGACAAGTCACTGTTTATCGTTCGTCTGCAGAGGCTAGTATCGTGCGGTTGCACATGCAGTTGCTGAAACTATTTGGTTACGTCAGTTTTTAGCGGAGTTACACCGTCCTATTCAGCACGCCACCATTGTATACTGCGACAATATTTCAACTGTCTACATGTCGAGCAACCCAGTGCAGCACAGGAGGACTAAACATATCGAGATTGACATTCATTTTGTTCGTGAGAAGGTTGCTTTGGAGGAAGTTCGAGTTCTTCATGTGCCTACTACAGCTCAGTTTGCGGACATCTTCACCAAGGGACTCGCCACAACTCCTTTTACTGACATACGTTTCAGTCTCAACGTTGTCGAACCCCACGTTGATACTGCGGGGGGATGTTAGACTATACGTGTTGTATCCTATACGGACTATGTTTAGACTTGTACTCCAAGTTAGGTTAGCCTAAGTCGTTTCCTTGATGTATTATATAAACAATGTAAACTGTATGAGATCAATGCAATTGTGAGTTCAATCAATCTTTACAATATCAGATGTTACATTCAGTATTTGTTGAGTGTTTTGATAACTTTAATAATCGGTGAAATAGAGAATAAAGCAGCAAATGCTCTGTCGCAACACTCTCCAATGGCTGGTGGTGGAATGGAACCACAATGATTAGTTATTCAGTAGGTATGGCTGCTCTAGCAACAGTTTGGCAGGAGTAGGACTTTTACCCTTCACAGGGGGGGTCCGAACCTGGGTATATTGGTGTCTGCGTCCGAGTTCATCATCATCGATCCATTTCCTATTGGCCTGAGCCCTCACCGAACAAATAAACTTCTCTCCGATCATCGGAGTTGAGATTGCCGTGGGATCGTGAAAACTATCCTTCGAGAAAAACAAAAAATCAAAATTGTGAATTAGCATGCTTATTGACATGATTATGTACCTTAGTTCTTTTCCCTTTTATGTTTGCCTTATTGTGTTTAATTTTCTTACCTCTCGTGTGTGTACACAATCCAAGTCCTTTCAAGTAAACTACCATTACCAACTAACACTGATTTTGACTTCATGTTTTTTTCCAATTGCCACTACTAGAGATGAAAATAATTGCTCACGTTGTTGTCATGGTTGGTTTTCTGCTTGGCTCTAGCACAACAAATTAGTGTCTTGATTTATCCGTACCTACTAGAAACTAAACGAAAGTGAGGAAGAAAATATCAAGTTGTTGTTTGCCAGCCTACCCAAGAAGGTAAGAGGTGGCATATGCATCCACACACTTGCAATTGATGGCAGAGCTTAGTACATGTCGGGGGGGGCATGTGCCCCCCACCCACACGCACACAAGGATTGGCCCATACGTGAAAATTTATTTTCCAAGAGAGCTTAAGTCAGGGCATGGACAATGGTTCAGACGCATGCCGTCTGCAATCTGACTCCACGTCACCTTACAAGAATAGTACAACATAACTTACAACGAGTCGTCTGCTTGGCCATCTGTTAGCAGCGTAAAATATGGAGATACAATTAGTTAGTTGAAGATAAACCTTTGTGGTCTACCAGGGAAAAGCTGGACACGAGATTTTCTCGGCCACGATACACGACGACTTAACGTACAACGGGGAATAGTCTGTCGGTAACCAGCGATATTTAGGGGAATCGCCTGTCCCTATTTCTACAGACGGACGTCTTCTCTCTCATCTGCCTCTCTCTTCCACGTCTTACAAATATCATACGTGGCTGCTTTTACAGACAGCTGAGTCACACTGTTGTACATGCCCTTAAAATTGCGCAACCATACTTAATGAACTTCATATTGTTCAGCTATCCAACACGATGTTCAGTTGGACCTCCATTGCCAGATCGATGTGAAAGCAGATTCCCATATGCCATCAAGCACGGAAATGGTATCGAGTATGCTCATCATTGCGGTCAGCGTGGCGGCAAGCTCACCGCATAGATTCGTCACTGCACTGCAGGAAGTCAATGATAATGGCACAAGTACAATGCTTGCAGATTGGCACAATGTATGCCAGAAATGACGCATGTAGAGTGCGACACATGTCTCGTGAGTTGATGGTTCCTTATGCTTTTCCTGGATTGATGGGCGGGTGGAAAGCCTTGTTGCGGTGTAGTTACCGCTACGGGCATTATGACTTCATATTTGGAGATCCACGTATGCGACTTCTGACATTCACCTTCATAGTAGCAGTCCTTCATCATGTAACTCAAGTGAAATATGCACAAGGCAAAGGTACGACCTTCATAGGTTTTCTATTTTACCGGTCTCAAGATGGTTGTTGTGAGACCGGGTTATAGAATGTATAGTCGTACTATCAAGGATTCTCTGAGTGAGTTGTTTGATTGTATCATTCGTATAGAGCTCAAACCTTTGCATTATTGGCATCATCTTTCTTAGTTCTTCTTTGGATTTTATATATGCGAGGTTATATATCTTGTATGATCTTCAGTAAAAACTCAAGTTCATCAAAAAACATTTTTTTATGATAAACTTATTGTGTTTTTGACATCAGAGGTTTTGTCAGTTCGTCTTTATAGAGAGGTATAAACTCTCCCCTTATGGATTTATCCCACTTTTTTGGTATTTGTGTTCCTATATATGAAGAGTTACAACTTGTTCTTATCTTCAAAACAAGGCCAAGTTCATCGAAAATGGAATCCAGATGTAAAGGTTATTGCGGTTTTCGTCGAGGCTGTCCAGAATATCAGGATCTGCCCAGACAATCCGGGGGCCGGATAATCTAACCCATATATGGGGAAATCCGGCTGGACCAGTGCGAACTACACATTTAGGCGCCCAGAAAACCCTAGGGGGTCCAGATTATCCGGCATGCACGTTTCCTGCACATAACAGTTGGATTTTAGGGACCTATAAAAAGGAGGCCTTCTTTCCTGATGGATTACCTTCTTTTTCTGGAGGAAGTAGTAGAAGAAGAGATCTTGTAAGTTCTAGTATAATGATTTTATATCCTATAATTTAAGTTATGCTATGCAGTTTATATGATCCATACTTACACATAACTAACATGGATTTATTACGAATATGCAGGTGAAGTAAGAAACAACTGTGTCAAGACTGGCCAAGGGGGCTTTCCCGAGGCACATAATGTGGAATGCGTCTAAAATTTGGATTGTTCACAAATTAATATGTATAGGTTAAAGTACTATTTAAAGCTAATACATCCAATGAACATATGTCTCAAGTATGCAGTGCCCATTAACGTTGACAGTGACAAAGCTGCTACGTGGTTGGTATGTTCGGATGTGAGGTGGGCTCCTTCTCTTTCACCTACTTGGGCCTCCTCTTGATTTCTTCCAGCCTAGAATACGTGACTATGCTCCCCTTACGGATTGTGTGGAGCATAGGTTTACCTCCTGATCATTCTTTCTTTCCTTGGATGGTCGCCCTGTTGTTTCCAAAGCCGCCATGAGAGTCTTGCCAAATTTCTGTCTCTGTACCCTGAAGCTCCCTGACAATGTCAAGGAAGCCATTGACAGAGCGTGTTGCATCTGTCTTTGGGGGAAATTTGATTTTTTATCAAGCCAAGTCCATACCTGCCTATGGTAGGGTGTGCCAACCCAAGTCAAAAGGTTTCGGGTGTGTTCACCCAATTCAAAAGGTGGCCTTATCATCAACCTACCGATTCATAACGAGGCCCTTGCCCCTTAAGTTTCTCCACAAGTTTCTCACTAAACTGGACATTCCATGTGTTCGTCCAGTTTGGCGCTTACAATGCCGCTCTCCCACAAAGTGAAAGCACATGCAAATATTCCTCATGGGGACCACACCAAAAGCTCTAATCGGAATTACAACCCCATGTCAGGTACGTTCCACTCCATCAGGTGGTGCTTAATCTTTGTACCCATGTGCGCTTGTCAGGTGGTGTGGTACGAACGTCCTCGATTACGAAACGGATGGCGCGGCTAGGATGCCCGGGTACGGCGATACGGATACCGATACCGATACCGCGATACGCCGATACGCCGATTTTTCAAAAACATGGATACGGGGATACGTTTGTATATATATAATTAAGTTAATAATATATATATATTAGTGATTTTTTGTACGAGAATGATAATTACTAGTAGTATATAGGAGTCTTCGTGACTTTCTGTACATGCCTGCCAATTCCGATCATCATTTGGAGGAATACATAAGCAACATTCAACATCTGGACTGCATTTGATCGAGGCGGATAGCAATGCATCAAGTTCGATGGAGGCGTTTTGTATCCTGATGGATCCGATACGTATCCCGTATCCGATACGTATCCCGTATCCCGTATCCGATACGTATCCCGTATCCGATACGTATCCAACCCTGATACGCAACTTTTCTGCCGTATCCGCGCTTTCTAGCGGCGCGGAAGGGTGTGCGCCAAAACGAGACACAAACCAAAGCTTTGTTCATTATCATTTGGGTATATTTTATCCTCGTGGAAGAAATTGGATGAGTCAACAACTCATACATTATAGAATAAATTTCTTAACTGCATTTTCAAGCAGTAATTTCATAAAACAACGTTTGTTTTATATCACCGTCTCAGAAATCATACTGTTAGTTGTGAGCCACCTTTCGGTGACACAGGTCCCTTGTCTTAATTTCTGAAAATCAACATCCAATTATCTTGCCGTGCTCTTTTTACTGAAAAAGATTTTTACTGTTCCTCTCCACCAAAAGTGAATCGCTCGAGCAATTCTGTTGCTCATGAACTTGCTAAACTTGGCTGGATCGATAGACTGGGTAGTGTATTATTGGGGTTTGTCCCTCTGAACGTGGTCAATCTGACCAATCGTGATTGTAATATTTCTATGCCTTTTAATTAATATATAGTGGAAAAAATCAAAATAAATAAATGATGCACACATGGGCCATGTGTGTCAATATAAAGACGAGGTTCTCTGAAACAGTTAAAAAAAAGCGTGGTTTCCTGTAAATTCTGAATAAGCATTTGGGGCATCAAGGTTACACCTTATTTTCTAATTTATTTTCAGTAGCAGTAAACATCCACAAACCAAGAATGGGCAAGTAAACACCTACGGAGAACCATCTATTCTACCTATAGCCATGGATGTGGTCTAATCCCGTTTCCCTGCACAACAAAAAATAATCTAACTGATGGCCAGATACGATTGTTCAATCGTCTTCATTGTCCTTGCAGGTTTGGTTGCAGGGATACGCGCAATCAATCCGCTGCGATACGGCCCGTTCGTAGAACCAGTCCCCTACTGCTTTGCCAATTTTCTGCAGATAGTCAGGTATAAATCATATTAAGTCCAAGACTGAAATTGAGTTGCGTTGAAAGCGTTTGGCGTCTGGCTCACTCTGGCAAAACAAGTAAGGAATATAATTTTTCAAACTGAAGTAGGGAATAGACTTAAGCTCCGCTTGGAATGGATGTTAAATTAATGTGGCCATCTGTATTTGGTTCATCTTTGAGCTAAATATACCATTGACCACCCAAATTTTGCATCCATTCGAAGCAACCCCTTAGACTTACCGTCTTCTGAATGGAAGGGGAACCTTCGTCAAGCCATGAGTCTTGGGCTCCAGATTGGCAGTGAGCGAAGCATGAGTCCACGAACATGCCTAGAGAGCGAGGCTGCCCCGTTTCAGGAAGCGTTGCTAGAAACTCTTTCCTGAAATCTGTCCCAAAAAATGGATATGATGATTAAACAACTCAGATTAACAGCATCGTCACCCAAGTAGCTGAAATGATGAGTCTAGATTGAAAACATGCAACAGTTGTAGTTAAAAAATCACTAACTCTGCAAGGTCACGAGTTGGCTGGAGGAGCAGCTCTTTATGTCAAGCTTGCACTTGGCCCAGGCCTTGCTTTTATCAGCGGCGCTAGGCGCTAGGATATTCCTGATCTGCAATGCAGGTGCCTGTTTGTTACTCTTCATCGCTGATGCACATCTATCCTAACCGAACCGATTCGACACACAAGAGAAGGTACAAAACTCACCTGCCATGAGTCATATGCTGCGTTAAGTATGAATAACGGCGTGCGCAATGTTGGGATCACATACTGCGGGAAGAAGCACTGCACATATTTTCCCCTTTATTTATGTTAGTCCACATGCTATGACAGAAGTGTTCCCTTCAAATCTAAATGAATAATACTGACCAGCTCAGGTGATTGCTTCGTGGTACATGAAGATGGCAAATTTTTAGCTGATTCCTGAAAGAGATTAAAATGGTTATTACGCTAAAAAAGGTGAAAACTTGCATGCAATTTTCATAAATTATTCAGGTGACCAGTCATGAAACTCATGATATTGATGGAAGAACTAGTGAAAATAAAAGGTGCATCTAACTGTCATTGTAAAAATACCATAATAAAGTTTTCCCTAGTAGTGAACTGAAGTACTAAACTATAAATTTAGGATTTGAGAGATTAAGCATTAGATAATTGGGACCATGGCCAGTGTAAAGTCAGATGACAACATACATGTAGGTTCACAATATCCTTATAGACCTTTCTGACAAATTTGTTGCCGGTGATATCTGTCCTGCAATGACAACAACAATGATCGCTTTATCGGAAATGTGGAACGCTAAAAACATGTAAAAAGAAATGAGATATCTAGCGGAAATAATCAGATCTTGCAATGAAAACTATCAAACTAATTACTTGTAACGAAATGAATACCAACAGTTCAGAACTTACCCATCAATAAAATAACCAGCGTCAGAAAGGCACTTGACGTTTGCCGATGCTGGAAGCATATCACGGAATTTGTCACAATGCAGTATTGCTGCTAGAGCTCCAGCTGAACATCCAGAAAGAAGAGCCTGAAATGGTGTGATGCAACCGTTCACTTTTTTCAGGATCATAATGCAAATTGGAATATATGCAGTTCTGCAGTATAGTTCATGATCCTAATAGTTGAAATGAGCTTCCGTTTTTGTCAGTGTTATGAGTTTTATCGCAACTGCATTCAATGGTAATTTCTTTCCATCAAATCAGCTTATTATAAAAAGTGAACATACATTATTTGCATTGCTCATCCCCTTTCGAGCAGATCTTCGATGATGGCATTCCAAACCCTTGCCCCTCTGTAGTGCAGGTTTGTCGACTACATTGCAAACATGTGATCAATCTTAGTATATCTAACACATAAACGAACATACAATCCACAAGTCCGGAACATACAGATTCCACTGCTGCGACATCACCGGTAAACGACGAACCGTCACAGTATCTGACCTTCACTCTGTTCCAGTTGTAGAAATCTGGGATTTGATGTTACGCAAGAAAATCAAATGGTAAGATTAGATGAGGGTAATGCTGAATGTGAGCAAAGAAAATGTTATACCAGGATTGTATTTCTGGCTGCCCCCTAATAACCCAGAAAACGAGAGTGGCTTCATGTACTTGGAAGAGCCCCTGAAGTTGCCCTTCCGGATTGAACACTCTTCAGGGGTCTTGCACCACCCTCCTCCCTTGCAAGTAGTATACAAACAAAATATGATTTTATCTCGAAAGAAAAATTAATAGGTTGATCCGAATATACAAAATCTAAGTCAGATTGGCTTAACTACCTCCATGTGAACGATCCAGTTATTGGCGCCGGAGCCAGAGCCAGGGGAGAAGTGGTAGACCGGGGGGCTCCCATCCAGGCACACTGCACCCATTAGCCAGGGTCAGTCGAAAATGTAACCATTGTCGAAGAAGAACTCTTGGATGACATCGTGGGGTACATGCGTGGGCAATGTGGCGACATGGAATTTGGCAGAAGCTAGTACAAACACAGACACTGACGCACCTGCTCCTTTGGCGACTGCGCTCTTCAGGAACACCATGTCCACATCCTCCGCCGCCACCCCGAGACCCAGCGCCAGCGTCACCGCCACGCGGAGCAGCCACGCCATGGACACGGTCGCGGTAGGAGCCATCAAGCAATGCAAGACCAGCCAGATCTTTCTCTAGTTCCTAGTATCAAATATCTCATAGGAGAGAAATTATAAGATGGAAAGATCACGGAGAAGGAGATCGAACACATAAGAACTAGGCACATACTTGCGGAGAAGATGGAGAGAGCGGAAGAACTGCGCAGCCTCAGGCCACCACAGCTAGTGGGGGAGCGGACATAAATAGCAGAGCTGGCTGTGGAGGGAAGACAAGCATTAAAGGAGTCAGGACGCCGACAATGGCGGTAGCATCAAGCAAGGTATATATGGCTCTTCGAGTAGGAACCGAATCTTGAGCAAGTCGTGTATCCATAGTTCGCTCTGGTTCACTACTAAATGAAGTAAGTTTCGATCAAGTTTTGGTAATGCCGACGTGTGGAAGCTCTCCGTCCTTTGCATGGTATCTGCTGGCAAAAAAAAACTTACCAAAAATATCAGTAGCAATGGAAACACTACGAGAAGTTTTACCTTACAAGATTTTGGATTGCCATTGGACACAGTTAAGGACTATTATGCGATTTTCTTTGCGTAGCGTAATACTACCCCTGTTTTAGCATAGCTGAATCTCACCACCCTGTTCGTGTCCCACCCACACGACCGTCGCATCATGGCGGCAGTACTGTGCAATGCGAGCTGAGAACAAAAACCGTGTCAGTGTTGTTCACACGTGACGTGAAAATCTAAGCCAGCTGCTCGCTCGTGTCGTGCGGCGAGGTCGCGTCCAAAACGTCAGCACACCGGCCATTTTGCCTGAAGAACACATCCCGTGCATTTGCTCCTTAACCACGGGTCCACGGCGACCCTAGAACGGCTCGTGTTCTGCAAGCGAAACAAGATGAGCGGAAGGTGAAAATGTCGAGCAAACAAAAAACAAACACTGTCGGGGATCAAAAGCTGGTGATCACTAGTGAAGTATCCGTCATCCGATTAGATAGAATAGAGGGTTAACAGCGAGTGAATCGTAGTTACGTACAAACTACAATAGATTGCAGAGGCAAGTGCGGGGTCGGGGAACGATGCTTTGACACTGTGACATCACGCGGGATCATGGCAGGTTTGGCCCATCATGCACGTGCACCCGCGTATCTTCTTTCCTAAGTGGCCCTTAGCTAACCTTAAGTTTATGCTAATTGTGTCCATTTAACTAACTTTTAGCCACATATGAAAAATGGGTTAATTATTTTCATGCCCTACTTCGCTTAGTTTTCCTCGTTTGTGTCCTATTCATTTAACTTTACTCAGTTTTGCCCTACTTAGCTATTTCGAGTCTCACACATGTCCAAATGAACGTTTGGTCAACCACTTTGACCATTACATGGTCAAATGAGACATTTTCAAGTTTTGAAAAAAATGTGAAATAAATTCTGGATATTGACAATGATTATTTATACTAGTGTGCAAAATTTGAGTGCGAAATATTGTGTAGTTTGGTATGTGTAAAAATGACAAATTTCTGAATCTAAAATCTAAACAGTGCAAAATTCGAATTTTTTCATATTTGTTAGATTTTCTCTTTTTTGTGTAGGTCAGAATACAAACTATTTCGGATTGAAAATTTACAGAACGGTATAATATATCATTGTCAACATCTATGATTTTTTTGCAAAATTTTTGGAAACATTAAAATGTCGATTTTTACAAAAAAAGGCACCATGGAGCACGTGATAGCTAGTACTAGTGTATACGTGAGTTGATGGCTGGCTGGCTAGCTAGCATGCAATAGGTGCTATATGTGAGTTGATGGCTGGCTCGATGGCTTGCTAGCTAGTACGAGTAGGTGCTATACATGGCTGGCTCGATGGCTGGCTAGCTAGTACGAGTAGGTGCTATACCTGAGTTGATTGCTGGCTGGATAGCTCGTATACGCGAACGCCGCCGTGCTTGATTCGCCTCCGTTCGACCTCGCCGTCCACTCTATCGTGCTCATGGTGAGCCGAGCGTCCTAACGGGCATGGTGTTACGCGCGAGGGAGGGCTTCTCCACGACCACGAGCGGGTTTGGCGCCGTCGGACTGCTGTCGAACACCTTGAGGGCGCGATCTGGACATGCCGATGTCGGCATCAGCACGTTCCGGCCGATTACCAATAAATTAGGAAGCAATCTTTATAAGGTTGTGTGCCAAATTGGATTTCCTACAACTTTCTAGTTATACGGTTTTGAACTTTCTCTATTGTGTTTTTGTGAAAAACTGTTCTAGTCCAAATGGCATTGCCAAGTTGGAGTTGTTAATGAATTTTTCAGAAAGTGAAACCTTATCAATTAGGTAGAGTGGCTTATATAAGATGCCATTTATTATTTTTACTTATTTTTACGCACTGAAGCCGTTTTGGTAGTTGCTTCATAAAAAGCCATTTTCGGCACTCCGAAAATGGAAAATGGGTTTTTGGTTAAAAGAATATGAAAAATCCCTTGTTCAACACTATTCTACATCCAAGATACACGAGTGTGTGAAATATGGCCTCATTTAGACAAACTATGTCATGGTTACGGCCATGACCTAGCTCATTTGAGTCGAAAGTCATACATCTTTGTACCTCGTAGGTCATTTCTGAGAAGGGTTTTCCACAAGAACTTTCATAACCCATGTTTATTATTTTTTCTAGGTGGTAGGTCACATAAAAGGACGCTAGCGAAGATTTCCCATTTATTTGATTTTTTTGAATTAGTTGTGCCTTACCCTAATCCTAAACCGTGATCGTAAACCCTAACCCCAAACCTAAACCTAACCGTACCCCCGTTCCAACAAAAAGAGACTAAGATTTCTAAATAAAGTACATATAGTGGATCTAAAATTGATTTTTTCAAAAAATCACGAGCAAAATTTGCGACACTTGTAGTTCAAATCAGACCCACTTCTAGCGAAATCAGCAGGAACTTCTGTGAAATACAAGAAATACCTACGAATGTTTTTATATTCAAACCCAGGGTCATATGTACTTATAAAGTGGTATGTTATTTTTTATACCTCGGGATATTCCGCTTTCGGGGAGCCGTTTTGGTAGCTGCTACACAAAAAAGGCAGTTTTGGCACTAAAAAAAATGAAAAATGTATTTTTGGTGCCAAAAACCCCATCTTTGTACCTATGTCAATATTGTGCGCAATGGCATTGTATAGGCGTGTGCAAATTTTTGGATCACTTCGACAAGGGATGCAAAGTTTAGGGCATACCCTAGCATAACCCTAATAACCCCGTCGACCATATAACCCAGTTGACTCTCTCATAACCCTGTCGAGGGCAAAACTGAGAAAACCCAGCGCATTTCTGAAACTTCAGGGGTATTCTGTAAAATCACCCCTTCGAGGGCAAAACTGAGAAAAGTCCAAGGGTTTTCTGTAAAAAACACCCTTTTCCTCTTCCCCGCCGGCCAAACCCAAACCCTACCTACGGCCGCGGCGGAGCGCCGCCATTCTCGGCCATCTGAAGCCCAGACGTACCGCTGTGGAGCTCGGGATCGACGCCAGCTTCCTCCTCGATGAATTTTTCTTTCTGGGAAGGCTCAAATCGACGGAATCAAGCCGTCTCCTTCAACTCCGGCCGCCGTGCGCCGCGGATGATTTCGTCGTCGTCGAGCTTCCCCGAGCTTAATGACCACCTCTACGTTCTCCTGTTGACCTAAGGATTCTCCAAGACCCCTTTTCTCACTCCCTCTCTCTGGTTTCTTCTGCCGCCATGTGCCACCTTCAGCCACCGCGCGAGTTGGTCTCCGGACTATCTCTGGTGAACAATAGCTGGCGGCGCCGCCCACCGAATGCTCCCACGCTTGTGCGCGTCTAAAGAGCCTAGCCGCGTGACCCCTCTCGCTCTGCATCGTCGCGAGTGTGCTAGCAGATCCTTGGCTGCCATTGATGATGTCATCCCTTCTTTTCTAATTTCTGAAATTCATTTCTGAAATTATTAAATCTATGATGTGTGGGTCCCACCCGTCAGAAGCTAACGGTCAAACCATTGACCAGACGGAAACACCCCATTTGGCCATGTGTGAGACTCGAAAGAGGGAAGTAGGGCACAACCGAGGAAAGTTAAGCGAGTAGGGCACAAACAAGGAAAACTAAGCGAAGCAGGGCACAGAAATAAAAAACCCTTTAAAAATCTCAGAATTTCTTAAAATCTAGGACTAATCCGGAATACGCAAAAAAAATTCTAAGTGATTTGATATGGCGTTTTCCAGTCATAGAGCCTATGAGAATTTCAGAGTACGCCAAGATTCTCATAGCCTTTGAAACTGAAAATGCCATATCATATGGCTTTTTCCAAGTGACTTAATTTTTTGTGTTTCTCAGGCTCAAGATGAGCCAAAATAAATGACGTCTTCTGAGAGTTTTAGAACGCTTAAGTGCATGACGTTTTTGAAAAGGACCATGTGTAGCTGAAAGTTATACAAAGGGCCACAATTAGCTGAAGGTTATCTTATGGGCCATTTAGGAAAAAAGATATTGCACCCACGCCCGTGACTATAAATCTGGCAACGAGGCCCTATTCCCCGTTCCCGGCGACTAATACGTGATTGAGCACATGTCGGCACTGAGAGGGCACCAATGCATGGTTTGATTCTCATGTGTTGTTGTAACGTGAACTATTAGTTTTAGAAACTTTCGGAATCTTACTTCAGTCTGACTTATTGTATTAACTATATTATTTAATGTTTAAATTGTTGTTTAATTAAGAGTTAATGGCACCAGCGGTCACACAACTCGTCGTCGATGTGCACTTAAGTCACACTTCTCCAGAACGTGATTATTTAGTCACACAACTCGAAAAGTGCGTGCACGCAGGTCACTGACCCCACTTGTCAGTCCGTTTTGGACGGTAAATTTTTAGAAAACATCCTGGAGTAATATTAATTTTACAAAATGGTCCTCCTAATTTTACAAAATGGTCCTTCTAATTTTACAAAATGGTCCTCCTAATTTTACAAAATGGTCCTCCAGGGGAACCATTTTGTAAAATTAATATTACTCCAGGGGGTTTTCTGAAAATTTACCGTCCAAAACGGACTGACAAGTGGGGTCAGTGACCTGCGTGCACGCACTTGTCGAGTTGTGTGACCAAATAATCACGTTCTGGAGAAGTGTGACTTAAGTGCACATTGGCGTTGAGTTGTGTGACCGCGGGTGCCATTAACTCTTTAATTAATGTCAGCAAGTTTGGCTAAATAGAAGAAAATGGCTGAAGTGGCCCAAAAAATAGCCAAATAGCAAATAAAACGTCCAAAAATGAACAGGACCCGGTCCGTTGGGGCCTACCATTGGAGGCATCGACGCGGTTATGCCTGGACATCGTCTCCAAACACCCCGAAACAAACAGAATGTGTGTGTGGTGGGGGGTCCAAACAGGGGGATAGAAGTTCACGAAAAATACTGCGTAAATTGAGTAAACAAGAAAGATTCACGCATACTGAGAGGAGCAACTAATCAATTTAGGTGTAAACAGGGAGAGCGAGACATAACGCATAGGGAGAGTCTAAATTAGGACAACATATTCAAGTACTGAGGAAACGAATCATGAAGAACACAAACATGACATGAATAGGAACTAAATCTTATAGTGGATGGAGACGATTACACATGTTTGTTTCCCGGAGTTCAACCTATTGGTAACGGCTTTACGTCTTTTTTTGTTGAAGAGGCTACGCACGCATGCACTCCAATACACAAGCATCACGCACTTATGGCTAAGCCTTATTACTTGTTAGCCTAGCTTCACCGGCTTGGACCTATCCCTTATGAAGTTATTCGAGGTAATCTCACAACCCTTACAAACTTGCTGCGGTAAGTTCACACACCGGAATCTCGACGGTGACACGTAGCAGTTTAGGAGATGCCAAATCTCTAAGGGAAAAACGTACATATGATCCTGTGTGCCATGACCTGCTGTTGTTTGGTGTTAAACCAAACTCAAACTTTAACTCTCAGAATATTTCGTGTAGAACAAGAGAGTAGGAGGGGAAAACTCGATAGGACAGATCAAAATGATCTTTGAATTCTACTCAATTTCGCCAACCTTTCGCACCGGGTTCTAGGTGTTTTTTATAGGCGTTTGGAAGATCTGGCCATTGGGTAAGGTGGTTGTGTACAAGACAGATTAACAACTAGTTTTAGTGGAGGTTTTCCTCAATTGAGATTGTCCTCTTCAACTGGTGTTGTGCACATATGCATCGATCACCTAAAGCCTCAATAGCGGCCTTGAATCTCTAACTACTAGGTATTAGTTTTTCATTATATGAGGCGCTAGACTAATCACAAATTTACTAGGCTGCGACCTCTTGCTTCAACCTGATATCAAAGAAGACTGATGCCTAGAGAGATTTCAAAGGATTGTATGTTGTATGACTACCCATAGTGGGAGTAGCATAGCTAGTAACTTCAATGCCACGTAAGTAAAAAAAGTGATGTGACAAGTAATTAATGAGGAGAGAGTATGTTGGAGTAACATAGCTAGTTACCGGAACATCACATATTTCAATGTAATGTGAGTCTACAACCTAATTAATGTAGACTTGCATGACACCACTCTTATATTACTACCCACTATAGATGTAGTAACATAAGCTAGTAACATGTGCATGTTACTACTTCATGTTACTCCCCACTATGAGTAGTCTAAGATATTTGAGTCGATTTGAGTGCACAACAAGTTTCAGCTATGGCGTTGAATATGAAACCCCATTAATAGTACAATTGTTCTATTATGACGCAAAGCTATAAATAAAGACTACCGTCTTCAACTTGGTTTTGTTTTGAGTTTTCATGCTAGCTGGATCAGTTCCGAGATTCAGGAAAGAAATTGCATCTTGAGTTATTCAGCACACCATAAGAGAGCTCCTTGCTTCAACCAGGCTTTTGCATGGCGTTGGAAACCAACCCGTACTGTCTTCCGCGTTGTTCTGTGACAGTTCTTCAATTACGTCAGATTTACCCTTGTGTTGTCTGTGTTTTGGTTTTCAGCTCATCGTTGCACAACACATATTCCTCAAGAGCGTCAAGTTGAGTCTTGCATCAAGCAAATGTCTGGGCCTTGAGTTCTTCTTGTAATGCTGCCTTAAATGTTGTCTCCTTTGGTCTTCAAGTATGCCTGATGTACTGGTGGTTAGTGTATGTTTTTGAGACGTCTTGACAGTTGACAAACCAACTGAGATTTTTTTCTTGGATACTTCTGGTCTTGTCTTTGAAGCATTTCATTTTAGCGGTAGTGTATCAGATCTTCATGTGGTCCAACACTGCTTCATTGATCCTTATGTGTGTCAGCATTCCTTCTTGTTTGTTTCTCAAGAAGATTGTGTGCCGACGTTAAGCCTTGGGCTAGGCGAAATTCAATTTGACTCCCGAGGTCATATGCTCCTGTTATACTAAACCAAATTCAAAAACTAGTAAAACGTCTTAAACAATTCTGAAAATTTTTGGAGGCGAACACATACCAATGTTCAACATACGTGTAATTTTTCGTGGTGAAATGACATTTGGTATGCCCTGTCAAAAAAAGACAAATCCATGGTCGAAATGCAATTTCAAAAACATACTTTTTAGGGCACTGATTTTGTTATTTTTACACAGAGCGGAATACATGACATTTCATCACGAAAATTGACACGTATTTACAAAACATGTATATGTTCATCGCCAAAAAAATTCAGAATTTTCGGAAATGTTTTACTATTTTTTAATTTGATCTAATATACCAGGAACATTTGAGCTCGGGAGCCAAAACGCCTCTCCCGTATTTGGCTAGCTGCTTTGTTTCAATCTTGACTTGATGCAAATGGATTTGCTTCAAGGCGATAGATCAAGTAATCGTGGTTAAATCAAACTAACATCTGGGACTGTGTTGTTGTCTACACTAGATGAAAATGTTAGTCTCTTAACCGTGCTATTGTCTATCACCCAAAACCCACATAGGACACACTTTCACCATACTAGGCCTAGAATAAAATTCAAAAATCACGAGATGCTCATCTCGTTCAGAGGTCGGCTCACTTAACTGATCAAACTCTCTAGCTTAACAAGTCGAGTCGAGCCATGCATTTTTGATCGTTATGAATACCTACAGAGCAAAACTTTCGAGCCAACAAGCTGCTTGCGAGACTCAATAAACTCGTAAAACTCGCTGCACTAGAAAATTATAAGCCACATTCGCCCAGCCCAAATGTTAGAAGAAACCACAGGCTCATAGCCGGCTAGCCCAACTTCAGTCAAGGAGACCAAGATAGGATTGTCATATTCTAAGTAAAACTTTATTATATGTGTGTGGCACTTTCTACTAGTGTTATGATGGAACATGTTCCATTTTGTCTATTGAGTACGTGAACTATGTCAGTTGTTGGATGCTTGTTGTGTGAACTATGAACTTCAACATGAATGCTGATTTTTGTTGTGACCTAATTGCATATTTTTGTGTATTGACTTAATATCTCTTGTGAGCTATTTCAAATTGGATTGTTGATTGTGACATATTTCTATTTTGTGCATAGTTGATGCCAAAATGTTATTAGTTTTGTCGAGCATAACGATCCAACTCGAGTCTATAACGAGCTAACCTGTTTGATCGTTAAAATTGATGAGCTTGGCGAGTTTGAGCTAAACGATCTGGGTTAGCTCATTATCCAGGCCTAGTCCGGACACATGGGGACCCCATGCAGTCTAGGCCCGGTGGTCATTACTCCTGGCACCTCTTTAAAATCTCTAGACTTGCACACAAATCAATATTGGTAGCTCTTTAGAATATCTGAACTGGTCGACAGATCAACACAAATCTTCTTAACACACTTTATCCTACCACGCACACTTAACCTAGAGATTTGTTCGAGATAACCTTTGAAAAAGGAAATATGCATCTTATTGGTATACATATCCTACCAATCATATTAATTCATGTGCCATGACGTCACACCACCGCGCGTGGCTTCCTCTCTTCGTCAAGAAGAGTAAAGAAGACGCACACTACCGTGCCGTCATCACGCACCTATATGCACCGAGCGTACGGAGAAGAGGAAACGATCCTCATTAGTGAACACCGACAATGTGGTAGCCCGGCGAGCGCCCCGACACCAACCTCCGCTCGTACAGCCGATGCGCCAATTCTGCGCTACACACAGTGGCCATCGGCCCGTACCACAATGTCCCGAGGACATACAACATGAGGTCCATCGACGTAGATGGCTTGGCGTGATGTCCGCCGCATGTACCATGTATTTCCTTAGGTGACTATAGTTCTCTTCAAGGCTTACTCGAAAAAAATCTTCGCATACCTGCATTGTTTGTTAAAGATGCATAAGTGCCTAAAAAAAGCTTCAGCGACAACACAAAATATGGCAATCCAACAAGCAAGCGTGCAAACTACGATGCTCCTGCAATCCTATTTCATTGATCATTTCGTTACGCGAGAGCTCTTCAGGAACCTAGCCGCCGCCGCCACCTCCTCCTCCTCCTCCTCCTCCTCCTCCTCCACAGTAGACCGGTTCCTCCTCCTCCGGCCGGACTTGCCGACATCGCGAAGGGTGGGGAACTCGATCTATGAGTGGATTTTTTAAATAAAAGTAGTGTTAATTCAAGAGATTGGTTAGAGTTTTGATAGCCGTCTTCTTCATCAATATGGAAATGGCATCGTCTACAGTAAGCAATCTTCCGGCCTTTGTTCGACGGCGAGATCTCCTTCCCGATGTCAATGGTGGTTTTGGAAGATTAAGTTTGTCTAGGTATGCCTTTTCAGATCTTGCTTCACCAGATCGATTTTTGGATTGTTTCTCATGGCTGCTACGAAATACCGACGACTACGTCTTCGACAATGGTGATTCGTACTATCGGCTTCCGGCGACGTCGACCAAACTTTCCGGTTTCTTTTCTCCGGATTATCGGTGTTGGTACTACTGCCGATGTTGGTTGATTTTAATGGCTACGTGCGTGCACCTATCCTTGGCATTGCGGCTCAAAATTTAAATTATGGGAGAAACTTCGTTGGTATTCATAGGTTTGTGGGTTGGTATATTTGTCGTTCTACGACTGCCTTCAGAAAAGTATACGATCGTGTCATGGAATAAGGAAGAGTTGCTCGTTTCTTTTAGACTTTATTTTGTAATCGTTGCTGTCAGCTCATATCTCTAACATCTAACATGTACTATTCACTACTATAATATATCGTTGTATTTATTGTAAAAACAACTACGATGCTCCTGTATTACCCTTAACTTTTTTAGGATCAATTTTTTAAAATAATCTTGATTTACCCTTAAGTCCGCAAAACACACTTTATTAATCAAAGATGTTTACAGGAATCTGTAGCTCTCCCGGTGGGTTGAGGAGCCACAAGTGACGACCTGAATCTAAAGTTACAGTGTGTTTTGCAAGGGAATCAGCTTCCCCATTAGAAGCCCTTCCTTCGAAAATAAAAGAAACAGAAGTAAAATTTGCTACTAAAGCACGAATCTCCCTAATTATATTACCATAAGTACCTCCCACTCCAGAATTGATATCTCCAATCACCCCTTTGCAATCAGATGCAACTATAACCCGACTCTCTCCAATATCAGTTGCCAGTGCCAAAGCTTCTCTGCATGCTAACGCTTCTAGAGATGGTGGATCAATTACTCCAGGAAAGCATATAGATGATGCCCCCATGTACTGTCCTGCCTGGTTTCTGCAAAGAGTAAAATGCATGGTTAGTCACTGAACTATTGACGAGGGAGCGGATTGGTCATCGTACTCTTGGAATACGCCATTACGGTCATGGAAGACGCGCTGGAGGCCCAACTACGGTCACTGCCCACGTCTCAGCGGTGTACTGGGCGACGTGGCAGTTCAAGGACCCACATGTCAGGGCAGCTGAGGACGGCACGGGGTGGTGCGGTGTAGTTTCGTGAGGAAGGAGGGGCTTAATTGCAAAAATATGTGTCTATACATCGCTGCCTCGATCAGTCCGAGAGGGAAAGGAAGGGGCACATTTTTTGGCGGACTGGTCGGTGGAGGCAGAGGTCGGTGGCGGCGTTCATGAACGATGTGCGGGCGTGGAGGTGGTGGCGGCGTCCACGTCGTCTCCGGCATGATGACTCCTTGTCGGCGGCCTGAAGGCGCGGCCCCGCCTGAGTACGGTAAGCCCCAATCCACTCAATTCTGTTCCAGAAATCATTGATTTGGTGTCGAACTAGGGTTTGTAACCTGTAATTTGGGATGTTGGTTGCGATTTTGTGATGTTTGATGTGATTTAGATGGCAAAACCATGAACAAAACCTCGCAAAATCTTGTGTTTTCGTCGGAACAGGGGTTTGGGAGGGTTTGGCCCAGAAAGGCAATCACTTTGGGGGGATTATGCTGTAGTATTTGTTCGAGTTTGTCCAAATTCAGATCGTGTACTGATGGAGTGCATGCTTTGATCAATTTTTGCAGGACAAAGGAGCTCTTTTTTCTCGTTGGAAATCAATCATGGGTTTTTTTTCGTTGGTACAGGGAATAGAAGAAACTATGTGAATGGACATGTCATTTGGTATGATCATGTAGATAGTGTGACATGGTCACCCTATATGCTGGAGAACATAGTTGAGGAAATTGGGTATGAGATGCCAGGCCGAATGAAGGTACATTACTGTGTGCCTTTCCTAACAATCAGCAATAATGGGCTGGGCTGAGAAAAATTAGAGGTGAAGAGGACACTGAGACAATGAACACCTTTGTGTCAATTGGGCATCACTTTCTGAGTTTGTATATTGATCATGATGACAGCTTGAGGGCAGTGAATTTGGATGATGTTGTTCAATTTCCAGTGTCAGAGTTGCCTCCAGTGCTCAGTCCTGCAAAACCATCTAGAAGCCAAGGTCAGATGAATGGAAGCGAAGCTGAGATGCCTGCTGCCCAAGCTGAGATGCCTGCTGCTGAGGATGTACAAGTACTAGATGAAGGTGTGAATGCTGAAGACAGTGTAGCTCTTAGAACTAAACAGAGAAAGAGGAGCAGAGTTGAGGAAGGCTCAACTTTCGAACCTGAAGAACAAGAATGACAGTGATGCAGATTCTGACTTTGATCCAAAAGGATTGGAAGATTCTGACTATGATATTAGTGAAGGTGATGAGGACTTGTATGAGGGGTTCGAAAAGAAGAAACCGAAGATTGAAACTGGCAACAGGCAAAGAGAAGATTTGCAAGGAGGAGGATTCGGAGGGAGAGGATCTGTGGCAACCTGATTCAGATGAAGAGACAGTGGAAATGAGGTTCAACACATTTAGAACTGCTGACCTGCAAAATCCCAAGTTCCATGTAGGCCAAATTTTCGAGAATGTAGAGATGGTGAGAAAAGCAATTACTGCCTACAGTTGCATAAACAGAGTTGACATCAAGCTTCCAGTCAATGATAAGAAGAGGGTAAATGGAAGGTGTGAAGAAGGTTGCTCCTGGTATTTGTGGGTATCATATGATAGTAGGACAAAGTGTTTCATGGTAAAGAAATATGAGGGTGAGCACAGCTGCAACAAGAAATGGGTTGTCCATGGTTTCACTGCCAATTTTCTTGCAGATAAGTATCTGGAGTGTTTTCGTGCTGACCAAAACATGAGCCTAACCAACTTTCTAGGATTGTTCAAAAGGATTGGAACATGACACCAGGAGAACAAAGCTTCAGAGGGCTAGGAGGCTTGCCATGAGGCAGATTTATGGTGATGAGGAGGGACAATACAAATTGCTTTGGGACTATGCAAATGAAATCAGAAGAAGCAATCCAGGAAGTTCTTTCTATCTAGCACTTGATGCAACTGCAAGGTTCAAGAGATGCTATATGAGCTTGAAGCTTGTAAGTTGGGGTTCCTTAAAGGCTGTAGGCCTATTCTCTTTCTGGATGGATGCCAACTTAAGACCAGATACAGAGGACAGTTGCTAACTGATGTGGGCATAGATCCAAACAACAGTATATTCCCAATATCAATAGCTGCAGTTGAAGTGGAGGACACAGCGAATTGGACATGGTTCCTTCAGACTTTGAAGAATGACTTAGGGATCGAAAACACTACACCATGGACTATCATGTCAGACAAGCAAAAGGTTTGTGCCAGTCCACTGAATTGTGCAACTTGTGGATCAAAAACACTACTTCCATTAACAATTGTTGTTCTTCTTAACTTGCAGGGCCTAATCAATGCTGTAAAAGATGTTTTTCCTGACTCGGAACATAGGTTCTGTGTCAGGCACCTGTGGCAGAATTTCCAACAATTGTTTAGAGGTGATGTTCTGAAAGAACCAACTGTGGAAAATAACAAGAAGCAGCACAGTCACCAGATTTGAGGAGAACATGGAAGCTATGAAAGTGCTCCATCCAGATGCGCATGCTTGGTTTGATGAGTTGGATCCAAGAACTTGGGTTAGGGCATTTCAGAGTGACACTCCCAAGTGTGACATCCTCCTCAACAACAATTCTGAGGTCTTCAACAAGTATGAATTCATTCCTGTCGTTGTATCGGCATGTGAGATAGGAGACGGGGTCCTGCTAGCCGAGGGTGAACGTAGGGCAAGAAGGTGGACGTCGTCGAGGTCGGGATCGAACAAGGCAGTTTACCCAGCTTCGGATCTCACAGCGGTGGCGAGATCCTACGTGCTGCTATAACTCACTATAATGGCAATAGCCTTGATCGGGTTACAATGAGTTGGTTGTGTATCAAATCGTGCCCTAAAGGCGTCCCGAGGTCTAGCTTATATAGGCGGCTGGACCAAGGGTTACAAGGTGATTACGTATCCGGCAAGCATACAGAGTCCTAAACCTAGCTGGCAAGTCTAACGCCTTCCGTCTTGGTCTTGGTGGCTTCATGGGCTTCGGTCCTGGGCCTCATCCTTGCCGGCATCCGTCTGCCTTGGTCGTCAGCTATCTGGACCGCCCGGTAGGCAAAGCCTTTACCACCACTGCGGGCCACCCTGGACTAGCCGGATTGATCCATGCTGGTGATACCCCTAGTCGGTATATCCCCAACAATTCCTCTTATGTCCTGCATTATATTTTCCTTACTAGTGACCGGACTGTCATTTGATCAACTTATTATTTTGCTTGCTGAAACATATATATTTTAGAGGCTAGAGAACTTCGTCCTGTACTTTCAATGTTTCAGAAGATCAAGTCACAGCTAATGACAAGGCATTACAACAAGCAAAGAGAGCAAGCTACATGGACAGGTCCTATTGATACGTCTCCAACGTATCTATAATTTCTGATGTTTCATGCTTGTTTTATGTATCATTGTCACATGTTTTATATGCATTATATATCATTATTATACATTTTCTGGGACTAACCTATTAACAAGATGCCACAGTGCCAGTTCCTGTTTTCTGCTGTTTTTGGTTCCAGAAAAGCTGTTCGGGCAATATTCTCGGAATTCGACGAAACAAAAGCCAAACCTCCTATTTTTCCGAGGGACACACGGAGCCAGAAGGGCAAGCCAGGGGGAGGCCCACGGCCTCCAAACCATGGCTCGCGCGGCCAGAAGGGGGGCGGCGCGAGCAGGTGGTTGGACTCGGGACCCACCGACGCCCCTTCGCCTATTTATCACCCCGACGCGAAAACCCTAAATATATCTAATACTCCAGAAAGACTTCCGCAGCGCCGTCGCCATCGCGAGACCTCGTTTCGGGGGTCAGAAGTTCCTGTTCTGGCACCCTGCCGGGACGGGGATTGACCCCCGGAGCCATCTCCATCGACTCCACCGCCTCCACTTCGACTCCATGATGGTTTGTGAGTAGTTCCCCCATGGACTACGGGTTCTTGGCTGTAGCTAGTTGGTACTCTCTCTCCCATGTACTTCAATACAATGATCTCATGAGCTGCCTTACATGATTGAGATCCATATGATGTAATTGGTGTTGTGTTTGTTGGGATCCGATGAATTGTTACATTATGATCAGATTGTTCATCATATTATCATACTATTGTTTATTTAAGATCTTGCATGCTCTCCGGTACTTGTGGTTACCCTGATCAAGTAGTTGCTTGTATCTCCAAGAGGGAGTATTTATGCTAGATAGTTGGGTTCAGCCTCTATTTAACCTGGGATAGTGACAGCAAGTTCTAAGGTTGTAGATGTGTTGTTGCCACTAGGGGTAAAACAGCAATGCTTTGTCTAAGGATGAATGTGTTGTTTACATTATGCACAATACTTAATGCAATAATCTGTTGTTTGCAACTTAATACTGGAAGGGGTGCGGATGCTAACCGGAAGGTGGATTATTTAGGCACAGATGCATGCTGGATAGCGGTCTGTGTACCTTGTCGTAATGCCCAATTAAATACTACAGTAAACCTTATCTTATCATAAGCATGCATTGTCATGCCCTTACAATTATCAATTGCCCAACTGTAATTTGTTCACCCAACACCTGTTATTTGTTTGGAGAGTTACCACTAGTGTAGATAGCTGGGAACCCCGGTCCATTTGTCATCATCATTGCTCTCTGGTCCTATATGTCATTAGAAGTAGTATCAACTATTTTCTGGTGCCATTGCCTCCGTGTTACTGCTGCTGTGTTACTGTTACTATTGCTCTCATATTACTGCTGCTTTCACATCACCCCTGTTACTAGTGCTTTTCCAGGTGCAGCTGAATTGACAACTCAGTTGTTAAGGCTTATAAGTATTCTTTGTCTCCCCTTGTGTCGAATCAATAAATTTGGGTTTTACTTCCCTCGAAGACTGTTGCGATCCCCTATACTTGTGGGTTATCAAGACTATTTTCTGGCGCCGTTGCCGGGGAGCATAGCTCTACTCATAAGTTCACCTGGGGAGTACACTCTACCTCTCTCTCTGTTTTTATTTTATTTTGTTTTGTCTAGTTTATTTGTGCTTAGTTTATTTTTGTTTAGTTTATTTTTGTCTTGTTTTATTTTTCTTATAAATTCGAAAATCCATAAAAATTTGAAAAACCGAAAAACTAAAAACTGTTGTTATGGAAGAACCCACAACCTATAGGAGCTTATAGAATTATATATGAAGTATAGAGAATCAAAAAAGGGTGAAGTCATGAGTGTGTGTTAGAAAGTTGAATACAATTGCTAAAATCTTGCTTAAACGCCATGATATAAACTGTTGCTCTAAACAGGATACTAAACATCTTAAATTCCAATGTGCTTTAGTGAAGAAGTTTTAATTGTGAACTATCATTGGAATAACTATATTCATCTTGGGTTCGAAGAAGTAGAACAATTTGTTTTATTTATGGGAGCCTCTGAGATAGAATCTTTCATGGCTAAAAATTATGAAACTTGTATTGCTTGTAAGGACCTTAAAGATTATGTCTCTTCTATCCTTGATTATTGCATAGAACATTACAGCAATAATCCTTATATCGTTGATTACAAAGAGAGACTCATTAATGCACAAGAATGCACTCACAATTTGCAGGAACCTGTGGAAGAAGAAATTGCTGAACCTGAAAGCTCATTAGATGAAAAAGAGGAGGAGAGTGATGAACAAAAGGAGGAAGAATGGATTAGCTACCCATGCCTACCTTCTAATGAGAGTAACTCTTCATCTCTTACATTATTTGATTGCCCTCCATGCTTACCCAAGGAGGATGAATGTTATGTTCCTGTTGATTCTCTTGAAATTTTTCCTATGAGTAAAACTTGTGAGAATAATTATGCTACTGTTATATATGATAATCCATGCTATTTTGATAAATCTTATGATAATCCTTTATTTGTGGCTGATATCGAAATGCATGGTACTAAAGAGTTTTGCTTAGAAAATGTTTATGATAAAGCTCTAGATGATGGTCCTATGTTACTTGATAATATTGACTGTACCACTAATGAAAATGGGATTGGAGAAGTCTTGACTTTATCTAGGCGTCCCATATATGTTGAGAGTGATCAATCATCTTGTTATAAAATTGTTACATGTGGGTTCGAAATTTTAAATCCCACTACTTATGAGCTTGATAAAAATTATTTGTTTGTAGATCATGAAAAGCATGCTTTATGTGATAGTTATATTGTTGAGTTTATTCATGATGCTACTGAAAATTATTATGAGAGAGGAAAATATGGTTGTAGAAATTTCATGGTACTAAAACACCTCTCTATATGCTGAAACTTTTGAAGTTACTCTTGTTTTATCTTCCTATGCTTGTCACTTTGTTCTATATGAATTTATTTGTGTACAAGTTTCCTATGCATAGGAAGTGGGTTAGACTTAAATGTGTTTTGAATTTGCTTCTTGATGCTCCTTTTGCTTCATTTTCTATTTTCATGAGAGCATCATTAAAACTATCAAGCCTAGCTAAAAGGCATTAAAGAAAAGCGCTCTTGGGAGACAACCCATGTTTTATTTCTGTAATTTTTCTTTTGCTTTTTGAGTCAAGGAGCTTGCTTACTTCTGTAACAACTCCTTTGTATCTTTATTTTATTGCATTGTTGTGCCAAGAAGAGCCTTTAATGATTAGATGATGCTAGATTTGGATTTCTGCGCAGGGACAGATTTTTAGCTGTCACGAATTTGAGCTTTTCTCCCTGGAGAAAAATCGAAAAATTCTATAAAAAATCACGCATCTTCCTCAGATATGTACGCATCTTTCATTAACTTCACTTTTTCCGATTTGAGCAACGGAAGTACCTCGAAAAAATTCGTCTTTACTGGCTGTTCTGTTTTGACAGATTCTGTCTCTGTTTTTTTTGCATTGTCTCTTGTGGACTTTAAGTAGGTTTCTAGACGTGGAGGGCTGTAGCTAATGTTTTATTGAGTATTGCAATGTGTCACTACAGAACCAAAGTGGATTAATGTTTTTGAGTACTAACCCCTCTAATGAAGTTTATGAGAAGTTTGGTGTGGCAGAAGTTTTCAAGGGTCAAGAGAGAAGGATGATATTGTGATCAAGAAGAGTGAAGAGCCTAAGCTTGGGGATGCCCCCGTGGTCACCCAAGCATATTTCAAGAAGACTCAAGCATCTAAGCTTGGGGATGCCCAAGGCATCCCCTTCTTCATCATCAACTTATCAGGTCATCTCTAGTGAAACTATATTTTAATTCGGTCACATCATATGTGCTGTTCTTGGAGCGTCTTTGTGTTTAGTTTGTTAGTTTTATTCTCTGATCATATCAATGTCGGATCCTATCTATCTTGTTTGGGAGAGAGACACGCTCCGCTTTTTCATTTGAATACTCCTATTCTTCACTTATATTGTTGAGTATTCATTTTCGCACTGTTTAGCTTCTAGCTCTTGGTTTTCATGTATCTCTTGTTCAGAGCTATTAGTTATTTTATAGAAAGTACTCTCTTGCTTCACTTATATTTATTTGGAGAGTTGCTTGGTTGATGTGTTGGTCCAGAAATTTTTGCATGTGGTAGTGGTATAATGAAAAACTTGCATAATCTTGTAGATCATTGAACTTTGATAATCTGATTCTTTGCAAACGTTTTGAGGTATTTAGATGGTAAAGCTTGCTGGTTAATTAAGTTAAAATCATTAGTGGATTGTTGTCTTTAAGCTTGTACCGTACTACAAACTCTAATAAAATTGTTGAAGGTGTAGTTGGACTTGATAGCTTTCCATGTCTGAAAGTTCATTGTAATAACTAAGTTGTGCTGAAGGTCGAGGGATCTAACGGGGTACTTGTGCCGCCGTGAACGGCCCTTCTTGGAGTGAATTTTAATCATGCTCTTAATGTTGAACCTGCTAGTTGTTTGCAATAAACTTGTGAGTTCTTTTTGACTAATGTTAAGCTACGGTTTTTGGCACTTCCACCATCCAAATTTGCTAGCCTCTTCGGTGCTGTGCATTGCCTTCTGCTCACATTGAGAGTTGTGCATACTTCGCCGGTACATCCAACCCCGTGGGAGGACTTCCTCTTGTTCTCCTACACATAAGCCTATACATCTTCCTCAAAACAACCACCATACCTACCTACCACAGCATTTCCATAGCTGTTCCGAGATATATTGCCATGCAACTTCCATTTACATTACATGACTTGTTGTCATTCATCACTTATATATTGCTTTGCATGATTCTATACAGCTGATGTGTGGTTTACCCATGTTACGCTAGATCATTGCATATCCTGCTACACTGGCAGAGGCATACAGTTTCATACATCATGTCTTGTTCGTTATGAGTTATATGTACCAAAAAGTGTGTTGTCATATTAGAATGTTGCCCCTGAAAGTGAAAAGTGCTATGTGGCCATCGAAAAGAGAAACAGAAAAAGAAAAAAAAAAAAAAAGGAAAAAAGAAAAAAAAATAAAGAAAAAGGGGGCAACATTACTATCCTTTATCCACACTTGTGCTCATGTTATAGCACCTGCAGTATTCATAGTCATCATTTGTGCTCGTGTTTAGCACCTATACTCCATGTGAGAGAGTTTTCATGTTCCATTAGTTCCATTGGAGAGCTTTCATACACATATAGCTCTATGTGCATCCGTTGCATGGCAATCACTACTCCTTACATAGGTTCGATTATAAGACTTCCTCTTGTCTAATGATCACTTATAGCTTTGTGAGACTTTCTTCCATTGGCCTTCCAAACCCCCATTAATGTTCTCTTTGCCATAACATCCTGGTGCCAATACCTAATGCTTGCGCTCACCGGTTGAGTAGACTTCAAAACAGTTGATTCATGACGTTCATGTTTATGTTTACTTGGCTGAATCCTTCTATGTTATGAAAATTTGCTTGATGCTTGGATTGAAGGATAGAACTTCTACGCTGGATACTTAAACCATCTTTAATGAACCTTGTACGGTTTCATGTCTTTAAAGCGATAATTCATGAAAACTTTTAGCTTGTTTGACTCTTGCTTTATTATCTCTTATATCAACTATAGACATTTGCTTTGAATGATTTGATCTCAGCTCACATGCCTTACATTATTATTGGATCAAGATTATGTTGGTAGCATGTCACTTCAGAAATTATTTTCTTTTTATCGTTTACCTACTCGAGGACGAGTAGGAACTAAGCTTGGGGATGCTTGATACGTCTCCAACGTATCTATAATTTCTGATGTTTCATGCTTGTTTTATGTATCATTGTCACATGTTTTATATGCATTATATATCATTATTATACATTTTCTGGGACTAACCTATTAACAAGATGCCACAGTGCCAGTTCCTGTTTTCTGCTGTTTTTGGTTCCAGAAAAGCTGTTCGGGCAATATTCTTGGAATTCGACGAAACAAAAGCCAAACCTCCTATTTTTCCGAGGGACACACGGAGCCAGAAGGGCAAGCCAGGGGAGGCCCACGGCCTCCAAACCATAGGCTCGCGCGGCCAGAAGGGGGCGGCGCGAGCAGGTGGTCTGATCGACTCGGTTACCCCCTCGCGCCGCCCTTTCGCCTATTTATTCACCCCGACTCGAAAACCCTAAATATATCTCTAATACTCCAGAAAGACTTCCGCAGCGCCGTCGCCATCGCGAGACCTCGTTTCGGGGGTCAGAAGTTCCTGTTCTGGCACCCTGCCGGGACGGGGATTGACCCCCGGAGCCATCTCCATCGACTCCACCGCCTCCACTTCGACTCCATGATGGTTTGTGAGTAGTTCCCCCATGGACTACGGGTTCTTGGCTGTAGCTAGTTGGTACTCTCTCTCCCATGTACTTCAATACAATGATCTCATGAGCTGCCTCACATGATTGAGATCCATATGATGTAATCAGTGGCGGAGGACGATTTTTTTTATAGGTCGGGCGAAATTTAAAGCATAAAAAAGTTGACACGGGAATTGAAGTAATCGGGACGTACTAATACTTTATATAATTCTAAATATAATCACTTAGTATAACGGACGTATAAACATATTTAAATATAAGTAGAATCTTGAAACATATTATAAAATTCCGGTTTCCTTTAGATAGAAAAATATTAGTAATGTCTCAGAATATATATATTGCTCAAACATTGGCATGCAACGCGACAACAATATATGCGAATATGGAACATGCATGCAGGCAAAGAAATTTGACTAATGGATATCGTTAACTTCGCACAGCTAACTCACCGGCCACTTCATGTACAGACTCAAACTTAACACGCCCTGCCACAAGCAGTTCCCAATGAAAATAATACGGTAAACTCAGTTTTTTGTAGACAAATACGGTAAACTGAGTGGTCTAAGGCATCTAAAATAATACAATAAAGAGTGGTCTAAGGCACTAGGCTGCCAGTGCTCCTCGAACTTGGCCCAAGGAAAGCCCATGAGACAGCCCATCTCGTTCCCTTCCCTTTCTTCTCCAATAAAACGCCCTGGAACAGAGGAAGCAAACTACCGACGAACAGGGAAGAACTGGATCTGCTGCCAATACACGAGATGCATACATATACTTGACTTTCTGGCAAAAATCAAGGTAGGGCAGCCGCCCTACCTCGCCCGAAGGGGTCCTCCGCCCCTGGATGTAATTGGTGTTGTGTTTGTTGGGATCCGATGAATTGTTACATTATGATCAGATTGTTCATCATATTATCATACTATTGTTTATTTAAGATCTTGCATGCTCTCCGGTACTTGTGGTTACCCTGATCAAGTAGTTGCTTGTATCTCCAAGAGGGAGTATTTATGCTAGATAGTTGGGTTCAGCCTCTATTTAACCTGGGATAGTGACAGCAAGTTCTAAGGTTGTAGATGTGTTGTTGCCACTAGGGGTAAAACAGCAATGCTTTGTCTAAGGATGAATGTGTTGTTTACATTATGCACAATACTTAATGCAATAATCTGTTGTTTGCAACTTAATACTGGAAGGGGTGCGGATGCTAACCGGAAGGTGGATTATTTAGGCACAGATGCATGCTGGATAGCGGTCTGTGTACCTTGTCGTAATGCCCAATTAAATACTACAGTAAACCTTATCTTATCATAAGCATGCATTGTCATGCCCTTACAATTATCAATTGCCCAACTGTAATTTGTTCACCCAACACCTGTTATTTGTTTGGAGAGTTACCACTAGTGTAGATAGCTGGGAACCCCGGTCCATTTGTCATCATCATTGCTCTCTGGTCCTATATGTCATTAGAAGTAGTATCAACTATTTTCTGGTGCCATTGCCTCCGTGTTACTGCTGCTGTGTTACTGTTACTATTGCTCTCATATTACTGCTGCTTTCACATCACCCCTGTTACTAGTGCTTTTCCAGGTGCAGCTGAATTGACAACTCAATTGTTAAGGCTTATAAGTATTCTTTGTCTCCCCTTGTGTCGAATCAATAAATTTGGGTTTTACTTCCCTCGAAGACTGTTGCGATCTCCTATACTTGTGGGTTATCACCTGTATGCCCTAAGATTAGGAAGAAAGTTGAACAACATGTTGAATTTTCAAACAATTGCTTTATAGATGGAGCAGGGGATGGTGTGTTTGCAGTGGGAGAGTTGGTTTCCTCCACTCCAGTAGACTACATAGTTGATTTGATGGCCCAGACTTGCAGTTGCAATAGATGGGGAAAAACTGGAATCCCATGCCCACATGCCATTTCTTGCCTAAGGAATGAGAGGATTGATCCCTTGAGTCTAGTTGACAAATGCTATTATGTTGACATGCACAAGATAGCATATGCTCACATTGTGTATCCATGCAAGGACAAGTCTGAGTGGGAGAAGATGCAACTCCCTCCAATTCTACCTCCTTTGTACCAAAAACATGTTGGGAGGCCTACGAAGTGCAGAAGGAAAGCACCTGGTGAGGTAGATGCAAGAGGAGGAGGGAAAAAATGTCGAGGCATGGGGTTATAATGCACTGTGGCTATTGTGGAGGCCCTGACCATAACATCAATGGTTGCTTCTGGTACAAAAATGGCCTACCTCAACCTACTGCAGAAGAGATGAATATGCCTCCTCCTCCCCCTCCTCCTCAACCAACTGCGCCTACTCCTCAAGCACCTACACAGGTACAGCTACATCTCTATTACTGTGAATATATGAACTGCATAATATCAGTAACACTGTAATGCCCGAGTTAAACAACTTTGTTCAACTAACAGGAGCAACAACAGGAAGGCAACAGCTCGCAAGTACATACCAGTGGAGAAGATAATCTAGTTCACATCATGTCCCAGCAGGTAATGTGATCAGTAGTACTACTTGAACTCCTCCTCAAATGTTTCGAAATAACTTGGGAAATCATCACTTGCAGAGGCCAATTGTTAGAAATATGGAAGCCCAGCCTGTTCCCCACTCCTCTTTCTTAACAGCTGCTCAAAGCTTGCTCAACCAACCATGCCAAGGGCAAACACTGTAATGCCCAATGCTCTAGCTCAGAAGTTGCTAGCCATGCAACAGGAGAAGAACAAAGCACTTGAGGATAGGAAGATAGCAATACTTGAGGCCAAATATACAGCTCAGTTGAAGAAAGCAGATGATGCAGCTAAAAAGAAACAGGAAGCTCAAGAAAGAAAGGCTCTGGAAGCACAACTTAGAGCAATTGAACTTGCAGCAAAAAGAGAGAAGAAAAGAGAAGAAGCTCAAATCAACAGAAAAGCAAAGGCAGAAACTAAGAAGATAATTGCTGAAGTAAAAAAAGCTGTGGCTGACAAGAAGAAACTAGAAGATGCAGCAAAGAAGCTTGAAGCCAAGAAACTAGCCGCAGAGAAGAAAGCTGCAGAAAGAGCTGCACAGAGGGCTGCCCAGAGAGCTGCACAAACAGCTCGAACTAAAAGAAGTGCTACAGGCTATTCAAGTGAGCCCGTTGAACAAGATGAGGACGATTTCATGCCTCCAACAACAGCAAGGGTCAACATGTTTGATGAGTTTAGGTGATCTAGAACATGTATGAACCATATGGCAATGTTGCCAGGTTACCAAGTATTGTGACATGTAAAAAACCTTATGTTTGCATGCAAGAACCTTTATGTCAATGCTGAAAACAAAATGCAAGTTTGGAGATGTTGGCAGGTTACTTTTCTGATATTTCTGAGATCGTATTTTTTTCAATATTGCTTGCCACATGATGAACAACATCTGCTGAAACACTTGTTCATTACATTACACACAGCAGACACACAGACATGTTTGATCATTACAACACCAAAATGATAGCTTCAACATACTAAAACTGAACAAAACACTACCAGACCTGAACCACCTACTAGCTAACCCAGCAGCAAACACTGCATCTTCATCACTGCATCTTCATTACTGCATCTTCAAAATGACCAGAACACACAGCACACACAGCAGCCCGACTACAATCTTCAGAACGAACTCCACATCTCTCACAGCATTGGCATCTGCAGTGATGGTCTGAAGAAGCATCGCATCTCTCGCTGCATCCCTAGCTGCTACTGGTCCTCCTCTAGTTACTGCCTCCTCCTCCTTCTTCAGGTTCAGTTCCTCCCTTTTCTCTTCAGCCCACGCCAATGCATCAACAGCAGCTTCTCCTCGGAGATATTCATTCTCAACCAAATAAGTGACATATTCTAGCTCCCAGTACTAGAAATTGCAACCGTGCTGCTCAAATTAAAACCAAATCAGAGAACAAAATGAGTTCTTTGCACTGTCTCAACTCTCAGCAAATAAAATGAATAAATCCATGAAGAAGAACAAGCATTTGAGCTAAGAGACTAACCGCATGCTTCACACACTTGTAGAAAACCCAGCCGTCATGCTCCGGCGTCCCCGACACGTACTGCTTCACCTTCCTCGTGCAGTCCGGGCACGGGATCAGTGGAATGTACGGGCCACGGCGGCGGATCACGCCGCTGCTGGAGCTACCGGTTGCCATGGCGACGACGGCCGGGCCATAACGCCTCGCTCTCCGGCTGCAATTGGCTCTGGCGGCAGCTAGGGCTCTACGGCGGAAGGGGATTTAGGGATTTGAGAGAGCGGAGAGAATTTCTGCGTGGCCCCTCGGTTAAATCGTCGATGATGGTTTTACAAATACCCCCTCCTTTACCATGCTCCGCTTCAGGTTAAGTGACACCTGCCCTGACCAGTGGGTCCACGTCTCCCAATACAGCGCCGAAACGTGGGCAGTGACCGTAGTTGGGCCTCCAGCGCGTCTTCCATGACAGTAATGGCGTATTCTAGGAGTACGATGACCAATCCGCTCCCTCGTCAATAGTTCAGTGACTAACCATGCATTTTACTCTTCTGCAAATAGCGCTACTAGCCCCTGTCAAGAGAGAGCTAGCAACAGCTCCATCAACTTTAATTTACCCTTAAGTGGTGCCATTGGTGACGCTTTCATGGCCCATCGGTTTAAATTGGACTGGTCGAAATATAATCCCGTTCAGCGCCCAACCGACAAACCCAGTAGCAGGCCTCAAACGATCACAGCTCGGCCTACTACATTCCATAGAAGTCACGCTGGGAATGGTGCGGTTTTGTTTGGAGAATTTGGTGCGGTTCTGCGTTTGGTTTGTTTAGGGTTGGGCTGTAATGGGTACAAAGGCAAAATGGACTGGGCCGGTGCGGGTCTAGCAAAATTACGGTGCGGAGCGGTGCGGTGCGGTGTGGATCGAGATTGATTGGGTCGAACCCGCGGGTTCAACCCGCACCTTCAGCTCCACACGCCCCAAGCCCCCGACACGGCGGCCAAGTCCCCGAGGGTTTCTTGCGCCGCCACCGGCCCACCGCCGCCGTCCATCACCGCCGCCGCCGAGCACCACCCCCGCAGTCCTGCTGATCTACTCCTCCGTTCCTCCCTGACCTCCACAACTCCGGCCTCCCCGCAACCCCGCCCTCACCTTTTCCTGGCCGACGCAGCCGAGGACGACGCCCGGCCCCGACCACCATTGAGGAGACCCTCGCCGCCATCTCCGGCTCGCAGCTCCACCTCGTCTAACCCGACCGCAGCCTCGACCTCGGCGGCGACCGCAGCCAGGGCGACCACACCGTCGCCGTCCTCCGTCGCCGCCGCTGCCCCTCCTCCTTCTGCTGTCCGGCCAAGCTGCGGTGAGTTATGATGCTCTAGTCCCTAGTGTGTTTCTTGATTTGGTACTGCTGTGGTGCTAGTGGTTACCAAGTCACGAGTTCAAGAATTTCTCGTGAGGATGGGTTTCCTGTCTAATCAGTCCCTAATTTTCTTAGATGCAAAATTGATGTGATTATTTGGCTGCAAGTTTTAAAACTGAACCTCATGTACTGCTATGTATGTTAATCTGCTTACATCTTGTGTCTTTTTCGTATCCTTGTAGTCTTGTGTCATAATTTATTTCGATGTACTCATCTACCAGCCGGAAGGTCGGAAGGGCTGGACGTTTTGGCTGCAAGAAAGAGTGTTGTGTTCAATCAGCAGTAGAATAATGTAAATTTGTTGCTCTGGTCTTGCAGCTAAGATGATTGCAGTTATGTTCTCATGCTGCAACTACTAGCACGATCTCATCTTGTATTCCTGTGCTAAAGTTGGTCCTAGTTCAGTTATAATTCAGTCCAGTGCAGTGACGAGAGAGATTATTCAGTCCTAGTTCTGAACCATATGTTGTGACCCATGGTGGATGTTGTGGCCGTAGGTTTGGTTCAGTTTTAATTAAAACAACCGTTGTACTAGTTCAGTTCTATAGTTTTCTAGCAAGAAATAGTTCAGTTAAAAAATGTACTTTATATGATATGTTCTAACATGTACTTTGTTCCATATCAACTAGGCTTGCTAACATGTCTGGCAATACGTCCGCGAGCTCTGGAATTGGTGGTGATATGAATGCACCTTCGGCGACACAACAAGTCAAGAGATCAAAAGTATGGGAGCACTTTGAGAAAGACCTTGTCGTTGTGGGTGATGTTCCAAAAGCTGTTTGCAAATACTGTGGAATCAAGCTCATTTGCAGTAGAAGGTCCGGAACCAGTAGCCTTTTGAGCCACATCTCTGAGTATTGCCGAGAGATCGAAGATGAGGTTAGAGCTAGCTTTTTGGCGACGCTTAAGAGGAAGGCATCGGACGTTGGATTCGTCTTCAATTCTAAGAGAAGCCGACAACTCATGACCAAATTCTGTATCCACACCGAGGTCGCATTTAGGAAATTTGAGGACCCTTACTTCGAGGAATGGATGGAGTCATGCAACCAACCTTCAAAGTAGTTGGTCGTCACACAATTCGGAATGATTGCATCCTTGAACATGATGAGATGAAGGACAGGCTGAAACTAGAACTCGAGACTCTTGATTCCCGTATTTGCCTCACCTCGGACATGTGGACGTCTGTTCAAAAGTTGGGCTATATGTATGTCACAGCGCACTATATTGATGCCAACTTTGTCTTGAAGAAAAAGGTAATATCCTTCAAGGACGTGAAGTATCCGCATACAAAGATTGCCATTGAGGAGGCTCTTTGCAGGTGCCTTTCAGATTGGGGTATAAAGCGCAAATTGTTCACTCTCACCTTGGACAACGCAACAAACAACACAGCAGTAGTTGACACCTTTTTGGAAACTCAAGATCATGGGTTGTTGTTGGATGGTGCAGATTTCCATGTGAGATGTTCTGCCCACATCTTGAACATCTTAGTTCAAGATGGTACTAAACATCTTCACACATCCATTGAGAGGATACGTGACCTGTTTAGGCACGTCAATTCTTCAGGCGGTAGAACACAATCATTCAACGTACTTGCCAAGAGTAAGGGGCTACCTGAGAAGGTTGGTCTTGTCCTTGACCTTCCACATCGTTGGAATACAACTTTTTACATGCTTGTTGAAGCTATCAAGTATAAGGCAGCCCTAAACAGCTATGCAAGTGAGAATGGTGAAGTTGCACCCAACGTGAAAGAGTGGGATAATGCTGAAGTGATATGTGATTTTCTTAGAGCATTTGAAGAAGCTACAAATGCAGTTTCAGCTGACAGGAAACCAGCTTCACATCTGTTCTTGCATATGATCTTGTGTATCCGTAGTGCCTTAAGGGATCCTCAATGGAAAGTTAATGCAACAATGTATAACCTGTCCCTTTCTATGGATGACAAGTTTGATAAGTACTGGAAAGAATCCAAGCTGAATACTGCACTAGTCATTGCCACAATTCTAGATCCCAGAAAAAAAGCTTACTACTTGGACTTCTTTTATGAAAAGTACTGTGAGAATCATGAGGACATTGAGACCAGCCTAGTTAGTGTAGCCACAGCCATGAAGTCATACTACAAGTTGTATGAAGATCAAGTCAAAAGAAGCAACGAGCAAGCTGTGTCTCGTGAAACCAACATTGATGTGGGGTCACCTGTTCTTGGTAAGAGGCTTGAAGAAGAGTTCACTCGGTACAAGTCAAGGAGGGTAGCCCACACCCAACCAAAGTCAGAGCTGGACGCATACATGGATGGAAACTTCATTGAGAGTTCGGTTGAAACCTTTGATATACTTGCATGGTGGAAATCGAATGCTGAAAAATACCCCGTGCTCTCAGCTATGGCTCGGGACTTTCTTGCAATCCCACTTAGTACCGTGTCGTCCGAGTCGGCATTCAGTTGTGGTGGAAGAGTTCTAGGAGATACACGAGCCTCCTTAAAACCACATGCCCTTGAAGCTTTAGTTTGTGCAAAGGACTGGCTTCTTAAAGTCCCAAGCAATGAAGGTAAAATATATTTTAAGAAGTCATGTGCACAAATATTTTCCATGTCCCAACTAATTTTGTATGCTTACTATATATTTTCCATGTGTAGGTCCAAGTTCAGCGGGAGTTCCAAGCCCAGAGCATGATGCTTAGATCGCCCGATGCTCAGATGGTCTAATCTTTAGGTACCTTCAGCTTTCTGACTTGTTTGCAATGTAGTAGTAGTAGTATGCAACATGCCAACGCTTGGTTATTTCTGACTTGTTGCTTGAATGAGTGACGTTTGCTTGTGAGTTCTGAATTCTGATGCTAATTTATACATATGCTCTGTTCTTGATTCATCTATATAGGGGGCTTTACTCAATATAGCTGGCATTGCTACAACCTTCTATGGTTCCCGTAGAGCTATATTCTTAAATCTGAAAAATAAATGCTACTGTGATGCTAAGTTCCTGCAGTTAACTGCAGAAATTTCTTAGGTTCGGTAGAAGATCCAAGCTCAGCAGTGGCATCCACTCTTGGACAAGCAGTGGCATCTACTGGTATATATGAGCAGAATTATCATGGAAAATTTTGCATATTTTTTGGTTGAAAAATTGTGCTGGATGAAGAAAAGAAATGCTATCTGGAACTTGTAATAGTATAATTTTAGAGAAGTTCTTACGATTTTCGTGGAATCATGATTTATTTATATTTATGGTATTTTTCATGGTTTCCAAGATGTATTGATGTATATTTTGCTTGTATCTATTCTACGAATTTTCTGTGATTTTAATTGCAAAGTAGCAATCAGATGTTGGAGAAATATGAGCCTTTTGAGATTTTAATCAGGTGTATATTCCATATTTTTCCACACTCCATTACTCTATAGCTAGCAGCTGCAGTACACGGAAACTTCAATCACCAAGCTAGCAGTAGCAGCCAACGATTATAGCTTTAAATTAGAATCCACGGTTGGGTCCACGGTTTCAGGCCGAAATTTCTCGTGCGCGGGGCGGTGTGGTGCGGGTGCAAAATCTGTGCGGGGCGGGGCGGGCCGGATTCATAGAACAAATCTTTGGTTTGGCCTGGGTTGGGGAAGCATCTGCATGACATGCGGTCTGGCTGGAAACGGTGCGGAATCGCCCCATTCCCAGGATAGAACCCGAGAGGGAGGAGGCAGAGAGAAGATTGCGGACGGGGACAAGAAAGAATGGACGGCGGCGCGTGGTCCCCCCGAGTCCATCGGATCGCGCGCCCTGGGCATCCGGCGCAACAACGGCGCGCGTCCCCCGCGGCCCCATCCTCACGTTCCCATACTTCACTCACTCGTCGCGATTCGTCCCGAAGCCACCGGCGCCCCGCCTCGCCTCGCCTGAACCAAACCCATCACCTCCGGCGCCACCATGTCGTCGCCGTCGCTCTCGCTGCCCTCCGTCCGCCTCCCGCTGCGCCCGTCCACAGCACCAACGCCGCTCTCCCGCCGTGGCTCCCGCCAAACTCCCTCCCTCGCGCTCGCGCCGCCGTCCCCCTCCCCCGTCCTCCTCAAGCCCCTCGTCTCCGCGCCCAGCTCCCACCGCCCCGCGCTCCTCCTCCAACGCCGCCGCCGGCACGCGCTGCCCGAGGCCGCCGAGGCGACCCCCCTCGCCCCCGCACCGATCCCCAAGGTCAGGCTCCCCCCCCCCCCCCCCCCCCCCCCCCCCGTCCCGACATCGGCGGCAAATGTCGCGCGATTAAGCTTCTGATGATGCTTGGAATGCCGCGTAGGTCACCAAGAAGTACCAGGAATGGGACTCCCTGACGGCGAGGCTCGCCGGCGGCGCCAACCTCCCCTTCCTCCTCCTCCAGCTCCCGCAGATCCTCCTCAACTCCCGCAACCTCCTCGCCGGCAACAAGGACGCCCTCTTCGCCGTCCCGTGGCTCGTACTTACGCCCCCAATCACCCCCCCCCCCCCCCCCCCCCCCCACCTCCACCTTCTTACCCTCTTACGCTCTGAATGACGGCGAGCATTGATTGTCCCGTCGCTGCTCCAGGGGATGCTCACGGGGCTGCTGGGAAACCTGTCGCTCATGTCCTACTTCTCCAAGAAGAGGGAGACGGAGGCGGTCATCGTGCAGACGCTCGGCACCATCTCCACATACGTGGTCATCGTCCAGCTCGCCATGGCGGAGTCCATGCCCATGCCGCAGTTCGTGGCCACTTCAGGCGTTGTGGCGGCCGGGCTTCTCCTCAACTTGCTCAATTACGTCGGGTGGCTCCCTGGAACCCTCTGGCTGCTGTGGGAGGATTTCACGACCATCGCTGGCCTCGCTGTGCTCCCTCAGGTGACAGTTACTTTTGTGCTATGTCATCGTGCAGATGCTCCTGCTCTGCTGTCCAATGTCGATGTTAAGTGTGATTGATGGCGTTCTCAGTGATGAATTGAAAATGCAGGTCATGTGGTCAACATTTGTTCCCTTCATCCCCAATAGCATACTGCCTGGCATAATCTGTGGTTCTTTGGCTGTTGCTGCTGTTGTGATGGTATGATACATCCTCTTCCGTAAATCCGTTTTTGTCAAAGTTACATGTGTTTGTGCTCTGGTACCAGCTCAGTGCTTGGAGGAAAACTAGAAAATTTCTAAAATCTAAGTTGTACTGCACTAAGATGTAATTACAGAAATTTTTCGTCACTTGCATGACTTCAGTTAGTAGCCCATGCAAATTTTAGGTTGTAAATTAGCCTATGGATTTAAAGAAAGACTTTCTACAAAGTAGTTGCATCAATAATAATCAAATCCAGGTCCATATTAGCATTCAGGATGGAGGTCTTCTTAAGGCGTTAATTTTTTTGCAGCGTGGTAGATTTATTTCTCCATTTAGGACAGTACATATGTGTGTGTTCTCTGGTACCATCTCGATACCTGGAGGAACACTAGAAAACGTTTAACATCTAAGTTGTACCTCATGAAGAGGTAATTATAGACAATCTTCCACCACTTGCATAAATTTAGTTAGTAGCCCATGCTTAGTTTGAGCATGTACATTAGCTTGTGGATTTAAGAAAGACTTTTCGCAAAATAGTTGCGTCGATAATAATCCAGTTGAGTTCCTTGTTAGGAATCAGGATAAAGTTGATATTAGAGGTGTTCTAGGTTCTTTTTAATGTGATAGGTCTGTTTATCTTTTAGCACAGTATAGATCTGACCAATGATTATATATTTAGTTCACTCTGATGTTTTGACAGTCCTTATGCTCACTTGCTTCATAAGGAAAACTTGTTCACTAAAATTCTAGTGCTCCTTAACATTCTAGGTATAAAGAGTTCATTGTATTTACTCTACTCTCTCCTTTGTCTTTCTGATCATATGCCTCTATAATAGTATTCATGCTGATTAATCAATCCAAGGCTGAAATTAGATCGTGTTCTCAAATTCTCATGACATGATATCCTTTTTTCTATATACGTCCTAGCTTATGTTTGCTCTTGATTTGCTGGCACATTCATTTCAGGCAAGGATGGGCAAGCTTTCTGAGGAAGGGACTAAGTTTGTGGGGTCATTGTCTGGTTGGACTGCCACACTTCTATTCATGTGGATGCCAGTTGCCCAGATGGTATTCAAACTTTCACACTTGAACATTTGAGACTTTAAAAATTAGAATCACCTAACACCAAGACATTCACTTACAAATTGTTTGGTGGGTTGTGCAGTGGACAAACTACCTCAACCCAAGTAACATCCAAGGGTTATCAGCTTTCTCGATGTTACTTGCAATGATTGGAAATGGACTTATGATTCCTCGTGCTGTATTTATCAGAGATCTGATGTGGTATTATATTTTTCAGCTTACCTCTTCTTCAAATTTGAGCACAGCTATATGCGAAAAAAGTTGATTTTTCATTTGATGAATTAACTCACACAACCTGCTTTTCCACTTGTCGACTGAGACAATCAATATATTCCTAATCAGTGGTTAAAATGTTTTGCATGCTTGTACATGGAAAAGATATTTCTTTAGCTTATTAGTTTAATCGTATGTGGTATGGTAAACCTGATTAATGCTAATGTGAAGCAGGAACTCTTATGGAAAATCAGTACTGAAGTTTCATTTTTTATCATATTGTTGAGGACTTAGGATATACTAAATTCCTAAAAGATGTCTACTGTAGACGAGATAAGTTTTATTTATTTGCTGCGGCAAATAGGGCAAGATTACCAACCTATTTGATATTAAACCTTACCAAAATCTTCAATTAAGATTTTTTTCCATTTACATCCTCATGTAATTGAAAAGCTATTGACATTAGGCTGATAAAGGGTAATCTCATTGTCAGATAGAAAGTGATCCTATTTGGTGTTTTCCCATAGTAAACCAAATGCCATTTCTATATGTTGTGTTGTGGTTCTTATATGACCTCTCAGTCTCGCTTCTTTTAATCTACTTTTCAGGTTTACTGGTTCTATTTGGGCATCTGTTCTACAAGGTTGGGGTAACTTGGCCTGCATGTACTGGTACGTTGTTGCTGAGCCATGCCAGCCCTGACTTGCAGTAGCAGTTTTGTTTGCAAGCATTCCTTCTGTAAGACGATTAACCCCCCTGAACTGTCTCCAATTCCAGCTTCAACAGCATCAGCAGAGAGTTTTTCTTCGCGACGACATTCGGAATGCTCCTATGGCTAGGTTTTCTTCTTACCCCGTCTCTAATTATCCTGTTATACTTCACTAGCGGAGTTCCAGTCAAAATAAAAATGCATTAACCCCCAAGCATTTTCTCTGAAGTCTGAACAACACAAGCGTATTAGTTTGATCAACTTGCCACTCTTCAGAATTGGTCTCCTAACCGCGAACAATCACAGGTTTTACCTTCTGGAGAGACACCGGCGCCTACGGCAACAGCTCACCCACAACTTCTCTGAAAGAGCTGATCTTCGGCAAGTGACGACCATTTCTTGCAAGCAGCCGACTGTTCCTGGGTGTAGTAGGAAGCTCTCCTACAGTAATTCCCGGCGACTGGTAAAATCTTGGTAGTAGGCATAGATAGAGGTGAAAGAAACGCTGTGGCCGACAGACAACCCTGTCCGTCCATGTGGCCGTGGTGAAACGAGAGTCCCCCACCCCCAGCTTGCAGAAAGCGCCATGGAAGTTCACATGGTAAACAGAAGCTACCGTGTGACCACTGGCGGCCAGCTCGCGCATCCGGCAGAAAGGGTACAGTGCAGGAGTAGATCTGTTCGTTGTAAGAGAAAAAGTCTGTTTCTTGTGATCTTGAATAAATTCATCAGCTCATGCTGGTATGCAATTATGCTTGGAGGTCGTTCAGCAGCTGGTCCTGATGACCTTGCGCATTCTTGTTTTTTCTCCTACCACTGAATAATCTGTATACAAGAAAAAGGTAGGAATTTTTCTCCTGTTCTTGGTGGTGATGGGTGGCCAGTGGGGTGGGCGGCACCGGGCCCGGTCCGGTCCAGTCCAGTCAAGTCCAGCCTAATAAAAATATCAGTAAACGATGATTAAAATTGTGGAAACGAGACAGCTAGTGTGAACGGGGGGCCATCTTCCTCTCTGAGCGCCGCAGAGAGAGGCGTGTGAATGGGCGGAAAAGTAAGAGATGGCAGGCAGCTGCTGCAGCAGCAGCGGCATCCACCGGCGAGAGGAAGAAAAGCGACGCGAGGCCACGGGCCCCAGAAGGTCGCGTGGCAGAGCAAGCAAGCCAATCGAAGCCTGCCTGAAAGAGCCTGCACCGCCGCCGAGCGCCACGGGCGTACTGGGGATTGGTGTTGTTGATACTGGGCGAGCCGGGGCGGCGGGACGATGGAGGCTGTTGGTGGCGGGGGAGGGTTTAGGGACGAGCGAGTGCCGCAGTGGGGCGCGCAGGAGACGCGGGAGCTGATCGCGGCGCGCGGGGAGCTGGAGCGGGAGGCAGCCGCGGGGCGCAGCGCCAAGGCGCTCTGGGAGGCGGTGGCCGACGCGCTCCGGGCGCGCGGGTACCGACGCACCGCCGACCAGTGCAAGTGCAAGTGGAAGAACCTCGTCAACCGCTACAAGGTACTGTACTACTCAATGCCCTGCCGCTCTCTTCCACCCTCCCTGTTATTTGGGGTATCGGCTAACAATTGTGCTCTGAATTATCTGAAAAAAATAAACGATTCCTCACGTGATGGCCTTACGTTAATCGGTTAATGGAAATCTGCAACGCATTGCCGGCTACCATGTCTAGGCTCCGGGTCCCCGAATGGTCTGTTCTATCTCAACAAGCAGAGGGGGGGGGGGGGGGGGGGGCTCATTTTGGGATTTGACAAGAGTAATGTTTCATTTGCTGTTTGAATGGAAGTATCATTTCAATCAGTGGAAGAAGATCCGGTCTAATTGAACATTATAAAACCTGGAAGGACTAATGCTATAGATAATCTAGTTATTCCACTGCAATTTTCTATCATAATTTAGGAAATGATGTGTTCAAGGCAGTTTTGTTTTTGATTGTTTTTCAACCATAACACAGTTCATGCTTTCCATCTTATCTTAAGGGAACACTCTAGGACTAGAAGTGATGCTTTTGTGAATAGCTGTGTCTAATTGGTATTTTGGGGGGTAAAAGCTAATCAAACATGCAACTATTCTATTTGTGGTAGGATGACTAAAGGAAGTTTCAACAATAATGGGAATGGATAATCCCTCCTGATAGAAAGGGGAAAACATATCAGCTCAGGTGACTATGGTGTCACGTGCGATAGTAAAGTGTAAAGGAGAGTGAAGGTGGAATCAGTCTGCTTTAAGGGAAAACTCAGTGGCAAACCATCCAGAATTGGAGACTGAATAAATATTTTACTTCTAATTTCCACGAATGGTATGGAATCGGTATGAGCACTTAGGAAAAATCTTTAGAAAAAAAGGATACTAACATTTTGTTTGGTCACACTGGAACTCTATCCATATATATGACTCTTATCTGTTAAACTGCAGTGGTAGTGGCACAGTAATCAGTATGTGACATTGTCTATGCTTTACTTCAGATTTTTGTAGAACTAAAATTATGTTGTTCAAAGTAAGGGATGAAATTAGGATAACAAAAAGCTGGGGATTTCACAAAATGTGATAATGAAGTTAAACTCTCGGCAAAAAATGGTTGGGTATTTAGGTTTGTTGAGAACGAGCTAGGCAAAATATGTCTAACTGTAAACACTTGTTCTGATCACAATAGTTAGCACAAGACTTGAACTTTAGGATTACATGTCATGTTTAGAATGATGCTACTGCTGGCTGATAGGACCAATTTCAAGCTTTCAGGTTGAAATGTTCCTACATACTCATACAAATATATTTCCTCCAAAGTGGCGCCTAATGTGTTTCGGTAATCTTTGCGGTGAAGGCAATCCAGTATACCCTCTTGTTTGTGCAACTTTATACTGTTATAAGTTTGCTTGGAGATTGCAACTAGGATATATTTTCCCTTCATTGTTTAGCTTACGAGGGAATAACTCATCCTTTTTCACCAGGGAAAAGAAACATCTGATCCAGAAAACAGTAGACAGTGTCCCTTCTTTGAAGAATTACACGCTGTCTTCACTGAACGTGCCAGAGATATGCAGCGCCAACTCCTTCAGTCTGAATCAGGAGCTTCAGTTACAATGAAACCAAAGCGGGCTAGCTGTGACCGGTCATCAGGGGAGTCTGATGACGATGAAGATGACGTTGAAGCAACCGAGGATGAGAAACCCATGAGAAGCAAAAAGCGGAGGGCGACTGATAAGGGGCAACAACCGCGACGAACTGCGGAAAAGCCAAGGACGGGCAGTTCAAGCATCCATGATCTGCTGCAGGATTTCCTGGCACAGCAACAACACGTGGACATCCAGTGGCGTGAGACGATGGAGCGGCGTGCCCAGGAGCGGCTCGTTTTCGAGCAAGAGTGGAGGCAGTCGATGCAGAAGCTTGAGCAAGAGAGGCTGATGCTGGAGCACGAGTGGATCAAGCGCGAGGAGCAGCGAAGGATGAGAGAAGACGCGAGGGCTCAAAAACGGGACTCACTCTTGACCGCCCTGTTGAACAAACTCTTGCAAGAAGATCTGTAGTAGGTGAAGCTTCTTCGTCAGTGGGTAGATAATGTACTTGATAGCATTTTTTCAAACCGATGTTTCATCGATTCTTTGTAGCTCATGCACATGCTGTTGTCCAGAAGAAATGTCTCTTGTAGCATTTATAATGGCTTTTTTATAGGACTCTTTTCCTATTTATTCAGTCGAGTAATCTTCGTTTATTCATTAGCCATGTAAGTATAAGATGTGAGATAGGTGATGTACTGATCCGTGCGAATTTTCAGAGATATTATACTCTGATGCTTTCAGCCAGAAGGTCGTCTTGCACGAACATCATTTGCTTGCTGTAGCATCTTCATGGCGTCGTACTCGTACCTGATGTAAATGTTGCTGCTACTGCAATGGTGAATTTCTGATGTACAAAAGTATGTGCAATGTAGCTAAATGTGGCTGTTTAAACACATGAATTTCTTCTCTTTCTTCTGCTAAAGCTTACACACATGAATTTGGAAAGCAGATAGATATAGTTCAGGTATTGTAAGAATCGCGTGCAAAAGTGCGAGTTGAGAATGAGTTTTAGACAAGTTTTGGCTGGGTTGAGGCTATCGTTGGAAAGCAGATAGATGTAGTTCAGTTATTTCCACTCAACAGGTCGTTAGCCAGGCCACTGGATAAGCCCAGCGGCGGCGGCGGCAGCCTGGTCGGCGATGGAGGGGAAGCCGCTCCATCTCCTCCTCCCCCACCCTCGCCTCCCACTCCCAGGAATCCTCCCCAAGCACCACCTCCCCGCGTCCCGCGTCCGATTCTGCCTCCACCACCGCCGCAAGCCGAAGGCGAAGCAGCTCGCCTCCTCCCGGCAGCCTCCGTCCCCGCGCGACAGCCAATCGGACACGCCCGGCCGCGGAGGCTGGGAGTGGGCGCGGAGCGCCTCCGCGGCGGCCCTGGCACTCCACCTGGCCGTCTGCTCCCTCTTCATCCTTTTCCCCACTCCGGCGCGCGCGTCCGTCCAGCCGCCCCCTCCCGCTGCTTCGACCGCCGCCGTGGAGGCGAAGGAGGAGGAGGACGACGACGAGGATTGGGAGGCCGCGCTGCAGCAGTGGAAGTCCAAGACCTACGCGCTCTCCGTGCCCCTTCGGGTCGTCGCGCTCCGCGGCTCCTTCCCTCCCGCATGGATCAAGGTCTGCCTCTTCCTCCTCCGCTGCAGGAAACCATTTCCTCCCCTATGGAACTGTTGTGATAACTTTTTCTAGAATACGAACTGTTGTGATAACTGAGCGTGAGATTTTATAGAATGTAAGATGTTTCTGGTTTGGTGTTTGTAGGATTTCGTTGAAGTACAGGGAAAGAGGCTCAAGTTCAGCCCCGAGTTCCGCCCTAGCATCGACACGCTCTTCTCCGAGCTGTCACAGTGCGTGGACAAAGGTCAAGTTCAGCTGAAATCGGCCATGGCAGCTGATGTTGTTTCAATCGGGGACTCTTGGCTCGGCTACGCCATCCGTAAGGGACTGGTAGAACCTATCAAGAATGCCGAAGAGCAGGATTGGTATCGGAGCCTAAGTGACAGATGGAAGGTGAGAATTGGCAGTCGAAGCCTTGTTTCTCTCCTAAACAATTCTGATAGTTGTCGTTAGTCTCGCACTGCCTTGCACGCTGTTATAACGAACCACGATGGCTGAAAAACTGTCTGCTTGTTGAATTTGTGTATATGATGCAACTGGTAAGAAAGATATTATGTCAATCGCAATGGTATGCATGGTTCTGCTTTTAACTGAATGCTAGTGCAATCTTCTTAACTAGAATAACATCTCCAATGCTCATTATTTGCACCACCATGCTCAGTTTCTTCTAGAAAACATCATACTCGTGAAGCATAAGCTAAATGTACTCCTCTGGAATAGGCTGAACTGAATTAGTCGATTCAAGTGAAGATGTCCCGAGGTGTAGTTTCCATTTTCATTATAGTCTATCAGGTCCATTTGTGCAGGAACCAGAATGGAGAGGCAGATTCTAATGGCTCAGTATGGGGTGTTCCATACAGATGGGGCACTGTGGTCATTGCTTACAAGAAAAACAAGTTTAAGCAGCATAACTTGAAGCCAATACAGGTAAACTTTTTTCTTCAGAGAACATGCAACATTATGCTGAAGATACAGGTCAACTGTACAGTGTTTGAATTTTCCTTAAAAAAAGCTTACGTTGAAGTTAAATGAAAAGAGGTAACCTCAACATGATTACCTGTTACATACTTGGTTAATCATATAGATATATTGTCTATAGGATTGGGAGGATTTGTGGAGACCTGAGCTTGCTGGGAAGATATCTATGGTTGATTCTCCTAGAGAGGTCATTGGTGCAGTCCTTAAGCAGTTGGGATCATCATATAACACGATTGACATGGAGACAGAAGTCAGTGGTGGTAGGGAAGCAGTCTTAAACAGCTTTACGCAGCTACAGAAGCAGGTTTGCACCAAATGACTCATTTTCTCTGTATGTTTCTTGCATTCCATCTGTGTCTGATATGGCAAGTGATAGCCGAAAATATTTTTTTGGAAAAACAACATGACCCTAGAGTATTAGCCTATTAGGTACAGTAATCAACAAAGTCTTGACTTTTGAAGTGCTGCGTTGGAGTTAATTTTAGTTTTTTTTTCTTTCTATAGGTCCAGTTATTTGACAGCATGAACTATCTCAAATCCTTTGGAGTTGGGGATGTTTGGGTCACAGTGGGTTGGAGCAGCGATGTCATCCCTGCTGCAAAGCGAATGTCTAATGTTGCTGTTGTTGTTCCCAAGTCAGGCAGTAGCCTCTGGGCTGATCTATGGGTATGTTACGGTTTACTCATGCTTAATTTCATTACTTTGTGGCCGAATCCATGGGTATGTCACTGTTCTTGTTGCTACCTTATGATAGCGAGCCCAGTGTCTTATTCGTTGAGTTGGTTTTATGCACCACAGGCGATACCTTGTGCTACAGGATTTCAGACTGATCGAATCGGTGGCAGAACTAGAGGCCCATCTCCACTCATCCACCAGTGGTTCGATTTCTGCTTGCAGAGTGCCAGAAGCTTACCGTTTCGCCAAGAGATCATCCCAGGAGCATCACCACTGTTCCTCGAGAACCCAGCGCCGGAGGTTCCTCAAGATCGAAACAAGAAAAAGCCAAAGCTGGAAACTAACCTTGTCAGAGGAGTACCTCCCCCGGAAATCCTAGAGAAATGCGAGTTCTTAGAACCTCTGTCGGACAAAGCGTTGGGTGATTACCAGTGGCTGATGTCGAGAGTGCAGAGACCACGCGGCGGTCTGCTTGGAAACGTTCTGCAGAAGATATCAACAGTTCTAGACTTGAAATTGAGATTTTAAGCACGCACTATTGATATGATGTTCATCAACAAATTTTTCTAGATGACCACTAACTAACCGATAGTTCAGAACATGCATAGGATCCGGTGCTTATAGTACTACTTCTAAAAACCTCTCGTTGGAAACTTGATGTAATCTAACTCTGAGATTCGGATGACAAATACTGCCGCGGATCATCTCGGCAAGTTTCTCGTTTGTTTGGTAAAGGAGCAAGGTACCAATTGTTATGATCCACAATTATAATCCTTGTTGTACTGCATTTGGATAGTACAGTAGCAGCTTAGGAATTCCACCTGGTCAACTGCTTGCATGAACGTATTAATCACCATCTCTTTATGCTGTCGACCCTGGAACTCTCTGGCAAGCAACAAGGACAAGACAGCACGAATGGATCTTTCTGAAAAACGAGTAGATTCAATGTTGGGAAATGTTAGTCAAGTGTTACGTTTTCAAACAAAATGCGATGATATAATTAGGCAAATGGCTACGGTAGATTGTACATTATACTATAATGTTCAGTTTGGCCCCCAAATCATAAAGCAGTACTATACCTCAGCATGCTAACGTTATTTGCTGAACTTGAATAAACCTTAGAAATCACATTTAATTACCATCTTAGTATATGCCTCCAGTACAAACTTCCTTATACTACCGTTTGCATCTCTTGCAGCGTGGTTGGTAGAAACCTATGGTGATTCCCTGTTAACGATACTGATAATATGGTCTCACACATGGGAAGATTGTTTACATCATCCAAGAAGTTAGTGTATCCTTTCTTTCCCTGAAAAAAGATCGAAAGCACAATCACGAGCCATGAAGGGATCAGCCAAGACAGGACTAATCAACAAGTGTTGTTTAAGCAAACAGTGCATAAATTCTTGGAGAGAACCCATGAATTCGTAGAGAGAGAAGCCAATTAGACTTAATTTGTGGGCACACGGGGCGCTGCCACAGTTAGGTACAACTGGTTGATGTCCAGCCGCCGGAAACGACGAGGCAGAACGTTGGCAAAGTGGTACAGTACAGGTGCAGGCGCTTGACCTCGGGTCGGCGAGCATCGGGACCGAGAGGACAGCCGCCGCAAGCACTCTGAGCACAGGATAACGCGGTACAATGTGTTATAAATTCGTAGTGACAACAAAGGCGGTCTCGTTTGTTCGAGTTAGTGCACGAGATTATCAAACATCATGTCACCACTAAAGGGTACTCTATGTCATCTCAAGAGGGAATGCGTATGGAAGATTTGATGAGCTGCTTGAATAAAACTGCCCAAAATTGTGCGAATTGTATAAGATATCTGTATGGACCAAATTAAAACCAATGTAGGGGAAACAAAGGAGCATCCATACATCACCCATTGTCACACTCAATCTCTTGAATTACTACTATCACTACTACTGGTAGGGGATGTTGACACGCGGGGTAGATACGGTGCAACGTAGTCAGAAAGGCAGTTGTATCCGATGATTGCGAGGCAGAAGGCCTGGATCCGGAGGTTGTGTTTGGTGATGATGGAGCTATATTCGTCTCCAGCCTTCTTAATCGGATGAACCTGCGATGGATCAACGACATTAAGAAGGATTTCGAATTTCGGATTACAGATCAAGCCGTGGGATTAGCAGGAACCTGAGGAACGCCGTTGGTGGTGGAGAAGGGTCGAGGAGCCGGGGGCGGCGCTTTGGCAATGCGGCGGCCGGCGAGGAGGAGCCCACGGTGCAGCAGACGCCCGATGGCAAACATGTTGGCTCGTGATTGTCACGGCCCAGCCGTCGGCCCCTGACGCGCAACTGAAGCCAGCCCAAGCCCAGACGGGAAACGATCACCTCTCCGACACGGCAGCGAGGAAGGTGGTTTAAAACTTAAAAGGAGGCGTCTCTGCTTGTAGAAGGGGTCGAACTGAATAGAAGCTTGTTGCGTTGTAATCCGATCCGCACTTTGCGCTCTCGCAAATCCAGTTGTATCTCTCGAACTCATGAATTCCTAGTTGAATACAAAGTGAGAGCGTAACAATTGGTATCAGAACCTTCGATCCCGGTTCGAGCTTGATCCGTAAATCCGTCTGTGGTTGGTCACGATCTTCGGATTGCAACCGTAAATCCTATCTCTCGGTAGATCGCGAGTTCCAGACTTCGATCTGGCGCCCCGTAAGAATCCTACGGTGGTTGAAACCCAGATGGCATCCGCCATGGCCACCGTTAGCGAGCAGAACACCGCCACCAACACTAAGCTGGACGAGATCGCCGACCAGATGAAGAACCTTTCGACATGGATTCAAACGGTGGACAAAACCACCGCGGATCTGGTGAAGAGCAAGTCTCTACTTCAGCTCCATGCATGCAGTGCAACGCGGGACCACTAGAGTTAGCAGTGCATGCAGACAGCTAGTTGATTAGGGGAGGGGAAAGAGAATAGGAACCTGCCCGACACGCGCGCGACGCAGAGTGTGTGAGCGCTCGAACGAGCGAGAATAAGCGATTTCGTAATCCCTCCGCTTACGTATGTTAGGCCTGTATAACTTGGTTGCGCGATCAAGGCAAGCAATGAGTGAACGAACATTTTTCTCGAATGAATATGGATTATTAATGGGGGATATTCCTTGCGCATGAATTGGCATATTCCTTTAGGCATGTCGGCTAATAATTGCAGTTGTTTGCATGTCAATCAGATATGGGAAGACATTACTCCTTCATCTTTTTAGGGCATAATTTCAAAAACAATTAGTCCAAAAAATCCCCCACCTCTTACTCTCTAAGAGCAAGTACAATAAGGTACAGTCAGCAGACTGGTTGCCTCTCAATTAGTGGCTGGTTGTCTCTACCACCAATGCATGCAAGATTTTAGCTCCAATCAACTAGCACCTTCGGCCGAGAGATTTTCCAATTAAGACCTAAAAACTGGGACGGAGGGAGTATATCTAAGATGGTCATTGAATATAGTTTGAATAAATAGCTAAAACCGCTGACCTGCGGTGATAATATAGATGATCGACATGCTTAGACAGTAATCACAAGCCTGAAATGCTTGAATGAATGATATATGTGGTCACTTTTGGTTATGGTTTTAGGACTTCCATTTTAAAATAACTTTGTATTACTGCGAGTTGTCTAAGTGAGAACAAAAAAGTATCTAAGATAGATTCGAGAAATGCTTGGGTAGAGGTTGAGCAATTTATCCTATGAAGGGCAGTGGTAATTATTATCCAAGTGAGTAGCTTGCCTATCCTTATGAGTCATTTTTGGAGAACCTAAAAGAGGGCAAGGAAAGGATCTTCGCTTCTACCGGTCTTGTTTTTTGTGGCAAAGTGATAATGACAACATAAAATGTATATGAGCAAATAGTTAGGGTTTAATTTGCAAACTACATACGACTTCAAGGTGGATTCGGTATCTGATATTTGGACATTAAGAACAAATGGCTTTTAAAACCATTGATGGAGTATGTTATATGGAAATCACTACTTAAGAATACAAGAATCATCAAAACTCTACGCTTGGTAAAAGTTGAGCCAACAAAGTATTTCCCTTTTGGAGGGTTTATCAAGAGTAGATATTTCTTACTCCCGAGATCCAGTTATTTCGCTCGTTAAAGAAATTAAAAAAATCACATTTATAAGTTTCAAAAAATTCTAAAAAAAATCATGCATGTTTCCAATGATATATGCCACAAACATGCAAAATCTCGATTCAAAATACATTATATTACGATCTACACAAAAATAACAAATGTGTGAATTTAAATGTGCATACTTTCAAATCTCCAAAATATACAACATTTGTCATTTTTGTGCAGATCAAAATATAAAGTATTTCAAGTCCAGATTTTACACGTTTGTGGGATACATCATTGGCAACATGCATGGTTTTTGTCAGATTTTTCTACAACTTATAAATATGATTTTTAATTTTTGTTCTAACAATAGGGAGCACTGAAGCTTGGGAGCCAAAGATGTTTTTCGGGTTTATCAAGGTTTTAGATGTATTCGTCAAGTCTGGATAATTTAACATAAAAAAGGAACAACAACAAAGTGGCTTTTGGAAGACACCATGTTGGAGGTGGCACTTGAGTGTACACCTTACCAACACTATGAATACACAAATTTTTCAGTGGTTTGTTCTGGAAAGACTAATTTGCTTTTGAGCAGGTATTAAGAGAGGAATTCATAGTACTAAGAGAACCATAATGAAGGACCAAATATGCTGATTAGAGGGGAGGGTAAATAGGTGACTACAAATTTTAAATAAATTAAAGTTCAATTCCTTAGGAGGGACTCTAATATCCACCGGAGAGGATGTGGAAAACTAATTAGGCACACAATGACCCACCTCCCCCCACCGTTGGACCCACTCTTTTCCACTTGAGCTCTCCCAACAAAGAAGATCCCTTCCGCTATTAGTGATCGTGATGGGACATCCAAACCTTCGCAAACTCCCTTAGACAATACACACACTCGAATGTTCACAAGGCACTCCAACCCTCTAGTGTTCCTGCTAGCCAAAGAGCAACAAGACAAATCGAAGTCGAAATGGGTAATCAACTTTTGGTCTGTTGATTTATAGATCCAGGTGTCCTTTCTCCTAAGAGAAATGAAAGTTTAAGTCAAGGGAATGCAACTAATCAAGAGTTTTGAGGTCAGTAGTAGTGGCACGGTTCAGATATGAAAATTCAGTCTACTTGCATAATAAGACCTCTTATATTGAGTAGCCACATAATTCAACTATTATGCATAATAGGACTTTAAACATGGTTTGTTGGGAGTAACTCTTGCCCCCTCTTAATAATATGGCTTCCCTATGAAATTGAAAAAGAAACAATGAAATCTAAAGACAATGTCTTCTTATTAACCTTTTAAGTAGGAGCCTCCAACAATCAAGCTTCATCCAAGTGTAGGACTAATTTCGGTTCATGCACTTCTTAAACCATCATCTTATAATTCATTGGTCCTTAACACAAAAATTCACATAGGGTTTAATATGTCATTTAAAATAAAGAGCATACAAGTGCTAGGAGCCAACTATTGTTCCTCCCAAGAACAGAAATGGCATGTTTGACCAAACCAACAAAGTGCGAGAGAACATAAGTAGATTTGAAGACAAATTGACACATCATACACTCTATGTTCTCTATTTTTGTTACATTTTAAACTTCATAGTCTTGTAATCTAGCAGTCTCTATCAATTCATGTTAATTACTTATGCTCTGAAACCATTTACCAAGTTTTGCAGATATTTAAGGATACTATGAATACAACCACGTATGAACACAATATAATATATAGAGAGAAGGAAATAGCTAATGATTATTATGATACTCTTGGAATGATTAGATTTATGTGAAGAAGATTTTCTGAATTTCTCTTGTTCGTACTAGTAGGGAAGAAAACCGAAAACCCTAAAGAGCTACCGAGGATAATCATTGACCAAAATAAACTTTGCACCGCCGAGATAGGCAGAAGCGTAGGACGACAATTAATCCACCAGACATAGAATAGAGACTTTCGGGTGTTGGTCTTGTCAACACGATACTACAACGAGGATAGAGTTGGGTCTCTTATCTCGCAGTTCTGCCTCCATGGTGGAGACTGGAGAGTAGATGTCAAGCACACATTAACCTAACACTGAAAGAACTGAATTGCACTTTTAAATGTTAATCCGTGGAGACCCCTCAGCAATCCGATGCCAGAGCCAGACTGACAACCAGGGCCAAGGTAACCATGTAACCGATGTCTAGGCTTGCCGGCAACTAGAGTGGCGAGTTAATTAGATGCGATTGTCACGGACGAAACTTAAGATATAATCCATGTGCACATGTACAATTTTTAGATAAAAGGCCTTTATTGCCCAGCTTTGAATTAACAATGCCACAGGTTCACTGCACATGTACAATGATGTTATGCCAATTATGTTATGGCGCCAGTATTTTATTCACACTTTGACATGGAGAATTTTCGCTACCAACTGTCTCGCGAGAACCTTTCATTTTCTGTTCAAATCACCTGGTCTCTCGTTTCATAAGTTTCAAAAAGTCCAAGAAGTAATGACATGTCACTTCTGCAAACAAACCATCTAGCTGCCCTTGATGCCATGGAAGAAATTGTGTACTCGTGATACACTACAACGCCGCCGGTATATTATGGACATGGCTAAAACACAGAATCAAATCAAAGTTCCTCTCCGTAGACACCTAATATCTAAGGAAGCTCTCACTTCTTGAATGGCATGGCTCGCAGGTATGCCCAGAGCAATCATCAATCACAGCTTCAGGTTACCAAAGTTAATCTTTTGCTTGGGGTATGTATAAGCCTCGTAATTTATCTTCTGCCCAAGGTAGCTCAGTTTCGTGAGGGTGGTAATCAGATCAACCTGCCATATATACGTTGAGAAGCAGAAGTCAAAAACTCACAGTTGAAGATTTTCAGAACTACACATCCTGCAGCATCATTGCCAGCATTAGAAATCGTTTGAAAAATTCTTACCTCGTAGTCAGTCCTGGAGACCGTGTCACGACTGCGCTGATACTTCTCGACCCAAGGACAGCAGTCTGGATCAACGATCAGTTTCGCCTCCGTCGCAGCTTGGTCAGGTCCGAAAAAGGCCGACATCACAGCAACCTGCAGTATAATTCTCGTGGTATTGATGAGACTGAATCACAGTTTTTGGAACCCTATCCAAAAAATAACCGATAACAAAAAAAAAGAGTTATGAAGAGATCAATGATTAGTATTGACTACCTGACGAGGTCCAAGACCGACGGCAATGAACTTGTCCTTCATTTCCTGCACAGAAGCGCTGCCCCACTGAGGCACCCTGCCCTCTGGATCAGGTTCTTGCGCATCATCTCGACCGAATATTTTGTCGAAAAAACCCCACTACAGTTGTAGACGCGATTAAAATGCATATCACCTTGTATTAGCAACTATGCCCATATATACAGAGGAAAAGTGAACAGACAGACTCCGGCGGAGTGAATGAATACCTGCCCACTTGAGCCGTATGCTGAGTATAGGGTTCTTCCCTTCTCTGTGTTCCCACCGGTTTTGGCAATGGCCGCATCAAGGAATGTTTTCTTGAGTGCCTGTTGTGCTGTTACAGGTAAAAGTAAACATGAGTATAGAAGTACACACAAAGATCATAGCTCTAAATTTGCTAACTTTTTCTTTGTTAATAAAGTCGTATGCACGTAAGTTCAGAGCCAGGCCAACCACGCCAAAAGCACTCATCCATAAACCAGTGACGGGACGGGTACAAATAGCATAAAGAAATGTAACCAACGTTTATTGGAACCGAAAATAAAATATTGCTAACAAAATTATGATAGTTAGCACACCTGCTATTTGGATCAAATCTGCAAATGAGATAGGACCTCCCTTGGAGTAGGAGTCTATCTCTTTCTTCGTCTCGACTAGCAGATCCAAAGCAGCAGAAAGCTCACTGTTTTCAGGTCTGCTTATTTCTGCACTTTATTATGTAACAGGAATTGATCAAAACAACAAGGCCAAGCAACTTGTTATGGTGTCATCTTCAGATGTTAATTGCAACATAACCACAAAGAGGTAGAGACAGAAGCTGCTTAGCTACTACCTTAGCCTGATTGATCCATTTGGGCCTCCTGATTTTGTGGCCTGCGGAAGAGTTAAAATTAACAGACAGTAGTACCACCGGGTTATTTCCATGTGTACACAGAGACACAGGGGGTCCATCCAAGTGGTAATATTGATTGCAGGAAGCCATTTAGAGAGCAGACCTTGTCATATGTCATAGCATCATTCAGCGCCAAGGTCAACAGAGATGGGACGAGCTCTGGTTTTGCCTGCAAAAGACTTCCAAGTTTCAGCCAACAAAAAAGACAAATAGGTGAAATGGATTAACGAGCTTTGCGATAGCACGTAATGTCAATCTCACCTCTATGGCGGCTGTAAGGGTTCCTTTGATGCTTGCTGAAGAACAAACAAAGAGCGTCAATGCGATGGTAAGAAGCATTACTACTAGCATTTCAAGGGGAAAAAGATTGGCCTGAGGCGACCTACATTGGAACTCGGAGCGCTGTCTGCGTTCGATAAGATCAGCTGCAGTAGCCACTCCTGTGAATCTCGTCGAGCCCTCGATCATTTCCTAACGCACACGCGCGACATGTAGAATTAGCTGAAATTATGATGAATAGAAGTACAGAACCATCTTCCGGCCATGCTACATTTGTGTCAGCTGTGTCCTGCTACTAACATGTAGAGCTACAGTATACAGGCATACAGAGTTGAATTGTGGCGAGAGTAAACAGCTGAGTAGCACGTACCAGGCCAACGGCGGTGCCGAAGCATCCCCCGATCAAATCCCGCCGACGGAACTGCAGACGCTCTGCATAGGCGGCAGACTCAGAGCCCTCAGATTTGGCCTGGCAGCACACTTGAATCTGCACAGAAGAAGCAAGCGTTTACCCACCATCATTTTTTAGCTCAAGTCTAAGAAGAAGATATGCAGGGTGGAGATGCACGTACTTGCGCATGTCTGCGTGCCGGGGATGAAGAGGACGGGAGGCCGAGCAGCGCCGGAGCTGAGAGGAAGATCGTCGTGCCCGCCATTTCCGACCTGAGTTCTTTCAGTCTCAGTCACGGAGCTGGCTGTGTTGTGCGCACGGCATATGCAACGGGAGGATAAGGCAACGAATCACAGACATGCACGGGGCATTTCCCCTGTCTCCACCTGCGCCACACGTTTGCTGCGTAGCGGGGTGCTTCCTCCGCGTCCCCAGTTGGCTCTTACTCCTACGTTCTTACCCCAAAAAAAAAGAACGCCTCCACTGTCATGTTTTGTGTGTGTTTTCATTGGCAGTCGTGCGAGAACAGACGATGGACATGGTTTCTGAAAATGAGCTCATAACTGGTCGGCTCAGCAAAGAAAAAAAATAACTCCCAACAAGATAGGCCAAGTAAGAAGGGGTGAACGAAGGAAGCAGAAACAGGGAAGGGAGAATTCATCCAGCTGAAATATCATCTTACAGCTCCAAATGCATGAATATTTTTCTTCTTCCAACCAAGGTCCAGAAACCGGATTCCATCACCAGAATGACCGGCGCACAAGTCTCTTACAAAATCTTAACCTACAGTTCATGCAGAAAGTAGATGCCCAAATACTATGCCGGCGCTACAGTGCAGCAAACACGAAGAGATGCATTTCTGGCGTCGGAGCTGCTGCTATATCTAGGTCAAGAGCGATAGCCGCGGGGACACTTGCGGGGAGACACGTCACCGGTTGTAAGCCTGGTTCTCCCTCCGCTTCACGTAGCGGGTCCGGTCGCTGTACCGTGGCCTATCTTGAGCTCTCTGGGGCACCGGCTCCACCCTCCTCTGCCTTTCTGGTGATCGTTGCACGATCTCTCCGTTCACAAATAACTCAGCTGCAAAGAAGGGCAACAATGATGAAAACCCGGGACAAGATTATCGCATTTGAGAGAATTGCTCTTCATGGACAAAAGAAGTAACTACATGAGGAGTGGTATATAGTTCAGGTCTGAAGAGATCAATTTGTAGTCCTACAAGTGATGGTTCAGGAGATGTATGGACAGTTTGAGGGTGGTAAAAAACCACTGAATAGAAAGCCAAGCAAATCATGATTGAATAACCAGTCTTTCCAAAAAGGATCATTTGAGCACAGGAATTTAACACAGATAATTAATTGATGCATCTTGCTCCAAAATAAGGTTTGCTCATTCAAGTATAGACTTATTTTGAATCCAGCTGTGCACTGAACACATCAATTGCAAAATTGATATCGGTTGATTAAAGAATCAAGTCAACTACTCCCTCCGAGTGGAAATGGTTGACACAAACTTGTCTAAATACGGATGTATCTACACACTAAAATATGTCTAGATACATCCGTTTTTAGACAAATATGTGTCAATTACTCCATCCAGAGGGAGTATTTCCGATGGAGGGAGTAGATAATAATAATTCGAAGAGAAATAGTCACTTCGAAGCAAATAGCATAAACCCAATTCTAGTTCAAGGACAATCATAAATTATGTTGCAAAAGAACCATAAATTATGGCCTGGCAGCATCTAGCATAAAATCTAAAGAATTCGACAAAACAATAGAATACATAGTACATAAGCAACAAGCTTACCGCCATAATCCTTGTTCTCAGCATCAACATAGGAATCTGGAAGCACAAAAAGAACGCCTGGGAGGCCTGTATATTGAAAACACAAACTACGGTTACGAAACACCAAAACAATATCGGAATATCCAATAGTCAATTATTCCCTTTTGAACAGCTACTGACATTACACAAATGTACATATGCAGACATGCATATAACTATCATAACGCTGAAGCTATACTCAGTAACAAATTTTCTCTTCAGAATAGCTACTAAACATTCAAGAAACAAGTATATGCCAAACATAATGCTGTTACAGCATATAACCAAATAATAAACCTTCTCGAATCAAGATTTTTTTTTTGACAGACCTGGCAGGTGCTCTGCCTTTTTCATCAAGTAGAGGGAACAACTGTACAACAGCCAAGCGACTGGGGAAAAGCAGAAAAAAGAGCTACAACCACGCTAACCCAAGGGACCAGGCGAGCTACTCTGAGCAGTCCCAGCTCTTCTCTGATTAGGGATCGAATCAAGATATCGACAAATCATATTCCTGACACACACCAACAAAGCCAAACAGTGTACTAGCATACCACTCTACCGAAGTGAGATATACAAATAACAATGTACTTGAGCAGACAACACAAAAGGATTGCAGATTGCAATAGTGCAACACAATTCGGCCTCTAATTGTAGGACAACATAAGCATGTTACAGCCTTGCCCTTTTCTCAACATCTATGTGATTCTTGGACCTTGGCATTCACACATTCCCTTGACACTTTGATTCGAATTAACAAAAACATGTGTTATCTTCATGTTATTCAACTTAACTGAATACTGACACATGACTGTACATCAATTGGAAACTGAAATCTAATCTGGTATCCAAATCCAATTATCACAATGTATGCCTCAAACATGAATATAATCATTTCGCAGCTGCCTACCTTCCAGCTTGTTTGAGGTTTCCTCGTCAATCTCGCACCCAAACCCAAAGTAGCGCTCGCATGACACGTTGTAGATCCTCTTCTTCGCCTCCTCCTCGCTACACCAGCGACACCAACAAGACAACAAAATTAGTCTCACTCCGCGAAGCACTGTCGGCTGGGAGGACTATTTCGAGTCAAATGCGCACACTAATTACCTTCCCACGACCTTGGCGAGGGTCTGGACGTAGCAGTCGATCATCTGCTGCTTGGACGCGCCTTCGCCGCCGGGCTTGTCCATGACGATGAGCCAGTGCTCGTAGTCGCAGCCGGGGAAAAGCGGCGCCATCTCCGTGGGCGCGCGGTCCCCTCCCTGCCCCGACCGCAGCGGCGAGTACGAGGCGTCGGGCCGCCGCGCCATGCAGCGGACGGCGCAGCCAACGCCGCGAGCCCGCGTGGGGCGGGCGGAGGAGCGCGGGAGGCGACGCGACAGGAGCAGCGGCTGCGCCGGGCGGGCGGCGGCGACTGCGCGCGCGGCGGTGGCCATGGCGCTGGCGAAGGAGACAACGAGAGGCGGAGGAGGAATGGATGGGGTTTTGATTGGTGTTTGGGCGACGAAGAGATAATCTGCTGCTAATGGGCTTATGGGCTTTCATGCTAATGGGCTGATTTCGTAGTCGAGCCCACCTCGCACATATGATAAGCAGCGACTTTCCGGCCCGGCCCAGCATAGGACAAGAAGACGATTCTCTAATAAATAGGCTTCAAAGGTCGGGGCCACGACCACAGCGGAGGATTAACTTTTCCCCATCGAATCGGCTCTCCACGTGGTTCCAGTCGCCTCCCCGCCAGGTAATGGATCGATCCGCCTCCGCACGTATTTCGTTTCTTGAATTGCCTTCCTGTCGCGTCGATTTGGCCGGATCTGGGCTGCAATCCGTCGCGCTTGATGATGATGCTGGGGGCGTTTTCTTGATTTGATCCTGTTGGTTCCCGCTATGCAATCTGATGATCCGATGGTTTGGGGATCGAAGAATTGCTTATTTGTTGGGGAGCTAGCGTCTGTTGCTGGATCTTAGTTGATCTGATCTGGATTTACAGTTTGAGGTAGGGTCCATAATGTCTAGCTGGTGTAGAAGCTTACGAAGAACTGTCCGGATGGATCCGTAGTCGTTGTTGGTATGTACGGTAAAATGATCCCCGATTAGCCTGCAACTACAAGGTAGCTTGGTCCTGGAACCAGGCGATCGTGTACAGATCATGAGCCGCTTGAAGCGAAATACTACTTCTGTGATAGTTTTTGCATATCTCACTAATGTGTAGTGATATAGGCTTCTGTTTTGTTTGCTAGGAGTTTTGGGGTGCTATATGTCATAACGATGATTTAGACCTCCTAACCATGTAAACATTGTTCCATACAATTTGCATTTTATTGATTATGATTATTCGTTCCGCAGCCCGAAGATGGATGCAAGCAGACGCCCAAGCGGAATCCAGCAATTGCTGGCTGCAGAGCAAGAGGCCCAGCAAATTGTCAGCACTGCTAGGGCCGGTAATGTTCTCTAATTTTGGCTTAATTCATTATGAACCAAATGACATGTTTGTGTGGTTATGCTCTGTTGGTTAAAATGAATATTTATACTTTGATACATCCATCAACTTTTGTAGGATTAGTCACGTTGTAATATCGTCTTTTTCCAATTTATTCGCTATGTCTTGCCTGCCATACTCAGTGCAATCGTGCTGTAAAGCCATGATACATTTGTTCCATTGTAAGTTGTTACAAAATCATCATCTTGTTTATAGCACAGAATAGAGAGTACAGTTGTTGGCATCCTGTAACCACTTTCCTTTCCTGGTAATATTGTCTCAGTTACTTGATAGGCCATGTCACCTAATTCCATTCTTGAGTAGAAATTTACTTTACAAGTTTGCATACGGCTACAAGTCATGAAAGGAAAGTGAAAATATGTTATTGCCTTGATTTGTTTAATTGGCAAAATATGTTCCATTTTTTACCATAGCAAGGCCTGATCCTGTATGAATCCTATAGCCAACTATGAAGCTGAAATTAAAGAATGTCCTTTTGTGTATCAACAAGTCATGAAAAGAAAGTGAAATATGTTGTTCCTTCATTTGCTAAAAATTGGCAAAGTATGTTCCATTATTTGCTATAAGAAAGGCCTGGTCCTTATGAATCTCGTTGTCAACTATGAAGCTGAAATTAAAGAATGCCCTTTGTCTATCAACTGAAATATGATGTCTTTGGCAGCTAAATCGGCAAGGCTCAGGCAAGCAAAAGAAGAGGCTGAGAGGGAAATAGCCGAGTACCGTGCGCAGATGGAGGCTGATTTCCAGAGGAAGCTTGCAGAGGTATGCACAGTGCATCTGCCCATTTAACCTTTTTCTTTTATAAGATGATAACGAGATTCCAGTTCATTTATCTATAATTCTTGTCATTTCCACTTCCAGACTAGCGGTGACTCTGGCGCAAACGTCAAGCGCCTTGAGCAGGAGACAAACGAAAAGATTGAACAACTCAAGCAGCAGGCATCAAGCATCTCTCCAGAGGTGATTCAGATGCTTCTGAGGCACGTCACCACTGTGAAGAACTAAAGGTTGATGCGCACTCTGTCCTGCATATGATGGCGAACCTGTATTATCTGTTTATTTATTTGGAAGGTGTGATAAGAATTGGCTTTTTGCCACTTCCAGCTGTAATTCCTTGTTCTTTGTCTTGGAATAAGCTGCTGAGGCTCAGCAGCAGCCATGTCTGATACTACTACTTGATAAGCATTTGGTGATTAGTTGTAAAATTTTGTCGATTTCCACTCATGTCACATTCTTGTATGCTACAACTATCCTTATGTTTTATGTGAGAAACTGGCATCCATAATTAACTAGCGTTGAAAGCCTTGGTCTAGCATTTGTTTTGGATTTTCTACTCAGATGCAGGAATCTAACCTAATTCAGAGTGCTAAGTGCCTATAAAACCTGTCATATTTTCATTCATAGTGTTCCAACATGTTTTCTTAGCACTGCTTATGAACAAGCTTTCTGGAATTAATTGCCGAACATACAATACAGCTTGTAGAAAATGCAGGCAAGCGCAAGACTACACTACTTTCAAGTAGAGTACCTCTCAAAGAAACTACAGTACTTTCCCTTGTCCTAAACGACGGCGTGGCCTGCTGCTACCCTCTGCCCGGCCGCGCCGTCGCTTCAGCCGCTGCCACCAATGTATGTTCTTGACCTGCACTCTGCTCAGGCTGCGCGTGCGCACCATCCGAGCTCGCGCCGCCTTTCGCGCTCCCCACTTGTGCCTCACCAGCGCGTCGAACAGCGACCCGCCGCCGCCACCGCGCCGGTTCACCGTCACCACCGTCCGACTCGTAGTGCTCTTCTTCTTCTTCGTCTTGCCACCGTCATGTCTTTCAGTGCGGTGCTGGAACATTCCCCCGAGGTAGCTCCACGGCGACTTGCTGTTCTTGCCGCGGCGGTCGTGTCTGGACACCTGGCTGCCAGAGCGCCCACCACGCCCGATGTGGTGGTGGTGATGGTGGTCGTGGCGGTGGTGGAACACCAGCGCGAGCTTGTTCTTGAACCTTTGCAGCCGCCCTTCCCGTCTCTGCTGGCGCTCCCGCCGGCGGCGGTTCTTCGATGTGCTCGACGCCTCCTCGAATGCGTACTCTGGCCGCGCACCGCCCCGCGTCGACACTGACACCGGCGAGGACGAGCGGGAAGAAGCTGAAGCGCCCAACGTTGACGGGACGGTGGGGATCGTGGAGGGAGACGCGATAGAGGCACTTGATGAGCTGCTGCTTCCGCTGCTGTACGTGCTGCCGGAATCGATCCGGTCCAGCGCTCGCCGCGGCCGGTGGCTGGACATGCCCATGCTGATGCCGCTGCGAACTGTGCCGTCCTTTTTCCCTCGCCGCCGCAAGCTCAATTCTTCTATTTCTTCAGCTCGGCGTACGCAGCGCTCCATCAGCTCCCGGTACGGCCTGATGCGGCTGCGTGTCATCACCGCCTCGCCATTGCTGCTCGATGACGACCGACTCGGCGTGGCCGCGCCGCGTCCGGCTCGCTCTGAGCCACGGCGCGACATCACGCCGCCCATGGACAGCCGAGAGTCCAGCCTCCCAACGCGACGACTCGTCGAGGTGCCACCCGCTCCCACTCCCCGGGACGTGGCGCTGCCAAGACGCCTTGCCGTAGACGGCGCGCGGGAAACGGAGCGACGCCTGCTGCTCTGCTCCGGAGACGACGAAGACGTACGATCACCGCGTCCAGAGCCCCGGCTCAGCCTGCTGTTCAGGTCGCTACGTCCGGCGCGCGTAGAACTACCGCTCGCCACATCGCGCCGCGGCTCGGCCACTCTGGAGGATCGGTGGGATCCGAAGCGGGCAAGGCGTTGCTCTGGAGTACTCGAGTGGAGCCGCGGCATTTGCATTCTTGAGGAGCGGTTGGAGGCGACCCGATCGAGGAGACGATCATCTCGTGAGCGCCGACCGTGGTCGTCGTAGACGTAGCGACTGTCTCGGCTTCTCGCCGGGCTCTGTGGCTCCAGCCGGCGGGACCACCCGCTGGCGTGGAGGCTGAAGCTGGGCGACGCCATCGGCTTCAGGCGTTGCTCGGTCTCGCCTCCTGTCCGGCGGCCTGGTTGGATGGAGAGCTTCCTCTCCAGAGCAGGAGACATTAGGGGACCTGACAGCAACTACAGAACATACCGACGATCAGGTTACCAGCATTGGCACAAGAATTGTATAGGTGGCGGATTTTGCAACTGAAGGAAATTAATTACCCTTGCTTGTTTTAGGAGAGCCTGCTGGGTAGCATTGTCTAGCATCCTCATCAGAAGAGATCTTGATGCCTCGTCCAACTGCAACAATGTTGGGACAGGATTAGAGTTGTAACTGAAGACCCTAAGGTATAGTAATCAACAAATAATCATCTTAACAGTAATAAGCCTAGAGCTTCTTGTCGTGATAATATACTGCTATGAATAGATACACCCTTTTCGGTTATGTTCTGCCTAATCTTCAGTATAATAACATGTCCAAACAAGGTCAAAGATATAGTGCTTGGAACCGCCATGGCACAGTTCAAGGTCTCTTTGGTTCAAAGGAAGAGTTGAAGAAAATATAGGAATAAGTATTTTTACTTTGATGGCACAGTTCATTTGTTTGATCCAAAATAATGGAACAGTGGAGAAAAGTTTTATATGAAAAAAACACAGCAATTTCACGGGTAAAAATATCAAGGTCTTTGGTGGCGGCATACCGTCCTAGTTATACTTTTTCCATGTGATTTGACATTGATGTGTTCATATTTATTAGGATTCACGTGTTTCTTTTCTATTTTGTGAACCAAACACCCATGTTTACAAATCTCATGTGCTTTACAATCCATTTTCTTAAGTTAAAAATCGTCGAACCTCTCTATCCTCAGCATGATTTTTATTAAAGGTGACACAAGACAACGATACCAAACATGAACCTACAAGCAATAATACATGAGAAATACAACAACGATGGAACCATGACATGATGAAGCATAAAACACCTACGACTAAATCGACATCCTTATGAAGCAAAACTTTATGATCATTTGTACATGGATCTATATTAAATATGTGGGTTTTTTCCTACTGCTGCGTTTTAAGAATTCTATGAACCAAAAATGATCAGAAGTGTGCAAGCCCACCATGGTACAGATCAGTATCGACCTAAGTCACAATCTTTTTATATACCACTTGCAACCGTCGTACGGGATAGATCAAATCATTGTAAATCCTTGGCGTTTATAACCTTTCCCGGAATAGTAAAGTTTTGTTGGCTGGGGTCTGTGGTTTTTTCCCTTCTCCTTGCTGGGTTTTTTCATGTTAAAATCTTGTGTCCCCTATGTTTCACGTTAAAATCTTGTGTCCCCTGTGTTGATGTTGGTTTTGGTCATTGTTTATTGTGTGTCATGTATAACAACAAAGATATCCAGTGGTTTCCAAGGAGGTGAGGTATTCACCTCTAGTAGGTAGTCTCGGCGCTTGGGGGGGCTGTGGATACTCCTAGACTTCTCTTTCATCTTTGATCTGCTTTGTATGAGAGATCCCTCGTCGTTTTGTGTCGGCACACCCCGTGTGGTTTTATATATAAAGCAGGGCAAAGGTCTTCTTCCAAAAAGAAATACCATGATTGTATGCAACAACAACCACAATTTAAGAAATTTCAAAGAGGAGTATAAAAAAATCAAAGAGGCGATCTATCATTTTTCCTTCTGGGAGAAGCCTTCATGCTTACATTTTCATTTGCCTGCTGCCCCTTGTGAAGCAGCCCGTAGAGCCCCTTCAGCGCCCGCAGATCGGACAGGACCTGCTCCATCCCCGTCTCATCCGGCGCCCTCGCTTCAATTTCGCATGAAAAGGGAAAGACGGAGAGGAAAAGAATCATGAACACGGATTGGGAAGCACGGGAAGAGAAGTAATGCACTGGGTAGGAACGAACCAGGATTGCGGGAACAAGAGAGATCGACGTCGATTTATCCATCTTGTTCGGCAGCATCTGGAAAGAATCAAATGTTCTGCAGTGGTCGTAAGAGCAATTGAAGAAGCGGTTCCGAAATTCCGGCTGGTACGGGGAATGACGAAGGAGGGGACGTTACGTGCCGCGAGAACCTCTGCTGGAGAGTCTGCGTGCCTTCATGGGCCGAATGTAATGGCGGTTCGCGATCCCATGTAACCCAGATATATAGAGGCCCAAAAGAAAAACTGTCTTGTACTGCAGGTTTAGAAGGGTCCACAGTTTAGAAGGAATTTTAAACTCAAAGGACAAGATTAAAGAAAAACTCAAAGGCTCAGGTTTGTGTCATGGTGTCCGTACTGCTCGTAGGCTCCTAGGTGCTTGATTTCGTGTTCACGTGAGAAAGACAGGAATCGAGAATTCTTTATGTTGCCGGGGGAGCAAGGCAATGGAAGGACCGCCGGCGATGCTCAGTCAGTCAGTCACCAATACGCACCTGGTCTGCTGATTCTGACCTTCCCTGCAAGCGACTGCGGCAATAGACAGCGTAATCAGCGGCATAAATATGCTGCCATAGCCCATGGCCTCCTAATCTGTTCTCTTCTCCCCCTGTACGCACCTCGGCCACAGAAGGAGGATGGCGCAGATCTTCGGCCGCATGTGGGACAGAGCTCAAGGTAATCCTGTTTTTTTTGTCGATTCGTTCATGAGGAGTTTACCCAAGATGTGCAGTTATCTGAACCCAAGAAAAGTGCAGTTTTCTGAACCAAAGATGTGACGTATGAACGTTTGATACTATATGATTGGTCCGTTGTAGGCAAGCTGGATGTTCTGAGGATCTGCGAGAAGGTGTTCGAGGAATTGGCCGTCGTTGACACCGCCAAGAACACCAAGCTTCTGGACATCAACTCCCTTCACGTCGCCACCCTCATGGTCTACAAGTGAGAGCTGATCCAACTAAATTACCTGGCCACATTGCTAATTTGGTTTCGGTATCCACCCTTTGGCCTTCATTCCCTGCCTGTATGCTGCATATTTGCTCATTGCGTCGAACATTTTATCCAGCTCCATCAACAAGCAACTGGTCGGACCTCACAAGGACCCTCCCTGCATGAAGGTCGTCTCTGAAAAAACGGAGGTGTCTATCTGATATCTTTTCTCTCTCTGAAACTTCAGTGTCAGCAGTACTGGGCTATGGAAATAATCTGGTTTCATCAACTGCAGAGCTACCGAGCGGTGAAGCAGGAGGGATAACGCAGCAGGAGTTCCGGGAGATGATCATGGAGTGGGTCAGCAAGGACCTGCGCCTCGTCTTCGTCAACAAGGCCGCGGTCGCTATCCTGGCGGCGCCGCTGCTCGCCGTCTCCGCCAAGAACGCCGGCAGGCAGGTGCCGAGGATCAGGGACGCTGTCGACAGGGTGCCCACGCCGCTCCTCTTCGTCGTCTTCTCCGCCGGCTCATGCTCCTGCAGGACGTCCGGGCGGGCAAGCAGTGAGCAACAGAATGGCTGAATCGGTCGTCTACTGTATGATGAGTACGCAATGAGCGATGTACTTAAGCTGCAGCCGTTGAACGAAAATTGTATGCAAACAGCTCATATGGAATTTGTAGCCAAGGAAAGTGGTACTCCATTCTTAAATGTGATTATGATTTCTAAGCGACTCGGCAACTGAATTTCTGGAAGTTCGCCGCCACTGCATTTGAAGGGCTGTTGCAGACTGCATAACAATATGACACTGCAAAGTGTGAAGCTTCAGGCTCTTTCCACGGCATCTTTGTGTGAGTTTGCTACCTTTGTAATGCTTAGATAAACTTGTGTGAATTTTCATAATTATAGTTTTGCCTGGTATAGGCGTATAGCGTCGTCGTTTTTTTTTCATTAGAAGCAGTTAAGTCGTCTGGCTTAAATTAACTTGATATTCCTCACATTTGTGATATTAAAAATCTCAAACACGGATGGGAGATAAACTAGCACGCTATGACTGCCTCTAGATGCTGACAATCGTATCGGTATGAGTCGTCCAGATTTCAGCGCATTATCTCGTTCAAAAAAGTACTCCCTCCGTTTTTATTTATTTTCGGTTAAAGTCAAATTTGTCAAGTTTGACCAACAATATAGTACGTAAAAAATATCAATATCCATAATACCAAATGCATATAATATGAAAAATATTTTATAAAGATTCTAATACTCAATATTTTATATTGTAGATGTTTATATTTTTTCAAAATATTTGATCAAACTAGGCAAAGTTTGACTTTGACAAAACCCAGAACGCAAAGTAAAGAAAAACGGAGGGAGTAGTAAAATAAAATTGAGCACCATGTGGTGCGTGTTAATGATGCACTAGGGAAATTTCTCCGGTGTACTCCTTTTTTGTACTTTAAATAGTTATCCTCCTGATTTGTGTTTTCCATTTTATTTTGTAAGAATCTTCTAGTTGTATCTGTTAGAGCATCTCTAGTGGATGGTGTAAAATTGGATATGTATATCTCGGTATCTCCATATACACCTCCATATACACCTTGCTAAATTTTACACCTCCTAATTTTTCAGTGGAACGTGTAAATCAGGACGTGTATATTCCAACGGCCATATTTCCAACGGCTATATTTTCATGGCTATATTTCTGTTCTATATAAACCACCCCTACCACCTCTCTCCCAGCATTTCTAGTTGTGACTTCTGTAATCACTCCCAGATTTCTCTATCGTCTCTCACACGACACAATGAACACATCCTCTTGGGATATGATCATGAGTTCTTCGTCATCTTCATCTGGCGACGATGAACTCATACTTGCAGCATTCGCCGAGCGCGAGGAGGAAGAGAGGATGAACGCTCGACGCCATGGCGGTTCCAAGCATGGACGTTAGACAATCGATCGAGGAAGAGACGCCAGAACGTTGCTGAGTTGATGGGGTTGCTTGTTGCTGAGTTGATGGGGTTGCTTGCTCTCCAATTGGACTTTCTGGTTGTGTTTGTGTGTAACCAAAACCCATGGTGTCCAAGAAGCTTTCATGACCATCCATCTGCAAACAATCAACGAATACACACAGGAAACAACAAATATCTTAGCAAATCGATAGAAATTTGGTAGCAATCTATATATCAGACCACAATGCAGTACCAATTCTGTAGCAAATCCTATCAAAACACAGCTATTTTTCTGCTACCACAACACTACCGAGACAACCTGACCATCCGAGCTAGCACCAAATTGACCAGCAGCACCAAATCGAGCACGGCCGGAGCACCAGCTCCTCCAGCAGGCCAGCACCTCCCCCATCGACCTCCTTGGCCGCCTCATCTCCCTCCTCCGCCGTCGCCCTCCAGGCCAGTACCCCACCGGCCCGAGCACCTCCCTCCCCGCCCTCCCCTCTCTAGGGCTCGCGCCCCCACCCTCCAGGGTGCAGCCGCCGTACTCCAGGCCACGCCCACCGCTCCGAGTCCCTCTCTCCGCGCCCTCCCTTCTACATGGCGCGCGCCGCCGCTGTCGCCGCCAGATCTGGCCAGCCGTGTGATACCCGATGAGCAAGTCTTGATGCCTGCACAAATAAACGGGATTAGGTTGAGACTCCAAGTGCAGAGTGTATAGTATAGTGGAAGACAGTTTTCCCCACGAGGGGTGACTCGAGGGTTTAATATCGAACTCTCGGGGAATCTGAAGTGGTAGATTTATCTTCTTATCCTTCTTTTGGTTACCTACAAAACAAGGTTAGATGTTTTGGTCCTCAACCTCACCTGTGGTTGTCAAGCACAAGGTGTAAGAATGATATCAGGATAGTTATGCAATGCAAACAAGAAATAAATATGCAATGATGGTGGATGCAATGATAAATGATATTTTTGGGTTTTTGAATGATGTATGCAAGATGAAAAGTATTTTTGTATTTTCGGATTTAATGATGGCTGAAAATAGAAAAGTGGTATATGGTGTTGGAAAGGTGTTTCTTATGATTAAAAATGGACTGGGGTTCATGGTTTCACAAATGCACTCTCTCTTTATAAAGTGGTAGACAATGGAACACACAAAGTTAACATATGAGATTGCAACACAGGGTTTGATAACAAGTTACTTAGATATATGGGCATCACGTCCTAACATAGAGATCTTTTGGTTATTAACCTCTCTTATACTCCACCAAGATGCGAACTAAATCATAACACCTCAGTAATTAAGATAACTCAGAGTATAGCATTAAGTATCATGACATGAAGTGAAAATAAGAACATGCTAGATCTAGTCATGGAGTAGTGGCAATGGTCACGCCCACATCCCCGGTAGCATGGTATTTTAGTTTATCCCTAGTGAGGTAACAAAGTAAGGTAAAGATACCAAAGTGGATCGCAGAACTTTCTCTCACGTTCACTGCACTAGCCACCCCCCGTTACTCCAACTAATGCACACGTTCCCCCACACACGCTCTCATAAACATGCTTGATCAAAACAAGTAGACAAGAACGGGGTACATAATATGCATCTATACTCATAACTGAAACAAACATTGCAATCTCAAACATATATTAACTCATAAAGATCCACCACAAAGGTATTACAACGGTGACCGTAATCATGTTCAGCAGCTCATACGGTGCTAATTAGTGAAGCTCAAGAGAGGAGAGATACATAAGTTACTTCCACAAACCCATAGTCCAGAGGTGGACTACTCCCTCTTCATCATGGAGACGGTGGAGAAGTCGATGGAGAAGATGGAGACCACGCCGGCAGCGCCCCGCCGGAGTTTTCCCCCTCCAATCTGCAGCTCCTGATCTCCGTTTCGGTGTTTCTGTGTTTGTGCGGCGCTCCTTCCAGAGAACGTCGGGGGACCTTTTTTATAGGCGTTTTTAGGTCAAGACGATGTCGGTGGAGAAGATCGACGGCAACGGAGCCACGAGGCCCAAACGGGTGGGTCCCACGCGGCCTACTGTGGCCGCGTGGGCCACCGTTTGGCCCTCGGGCCTCCGTTTGCTTGCTTCCTTTTTCCGTAGTCCTTCTTCCTTCCAAATATTGACGCCCGTAAATTTCCAGGTGATTTCGTTGACGTTTGGGTCCCTGAAACATTAAAATACAAAACTAGGGTTTTCTGCCTGTGCAGGGTTAATTCCAAATAAATGGAAAACTATGAAGTATTCCCAAAATCATGATAAAACATTGATATAACCCTTATATGATGCAAATATGATTGGAATATAAGCAATTAAAGTGCAAAGTTCATGTATGCATTTTACATGCATCAACATCCCCAAGCTTAATCCATGCTCGTCCTCGAGTATGAAGATGATAAAACTAACATGGACTTTGCAATTTAATACTTAACAATGGATATCAAAGATGATTACTATTGCTACATATAGTCAAATGATTCATTCTTCAAAGGAGTAGCAATATGCAAATAGTTTATGAAGTGATATCAAGTATTCAAGACAAGGATGTTCATTGATAGTTCACAAAGTGTAACATGTAGCAAGTAATATGGAACACATGTATGCATAATGATAAGTAGAACATCCTACAATGGTCATAGAGTGTAGATGAAAATCTGAATATGATAGGTGTACACTTTGGAAAGATGTATATGTGAGTAGAGGTAAAGCATGCATAAGTTTCATCCAACTTCCAAACTCTTCTACTTAAGTTAATGATTGCAATAAGGTATTCATTGGTGTCAAGCTCTCATTGCCCCTATCATAGCATCTTGAATGATTAAGGTTAAAGTGAAAGCAAATATGAGTAGTGTGCTTGATAAAGTAAAGGTTGATGTCTCATGCCCCTTGAATACAAGTACTACACCATTACTCAACTTAGGAAACAAAGCAAGTTCAATTATATCATTGTAAGTAATAATAGTATCATCAAGAGCGTCAACTGGGGTACCTCTTGTCCCAGATATGGAACAAGCCCATATCAAAATGACAAGACAAACAAACAAAATGAACAATCTCAACACCCTTTTTATTTACCATTTGGAATAGTTTTTTATTGCAAGGTGTATCACAGAAGGTTCACCATAGTATGTAAGTAAATTTCCACCATGAATGATGCATGGCTTAGATTAGCGGCCCAGGCGTCTCTCTAACCATTTATACAAACTCATTTAAACTACTTCATTTCCACCTCATTTCACATGATAGCATCCATAACAAAAGTACATGATATCAACTAAATGAGATGAAGGAGCATGTTGAAAGCTTGCATGTGACAGCACATATGGGCTAACTCCAACCTCGAACATTTATCAAGCCACTAGCATCATAATCTTAATCACAATGGGTCATGTTTTATTATGCAATAATAGAAATGTGCATCAAGTTCGTGAGAGCTATATAACCAATTTTTTCCATTGCAATCAATAACATAAACATTTTCATTCAGAGGTAAGATAACACAAACAACATGTTAAACATACTCGGAATAGCATAAAGCCAATAGGTAGATATGGTGGACTCACTGGAATAACTTTGGTTGAAGGTGTTGGAAACAAGTTTTTGCTTGTTGGAGTTTTTGGGCTAGCAAAAGGGAGAAAGTTGACCATCTAGATGCATGCATGAGTGTCCATAGAACTAACTAATCCATGTTAAACCAAGTAAATAACAATCAGCACCAAAACATGAATAAGTGATAGCTCTACAAAAAGAATTTGCAAACTATTACTCATAAACAAGCTCATGAATCATGCAACTATATGTATCATTAAAAATCAATCAAACATCCCTTTTCCCAATCTTATAAAAGCATCCAACATATTTCAACCCATATTTCCAGTAGCTCTCTCATATATAATTGATAGTGTGGTGGTCTCTCAAGACTCAAACAAAAACAAAAAACGACGCTCCAAGTTTATGCGATAAAGTGTTTCGATCGAAAAACAGAAGTTGGACGTGTGCAAACCGAGAGTGTGTAGGTCCAGCGGGGTTGTCTTCACATCCCCAAGCTTATGGTCTTCACCATCCTTGGATAGCTCTTGGTGCATCTCCTCCAATCCCTGTGAAAAAACTTCAAAACACCGTTTCTCCCATCTCTTTTCTGTGGGGTGCATTAATAGTGATAAACAAATAGGTTCCTTGCTGCATATAATCCTTGAACAAAAATTCATATGACATGTCCAGAAAGTATAATGTTGTATGCCTACTCATAAACTCAATTGGATCAAAAAGATTCAACTTAAAAGCTCAAAGCATGCATCAAACAAAATGGGACAGAATCTGTCCAGAAAAACAGCAGCAGCAAAACGTATTTTTCTACCCTACCAAACTTTCTCGAAAAATTCCGAAAAAATTCATGCATACAGAGGATGAAAAGTTGCAACTACAGTTCAAATATGAGCTCATTCGGAGTTACAGAATAAGAATTAAAAATCATACCGTGCACTGACTCGTGCAGGAATAAAATCTCCGAACGCTATAAGCAACTTTTCAAACCAAAAAGGGTAAAACTTGGCACTTTATTAAAAACTCCAGAACCTAACTAGACACAAAATCTCTTGTTACAGCAAGAGGACACAAAGAAAAATCACACACAAAAATAACCGGGTTGCCTCCCGCAAAGCGCTTTCTTTATAGCCATATAGCTAGGCTTCTTACTTGTTGTTTTATTGTGGACGAAGCTCATGAGGGAGCTTGAACTTTGGTGGTTCCCTCTTCCTTGGAAAGTGTTCCATGCACTTCTTGTGTGGAAACTGAAACTTTACATTCCCTTCCTTTGAATCAATGATAGCACCTGTGGTACGAAGAAAAGGTCTTCCAAGAATAATAGGACTAGAGGTTTTATTCCCCATATCCATGATTAGAAAATCCACAGGCACAAAAGTCATATGTAACTCTACCATAACATCACTTACTTTTCCCAAAGCATGTTTAATAGAGTCATCAGCAAGTGCTAGTTCAATAGAGCATTTTTCAAGATTTTTCAATTCAAGCACTTCATATAGTTCTTTAGATAAAACAGAGACACTAGATCCTAGATCAAGTATGGCATGGTGTGTCTCTTTTCCAATAGTTACTAGTACCTTAGGTATCCACATATCCCCAAGCTTAGGTGGTATCATAGCCTCTTGGTTGTACCTAGCAATCTTTTCTTTCAAGACATGATTAGCAATATAAGAACCAAAACCTGCTTGGTTAGTGTTGATGGAAGGATCACTTGCAAATTTTTGTAAGATAGATATTAATTCATGCAAGCTACAATTTTCTAAGTCAAGCAAAGGATCCTTGACTTCATTAAGCATTTTAACTTCCTCAACTTTCTTTTCCAACTCAATCAGCATAAGAGATTCATCATGTTCAGTTTCTTTAGCTTCTTCTTTTAAACTACCAAGTTGAGACATGAGTGGCAACAAATATTCAGGGTAGTTCAATAATTCATCAAGAGTTTCCTCCAAAGTAAGAGGAACATTTTCAGCAATGTTAACAGAATTCATTCCAACCACAGGTGATGCTTGTGGTTTCCCTGCAGACATACTCAATAAAGTGGCTTGATTATCAGCTAGTTTAGACAAAGCTTTGTCTAGTCCTGCAGCTTGGAGTTGTAAGCCTTTAATATCAGAACTAATAGAAGCAACAGACTTATCAACTCTTGTATCATGGTATTATGACTAGCAACTTGTTCCATGAGAATTTTGTTAGCCTCAGAATTATCATTGCGTGATAACATAGGCTTCCAATTATTATCATTAGCATTAGGATATGGAACAAAAGGACGATTGTTGGGAACATATGGGGGTTTATTATAAGAGTTATAATTGTTGTTACCATACCCATTATTACCATAGTTCCTAATGAAGTTGACATCAATATTTTCAGAATTGTTTCCAACTAGTTCTTGCAAAGGAACATTTTCAACACTAGGTTTATTAAGCAAAGCAAGAATAGTATCCATTTTAGATGACAAATCATTAGTTTCTTCAATAGAGTTCACTTTCTTAGAAGGATTAGGTGCCCTATCAGTATGCCATTGACTATAGTTTTGTAAAATGCTTTCCAATATATTTTTAGCTTCTACTATAGTCTTACTCATAAAAGCACCTCCAGCAGCAGAATCAAGTATGTTTCTAGACATGTAGTTTAAACCATTGTAGAAAGAGTGTAATATGGTCCATTCATTAACTCCATGTGAGGGACAAGTTCTAAGCATAAGTTTTATCCTATCCCAAGCCATAGCAACATGTTCATTTTCATTTTGCCTAAAAGAAAGGATGTTGTTTCTATTTTGCAAAATTTTAACAGGGGGATAATATTTCTTAATGAAAGCTTCTTTTAGATCATCCCAAGAATTAATACTACCAGATGGCAAGGAATGCAACCACTCTTTAGCTTTTCCTCTAAGTGAAAAAGGAAATAACTTCAGTTTTAGGATATCACTTTCCACATTTTTAAACTTTTGCATGTCACATATTTCAACAAAGTCATGAAGATGCATAGAGGCATCCTCCATAGCACTACCACCAAATTGTTCCCTAGTTATCAAGTTCAACAAACTAGGACTTACTTCATAACTCTCAGCATTTATCTTAGGTGTGGCAATAGCTCTCGTGATAAATTGATCATTAGGAGTGTTTGTGTAGTCACACAACTTAGTTCTTTCTCCCATTTTAGCAAGTTTTTTTTGGTATTTTTAATTTTTTATGCAAAACTGAAATAAATATGATATGATATGCAATGACACTAACAAAACAAATAAATTGCTTTGTAAGTAAAGATGGATAAGATGGTGCTCACGTAGGTGCAACCTCCCCAAGCTTAGGTGTTAGCACAAGTTGGTGACGTTGACTTTGTTGTGAGATGAATGCGATGATGCACACCCTTGGATAAATCTCTCAGCTACGATTCCCCGGCAACGGCGCCAGAAAACGTCTTGATCCCGAAGAGCAAGTCTTGATGCCTGCACAAATAAACGGGATTAGGTTGAGACTCCAAGTGCAGAGTGTATAGTAAGTGGAAGACAGTTTTCCCCACGAGGGGTGACTCGAGGGTTTAATATCGAACTCTCGGGGAATCTGAAGTGGTAGATTTATCTTCTTATCCTTCTTTTGGTTACCTACAAAACAAGGTTAGATGTTTTGGTCCTCAACCTCACCTGTGGTTGTCAAGCACAAGGTGTAAGAATGATATCAGGATAGTTATGCAATGCAAACAAGAAATAAATATGCAATGATGGTGGATGCAATGATAAATGATATTTTTGGGTTTTTGAATGATGTATGCAAGATGAAAAGTATTTTTGTATTTTCGGATTTAATGATGGCTGAAAATAGAAAAGTGGTATATGGTGTTGGAAAGGTGTTTCTTATGATTAAAAATGGACTGGGGTTCATGGTTTCACAAATGCACTCTCTCTTTATAAAGTGGTAGACAATGGAACACACAAGTTAACATATGAGATTGCAACACAGGGTTTGATAACAAGTTACTTAGATATATGGGCATCACGTCCTAACATAGAGATCTTTTGGTTATTAACCTCTCTTATACTCCACCAAGATGCGAACTAAATCATAACACCTCAGTAATTAAGATAACTCAGAGTATAGCATTAAGTATCATGACATGAAGTGAAAATAAGAACATGCTAGATCTAGTCATGGAGTAGTGGCAATGGTCACGCCCACATCCCCGGTAGCATGGTATTTTAGTTTATCCCTAGTGAGGTAACAAAGTAAGGTAAAGATACCAAAGTGGATCGCAGAACTTTCTCTCACGTTCACTGCACTAGCCACCCCCCGTTACTCCAACTAATGCACACGTTCCCCCACACACGCTCTCATAAACATGCTTGATCAAAACAAGTAGACAAGAACGGGGTACATAATATGCATCTATACTCATAACTGAAACAAACATTGCAATCTCAAACATATATTAACTCATAAAGATCCACCACAAAGGTATTACAACGGTGACCGTAATCATGTTCAGCAGCTCATACGGTGCTAATTAGTGAAGCTCAAGAGAGGAGAGATACATAAGTTACTTCCACAAACCCATAGTCCAGAGGTGGACTACTCCCTCTTCATCATGGAGACGGTGGAGAAGTCGATGGAGAAGATGGAGACCACGCCGGCAGCGCCCCGCCGGAGTTTTCCCCCTCCAATCTGCAGCTCCTGATCTCCGTTTCGGTGTTTCTGTGTTTGTGCGGCGCTCCTTCCAGAGAACGTCGGGGGACCTTTTTTATAGGCGTTTTTAGGTCAAGACGATGTCGGTGGAGAAGAGATCGAGGCAACGGAGCCACGAGGCCCAACGGTGGGTCCCACGCGGCCTGGTACTGTGGCCGCGTGGGCCATGCTCGTTTGGCCCTCGGGCCTCCGTTTGCTTGCTTCCTTTTTCCGTAGTCCTTCTTCCTTCCAAATATTGACGCCCGTAAATTTCCAGGTGATTTCGTTGACGTTTGGGTCCCTGAAACATTAAAATACAAAACTAGGGTTTTCTGCCTGTGCAGGGTTAATTCCAAATAAATGGGAAAACTATGAAGTATTCCCAAAATCATGATAAAACATTGATATAACCCTTATATGATGCAAATATGATTGGAATATAAGCAATTAAAGTGCAAAGTTCATGTATGCATTTTACATGCATCACCGTGCGACCGCCGGCCGACGTCCCGCCGCCCCTCTCATCTATTCTCTAAAGAAACGACCGGAAACAAGATCAAGAGAGAGAGCATACCTGAGGGAGTGGTCGCTGGCGAGTTCGGATTGGCTCCGGATGGGGGCGCGACGAGCCAGAGAGAGGTAGTTGGGGCTTCTTTTCCTTCGTTCACAAGCATGGCTACCTCATGTTTACTTCCACGCCTGGTACACTCGTGGATACGAGGTGCAAATGTTCACGTCCCTATACACGAGCCACTGGGAGCCTTTTTTTTGACTTAGATCGTGTATATTTGACATACACCTCCATATACACCATCCACTAGAGATGCTCTTAGAGTAGCATTTAGGGTGTGCACAGAAGGGGACGATTGATTTCACATGATTCTTCCATTTAAAAAATATCAACAATTGAGTCTATAAAAGAACGATAACAACATAATAATGAACCCCACATGTCAGTCCGTTTAAAAAAACAACAATTGAGTCGGGTATGTGCACTTAAGTCACACAACTGGAGAACTGATTTTTTTTGTCACACAACTGAATTTTTGGTGCACGCTGGTCACGAACCCCACATGTCAGTCTGTTTTCCGTTGCAGGAGGTCACGCGCGTTGCACGTGATGCTGACATGGACACGTAATCTTGCAGAAAACTCCCTATATTTTTGGACATTTCGAAAAAAATCAAGAGAAAACAAATAAAATCTGAGAAAAGAAATCTGGCCCACATGTCAGTCCAATAAATAACAAAAATATTAAAAAAAATAAAAAATCTGAGAACGCCGCCGGCCGGCGCGAAGGGGCCCAGCCCCCACCACCACCGCCGCCCCATCTGGAGCGAGCAGCTGGCACATGAAAGCATGTAGCACAAGAGAGCACAACCTAATTACAAATAACTAATAGCTCTGAAAGAGATACATGAAAAACAAGAGCTAGAAGCTAAAATAATAAAAAAGCTAAACACTCTACACATATAAGTGAAGACCAGGAGTGTATATATATGAAAAAGCGGAGCGTGTCTCTCTCCACGCAAGAATGCAAGGATCCATTTATTGAAAAGTACCAGCAAACAAAACAAAACAAAACTGAAAGCAAAACACAAATGACGCTCCAAGAACATCACATATTATGTAAAGGAATAAAATATAGTTTCATGGGATCAACCTGATTAATTGCCGATGAAGAAGGGGATGCCTTGGGAATCCCCAAGCTTAGACGCTTGAGACTTCTTGAATATTAGGTGGAGGTCCAGGGGAGCCTCCCCAAGCTTGAGCTTTAATCCCTTCTTGATCTTCTTTCATCACCTCGTTCTCTCAACACTTGAAAACTTCCTTCATACAAAACTTATCACAAACTTATTAGAGGGGTTAGTCCTCAAACAAAATAATCCACCTTCAGTTCTCACTTGAAAAATTGCATAAACCTGTTTCTAAACATTTGGTACTGTCACAAAGATCTAAGTGATGTTCCGTGTATCGAAGAACTCCACTTTGCCCGTAAAAGGTGCAATGCAAAAACTTGGACAAAATCTGTCAAAAACAGAACAGAACGCAAAGATGATTTTTTTCGAGCTACTAGGACACCTCGAATCAGAAAATTCAAAACTAATGAAAGGTAGACAAAACCCAAATGCTTTCTGTCAAAAATGTCAGCTCCATATCACGTTTTGTGATTTTTTTTAAAATTTCGTACGGTGAAGAACAGAAATCTGTTTCTGGACAGCAAAACACATAATTTCACTTTCCTCTCATTAGAGACTATTCTTGGCACATAAAAAAAGCGAAAATAAAAGGATACAAGGGAGTTGCTACAGAGGTAACAAAACCCAAAGGTAAAGAAGACAAAACAAACTGAAAATAAAAACAATGGGTTGCCTCCCATAAGCGCTTTTCTTTAACGCATTTTAGCTAGGCACAATAGCAAAAAGATCAAGTATTATCAATTTGAGCAACATCAAAACCACTTGTCTTAACACTAGGCACAAAAGATGACCTCATTCTCTTTCTAGGGAAGTCTTCCATCCCTTTCTTAAGTGGAAAATGAAATTTAATATTTCCTTCTATCATATCAATGATAGCACCCACAGTACTAAGAAAAGGTCTTCCCAACACAATAGGACAAAAAAGTTTGCATTCAATATCCATGACAATAAAATCTACAGGGACATAATTACCATTAACCATAATAAGAACATTATCTATTTTTTCCACAGGTTTATTCAAGGTAGAATCATGATAATAAACATTCAAAGGACAATCTTCTAGTGGTTCCAAATCAAGAATGTCATACAAGTTTTTAGGCATAATAGAAACACTAGCACCAAGATCACACATAGCATTGCACTCAAAATCATTAAGTTTCATCTTAACAGTAGGCTCCCAAGCATCTTCCAATTTCCTAGGGATAGAAAATTCACTCTTGATCTTTTCTTCCCTAACTTTAATCAAAACATTTGTGATATGTTGGGTAAAAGTCATGTTCATTTTACTAGCAATAGGATTTTTTTCAAGCTTTTGTAAAAACTTAATGACTTCAGTAAGGTTACAATTATCAAAATCAAGATAATTGTCATAAAAAACAACAGGAGCATCATATCTAACAAGATCATTATCATCAGGATTAATTTTAGCATTTCCTTCAGAGACAGTTTTAGCACCATTGGTGAGCTTTTGATTTTTAATAGGAGCAATATAAATCTTTCTGATACGTCTCCAACGTATCCATAATTTCTGCTGTTCCATGCTTATATTATACCATTTGCTACATGTTTTATATACACCTCGTATCACTTTTATGCATTTTCTGGGACTAACCTATTAACAAGATGCCACAGTGCCAGTTCCCTGTTTTCTGCTGTTTTTGGTTTCAGAAAGTTACTTCTGGAAATATTCTCGGAATTGCACGAAACAAAAGGCCAGGTCCCTATTTTTCCAGCACGTACACGGAGTCCGAAGGAGAGACGAAGGGAGCCACGAGGTGGCCAAACCACCTGGCGGCGCGGCCCCACCTCCAGCCGCGCCTGCCTGTGGTTTGGGCCCCTCGGGGGTCCGCCGACATCGCCCCTTCGCCTATTTATTCCCCGAGACGTGAAAACCTAAAACACCGAGCCTTTCATCCAGAACATATTCGCTGCCGCCGCCGTCGTCAACCCTAACTCGGGGGGTTTCTGAAGCTCTTCCCGGCACCCTGCCGGAGAGGGGAATCATCACCGGAGGGCTCTACATCGCCATGCCCGCCTCCGGAGTGATGCGTGAGTAGTTCATCCTTGGACTATGGGTCCATAGCAGTAGCTAGATGGTTGTGTTCTCCACTTGTGCCATCATGTTTAGATCTTGTGAGCAGCCTATCATGATCAAGATCATCTTATTGTAATGCTACATGTTGTGTTTGCTGGGATCTGACTTATATTGATACCTATGTGGAGCTGAATATTATATTATCATGTCTATGTCATTTGTGATCTTGCATGCTCTCCGTTACTTGTTGAAGCCTTGGTCACGTGAATACTTGTAACTCCAAGAGGGGGTATTTATGCATGATAGTTGGGTTCAACCTCTATTTAACCTGGGATAGTGACAGCAAGTTCTAAGGTTGTAGATGTGTTGTTGCCACTAGGGGTAAAACAGCAATGCTTTATTCAAGGATGAATGTATTGTTTACATTACGCACATTACTTAATGCAATTGTCTGTTGCTTGCAACTTAATACTGGAAGGGGTACGGATGTTAACCGGAAAGTGGACTATTTAGGCATAGATGCATGCTGGATAGCGGTCTATGTACTTTGTCGTAATGCCCAAATGAATCTCATAGTAGACACCACAGCTCACACATGCATGTTATATGCACTTATCAATTGTCAATTGCCCAGCTGTAATTTGTTTACCCAGCATGTTAGTTATCTTATTGGAGAGACACCACTAGTGAACTGTGGACCCCGGTCCATTCTTTTACATCTGAAATACAATCTACTGCAATCATTGTTCTCTACTGTTTTATGCAAACAAACATCATTTTCCATTCGATACGTTTAACCCTTTGTTTTCAGCAAGCCGGTGAGATTGACAACCTCACTGTTAAGTTGGGACAAAGTAATTTGGTTGTGTTGTGCAGGTTCCACGTTGGCACCGGAATCCCTGGTGTTGCGCCGCACTACACTCCTTCACCAACACCTTCGAAGCAACCTCGTTTTCCTACTGGTTCGATTAAACCTTGGTTTCATACTGAGGGAAAACTTACTGCTGCACTCATCATACCTTCCTCTTGGGGTTCCCAACTGACGTGTGACGTACAAGCATTGTTTCTGGCACTATTGCCGGGGAGATATTCCCTCGTCAACCTAGAGCCACCACTTTCCTACTCCAATTCTTTTACCATTAGCATACATAGGTACTGTAGGTGACTCATGAGCATTCAAAATTTGCGTAGCTAAAATGCGTTAAAGAAAAGCGCTTATGGGAGGCAACCCATTGTTTTTATTTTCAGTTTGTTTTGTCTTCTTTACCTTTGGGTTTTGTTACCTCTATAGCAACTCCCTTGTATCCTTTTATTTTCGCTTTTTTTATGTGCCAAGAATAGCCTCTAATGAGAGGAAAGTGAAATTATGTGTTTTGCTGTCCAGAAACAGATTTCTGTTCTTCACCGTACGAAATTTAAAAAATCACAGAACGTGATATGGAGCTGACATTTTTTGACAGAAAGCATTTGGGTTTTGTCTACTCCCTCCGATCCTAAAAAGTGTCGTGGAAAATGAACTTGCCTAGTACAAATCCATAGCTATACTTGCGACACTTTTTGTGGATCGGAGGAGTACCTTTCATTAGTTTTGAGTTTTCTGATTCAAGGTGTCCTAGTAGCTCGAAAAAAATAGTGCAAACATTAGCAATCTTACTAGTTTCAGCAATTTCAGCTGACTCAGGTTTTGCTGCCATTTTATTTATCAAGGAAGATTGGGCTTCAGACATATTTGAAGTACAAGTTTAAGTATTAGAAAGCCTAGTTTGAAAATTAGAAATCTCCCTATTTAATCCCTCAAGTTGTTGGCTTATATTTTTCATCATAAAAGAGTGCTCATCCAATTGTTTTGAAAAGACTTTATTCTGCTCATATTGTGTCTGCATAAAAATTTTAGTGCCCTTTTCAATTTCTAACACACTTTCATCATTAAGAACCCTATTATTACCAAGGGTTTATCATAAGAATTTCCAAAAGAATTACCACCACTTGGAGGATATGGCTTATAATTATTATTACCAAAGTTATTCCTATAAGCATTATTGTTGAAATTATTTCTAATGAAATTCACATCAACTTGCTCTTCTTGAGCAAACAAAGAAGCTAGAGGAACATTATTTGGATCAACAGGAACTTGATTACAAGAAAGCATAGACATAATAACATCAACTTTATCACTCAAAGAGGAGATCTCCTGAATAGAATTTACCTTCTTATCAGTTGGAGCTCTTTCAGTGTGCCATTGGGAATAATTTGCCATCATTTCATCTAGGAGCTTTGTTGCTGCACCTAATTTGGTGGACATGAAGGTACCTCCAGCAGCCGAATCCAATATATTCCTTGAAGAAAAATTTAAACCTGCATAGAAGGTTTGGATGATCATCCAAGTAGTCAGTCCATGAATGGGACAATTCTTAACCATATATTTCATTCGTTACCAAGCTTGAGCAACATGTTCATTATCATATTGTTTAAAATTCATGATGCCACTTCTTAATGATATAATTTTAGCAGGTGGATAGTATTTCCCAATGAAAGCATCTTTACATTTAGTCCAAGAATCTATGCTATTCCTAGGCAAAGACAATAACCATTCTTTAGCTCTTCCTCTCAAAGAGAAAGGGAATAGTTTCAGTTTAATAATATCACCATCTACCTCTTTATACCTTTGCATGTCACATAACTCAACAAAATTATTCAAGTGAGAGGCAGCATCATCAGAACTAGCACCAGAAAATTGCTCCTTCATAACTAGATTTAAAAGGGCAGGTCTAATTTCATAGAACTCTGCTGTAGAAGCAGGAGGAGCAATAGGAGTGCATATAAAATCATTGTTTTTTGTGCTATTGAAGTCACACAACTTAGTGTTCTCTTCCGAACCCATTTTAGCAAGATAAAAACAAGATACTAGGCAAAACCGAAATAAACTAGTTGCTGGAATTTTTTTTTTTGTGTTTTAGATTTTAAAGCAAACGAAAAGCAAAACAAGACTAATAAAAAATAAACTAATCAAGACAATAACAAAATAGAATGTAAGGATGTGCGAAACTCCCCTCGCTGAAGCTTCCAAGTCCCCGGCAACGGCACCAGAAAACTTTATGGCATGTTGACGGAAGACTCGGTAGTTTCAGAAGTCTTCTTCAAATCCCCGACAACGGCGCCAGAAAACTTTCTTTATGGCGTGGAATAACACGTTCGCTGGGAGACCCCAAGTGTAAGGTTTGATGTAGTTCAACAGCAAGTTTTCCCTTGATTGCAAAACCAAGGTTATCGAACCAGTAGGACTTGGAGAAGGCTTTGGAAAGGTGACAATAGCAATGGCACAGAAAACCTTATTGCGTGTTGACGTGGACCTGCGCACATGATTGCGTGGATCACACATTCGTTCGGAGACCCCAAGAGGAAGGTATGATGCAGTGTAGCAGCAGTTTCCCTCAGTATGAAACCAAGGTTTAATCGAACCAGTAGGAGCAAGAAATCACTTCTGAAGGTTGTCAGTGGCGCGCTGACGTGGAACCTGCACACAACACAATCAAACTACTTTGCCCCAACAAAACAGTGAGGTTGTCAATCTCACCGGCTTGCTGAAAACAAAGGATTAAACGTATGGTGTGGAAAATAGTAGTAAATTACAGAGAATGAAAAGGAACAGTGTTTGCAGTTGGTTGTATTATCAGTGTAAAAGAATGGATCGGGGTCCACAGTTCACTAGTGGTATCTCTCCATAAAAGATAACTAACATGCTGGGTGAACAAATTTCAGCTGGGCAGTTGACAAAATATTAAGCGCATGACAATGCATATATATGACATGATGATTACTATGATATTCATGTGAGCATTATGACAAAATACATAGACCGTTGTCCAACAGCGTCTATGACTAATAATCCACCGCCAGGTTGTCATCCGAGTTCCCCATTCGTATTAAGTTGCAAGCAACGGATAATTGCATTAAGTAATGTGCGTAATGTAAACAAATGCATTAGACCTAACGGCGCACCCTTAAGCTAAGCATCGGTTATTTTATCCCTAGTGGCAACAGCACATCCACAATCTTAGAAGTTATTGTCACTCTCCCAGATTACCGGAGGCATGAACCCACTATCTAGCATAAATACTCACTCTTGGAGTTACAAGCATCTACTTGGCCAAAGCATCTACTAGTAACGGAAAGCATGCAAGATCATAAATAACATATAAGATAGATTGATAATCAACTTGACATAGTATTCAATATTCATCGGACCCTAGCAAACACAACATGTAGCATTACAATAAGATGATCTTGATCATGATAGGCAGCTCACAAGATCTAAACATGATAGCATAAAGTGGAGAGACAACCATCTAGCTACTGCCATGGACCCGTAGTCCAAGGATGAACTACTCACGCATCACTCCGGAGGCAGGCATGGTGATGTAGAGCCCTCCGGTGATGATTCCCCTCTCCAGCAGGGTGCCGGGAAGAGCTTCTGAACCCTCCCGAGCTAGGGTTGACGGCGGTGGCGTCTCTGGAACTTTTCGTGGATAATGGCTCGGGTATTTAGGGTTTTCGCGTCGGGAGGAATAAATAGGCGAAAGGGCGGTGGCTGGAGAGGCACGTGGGCCCCACACCACCCCACGGCGCGGCGGGGGGGCCCGCGCGGCCCCATGATGTGGGTGCCTCGTGGCTCCCCTCCGTCTCTCCTCTGGACTCCGTGTTCGTGTTGGAAAAATAGGAGGTTATGTCCAAGTTTCGTCCAATTCCGAGAATATTTCCAAACTAGCTTTTCTGGAATACAAAAACAGCAGAAAACAGGAACTGGCACTGTGGCATCTTGTTAATAGGTTAGTCTCAGAAAATGCATAAAATGCTATGAAGTGTATATAAAACATGTAACAATTGGTATAATATCAACATGGAACATCAGAAATTATAGATACGTTTGAGACGTATCAGCACACACCAACAAACTACATTGCCCCAACGAAACAGAGAGGTTGTCAATCCCTCCGGCTTGCTGAACACAAAGGATTAAACGTATGGTGGAAAATAATATAAAAGCAAAAATGACCAGCGAGCAAATGACTAGTAAAAGCTATTAAAACGGTTGTAAGCAATGTAGGAAAATAGGACCGGGGTCCACAGTTCACTAGTGGTGTCTCTCCAAAAGATAAACGTGTTGGGTGAACAAATTACATCGAGGCAATTGACAAACATGGGCGCAACACAATACTATCATGACACATGGTTCACCGTTTCATTTAATATGGGCATTACGTCAAAATACATAGACCGTTGTCCAACTGTATCTATGACTAATAATCCACCCCGGGATCGCTATCCAGCATGTCACCCGAAAGTATTAAGTTGCAAGCAACAGATAATTGCAATAAGCAAGGTGCGTAATGCAAGCAATGAGTACAACATAAATCAATAAACACCGTTGTTCTATTCCTAGTAGCAACATCACATCTCAAGTTCTAATCGTTTCTGTCAACTCGAGTTCGAACTAGAGAGGCATGAACCCACTATCTAGCATAAATACCCTCTCTAATGACACAAGTAATTACTTCGGCCAAAGCATACACAAGCATCGGAGAGAATGCAAGATCATAAATAAAACATATCATAGATAAACTGAACCATAATGTCAAGACTCCATAAGTCATCGGATCCCAGCAAACACAACACATAGCATTACATAAATATGATCTTAATCATGTAGGCAGCTCATAAGATCTAACCAATGGAGAACAAAGAAGAAGAGACAACCATCTAGCTACTGCCATGGACCCGTAGTCCCGTGGTGGACTACTCACGCATCACTCCGGAGGCAGGCATGGTGGTGTAGATGCCTCCGGTGAAGATCTCCCCTCTAGCACGGTGCCGGGAAGAGCAGCAGAACCCTCCCGATCTAGGGTTGGCGACGGCGGTGGCTACGAAACTTTTCGTGGATTTCTGATCGGGTACTTAGGGTTTTAGGGGAAATAGAATTTATAGGCAAAAGGGCAACTCGAGGAGACGCCTGAGGGCACCAAGTGGCCCCAGGTGCGGTCAACCCTTTGACCGTGCCTGGGTGCCATCAGGGGGCTGTTGTTTCTTCGTAAAAATAAATCATGTAGATTTGCAGCCAATTCTGAGAAAATTCCCCGACTAGCTTTTCTGAAACAAAAAGACAGCAGAAAACAGAAACTGGCACTGGGCATCTTGTTAATAGGTTAGTTCCATAAAATGTGCCAAAATGATATAAAAGCATTATAAAAGCAGGTGGCAATGATATATGATATGCATGGAACAACCAGAAATTATAGATACGTCTTAGACGTATCATCCTCCGTTACGGGAGGTTCCGAGGCAACTGCACCGACCGTGGATCAACACGCCATGCGCCCTCCACCTACAAATCTGGCGACGCCGGTCTCCTTCCTCTGTCTCGCCGCCCGGGCAACCTCCTACCCCGGAGCGACGAGATCTCCCCGGGTGGAGCGAAGAAAGGAGACGCGCCGTGATAACCCACAAGTATAGGGGATCGCAACAGTCTTCGAGGGAAGTAAAACCCAAATTTATTGATTCGACACAAGGGGAGACAAAGAATACTTATAAGCCTTAACAGCGGAGTTGTCAATTCAGCTGCACCTGGAAAAGCACTAGTAACAGGGTGATGTGAAAGCAGCAGTAATATGAGAGCAATAGTAACAGTAACACAGCAGCAGTATTAGTAACACAGAGGCATGGCACCAGAAAATAGTTGATACTACTTCTAATGGCATATAGGACCGAATGAGTATTTGATGATGACAGATGGACCGGGGTTCCCAGCTATCTACACTAGTGGTAACTCTCCAATAACAAGTGTTGGGTGAACAAATTACAGTTGGGCAATTGATAGAATTGAAATAGCATTAAGACAGAACATCTAGTCTATTAATCATACGTAGGCATGTTTTCCATATATAGTCATACGTGCTCGCAATGAGAAACTTGCACAACATCTTTTGTCCTACCAGCCCGTTTGCAGCGGGGCCTCAAGGGAAACTACTGGTAATTAAGGTACTCCTTTTAATAGAGCACCGGAGCAAAGCATTAGCACTTAGTGAAAACATGTGATCCTCATATCTAAACCATCCCCTCCAGTTATCCCAGTTGCTGTCACTCTGGGGCCTCGGGTTCCGGACAGAGACATGTGCAAACAACTTGTAGATACAATCTAAGCAATAATTATAGAGCTTAAATCTAAGATCATGCCACTCGTGCACTAGTGACAAGCATTAAACACAACAAGATTGCAGCAACAATAACTTCACAAACTTATAGATAGACTGATCATAATGTAACAATTCATCGGATCCCAACAAACACAACACCGATTACATCAGATGGATCTCAATCATGTAAGGCAGCTCATGAGATCATTGTATTGAAGTACATGGGAGAGAGAGTACCAACTAGCTACAGCTAGAACCCGTAGTCCATGGGGGAACTACTCACAAACCATCATGGAGTCGAAGTGGAGGCGGTGGAGTCGATGGAGATGGCTCCGGGGGTCAATCCCCGTCCCGGCAGGGTGCCGGAACAGGAACTTCTGACCCCCGAAACTTGTCTTCGATGGCGGCGGCGCTGCGGAACCTTTCTGGAATATGACTGATTGTCTTAGGGTTTTCGGGCAGGAGCATTATATAGGCGAAAGGGCGGCGCGAGGGGGTGGCCGAGTCGGCCTCACCACGTGGTGGCGCCACCCCCCTCCAGGCCGCGCGGGGACATGGTGAGGAGGCCGTGGGCCTCCCCCGGGCTTGCCCTTCTGGCTCCGTGTACGTGTCGGGAAAATAGGAGGTTAGGCTTTTGTTTCGTCCAATTCCGAGAATATTTCCTTAAGTAATTATCTGGAATAGAAAAACAGCAGAAAACAGGAACTGGCACTGTGGCATCTTGTTAATAGGTTAGTCCCAGAAAATACATAAAAATGATGTATAATGCATATAAAACATGTGACATTGATATATAAAACAAGCATGAAACATCAGAAATTATAGATACGTTTGAGACGTATCAAGCATCCCCAAGCTTAGTTCCTACTCGTCCTCGAGTAGGTAAACGATAAAAACAAAATAATTTCTGAAGTGACATGCTACCAACATAATCTTGATCCAATAGTGATGTAAGGCATGTGAGCTGAGATCAAATCATTCAAAGCAAATGTCTATAATTGATATTAAATAAGAGATAATAAAGCAAGTAGTTAAACAAGCTAAAAGTTTTCATGAATGATTGCTTTAAAGACATGAAACCGTACAAGGTTCATTAAAGATGTTTTAAGTATCCAGTGTAGGAGTTCTATCCTTCAATTCCAAGCATCAAGTAAATTTTCACAACATAGAGTACGGATCCAGTCAAGTAAAATAAACATGAACGTCATGAATCAACTGTTTCGAAGCCTACTCAACCGGTGAGCGTAAGCATTTGGTATTGGCACCAGGATGTTATGGCTAAGAGAACATTAATGGGGGTTTGGAAGGCCAATGGAAGATAGTCTCACAAAGCTATAGGTGATCATTAGACAAGAGGAAGTCTTATAATCGAAGCTATGTAAGGAGTAGTGATTGCCATGCAACGGATGCACATAGAGCTATATGTGTATGAAAGCTCTCCAATGGAACTAGTGGGGGTGCATCCAACTTGGTTGCTCACGAAGACCTAGAGCACTTTTGAGGAGCTCATCATTGGAATATACAACCCAAGTTCTATAGTGTAAATTCCCCACATAGTTATACTAGTAAAACATGAAAACTCTCTCACATGGAGTATAGGTGCTAAACATGAGCACAAATGATGACTATGAATACTGCAGGTGCTGAAACATGAGCACAAGTGTGGATAAAGGATAGTAATGTTGCCCCCTTTTTCTTTTTTCCTTTTTTCTTATTTTTTTTCTTTTTCTGTTTCTCTTTTCGATGGCCTCCATGGCTCTTTTCACTTTTAGGGGCAACATTCTAATATGACAACACACTTTTTGGTACAAATAACTCATAATGAACAAAACATGATGTATGAAACGTATGCCTCTGCCAGTGTAGCAGGATGTGCAATGATCTAGCGTAACATGGGTAAACCACACATCAGCTGTATAGAATCACGCAAAGCAATATATAAATGAATAATGACAACAAGTCATGTAATGTAAAATGGAAGTTGCATGGCAATATATCTCGGAACAGCTATGGAAATGCTGTGGTAGGTAGGTATGGTGGCTGTTTTGAGGAAGATGTATGGGCTTATGTGTAGGAGAACAAGAGAAAGTCCTCCCACGGGTTTGGATGTACTGGCGAAGTATGCACAACTCTCAATGTGAGCAGAAGGCAATGCACAGCACCGAAGAGGCTAGCAAATTTGGATGGTGGAAGTGCCAAAAACCGTAGCTTAACATTAGTCAAAAAGAACTCACAAGCTTATTGCAAACAACTAGCAGGTTCAACATTAAGAGCATGATTAAAATTCACTCCAAGAAGGGCCGTTCACGGCGGCACAAGTACCCCGCTAGATCCCTCGACCTTCAGCACAACTCAGTCATTACGATGAACCTTTAGACATGGAAAGCTATCAAGTCCAACTACACCTTCAACAATTTAAGTAGAGTTTGTAGTACGGTACAAGCTTAAAGACAACAATCCACTAATGATTTTAACTTAATTAACCAGCAAGATTTACCATCTATTACTTATTACCTCAAAACGTTTGCAAAGAATCAGGTTATCAAAGTTCAATGATCTACGAGATTATGCAAGTTTTTTCATTATACCACTACCACATGCAACATTTTCTGAACCAACACATCAACCAAGCAACTCTCCAAACAAATATAAGTGAAGCAAGAGAGTACTTTCTACAAAAGAACTAATAGCTCTGAACAAGAGATACATGAAAACCAAGAGCTAGAAGCTAAACAGTGCGAAAACTGAATACTCAACAAATATAAGTGAAGAATAGGAGTATTCAAATGAAAAAGCGGAGCGTGTCTCTCTCCCAAACAAGATAGATAGGATCCAATATTGTATGATCAGAAAATAAAAATAACAAACTAAAAATAAAAGCACACAGCTCCAAGAACAGCACATATGATGTGAAAGAATTAAAATATAGTTTCACTAGAGATGACCTGATAAGTTGTTGATGAAGAAGGGGATGCCTTGGGCATCCCCAAGCTTAGACGCTTGAGTCTTCTTGAAATATGCTTGGGTGACCCACGGGGGCATCCCCAAGCTTAGGCTCTTCACTCTTCTTGATCACATTATATCATCCTTCTCTCTTGACCCTTGAAAACTTCCGCCACACCAAACTTCTCATAAACTTCATTAGAGGGGTTAGTACTCAAAAACATTAATCCACTTTGGTTCTGTTGTGACACATTGCAAGAACTCAATAAAACATTAGCTACAGCCCTCCACGTCTAGAAAGCCTTACTTAAAGTCCACAAGAGACAATGCAAAAAAAACAGAGACAGAATCTGTCAAAACAGAACAGCCAGTAAAGATGAATTTTTTCGAGGCACTTCCGTTGCTCAAATCAGAAAACGCGAAACTAACGAAAGATGCGTACATATCTGAGGATCACGCACAAATTTTTTCAGAATTTTTCAATTTTTCTGGAATTTATAAAGCTCAAAATGGTGGACAGCAAAAATCTGTCCCTGTGCAGAAATCCAAATCTAGCATCATCTAATCATTAGAGACTCTTCTTGGCACAACAATTCAAAAAAGTAAAGATACAAAGGAGTTGTTACAGAAGTAAGCAGCTCCTTGACTCAAAAAGCAAAGAAAAATTTCAGAAATAAAACATGGGTTGTCTCCCAAGAGCGCTTTTCTTTAATGCCTTTTAGCTAGGCTTGATAGTTTTAATGATGCTCTCATGAAAATAGAAAATGAAGCAAAAAGGAGCATCAAGAAGCAAATTCAAAACACATTTAAGTCTAACCCACTTCCTATGCATAGGAATCTTGTACACAAATAAATCATAAAGAACAAAGTGACAAGCATAGGAAGATAAAACAAGAGTAACTTCAAAATTTCAGCATATAGAGAGGTGTTTTAATACCATGAAAATTTCTACAACCATATTCTCCTCTCTCATAATAATTTTCAGTAGCATCATGAACAAACTCAACAATATAACTATCACATAAAGCATGCTTTTCATGATCTACAAACACATAATTTTTATCAAGCTCAAAAAAGTGGATTAAAACTTTCAAACCCACTTTTAACATTTTATAACAAGATGATTGATCAATCTCAAAAGATATGGGACTCCTAGATAAAGTCAAGACCTCTCCAATCCCATTTTCATTAGTAGTACAATTAATATTATCAAGTAACATAGGACCATCATCTAGAGCTTTATCATAAACATTTTCTAAACAAACTTTTAGTACCATGCATTTCGAAATTAGGCACAAATAAAGGATTATCATAAGATTTATCAAAATAGCATGGATTATCATAGATAACAGTAGCATAATTATTCTCACAAGTTTTACTCATAGGGAATATTTCAAGAGAATCCACAGGAACATAACATTCATCCTCTTTGGTAAGCATGGAGGACAATCAAATAGTGTAAGAGATAAAGAGTTACTCTCATTAGAAGGTAGGCATGGGTAGCTAATCCATTCTTCCCCTTTTGTTCATCACTCTCCTCCTCTTTTTCATCCAATGAGCTTTCAGCTTCAGTAGTAGTTTCTTCTTCCACAGGTTCCTGCAAGACAATGGTCTCTTCTTTTTGAGGATGTCTTTTCTCAAGAAATTCAGTAATATAAGGATTATCATTATAATACTCAAGGCAATATCCAAGCATAGCAAAAGTATCAGATTTATAAGGAGCTTCATCTCTATTTTTAAGCAAAGCTGAAATTTCATAAGCTCCCATAAAGACAAAAAATTCTTCAATTTGCTCAAGTTTATCAAAGTCATAATATCCTCTAGCATAAGAAGCTAAAGTTTCATTATCATTATAATCACATTGAAAAGGGAGGTGTTTATGCTCCCTACAACAACGAGATTCATTAAAGCACCAAGATTCATCATATGTAGAACACAAATCTATAGCAAAATTATGCAGTTTAATTACTTGTAGTGAGAGATGCTTCCCCTTTTCAGACCAAAGGTGTTCATTTAATTTATATTCCTTATCCTTAGTGAGCCATCCTGACAAATAAGATCTAGTTTTCCAGAAAATAGGCATGGCAACAGTTTTTTTAGATTTTCGGTTTTTAAATTTTTATGGATTTTCGGGTATATAAGAAAAATAAAACAAGACAAAAATAAACTAGACAAAAGTAAACTAAAAAAAAAATAAACAAAATAAACTAAGCACAATAAAACTAGACAAAAGTAAACTAGACAAGACAAAATAAAATAAAAACAGAGAGACAGTAAAGTGTACTCCCCAGGTGAACTTATGAGTAGAGCTATGCTCCCCGGCAACGGCGCCAGAAAATAGTCTTGATAACCCACAAGTATAGGGGATCGCAACAGTCTTCGAGGGAAGTAAAACCCAAATTTATTGATTCGACACAAGGGGAGACAAAGAATACTTATAAGCCTTAACAGCGGAGTTGTCAATTCAGCTGCACCTGGAAAAGCACTAGTAACAGGGGTGATGTGAAAGCAGCAGTAATATGAGAGCAATAGTAACAGTAACACAGCAGCAGTATTAGTAACACAGAGGCAATGGCACCAGAAAATAGTTGATACTACTTCTAATGGCATATAGGACCGAATGAGTATTTGATGATGACAGATGGACCGGGGTTCCCAGCTATCTACACTAGTGGTAACTCTCCAATAACAAGTGTTGGGTGAACAAATTACAGTTGGGCAATTGATAGAATTGAAATAGCATTAAGACAGAACATCTAGTCTATTAATCATACGTAGGCATGTTTTCCATATATAGTCATACGTGCTCGCAATGAGAAACTTGCACAACATCTTTTGTCCTACCAGCCCGTTTGCAGCGGGGCCTCAAGGGAAACTACTGGTAATTAAGGTACTCCTTTTAATAGAGCACCGGAGCAAAGCATTAGCACTTAGTGAAAACATGTGATCCTCATATCTAAACCATCCCCTCCAGTTATCCCAGTTGCTGTCACTCTGGGGCCTCGGGTTCCGGACAGAGACATGTGCAAACAACTTGTAGATACAATCTAAGCAATAATTATAGAGCTTAAATCTAAGATCATGCCACTCGTGCACTAGTGACAAGCATTAAACACAACAAGATTGCAGCAACAATAACTTCACAAACTTATAGATAGACTGATCATAATGTAACAATTCATCGGATCCCAACAAACACAACACCGATTACATCAGATGGATCTCAATCATGTAAGGCAGCTCATGAGATCATTGTATTGAAGTACATGGGAGAGAGAGTACCAACTAGCTACAGCTAGAACCCGTAGTCCATGGGGGAACTACTCACAAACCATCATGGAGTCGAAGTGGAGGCGGTGGAGTCGATGGAGATGGCTCCGGGGGTCAATCCCCGTCCCGGCAGGTGCCGGAACAGGAACTTCTGACCCCCGAAACTTGTCTTCGATGGCGGCGGCGCTGCGGAACCCTTTCTGGAATATGACTGATTCTTAGGGTTTTCGGGCAGGAGCATTATAGGCGAAAGGGCGGCGCGAGGGGGTGGCCGAGTCGGCCTCACCACGTGGTGGCGCCACCCCCTCCAGGCCGCGCGGGGACATGGTGAGGAGGCCGTGGGCCTCCCCCGGGCTTGCCCTTCTGGCTCCGTGTACGTGTCGGGAAAATAGGAGGTTAGGCTTTTGTTTCGTCCAATTCCGAGAATATTTCCTTAAGTAATTATCTGGAATAGAAAAACAGCAGAAAACAGGAACTGGCACTGTGGCATCTTGTTAATAGGTTAGTCCCAGAAAATACATAAAAATGATGTATAATGCATATAAAACATGTGACATTGATATATAAAACAAGCATGAAACATCAGAAATTATAGATACGTTTGAGACGTATCACGCCGCCACGGTCGGAGGAGAGGAAGATGCGCGCCGCCACGATCGAGGAGAGGAAGATGCGCGCCACCACGGTGAAGCTAAGATCTTGTGTTGCTTGGAGGCGCCGCCACACTATGAGAGTGAGAGTTAGAGCGTTTAGTGTTGTCGGATTGGCGCATTGATAGCAAAGTACAACATCGGAAACGGAGGCGATAAACAACTATTTCCTTTGATTTGTTCATTGACACACTGGGCCTACCTATGAAGTATCGATGAAGAACTTACTGACGCTCTGGAATAATATTTTTCCTAATATCTACTATGGAGAATTGATATCCATAATCGATGACGCAGTTCCATTCAGACGGCGAAGGACGAGCGGCTCTCCGCGGCGGCGAACGGCTGCGGTCGTGGGCGTCCGAGTATCCTGTGTCTTCTTCCGGTGGCATAGGCACTGAACAACATTTGACCACGGAACTGACCTCCTATATTGCCAGTGCCGCTGCGCGACGGCCACTGGCACGATGACGCGGTTCCAATCAAGCGAAAGGAGAGAGGCTCTCCACGGCGGCGGCGAACGGCTGCGGTGGCGGGCGCCCGAGGAGTTGCTAGGAGTATCCATGGCTACGGCGAAGTGGCGTACTGAGATAGCAGGGAGATCGTGGGTTTTTAAGGAGTAGTGGGCGGTGCCGCGGCGCCACTATGCCATAGCAGTTACTCGGCTTGCTTCGAATTCTAAGAAGATGGAACGTGCCACATTGCACACGGACACCCAAAAGTTTCCGTCGCCATAGAGGCATATATCGGCAACGGAGCCAAAATTATGACAGTTGCCAATACCATGGGTAACGGAGATAAGAATTTCTCCGTAACCAATGTTGACGGGCCAGCCGCGGCCCAGTTCGGTCAGGCCTCAGCGGACACGGTAAAATCGCGATTTTCCGTCGCCTAACTCGTGTCGTTTCCATATAGGGGTATCCGATGTGTCGTTCTGTACTAGTGTGGGTTCGACGCATCCTCTCTTCATTGCAATGTACAGGGGGTACGGCCATAAGGCTTGCCTCATATAATTCTTCCCTAGACCCCACCTAGTGTGGGAGCTTCTAGCACTGGGTCTATCCCTTTTTTTTATCTAGAGAGGTAGATATTGATCGGGGCTTAGATGCTGAAAATGAGATCCCTAACGCTAAAGCTTGAGAAGTGGTGTTCAAAATGGAACATGATAAAGCTCAGTAAGAATGAGTTTCCACCAAATTTTTATCGAAAAATTTGGGATATTAGTTAAGGAGTCTTACTTGAATTGTCTCCTCCATGCTGGCAAGCTCCCATTGTTTATTAAATCTAGAGAGGTATTCTCTTTGCGGGAAGAAGAGAGTGAAAAGGGGCTGAAGAAAAAGTGGGAAACCTAGGGTGTCCAATGGCATGGCTAGCACCCATTGTTTGAGAGAGAGAGACAGAGAGAGAGATGAGCTAGGTTTCCATGACGCTGGAGGAATAGAATGACATGTGGGTCAAGGGCCCACTAGTGAGAGAGATAGAAAACAAGGTAGAAATTTTTGAAGATGTGGGTGCTGCCCTAAGATCTTAAGAAAGATTCCCGTCTGTTTTCCTAGTGGCCTCCATGAAAAAATGATGTCAACTTGATAGAGGATGAGTACATGCACCTAAGAGAGTTTCCTTTGAATTTTTGGACACTTTTTTTTTCACAAATTTGGTGAAGTTCAAACCGGCAAAAAGCGTAAACTTGAGAAAGTGATTATTTTCTGCATAATTTCTTGTGAGTTTTTCATTTGACTAGGTGTATAAAATCAAATCATAGATGTTAGAATTTCCCAAATTTTAGTTGAAGAAGACACATAAAATGATAGTTTTCCTATTTATGCCCTTTTTGAATTCGGGAAAATAATTATTTAAAATATTTTAAAATAATATATTTGTATAAAAAGGTAAACAATATCACATAGATATTATTTATCAAAGACACACAAATTATTATTTCATAAGAATAAAATCTTGTTTCATGAACATAGGTTTAGGTGTTTGCCCTTTAAATCGTTTATATAGGTTTTTTATCAAATATTCCCTCTATCCCCTTTTGTATAATGTTTTGGCCAGCCAATTAAGCTTGCCAGAACTTTTATAAAAGGGGACAAAGGAAGTTGTATTTATAAATAATATTCTATTGTTTTTGTCACCACATATGGTGGAGTAGAGGATCTGAATTAACCTGCCCAAATTTGGTTTTAGAGAATTTTGAAATTGGTTCAAAACCCAAAGGATCCAAGAAAAAGCCAATAACTCCAATGACACTCGGTAGTTTTTGTTGATCCAAATTTGGACTTTATTAATTTAGACATCTACAAAACACAGGTGTGACAAGTTTTTATGAGAAATGGGATGAGGACAATAAAAGGTTAGCTGTATGTGCATTAAGTTTTATTTTCATAGACCACAAGATCGGAAAACTTTGCATTAAACTTGATACGTGAACATAATACTCAAATATTAGTGTACCTTTCGAACTAGATTGAGAGAATTGGAAATGTTCTTGGGAGCAGGAGCTTTTTTTTTTTTTTGAAAAGTAGGAGCATTTTCTGTGTAGAACTTCTTGTGTATCTATAGCATAATAAGAACAAAAGGGGAGAGAGACAAAAAAAATGGTGTGCAGGAGATTAGATCAGCTTAAACCAGAATCACACACCACCCGGAGATACTTCCGTCCTCTTCCTCATTTTCCGTACCCCACATCTGTTTCCCCAGTCTCCGCCGTCGCCATGGGGCAAGCCTGGGCGTCTCTCCAGGAGAAGCTCCAAGGTACACGCCCCGGCACACCGTCCATTCGATTCGGTCCTTCTTCTCGTCGCATGTGCTGCGCCGAATTCTCGGAATTGAGACACGAATCGAATTGGTGCAGGGCGGCACTGGAAGGAGAGGCAGGTGCGGAAGATCACCGACAAGGTGTTCGACCGGCTCACCGATGACACCCAGAAGCGCGAGAAGGAGGCGCTCACCTTCGAGGAGGTCTACATCGCCGTCCTCTGCGTCTACAAGTAGAGCAGCCGATCCGATCCCATATGCTCGCCTCTTTGTTCCTGGCAATTCTTGTTAGATGTCCTGATTGGTTCCTGTAATTTGTTTTGGGCAGTGACATCAACAAGTACTTGCCTGGGCCGCACTACGATCCCCCATCCAAGGAGAAGCTCAAGGCGCTCATGATGTAATTACAATTTCCCCTCCCATTTATCGCATTTTCGACTAAATTGGTCAACTGATATAGTGCTCTGTCTTCTACTGAAAGCAAAGTAATAATCTTGGTTTCTGATCTTTGCTCCCTGTACTGCTATACATATGCAGAATACTCCATCTTCAGTAATTCAGATTATTCAAGTGTTCGTGTGCAGTGCACTCTGGGTTAGGGATTTCATGTGCACTCTGGAACTCTGGAGTATTGTTCACAACTCTGAACTCATTAGCCAGATAGTTCTCAATACCATTTCTATGCTCGGAATTCTACACTGTTTTATGTACTGCATTCATTGAAGCGTCGTATATCGTACTATTTATACTCAGAACTCATCAATCTCGATACCTCTGAATATGCCTTTCTTTTCCTGAGACAATTTTTGCATTGCTTGTGTACGCTGGCTCACACAGTACAATTACAGCTTTGATTAATTCTCGAAATACGCAGGAGTTCGACATCAACCTGGATGGCCCTCCTGGACCGTGAGGAGTTCGCTGAGTCATCCGGAAGCTGACCGCCGAGTCGCTATGCGTCACTTCAAGCTCATCGTCACGCTGGTGGCCGCCCCCGCACTGGCTCTTGCAACCAAGAGGGCCACTGAAGGCTCCAGGCGTCGGGCAGGTGGTGCACAAGGTTCCCAACGCCATCTACGCCGCCGCCATCACTTTAGCCGCCGTGCTGGTCCAGAAATCCGCCGAGG